>BGZK01000117.1:0-725358 GCA_005406025.1 Eumeta japonica
TCACCGTCGTCCATGAAATCTCGCAACAATAGAAGAGTTACTTGAGCGTTGACGGCGATTTAGGAAGGAGAAGAATATCTGATAAAGAGAGAACGAGCCACCGGGATTCTATTTACTGGACGGAATTAGACAGTGTAAGCTGTTATTTCACGTCTGCAGCTAACTTAGTTGTAGCATGACTCTATAACATAGCGGTACACATCAGTGACTGATAGATACACTTCGTACGTTTTGTATAAGTTCAGTTGAAATGTCGATTACAGAGGTAATTAGAGGTGAAATGTTTTGTAAAATTGCTTTGGTCGAATTCAACGAAAACTGTACATAACCTTTTGTTTTTTTAGTTTTTATAAAGGACAAACAAACATGGGTGCCATTGGAAAGTAGATGATTACCGTCGAACATGGACACCCACAATCCCAGAGGAGTCACTTGCGCGTTGCCGGTCTTTTGATTAAGAATACGCTCTTTTCTTGCAGACCCTCTTATCAAAGTTCTTTGGGAATACCGCTGATCGTATATCATTGCAGATCCCTACGTTGGAACACCAGCCATCTAGACAATGTTGATGGTATTTCCGGACGAGCGGGATGATGACGTAAAACAACGGCAGGGATAAGGTTGGATAGCTCTTCAGAACAATCCCCATAGTACATGCTATGCATAGTACATGATGGAGCGTGCATAGCAATGCCCTACATCTTTTTGCAAGGCCAGCGGGGCGAGTTCGCCGGATGTATTAAAGGGCCACCGACGATTCTAGATTCTCTATAATGGATGCTCGACCATTATTGTTTTTAAGTGAGAACTAACGGATTGCTGTAGAGGCCCTGTAACGTAAGACAAGAATATATTTCTATTGTGCACTTATTGGCGCGCCTTGGCTTAAGACCGACTCTTATGTCGTGACGGCAAAAAACATGACTGTGTTGTGCCGTCACGCCCCCTCATCGCCACCGCTCTCTACTCCTTAGTCTCCTTTCTATTCGGCTGTAGGTATAATCGACGCGGTTTATTATTTTGCCTCTTAAATATTTATTGTTTTTTTTTTATATATTAATTCCTTCAATAACCATCAACTTCGATGTTTCACATTCGTTCAGCGTCCCGTGACGGCCCATTCTATTTTACAATTTTCTTAAAGTTTTGTGTAACATGGCTACATTATTATTAAACGTAAAAAGTCTGTTCGCGTAGAGAGGCAATATCGGGGAAACCGAACGAACATGATCTTGTAATGTGATACGCCGCCATATGGACAGACAGAGTTGTTTCCTCGATTAGCTTTTCACTCCTTGCTCTATTACGACCAAGCCATAAAGAGGTAAATGCGTTTGAACCTACACTCTAAGCGTAACGGCTTATGTAAACTTAATGGCTACAAATGTGACATCTATAAGGAAAAGCCTGAGATGTTTTATAGGATATACAGTGCCATTACAAACACAATTTTGTCTATATTTGTTTGCAATATTGAATTTGTTGAATACAAGCGAAAGTTTAGATACTTGCTGTCGTTACTAGTGTTAATAATAAATAAATAATTATACTATTTAACAGTAATATTTATATGTATTGTGCGTTGTTAGTATATTTCTAAAATTGAATTCACTATTTGTGCATTCAGTCCTTGTAGAACATATCTTATATGTCTATTAACATTACAATATATTGTTTTTTTTAATTTTGTTGCTTATTTTATATAATGAACAGTCCTTTATAAATATTACTTTTATTTGAATATTCTTTATATTGTTCAATAATTTAAAAAAAGACTCTTTAATTCATAAAATTAAAGTTAAAAATTTTCTAAATAAAAACAAAATTCATTTTTGGGGCTTTAATTTATAAGCTAGTTCTCATTATTTAAATTTCTAACTATCATCTCTTCGCTTCCAGCCGCCCCAACTGTTTTAATTTAGATGATAGCAAAAAAAATCAAATTTATATGCAAAATTTTGTGCCCTACAACGTTTATTGCATGCATTAAGCGCGAGCCTGGGTACGCTTCTACTGTTGCTTGAAAATCCCGTCTACACCGGGTTTGACCACGATGACTAAAAACTATTTAACTTTCAAACTTAATTTCTATTTCAATTTCATTACTAATCGATTGGTAATAACTGTATTGAAAATCACAGCTTGATATCGTATGGATTAGCTGTAATTTGAATTTTTCAATTGGGACTTATTCATGTTTCGATCCGCCATTTCGCTTAAATATCTAAAATAGAGGTTGAGATTGAGCATGAATTTTTGTAATTGCCAACAAATGGCGGTAGTAATATATTAAAATTGTCGTCAAAAGTGAAAAAAAAATCATGCATTAAACAACTATATAATTTTGCATTGTGATGTCTAATAAATATGAAATTACCTATCCTTTTTTCGATTCAAGTTTACTCTAAAACTATTTGAAAATCAAAAATAAAAAAAGAGGGTTTTTAGTGAAAAGTTCATAAACCTCTAATTTGAATAACATACATATGGCACGAGCGCTTAAGGCTTCCACATTTGGTTTTTCTAATTTTTGTTTTTATAAGCATTTTTTTTTCCTATTTAAGTTTTTTTTAGCGTTTAAAGTTTTCTCAAAATTAAAAAAAAAATTGTTTATTTTCTCACATCTCCCTGGGCATCAAAAAAAATAATCTCAATTCGTTTTCAGATACTTCAGAGTAATTTATATCAAAAATTTTTGCGTTTATCTCTATATTCGTATTTCGTTCAATATAAATCTTTAAAGAAAATATTTGAAAAATAATAAACAAGTATTTTCTCAGGTTCAAAGAGCTAGAAACTCTAACTAATTTTTTTAACATTTCTCTGCTCTCTATTTTTGGAAACATAATTGCCAAAAATTATGAACGAAGACTAAAACCTGCCTGCGCTGTTAACCAGATTTTTCATGTAGGAACCTATTACGATGTTACAAATAAATAGTTATAAGAACGAGTTATGCAGATTTCATTCTGTTTTTAGTAACATAATTTCATACATAATTATTCTGATATGTATTAATGGTATATAGACAGCTATCGGTCGCTCCTTCTCAACAAATGATATTCATATAATAATCTTGCATGACAATAATTGAAAAATAGTAGCAAAAATTTTTCATGTCTCTATTTGAATCGTTGCTAGACTACGGAAAAGAATTAATAACGACAGACATACTAAATTGAATAAAACTTGCAAAAAGAATATTTTTTTAGAAATGTGACGACCGATGTATGTGATATTTTGACGAGAGATTTGGTTGAGTGTATCGGCAAATAATACAGAACTGCCATACGCTATAGCGGGACGCGAATGTTTCTAAATCGGCATAACAGAACTTTATTCGTTTGATTTCCCTCTCATACGGGTAAGTCTATTGAGAAGAAAAATCACGCATAATATAATACAGCCTCGTATGGCGTTTCCCTTATGTTTTCCCGCGGCGGCCGGGCGCGGCGGGGAATGTTCGCGCGAATATTCCAACGCATTCGGGAGGAATCGGTTTTTGACGTACTTTTCGAGCCGACCAATAGAAAAGCAATATTGCTTTTTGCTGAGAGCATGTGCGTTTTACTGCGGGACGGATTTTTTTTTGCATAGAGCTAGGACGCTACTAGAACGGACCTTGGATATAAGTAATTTTTTTTTTGCAGATCTAAAAATTCCAATTCAGGTTAAAACTTGTTAAAATTTATACGACGTGAATAAAATGAATTAGGAATCGTTATTGGTGTCTATGAAGATTCGTTTAGCATTAGAATATTTCGAAAAATATTATTATTCCTACAATAGAACTTTAAAGTCATAAACAAACATAACATATGTAAACTATAAACTAAATGTCTCCGTACTTGAAGGAGAATAGTTCTAAGTTCTCTAGTAACTATTTTATGTATTCATCTACCATTCTGAAGGTGAAGTTCTCAATCATCAATGAAACGGATGTAAAATGTTAATCTCAAAGCTTGAGATTAAAATTTTAATAGAATCATTAATTTATAATAGATTTGAGATTAACATTTCAATTGAATCATTAACTTAAATATGCTACAGTGTAACATATTAAAAGCTAATGATTCCATTTTGACCAAGGATAAGTCAACTGATGACTTTTTAAATTAAGTAGGATGAAAGCACTTGATGCGTGTCTATTAAAGTTATTGTTTTCAGAATGAAAAGATTGTGATAGGTGATTAAAACCTTACAAAAGAATATATGTTTCACTAATTTAGTTAGATCGTTTTCAATTGTGTATACGAGCTTAAAGATTTTTAATATTTCGTTATTTATTCGTTTGATTTTTAAATTTTTATATGTTACGAGTTTCAGAAACAAGTACGACGGTTCTACAATATAAAAAGTGGTACGCTCTATTTTCAAAATATGTCGTATTTTTCGTTACAATTTTCAAAATATTTTTTATTTTATTCATTTTATTTAATTTGGCACGTATGTACTAAAAAGGGTTAGTAAATATGTAAGAAAAGTGAACGTGGACAATTTCTACAGCGCACAATCTGTGCACGAAAAGGTGAAATGTTACAACGGGTTAGCAGTTTGATTAAAATTTCTAAGCACGTATATTAGATAAGACCTATTTTGGTGAATCAGTTAGTGTAATGAAAAAGTATATAATTTTCATGTGGGAAAATTTATAGAAATATTATTACAACGTCAAAATAAATCCAGCTTAAAACGTATAGTATTTAATTGTTTTCGTAGCTTAGATGAATCGGCGTTTAATATTTTTTAATTATTAAAAAATAGTAAATCTTTAACGTTTTCCTTAAAATAATATCAAGTTATTTACATGTCTTTAAAAAGCAAGCCCTCTTCGGGAAGGCCGACAGAATGTTGCCGAGGCTTAAAAGTCTAAACTTGAGCTGCTTAAAGTATTAAAATTGTATGAACTGTAAGGAGCCGAAAATATGCAAAATACCGTACTTAGACTTCATTATTTATATATAAGTACATCGGGAGCTTTGACACATAATTTTACGCCATTGCATAAATTTTTCTTTAGAGGGATTTTACAAAACATTATTAGGCGTAAAACAATTACAGTACTTTAAAATTACACATGAATGTTAAGAAAATCTAAAAAAAATTCGCGAGAAATTAAGATGAAACTGAGGAATTTAATACTTGTGCATGTGTAATAAGGTATATTTTTATGGGATTTTTAAAGTGTAAATAAGAAAGCGAGTAACTAGACTAGCTAATAATCAATCACCTACAACCCCAAGAGAGTCGCTAGTGCGGTGTCGGCCTTTCAACAGATAAAATAATCGATCTATTATTTATCAAAAGAAGGGTATTCGATGATTGATGGAACTTCGATCTAGTGGGCTATTCAGTATCTAAGAAAACGTGTTGTACGACCTTGTGACTTTTACTCCATTTTTACAGAAGTGAAAATGGAGAGTTATCGATGCAGAACATTGAACAATATAATAACGAATAATGTAATAATAATATAAATGCACGTCTATTTCCCTAAAAGGTAGGCAGAGACTATAGATTTGGGACGTATAACGGGATTTCGAAAAGGAATGGGGTTTACGCATCAAATTTTTTTTCTGCGAATTATTGCAGAAAAGTTATTGGCCAGCAGCTAAAAGGTTTTTTATATTTTTGTAGATCTGGAAAAAGCTTGTGGTAAAGTGAAAAGAAAAGAAAACATTTGCATGAAGAGCCCCTATCCATGCGCACCAGAGTGGCAGTAGCGGCCTGTTACGATTTAATCTATACGAGGGGCTCCAATGCGTGCATTAAAATAAATAGGTCATACTGGTTGTGGGAGAGGTCAGGCAGCGATGTAGCCTGTACGCCGACGACCAAGTAATTCTTGGGCCGTCGGCTTGCGAGCTGTAGGAGATAGTAAATAAAATGAATAATTCTGTTAAGAAAAGGGGTACGAAAGTAAATGTCAGTAAGACGAAGATGATGGTGTTTGAAAGGGGCGAAACTACGACTGAATGCGATATACTTATAGAAAGTGAGAGTGTCGAACAAGTGAAAGAGTTTACATACTTGGGTTGTCTATTTCTAAACGATTGTAAAATGACAGAGATGTCGAAAAGAGAGTGAATGCGGAAAATAAAGTGAATAGGGCTTTGCTCGCTATTATGAATAGAAAAAGCGTTTCACGACAAGCGCACTTGGCTATCAATAAAGGAGTCCTAATCCCTAAGCTTATGTATGGTAGTGAAAGCCGGGTATGGCAGAAGAAAAATGAAAGTAAAATCAATGCAGTGGAGATGCGATCGCTGCGTAGTGTTTGTGGAGTGTTTCGGAAAGATAGATGAAGAGACAGTGATGTTAGAGAGCGGTGTGGTTTGAAGGAAGATGTATTGACTAGAGTAGAGGTATGTTGGGGTGGTTTGGCTATTTGGAAAGGACGAACGAAAGTGGACTGACAAAATAAATCTATACAAAAAATATGTGTGACGGAAAGGTCGGCAAGGGCCTCTCTAGAAAATACTAGACAGATCATATTGGTGATATATTAAAAAAGGGCCAAATTTTAAGCACCCGAAACCGACGAGCTTGCTTGAAAAGATTGATGGATGTTAGTGAGGCAAGAGAGATATGCAAAGATTATCATATGGAAATCTATAGTCTCTGCAGAACATTAACCACATAATTAATCCGAAAAATAATCACATGATAGTCATTTTCTCATCGAAAGATGACGAATAGATAAAAATAGAATGGATTGATTTTATATAGCCAGAAATCGATATGAATCAATTGGCTTCCGTATACATTAATCGATAACATCGAAAAACGATAATTGCATAGATGTGGGAATATCCTTAGGTAGTTGCCAGTACCATTTGTGTATCTGTATACAATTATTTACCAATTTATTTAAGAATTCATATCGATGACACAAATATGTCTTAAACTGCATATTTACAATTTTTTTAATTATTGCCTGACCGTTCGTGCGTTTATTTGCACACGTGTTAGGGAAAAATCGTCAGAATCACGATCTCAAAAAGACCGGTGTAAATTGGTTATATTACAATATTTTAGAGTAGCGAAAATTGGTTTATTGGTATTGGTATTTTTGAGCTAAGAAAGATAGTTAATGGTTGATATAGAAATTATAGCAATTAAGAACTGAAGCAGTTTTATTTGTACCACTTCTATATCATTCTTAATTCTACATCTTCGGTACATTACTGTAAATCAAAGGCAAAGTTCGCGACAATTGGCGAATGGCGATCGGTTTCGGGTCCCTAAAATTTGCATTGGACTATGAATTTTTCTTTCCTTTCACACCAGCGAGCTCGTCTATATCTGTCCCTTTCTAAACACCCAGTAAGTCGCCATGCTGATTGATACGGTCCCCGAGATTGTATAGGATAATTTAAGTTATGCCAACTATAGAAGTTTCATTATTCGCTTCGTGTTTGACGTTATTGTTCCTTAGAGTCGGAACAGATGCTTCGAAATCAAATTTCGGATTCCAATCTGCGACGGCGCAAAGTGTCAACTCACATCTGAAATGTCTACTGTTAGAAATTGTGTTACGGGCTCAATGTTACAATTATAAACTCGAACTAAGCGAATTAATGACCGCGTTTTGATGACCAATACGTGATGTATATCAAAATAGTTACGTGAAAGCTTTCAACTGAAAAGAACTTGCGAAAGAGTACAGACGCTTTTAAGTTTGTTAGTTGGTGTGAAACAAAAGACAGGCAACGCATGCAAGTATGATATCAATTACGGAGCAAGTATATTTATAGATATGTAATAAACAAAAATGTACACACAAGTACGGTAATTCTCCGACGTACATCGACTGTTATATTACAACTCAATACGTACGTCCGATTGATCTGATATTTGAACTTTTATATTCAGGCGTTTGGTCGCATATGGCGCGTAAAATAATGTCATTGACCCTTTGTACTTTGCCGAGGAGACGCGGCCCAAACCGGGAATTCTTCTTTGGATGTAATTTAATAGGTGTATGGATTCCGATACGAGCCTACGCATTGGTCCCCCGGAACGGAGAAATGAGACGTTCGGGGTTCTGTAGGAACATAGGATTATAGTATTCGCTTGTGAACCTTTTACGAACGAATCAAATGATGGACTACGTAAGGGACTAAATTTGGAATGGTTTATTATTATTTAAGATAAGTTATCAAGCATAAGTGTATAGGAAAATGTCCTAGACGTGAAAAATTAAAAGAAGAAATAATCATTATTGGTATAGAAGGCTTTTTTAAATGTTAACATATATATAAGATAACATTCAAGTATATATAATATAATGTAAAGCACGAAGATAGCTGTAGCTGATTTTATTTTTGGGTGATGGAATAGGTTTAGCCTTTTATCCTTCTCTATTCACTGTTCATGTAAAAAGTCACTTTATTCAGATAATGATACAAACGGTTAAATACTAAATTGATCATTGTATAATCACTAATCACTAAATTGTATAAATTGAAGTCACTATCTACATCAGCAAGTCTGCTTCAGCGTTAAATTTTATTTAATCTATAGAAAGTAAAGACCGTTGATATATTGTATTCAATATATCAACGGTCGAAAAAAATATATTTTCGGGTGTTTATGTTGCTAACGATGAGCAAGACCATATTCAAATTCAAATTCAAATTCAAAATATCTTTATTTCATAGGTTACAAAATAACACTTGAAATACGTCATCATATTTTGTGAATTTACACTTACTGCTCGTTCGGAAGGCAGTTTTCCCTCAAGAAGAACGAGCAAAGAAACTTAAGGGTAGCTCTTTTCTAATTTGCATACACAGCCAAAACAAATACGAAACAAATTAGGAATGACACAGCCAGTAAGAGGTCGAGCCGCTTATGCCCATTGATTTTTCTTCTAAATATTCTGAAATTGCATAGTACCCTTTTACTGAGTGATTGTTTAATAACACTCTTAAATTTATGTAGGGGTAAATCTTGTATATCTACAGGAACCTTATTGAATAGGCGCACAGAGCCCTCTGAATGAATTTGAGACTTTACTTAGTCGACTAACATGTGAATTCAGTTTATTTTTATTTCTGTATTGAGATTATGTCGACTACTATTTCTTTTAAACATTTCTAAATTTTTTTTACATGTAATAAATTTTCATAAATGAATTGAGATGCCAGGGTTAAAATTCCAATTTCCTTAAACTTATTTCTAAGGGATGTACGAGGTCCGAGCTTGTAAATTGCGCGAACGGCCCGCTTCTGCAACGAAAATTTTCTGAATATCCGGGCGTTTCCCAGAGCAAGATACCATACGACATTAGACTATGGAAACAGCCAAAATAAACCAATCTGGCAGTTTCGACATCCGATAAATTTCTCATTTTTTGACAGCATAGGCATGAGCTAAGCCTTTTCGCTTAACTTATATAGGGACCCCATTGAAGCCTCATCTAAAGTAATTCCTAGGAACACTGTAGAATTAACAAACTCCAATTCTTTGTTACGTACTGAAACAGTTCCAGATCCATGTCTTACATTTGGAGTGAGAATCTCATACATTTTGTTTTCATTTCATTAAAGTAAGTTATTTGCAGTAAACCATTTCTCTACCTTAGAGATAGCATTGTTCACATCGTCATAAGTAGGCTGTTGTCTTTTAACTTTGAATAACAAAGAAGTATCATCTGCAAACAATACCTCTCATAGCATCCTTAACAGGCTAGGCAAATCATTTATGTAGACTAAAAAGAAGGGACCAAGAATGATCCCAGGTACACCCATATGTGAACTATGGATCCAGACGATTTCTTACCATTGACATCAACCCTCTGAACCCTGTTACTCAAATACGACTTCAGAAGGTCGAGGTGCCCGGCCTGTTACTCCCATAGTGACGTAGTTTCCCGATCAGAGTTTCATGATGAACACAATCAAAGCCTTGGAGAGATCGCAAAATATGCTAATTGCATCTCGCGAATCCTCCCAGGCTCCAAAAAATATGTTGCACAAGCTCAACGCCAGCATCGATTGATGAGCGACCGAGTAAAACCGAATTGTTTGACATTAATTTATTGGTATAAAATGTGCTAACAACTGCTTTAGGATTGGATATTTTGCTAAGTGACGGTAATATAGATATGGTCTAAAGTTATTGGGGCTTGATGCACTACCGCCTTTAAATAATGGAATTACTTTACTATCTTTCATCAAATCGGGAAACACGCCATCATCTAAACACTTATTAAAGATAAACAAATGCGGCGCAATATAATCTATAATTGAGTTTACAATTATAATAGAAAGACATGAATGTCAGCAGTTCTCTTTGTCTAGAGATTTAAACGTTTTGATAACTTCTTCAGAACTAACATGTTTAAATTTAAATTCCAAATTAATATCACAAATCGAACTATTATTCCTCAGTAATGATTCGGCAAGAGCGGAGATGAGTTAAGAGAACTCGTGGTGAAACAGGAATGTCAGAACGTTTCAAGGTGCCGCAACCTCCATGTGTCTTCATTCAAGGTTTTGTCATCTAACTTAAGTTTAAAGTCAATAACTCGGCTTACAATTTTTCCAGTCTCTTCTTTATGACACCCCAAGTCGTTTTCATAACATTATTACTATTTTTATTTTATATATGTGTTTGGCTTTGGCCTTGATGCAAACACGTTTAAAAATTTTGAGTAATTTGTTATATATTTGGCAAAACTCTTCTTCATTATTAAAAGTTCGTCATAAAGCTCATACAGTCTTCTTCTACTTTATAAATTCCACTGTTGCCCAATCGCTAAATGACAATTTTTATTTATTTTTTTTTTCACTTTAAATACATTATATATTCCATTTTTATGTGTTAAAACATTAGATTATACATCTTATTGGAATCATCACACACAGAAACTCCGGAACTCTCCGTATGATATTTTCTCTAAATTGAATAAGGCTTTTCGTTCACCGGTACACAAATTATGTTTCTTTTAAATTTTGTCAACCGATATTCTAAAAGACACAAATTGACCGCTGTGGTCTGATTTTAAATTTCGAATAATAAATTTCTCCTGTGGTTCAATATTTGTATAGATGTTGTCGATACAAGTTTCACAGGTAGAAGATATCCTCGTCGGAACTAAAAGAGATTAGACAGATTATAACAGCCGAAAACTCCAAAATTTCACCGCGATTACTGGCATCAAGTAAATCTACATTAAAGTTCTCCACATATTGCTATTCGTTTACTTTTATCATTAATTTTACATAAAGCTTGATCCATTGGACTCAAATAATTCATAGGAGGAATGAGGGTCTGTATGCTCATTACAACTAGCTGCCTGAGCTCCACACAGGCTATTTCAATAACTCGTCAACAGAAAGGCTCACAATATCCTTTCTTTCCTTAAACTTTAAAATTATTATTAATATTAAGGATCCGCCGTATTGATCTCTTCTGCTGAAGGAGCTAACAACCTGGTGATTGACAAAACCAAATTGGAGCTGGTGGTTCCTGAGCCAATGTTCCGTAATACATAAAATATCGATATTGGCATAGCTCATAAATAGTTCAATCTCCAGCTCCTTATTTTGCATACCTTGAATATTTTGATGCACCAGGTTGAGAATACATTGATCTTTATTATTGTTTTACATATGCTATTATTATTTACATTTGTATATGCTGCTCTAATTTTATGCGACATAATGCTTGAGCCACTCTCCGTTATCTTATCATTAGTGTTAATGTTATTTGAAACTAATTGTGTAAATTCATTTGCCGAGAGAACCCTGTTTGCTCTTATTTACTGAATTAAGTGAATCAGGTTTTCTCTTTGTCAGCTGCTCGTTTAAATCCGTAGAACTCTGCTCAATATCAGATCCCACAGATTCAAGCGAGCCACAGTCGTTCTTAGAACTAAATCCTGCTGTATTATATAATATAGCAGAATGTATATTAAAGGCTAATAATTTAGCCAAATGTCGCTTAAAATAATAATTTGATAAGAATCATCCTATCCTTTGTCAAAATAATATTATAATTAAATTTATTTATGTCGTCGAAAAATACATACTACCATTTGCTATGTCATGTTGTACATTAAAATATTCAATTTATGGGCATGGTTAAGTTGCTTCTCCGTTATCCACTAGCAAACGGAAAAGCACAAAAAAATTGTTGATACTACGATTGAGACCACTCTAAAGGCGGGTAAACCAACAATAATTTCTTTTTTTTTTAAACCAAAACAATTTCCAACTAATATAATTATTGTTGTGTTTTTGTTATGTGTTTTTGTTATATGAGATACATCAATCATAATATGTTACAAGATTGTACATTTAAAAAAGTCCACAGCAAAGTGTGCAATACTATATCCTAAAGATAACCCACATCAATTATTTTTATCTTTTGCACTGATATATATGAACTTGAAAAAATTGTTAATTTGAAAGCGTTAATCGCTGAAATTACCAATCGTATTCGAAAAATTCTTTTTGCATTTGATAGTGCAATTTTTGAGTAAGACTATAACTCATCTAAATAGTGTGTTTTATTTTTTGTAAAAACAAACGCCCTGATCTCTAGAATTACTCATCGGATTTGAATGTTTTTTCATTTGGTAGCTAAATTTATAATAAGGTCATTACATATTTTTTTTCTGAATGTATAGTTCTTTTGGCGCGTTAGTAAAAATTGAGTGAAATTCTTTTAGATATTTAAATCGACACCAAGAAGTTGGTTGGTGAATAGTTTTGAAGAAAAGGCTATCAATAAAGTAAAAATATTTCCCCCATATGTTTACTTGAGCGTGAAACTTGATAACTATGTTCGAGGTAGTTATTCAAATATTTCTGAAAATACAACAAGAGTGTCAATAAGTACGAATAATATATATATATATACCTCGTACTTATATATTTCTAATTATTTTTGACATACTAATTGATTACACATACAGATACACAGATAATTTATTACCACACACACAAACACATACCAAACACACAGCCTAGCCAGAAGAAACTGCTATCAGGTGCGTCTCTAGTTGCGGATAGAAAAATTGCTCGTTGTACTTAGAAACAGAGGGTAGGAGTGAAATAAAATAGCTCCTTGAAATCAAGGTGTCAAGATACAGTGCGGAAGGCTGTATGGCGTCGGGGTACAACGTCGCTAATAGTTCCCTTGGGACACCGAGTCCCCCTCAAGTGTAAGTTGTAGCCTTGCTCCAGTAACTGGGGTTTTGCTGAAGTGGACTGATATCTTTCTAGGTACTTGTTGGAACAAGATGAATAATTCAATAAACTCCTTACAAAAAACCAAGAAGATGTAGCAAGAGAAAACGAGTGTGATGCCCAACAGACAGCCGTCTGTTGGGCAGTCAAAAGAGCCGAAAAGAAGAAACTGATAAACCTGATATCAATTGAAAAAAAAGACGACAAAATTCCTGAGTTTCCTTGAGACCGTCGTCAAAAAAGTAACAAGAACGATGAAGGAGCAGTCACTAGACATTTTAAGACAGGTTATTAGTGACCTGCGAAGTTGTGCTGAACCTAAAGGAAACATCCATAAAGCGATTAAAAACTAGGCGGAAATCATGCAACTAGTTTTTGAGTAACTTAGAAGTCTCAAGTCTCATTGACTAAATACCAGACGCCTACTACGAACGAGATGAGAGTGCAGGATCGATAGCTTAGCTGAGTGAGGAAGTTACCTTTGACACGCAGACGGAAATGGAGCTCGGAAACGATGCGGACACTAAATCTACCGCTACTGAAAGGCGCTAAATCAGGAAAGACAAGAGAAAATATTCGTTCGCCTGGAACATTGAACTCAGCCAACAAAAAAATGAAGGACTTGGGACCTGGTCTTTTCAATAAGAAGCAGGAAAAATCTAAGGTGCTTCTCCGAAATTCTGTGCAGGAGAACTACACGAAGCCAGGCTGGAAGACGTTGAAGTCGAGGAAGGTCAAGGCGAAGAAGCGCAAAAGCCAGCCCTCAGAAAAACTTCCGAAGCCCCCACCGATGCCGATACATAAAAAGCCACGAAGGTCAGCAATGAGAACTGATCATCCACCCGAAGGATAACAATAATTATTCAGAAAAACTTTCCCGAATCAAGACGGCCGTGCCCAGCGAACAAGTCTATGACACTGGACAAGATCCACAATTCGGCAGCCGGAGACATCCTCATCACACTATCAAAAGAGAGTGCTGACAGAGGCCAAGGTTTGCAAAAGACCATTGCGGACATACTCCAACAAGACGCAAAAGTCATCAATATGGTGTCCGAAGAAAATCACAATAAGGGATGATGTACTAGCAGCCTTGTAAAAGGTATCCGGAAACGATTGTGGCATAATGGTAGAAGTAATAAAAATCCGTAAAGTTTTTAGAGGTACACAGACTACGCCGGTGACGTTGGCAGCAGCAAAAACGCAGAAGGTGGTAGGAGAAAACGGCAGGATCAGGATTGACTGGGTCAATTGTTGAATCAGAACAGTGATAAGGCCGATGCTTCTAATGCTGGCATTTTGGACATCGCATTGTTCAGTGCAAAAGCGAAATAGACCGATACAAACTCTGTATCAAGTGTAGAGATGAAGGACACACATTCGCAAAGTGTAATAAATCAGCTAGATGTGCATTACGTGCAGAACTAGGCGTCACAGATAATGTTGCCCACCATACTGGTACTAGCAGATGCCCAGTTTTCAAGAAAGGCGCTTCAGAAGATAACGAATATACGAAAGTGAGGATACTGTACCTCAACATCAACCACTATGAGGCTGTACACGAGTGAGTGCCAAAACATCAGTGGTGAGAGCTAGTCTAGCACGACTGATGCCAAACCTCAGAAAGCCCAAAGCAGAGCAGAAGGCTACTATTATCATCTGTAGTTACATCAGTACTCACCTACAGAATATCTATTTGGCCAGATGCGTTAGAGATACAAGAATCATGGAGGAAAGCCGCACCAGTTTAAACGCTGAGTGCAGTAAGAGTAGTTAGTACCTTCCGCACAATATTTGAGGAAGCAGTGCAGTGTGCGTTATTTCCGGAACTCTGCCTCTTAGAGTCTTAACTGAGGGAAGACGAAACCTTTGCCAACGAAACAGGTCAACTAAACTAGCCCTTGAAGAATTCAGAACAGAAGAATGGCGGCATAGTATCTCGCGATGGCAACAACCGTAGGATGTTACAGAGAAGGGTAGGTGGACACACCGTCTCATACCACGGATTGATGTTTGGCTGAACCGAAATCACGGCGAGGTCAACTATTATCTTACATAGATGTTGTCAGGACACGGCAGCTTGCGAGCATATCTTCATCGCTTTAAGCACGATGATTGCCCGTCATCCCCAGAGTGCCCGTCCTGCCCAGGAGTAGCAGAAGATGCAGAGCACGTATTCTTCGTGTGCTCTCCTTTCAACCCTCAGCGTGATGAACTAAAGAAATCCTGAATCAGAGATTCCAACCCTATGGTTGAAATCTCTGGTTCAGGATTTCTTTTTCAGGATTGTCAGGATTTTCAGGATTCAGGATGTCTATACAATAGTAGAAGCAATGTTATTTTCAAAAGTTGTCTGGAACGTTACCAGCATATTTGTCACAGAAGTCCTTACGAACTTGCGTTCCATAGTCAGGAAGACAGCGAAAGACAATAACTATAAAGAAGAGAGAAGAGAGATTTCCTACCACAAGAAAGAGCAGCAGCTAGTTCGTCCCCCCCGCGAAGTAATATCTAGGGGCGGTTTTTGCGGGGATCAGAGGCCGGCGGAAAGGAGAGGTTTTAGTCGGTATTAACATCTTGTGTCCGACATATCCAGGCGAAACACCTTTATATCTAATAATTTTCTCCACTGTAAAAGACACACATACACACACACACACACACACACACACACACACACACATGTTTTTCTCATTTTATAGAAAAAACCTCGAAGATGTCAGAATAATTTATTTATCGTCTGTGCGAACGCTAATAGTACTAACTACCCATAAAATTTTAAAAATTCATTTGTGTTTCATAGTTTATTTACCGAGGAATACCATAAAGTATCTAACATTACGCTACGACCTTTAGGAACCGACCTATTGTGGTTTATGTCAAGGAACACAACGACAGTTGACGCTTTGATAAATTCAACGTCTTTGCGGACACTGGTTAAACCATTTCATGCATGAATAACATTATTGAATATTGAATATTGAACAATTGAACAAAATGTGGGACTTATACAGTTCTACATAAAACTTCAGTACACCTTATGTATATCCAACTATTATATTTGACTAATAAACTTATTTTTATCTAATAAATAATATTTATATCGTGAGGTAATACTCAAATCGACAGTGACGGACGTTAGACAAATCTTACAGGTGGAAAGACACGGGTCTGACATCTCAACCTATACTTTGATGAATAAGGTTATTAGTGAATATTTTTGAGATGTAGAACATAGCGTTTAACATAAGTAATAATAATAATAAAAATGTGAAAGTTTGAATGTTTGTTATTCAATCGCGATTTAACGGCTGAACAGAATTAATTAAAACTCAACACTAATACAGTTTACACATCAAAATAAAATATACGATACAATTTATAAACAGAATCAGAAGCGGGACTACCATCGGAATCGAGTCAAGATCGGGATCATGTTCGATATAGTTATTGATCGATATAAAAGATGACGGAATGCATCGCATATTTGTGAGCTAGCAACCGTTGAAATTAAAAATTGGCAATCTCACTATTTTGTTACTTAATTTATTTTTATTATTACTTTTTATATATACTTTTTATATTACTTTTTTTATTTTGTATTTTTTATGAATAATTAATTTCCTTTATAACTTTTGTTACAAATTATTATTTATAAATAATTGAATACGTAATTTTATTAAGAAATATTATATAAAATCTTAGACCACCGAATTTATTTCGCGGAACCAGGCTTTAATTGAAAATTTTAGAAATAATGTCATAGTAGCTATAGTTTGAACTGGGCCAGCAGTTGGGCAAATGGTACTAATACCTCTCATTCGGATGATATCCACAGATTTACCATTTAAGTTCTAAAATGTCACAATTTCCTGTGTAGGTATCATCTTCATCACAGTAAATGAAGCGCAAATTAAACTTTAAAGTATCTCGGATTAGATTTAAGAGAATATTGTTTTTCTTATGGACAATTATTTATTGCCTGATCTAGATCAGGTTGCGGTAAAAATCACTATATACTAATACGAAAAAAAAATATGACTAAAATATTGTCTATGCAGAAGTACTTTAAATTAAATGAGACAGTTGAAACCGCGATGAACAGGCTATGGGCTATGTTTGCGAAGCTATTTTAACAAAGTCAATATTAATTTTGATCTAATTAAATATGTTAGTTGCTTTGACCTTTTAATCTAAATTAAAATTTAATACAGCATCTATTATAAAACAATAAAAGCCTATGTGTTTGTTTCCTATACGTTCGTAAATGTTTCTACAGATTGAATTGAGAAACTTTGGTGGTGAATTGTATGCGCGAACGGGATGTGTTCTAAAAAAAAACCGGCCAAGTGCGAGTCGAACTCGCGTACCGTGGGTTCCGTACAAACCTGTAGGTATATGAGTAAAAGTTTATCCATTACGACAATCGAGTCATAGTTATGGTATTTTTATTGCAAAATGAAATCCATAAGAAAGTTGGAGAAGTGTAAATTTAAAACAAAGGTCTCTATATCGTTTCAGCAATCTTTTATTTCATATTAACACATATCATTTATTATATAATATAACTGAAATACCTACACTAGCCTTGCAGCAGTCTTGCAAAAAGCTCTTTCATCAAAGTTATTTATTTACAAAGTTTTTTAATCACTAATAAGAAATCTGGTTCGAAAATGCTAGTTAAGTATTAAATTGGAACCAGATCTGTAAATGGTGACTGAACAAGCGTCTACCTGTTGTCGTTATCAATATTGAGCGAAAACGAGCAAAAAAAAATCACGTTTGATGTATGGGAGCCCTCTTTAAACATCAATTTAATTGTAATTTAATTATTTCTTTTTAAAGTGAATATATAACTAAATATTCTGTGAATAATTCAAGCGTCTACCTGTTGCCGTTATCAATATTGAGCCAAAACGAGCAAAAAAATCACATTCATTGAATGGGAGCCCCCTTAAATATTTATTTTATTCTATTTTCTAGTATTTTTTTTATAGCGGCAACAGAAATACATCATCTATGAGAATTTCAACTATCTGACTATCACGGTTCATGAGATACAGCCTGGTGACAGACGGACGGACCGACGGACAGGGGAGTCTTAGTAATAGGGTTTCGTTTTTATCCTTTGGGTACGGAACCCTAAAAACTAACTACTGTTTCCATATTTATTATTTAGCTAAATTATTAAACGAAGGCTAAAAAGTCCTTTACTACTAATAGAAAGCCACACTATCCTTTAGTAAAACAGCTACTAATATTTTCCCCGGCTTCGCAAATCTCAATTGGAACTAATCGAGGACAGAACTGCGACTGTTATTAACAACAACATCGATTGATTATAATAAATGAAGAAATTTATTGTTTGTCCATGCGGGAGTGAATCCGTGGACAGAGAGTTAGTATCTAGTATTAAAAGTGCAAGTGTAGCATTAAACTGCTACAAATTAAGTGTCAGATTAAGGCTCTAAAAGATCACATATTTTATTGTTATACTAATAAGGCAGTTTCCCTATAAAAAAAAATCAAAAATTGAATGTCCTTTACCTATATTACCAAATAAACCTGTAGGTTCTGTCTGTCTGTACAATTTTCTTGTTAAATTTTTTGATTAACATCTTTTTATAATTCTCTGACCCAATTTTACTATTTTTAATTATTTTTTTTTGTCTACCTGTCTGTATTATATAACTCAAGAACGGTTCGATCGATTTTTATGAGCATTAGTGTACACTGAGAATATGTTATAGAGCAAATGTTAGGAAATATGTGACCTCAATACACCCTATGCTAACCATTAAAAAATTCGTTGTTGGCCGTATTTGATTGTTTTTATATAGAAGTTTTGGGGTCTGTATGTGTAAGTGTGTGTGCATGAAGGCAAAACCGCAGGCATATTTGAATCATAAGAAACAACCATTGCTAAATTTTAATTTCAACACAGCGAAGCGGGAGGGTAGTAATAACATTAAACAATGTATTTATGTATTTATTACTATTTATGTACTACACGCAGCATAAATTTCTTATAATAACTTTGAAATCGACATTTGAAATGGTTTTTCAGAAGACGGCCGATAGATTTATAAGTAGACGGAGCACGTCTGTATGTTATTATAGTATTAGATTCTGAATTCCCGGGACCTTTTTGTATACATCGCATTAAGTTCACAAAGCAATCTGCGCGGTGGTATTTCAAATGGGTCGGCTTATCCAGGGACCCTACTTGCGGCGAGCCCGACTAGCGTTTGGTACACCTATGTAAATCGTTTTACGAAGGTCCGTTCATATGATCGGACGGGTCCAAAGCGGTTTACTAATTTTGGGATTATGTTTGATTTTGCATATCCATTATATATCGTTTTTTTTTATTGGCGGTAATGCTAATTTGTCGTTATATCTTTATACTACTTATAACTTTAGCGTAGATATTGCTGTAAATAAGTATGGAGAGCGAAGCGATATTAGTCACATGCATATTCAATTTAGGGGCTATAAAAGCATCGATTCATACCATAATCGAATGTTTTATCAAAGCCGTCCGTGTCTGTGACTCGGAGGGTGGATGATTGCGTCGACGAATACTTGTATATAAAGTTCGGTTCCTGTTTTAAAAGAACTATGTAGTAGATTCATTTTTAGTTTATCGCTCGAAGTAAAATGTGTACAATTTATAAAAAAAAAAAAAACAGTGTGTGTAGCACTCATGACGTGAAGTGAAACTTTTTTGGCAAAATATGCAGGTATAGAGTTTAGGGTTAAAGAAATGAAAAAAAATTAAATTATTTTATTATTAATTCATGGTCACAAAATTCTTTACATGACCAACTGTTATTGAAAAAGAAAATCAAAACAAAACGAAAAAGAAAACATAATTTAATTACTAACCCGGGACAAGGTATGTTGGTTGTTTTTGTCACGATGATCTCTCGTACATTCCGCCTCTGTCACATGCACAAACCTTCTTTTTCCGCGTGGGCAGGAGAAAATAAATTCTTGTCGTTATTCTCTATTTGTGATGAATTATTGCCACTATCTAAAAGCAAATCTATTGTCTGCTGCAACAAAACAAGTTACAAGCATTAGGATTAATTTTAATAAAAAAATATTACATAAAAGATTGCAGTAATGCACCGTGTTTAATTAACTATTACAAAACACTGATATGTCGATTATATCAGTGATTTCTAATAGTTAATTGAACACTACAAAATGTAGTCTCGCCACTACATTCAATTTATTGTATGTATTTTACATGTATTTTTCATTTTTACATTGAATAATAACCGTATGTATTTGAAATAGTCGCGACCAACTGTAATCGGCCATGTGGACGCGTGCAACACATGGGCCCATAGGGCCGAGTCGAAAAGAACCGAACAGACTCGATTGTGTCACCCGACCGTGTCACTCGAACGTTTCATTGTGACGTCCTAACATGAAATCACTCTAACGTGCTTAAAAAAAATTGACTTCAAAATATTCATGACTTACGAGTTATATGAATTTTAAATAGCGTGCGAGTTTAAGTTATTACTTTAAAATTATAGGAAACTTGTTAGTTAGCAGAAATTCTGATAAAATACTTATTCATATATTTTATTAGTATGAATCCAGGTATTTCATTAATATAAAAAAAGTTAAATTTAACAATTGTATAATAGATTCTTTTGGATTGAATCGATCAAAGTGGGGTTGGATAAAAAGACGTACGGAATTGTTATCGAAAGAGACATCGGAATCACAAACAAAAACAAAACCAGGATCCCAGTCAATCTCGGGAGCGGGAGTGCATAGGAACTGAGAGTGGGCCTCCACGATTGGAATCAACGACGTTACGATATTGGAATCGTCAGTGGGTCCGAAATTAGAAATGAGAACATCACATAGTTCATTCTTTCGCGATGAAAGTCGTGGCCGAATGCTAGTATTGCAGTACAATAACGGTGGGGCGACCACAGGGTGGCACCCGGTGGCCGCTATCTGCTCCTCGTCACAATAGCACGGGCCGTTGTTATTGCCGGACGGGCGAGTGGGTGCTTTGTCGCAATGTCTCTGAGCCTGTTTATATTCCGTGCTGTAATACAGTCGGTGGATTGTCGCGAGGAGCGCGCTCGCTCCGTTGAATCAACTGAACGGGGGGCCGTACTCGGGAAATAAAAATGAATTGTTATTATAGAAAAATAATTGTAATATCATGAAAAAAAAAGAGATGTGTCTGTCACTGACACTACCGCTGTGAAATTTCAGCTCGAGCCGCGTAGACTAAACGCCATTAACGGCTTTCGCGGTCACGTCAAGTGCTTGTTGGGAATTTTGAAATACAAGTGGGTGTGCTTATGCGTGTATATAAAAAAAAACACAAACATAACACGAAAATCGGGAACAAGTGTTGAGTTGTTATTGAAGGAAACCTTAATAATCTGCGCCTTAATATTATTTTGGAGTTTACATATTAAGATTAGATTTTAATGTAAAACGCCCGGTATAAAAATTTTATGAGGAGTGAAATTAACAAAAGTCAACTCAAATTAATAATTATTTAAAAAAAATTGAACGTTTCATGATGAAAACAGCAGGTACTTAGTCGAAGTAACTTCTTAACGAACTGTGGCGTCACGTATAACAGTCCGTATTGATGAGAATTAGTAAGTCTTAATTGAACATAATTCAAGACCTAGATTTTGATCATTGACCTGACTGTCATCAACAGTCTAATTAAATAGAAACAAGGTGATTCTGGAAACCCTTAGGTCTAGTGAATTAGGATTTTTTGTTCTATTTTTTGGGTTCATTCGATTAGTCTCAAAGGGATCTTTAGCGCTAGTTAGATGGTGAGTCAACTCCCTCCAATCGAATAAAAGTTCGTAGTTCACCGAGGATCGAACGGTATTCGGGCGATTAAACCTGATGTATAGCGAGCTTTACTCCTCTAAGATATAGCGCATCCCCTATTGTAAGAACATATACATTCTACGTGGAACACTAAAACGAATGGCCGTTTAGGTATTGAGTGCTTGTAGAAATAAAAATTATTAATGATAGCCTAGGGAATAATTTAAAAAATGCAATATCACGAAATCGGATATTTAAAAAAGCAAGAAGAACATACCAAGGAAAACGCTTTACTGCAAAACGAGAAGGAAAACTCATTCCGTTTGAACGTAGTGTAGAAAAATCGACTGAACGCCAATCGCAAATGGCTCCCAAGCAAAATAAAATACTAAAACGTAGTGCACTGATTTTATACGTTAAGAATAAAATAACTCGCTCTTTGTCTTACGGCCGCGCTGGTGTATTGAATTTTAAATAGGAAACAATAATTTATAAATAAAATGCATATTTAAAATCACATTACCTGAAACATAATTACATATTATAAAATACAACTCATCTCTGTTTGTATGTCCGTTTGTACGCTTATAACTCGGAAATTATTTGTACAATTTGCGTAATCCTGTTTCAGTATAGAAATCAGTTATGTGGCTGGGTTTTAATATACATCCTGGGTTTTAATATGTTCTATTTAATATACATAGAACGTATTCCCTACTTTTTTATACATATATATATATTTTTATTACTTATTAGTAAAACAGTAACAGTAACAGAAAAGGCCATGATCAACATTGGTCGAGGACTAGAATTAGGATCTGGATTATGAACGAGAACCATAATTTTACATAAAAAAAAATTTTTACATGTGTTTTTCCCATAAGAGCTTGCGTTCTCTTGGGATAATTTGAATTGAATCGAGAGCGGGAATGATATCCGAGAACAGGGCTGCAAGCGGTATCGAGAACGAAATAGAAATCGGGTTTATTGTTGACGGCGTGATCGGTCGATGAGAAGGATGAAGGAATTCATTCTATGTTCACATGTTCATCATATGTCCGAGCTGAGGGCTAAAGTTAGTATGGGTGCAAAGTAAATTATTTGTTCGTGAATTATTATTCAGTTATATCTTTTGAATGTTAAAAAGATTTTGATTAAAAACCACAACTAATAGAATCATAAAATAAAAAACCAGTAATTGCTAAATTTCAATTTACACTCAACGAAGCGGAGAGGAAATGGTTGGCAATAATAAAAAGTGCGAGTTGCACTTTTATTGTTATTTCTTAGTGAATTGTATTAGTTCTCAATGAACTTAATGTATTTATTATATACATACTTTTTCTTCTCGATTATTTGGAGTTTCTCGTGAGAATTTGAAGACTACAATTTTAGAAGAAGAAGAAGACAATTTTATATCGAGTTTCCTTTAAAATACGAGTGATGTCTACATTCCATATTTTTTCAAAATATTAATGTCAGAGACGAAAATAAAATTAGAAAAATCGATTTTCGCATATTTCTTTAGTGTAATTTAAAATACTCATTTAAGAAACTATAAGTAATTCAATTTTTCATTAAAAAAAAATGGTTATTTGGTATTTCACAATATTTATTAAAATTCATCTTTTAAGTTTTTTAATTAGCTCTCAAAATTAGAATCCATTTATTTATGTCTAGCCACGCGCCCGTCCGCCCTCGCGCGGTCAGCGACTGGACCTGCGGCTTTATAGGTTTATTTTATAATCATTAACTCCCCCGCAATGCATTTCGGAAGTCCAACGCTCAAGTAAAAATAAGCCTATCGACAAAATCGATGTATCCTTTACATGTATACAAAATTTCATTTTGGTCGGATGTACAGGTCAATAGTTATAACAGAACAACTAAAAAAACCTCTGTAGATTTATATATTAGTATAAATATAGATATATGCCGTGATAGCGTAACCCGATTATTTTATCGTTTTTTCGTTCGGTAGATCCATATAGAACAGGCTGCAAGTGTCCATAATTGTACTTAATGTTATAACTACATCAAATGATTTCAAAAGCTTGTAGAGCGCAAACATTTATTGAGTTCAAATTTCTCTTTCTTTGTTTTCTATTCGTAATTTATGCATAAATATACAATTACATATATTTTTTTGTGGTTATGCTAACATTGTGCCTAAATAAATATTAAATATAAAGTTTTGTGCAGGATATCGATCAAACTACTTTATTATATTCACCTATATAAATAATATTCATCAGCACAACTCTGAACTGTCTTATTTTTTTTTTGGTCTATATATATTTTTTAATAAAAGCTTCTTTTTAAATAAAGTTTTCTTATTAATAAATTTATTTACAACTTTTACTTTACCATTTATAACACCGGATAATTAAACAGTCAACCCTCAGTGTAAGGGTTTAAGTACAAGAGTGTGGACTATGGTGCCCTGAGGTGATTCTTTGGCAACAACTTATTTTTCGACACTCTATTTCAATTCAGTACAACAATACGGTCTCACGTTTACTTGCGAGCGTTATCTTGTGCCTCTTATTTTTGGATAAAAATTACTCGCATCTAGCAGAAATTACGGTATGGGTTTGATTTTGGAGTTTTCCTTCTGCTAGACAGGTGGCAAACTAATGCTAACAACGCTTATTTCACCGATAACTGCAATGACAAACGAGCTCCAACTCTATAGGGTTGCAAAGTTTGATAACAGAGTTAATTTGACTATCTTCCAGCTCCATCTTCAGACCCTGGAAAGTCCAAAGTACTTGTCAAGCCAAATCAAACGAGGCCAAACACGACGAGTCTATCTAGTTTAGAGGTTTCTATGTTAATCTTTCGTTTCTATTTTCAAAACCCAGATATCACATAAGACCAGAGTGTTTGTCTAGACAAAGCAAATGAGCCCAAACTCAATGGGCTTATCTTGTTTACTTTAGGAGTTTGTATGGCCATCTGCCGACTCAATCATCAGATCAGCTCAATAGCACCTTGGTATTGCATTGTCACCGAAGATACGCAAGTGTATCAAATTATAACGTCAGGAAATGATTCTAATTTAGCTTCTAAGATTTGACCCACACTTACCAAACACGTAAAGTTAAATAAAAGCTTGTAAAAAATTATAGCACCGCATTATGTCATTCATTCACGAACGAGCAGACCACGATCACGACAAAAAGGGATGCAGTCGTATCCCTTTTGTATTGTATGCCCTTTCTTAGGCCCATAAGAATGGGCAGCTAATTTCTTTTTCACTTGTACGACTCTATCTCTCTTCTATTCGCTTGCCCGTGAATATTAGGGACAATTACGTCAAAGCATCAAAGTCATTAGTCAGTGTAACGTAGAACTCATTGAGGAGGGCGCGGTGGCAAAAAGGTGGAACTGTCTGTACTTGTGTGAGTGTGTATCTGTACAGAGGAAGGTTTGACATTTACGTAGTTGACCACGTGACCATAAAGGCCTCCCTGATGTGCGGTGTGTTTAAAGCCGGTCCTAGATGTTTTTGGAGTACGCGACTCGCGCAGTGAATTCCCTAAACCGTTTCGCACAGAATATGAGCTTGTCGAGTCTGTTTTGCATAATAATAACATTAATCATATTGTCATTGTTTAACTTGGAAAATAGGAAAATTGGTCTTTGTGATAGTTGACGACTCTATATAAAAAATAATACATGCATATATTGTATTGTGTTACACAGGATCTGTGATTTCACAATCCAATTGGATATAGCTAAGGATAAGATTGATTTTACAAAATGTTTATTTCATTTGTTCTCTTTAGCATACTTATATGTAATTGGATACAATTAATTAATTAGCATTTAATGCAATAAAATCGCACCACTTTTTTGTAGTTTTTAAAATGAATAAGAATATATCGACTTTCTTCTAAATTAGAAATACTAATTTCTATAAATTAAATATTAATTTTAAATACGTTTGTGATAAGTATTCTATTACAATTGCTCACTGAAAATTTAAAAATCTCCAAGAGATATTTGGAGGGTAATTAATTTAATTTTTGTTAATAACAAGGATTTTAATTGTTTTAATTATCACTTACATTATTTACAAGGGTTTTAATTATCCAAAATTTTCTGTTTTATCAAAAACAAATAGTGACTAAACGTTCAGAAATGGTCCCCTTGTACGTACCGTACCGCTCTTTTCGAGTTTCATATATTTCGATTGAAAAAATAAATAATTTCAACATCGTCACATAATTATACCGATATTCATGACTCGGACGAGTCGCGCCTTTTGCATTTTACACCGTACCATATCTCGCCAATCGGATCCATGGCCGACCTCGGCGATTTTGGTTCCCGGAGTGTCCCTAAAAATAGAGACGCTGAAAGCCAAGGTTGGTTAGGTCAGCCCCATGGGAGCTTTCGTTTGACCGAATGGCCACTTAGCGCGCTACCCGCCGGCGTTTTATGTGCCCCGCCGCTTCGAAGGCTTCGACCGCTGGAAGGCTGGGGGCGCTGCCGTCTACAACGTCCCGTGTGTTGGGATGGTTTTTTTTTCAGTTATTGTCAATGATGTTTTCAATGATGAATTTTCATCAGTTATGTGGATAATGTGTGAAAAGAATAATTTACTATTTCTATCGTTTATAAAGAAAATTATAATGCATTTATTGTTTTAGGACGTGTAATAGGCTCTGTATAAAAATTATAATAGAACAGCTAAAGTGCGTTATTGAAAGCGAAAAAAAGTGCTTTTTTTAGCAGTTAGATAAAAATAGAATAAAACAGTTTACGTGCATTCATTATTAGCGCTTACACAAAAGTGATTTATGATTTCTCGCAATTTGTTCACAACTGCGACGGACGGGTGTCACCTCTCTGTTATGAATTAATCGTACTTGCGACTTTGCACCCATGGTATACATCTTTAAAAGCCAACCAATTTTCGATAAGTTGATTTGGATGAAATAAATTCTGTACGTTGCCTTAAGGCTTGCACAAGTTACCTGTGAAAATTCGTCTGGTAATTTTAGATAGCAGCGCGTTTAAACAGCAGCCAAAATTTCGACAATACTTTTATAGTGGTTTGATCGCTACTAAGTTTTGTTAATTTTTTTCATAATTAGCACGACTTAGCGATAAAAAACGAAATTAAAACGTCTATTTATTCCGTGATACGGAAAAGGATTGTTTTACTATACACTGATATTTTCACGCAGTCACTTAAGTATATTTTTCTAGAACATTGTTTCAAATAAAAGTAGAAGTGATTGAACTAAATTGTTATTGATACATCAAGAAAATGAGAAAGAAGTCTCGTTTAGACGTGTGATGGCATTTTCAGTAACATCTTCCTTGCATAAAATCATTGCACAAACTAGTATATTTAAACTGGCTGTTTTACCAGTTTGATGCATATATAAAGCAATCCTTTGGCTCTGTATTTCGACATAGGGGTGCATATACAATTTCTTTACTTTTAAAATATATATTTATTCTAAAATAATGTATATTTCCAAATTTTAATTATAAAGTAATTCCAAATTTTTCTTAGAATATCTTTATAAGTATTAGTAGTTTCTTTTCTGGCTAATTCGATACGAACAAATAGAGTAAAATAAAGAAATAATCCTCATTTTTTTTAAAAGGTCAAATTACAATTCGTAATGAAAAGAATACGATTTTTCGCAATATCTAGTGTTCTTTATTTATTTACAATATCAAAATTTTCAAACAAAGTAGACCGCAATATCCCTCGAAATAATACGTTTTATTTGAACTCTAAAAGCACAATACCATTAACAGGAGACATACCGTTTGCGGAAAATTTGTGAAAGCTCGTAACGAAATTTCATTTTATTGATCTCTTAAAAGTCGCCACCCTACCGTCAGCGGGAGGAGTTTGCCGCGATATCTTTCCGTGACTTCGCTGTCCACGCTGTCGCAATGTGGTTACAAAGTTATTCAAATTGGAAAGTGGCCAGTTCTTACATGAAAACAAGTGCTTTTGCACAAGTTGCATGACTTTTAAAGAAAATTTAATTTATTCTAAAATAATATAAGTTCGTTATCGATCCGTTGTTGTCGTCTTACAAAATAACGTTGAGACATTACGTGTTCGAAAGTCAAACATTTCTTGAACTAAAATTCGCTTTCGAATTAACTTGAATTTACTTTGAAAATTTTGAAATGAAACAGGAAGTCGAGCAAACAAATATTTAAAGCCGAAAAAAAAGTTTACATAAATATGTAAAGTGTTCAATATTAAAAACGGTATTTATTTATAGAGACTAGCCTCGTTTGGAAATACAATATAAACAAAGTTGAGGATTCGTAGAGTTACGTAAAATTAAATCATCAAATATGCATAATAGAATTATGCAACCATTGCGTCTGTACATTCAATGTACAGACGCAATGGATTGGAGACAATCCACAACTGATTGGAGACGATGTGGGAAAACTAATAAAATACAAAAATAGCATTTTAAAATTTTGTCTATCTGTTTGTACATGTTAATCTCTAAAACTATAAATGTAAATAATGAGTTTTTAAAACAAAAAATACTATAACTATGAAACTTTTCAGTAATATTTAGGGCTTTCTATCGGAACTGATGGCGAAGAATCTAAAATGTTCTACTTGTACGAAATCGAGGACATGATTAGTGTAGTAAAAAAAATTTGGTTGCCTGTAAAGTCGGTATACGGGCGAAAGTTTTACGTGACAACGACTTTGAATGGTAAAATCATTTTAATGTGAATATTCATTCGTATAGTAGGAAGAAGGATGAAATAATAGTAACAATTTAAAACATTTATTTATACAAAGAATTATATTTAAAACATTAATTTATACAAAGAATCTCGCACTGAATTTCATATTAACAAAATTTTATTTTTACCTTTACACATACATACGTATTTATATACAAATATACATACAATAACTTGCAATACATTTGCAAGCTATGCACTAATTCTCTAGTGCGCGCGCGGCAGACCGATCATAGTTGAGTGGGAGAGAGACGCAAGGCATTCGGCGGGCCTCTCTCGTTCGGGACTCATCGTTACGTTACCGAGCGTTACACTTTTCAAAGTGACTCCCAGCCGCAACCTAATTTAAGACGTTGTCACGTCAAAATGGAATTAGATAACACGAAATTCAGCCTAATGAGCTTAACGAACACAGATAGACTGAAATTCAGCTTCACTAGCATAAAGTGCTCGTTCACATCTCGCACAGCCATACTGCCTGTGGAAATTGCATTACGGTGCGTGTGTTGTATGGTTTGATTGATAATCGTTTGTAAAATACGCGTATTGTATCCACATCATGTGTTGTATGATTGTAATCATCTTTGTTTTACAGATGGAAATAAGAAGAGCGTTTATTTGGACATATATATATTTGAAAAACAAATTCGTTTATTCAGCACAAGGCAGGCAAATGCTTTTTTCCTTCATAAAAAATCTAGGTCTAGTGCGTAAGTCTGTCGCATATTTCTTTTTAATATTCAATAACGCCACAAACACATACTTGTACAAATAAGGGCAAATTTACATACAGGCTGTAAAGTTGTATAAATTACGGCCGGCCCCTCCAGGGAAATAAATAAATTTTAATAAAGGCCAACGCCGGCTACCCGATGTAGTTGGGCTGGCCGAATAAACTTTTACGTAGCGTAATTTTGTATATAAGACAAATATTCAAATTAAGTTTTATATGCCCAAACCTAGATTTTTGTTTTTTTTTCAACTGCGTTTCAATGGTTTTCGTATTGTGCTTGCCGTTCGGTTGTTTATAAGATTCAATCTCATATTTATGATTGTAAAGAAAACGTGTTTGCTTCTTCATTTACATTTTACTTTGTCTTTTTTTGGATAACTGGCCCAGCGTGACTCACCGTCGTGTTGTGAGCGTTCCATGTCATATTCTTTTGGTATTTTAAAAAACATATTCAATTTGATAATTGAATATATATATATATATACTTTTTATTTACCGGGTCTTAACTATTTACTGAAAAATCACTTCTCATTTTCTTACATCAATTAATATTCCTAAAAGCTAACAGTGGTGATGACCATACTATTTGAATATTGTTACATTAAAAAAAAATTGTCAAATATAATAATTTTAGGAAGGTTTTGTTTATTGATATGGACCGTCAACACGGACACGTAGTTTTGACGTGACAACGTCTTAAATTAGGTTGCGGCTGGGAGTCACTTTGAAAAAGTGTAACGCTCGGTAACGTAACGATGAGTCACCGAACAGAGAGGCCCGCCGAATGCCTTGCGTCTCTCTCCCACTCAACTATGCGTCGGTTGTGCATAGCTTGCAAATGTATTGCAAGTTATTGTATGTATATTTGTATATAAATACGTATGTATGTAAAGGTAAAAATAAAATTTTGTTAATATGAAATTCAGTGCGAGATTCTTTGTATAAATTAATGTTTTAAATATAATTCTTTGTATAAATAAATGTTTTAAATTGTTACTATTATTTCATCCTTCTTCCTACTATACGAATGAATATTCACATTAAAATGATTTTACCATTCAAAGTCGTTGTCACGTAAAACTTTCGCCCGTATACCGACTTTACAGGCAACCAAATTTTTTTTTCAGTGTTTTCTTAACCAATACTTACACATATTTTCAAAATGAAATGTGTGTATTCATTTGTGTAAATTTTTGAATACCAGGGCAGTGATACAAATAGAGAACATACGTCGATAAAATATGTTTTGTCACGTAAGTTTTATGGACAGTCTTAAATGGCATTACAGACAAAGACCAGAGACACCATCAGAGTATGAGTGGTGGCACTGAGTGTAAATAAAAGCATGGATAGTTCAACATATAAGCTTATATGTTAGATAAAAAAAATTATAATTAGAGGATTTAACATAAATCTAGAACGGTAACGGTACAAAGGTTCCGCTTAGATTATTTCATCGAAAAAAAAACATTGTCACTCCGAAAATCATGCCGTTCACGAAGTTTTGGCATTGTTCAGGAGCGCACTCGTTCACTCGGTCTCCTTGCGTTGCCACATTTGGACCCAAACTTGTCTTATCTTAACGTCTGTCAAACATAGACATCCCATAATGGATCCAGGATCTTGAGGAGTCTCTGAACAGGCGGTTGAACTGTTGGTTAGGATCAAATTTTAAATTTTTTTTTAAATTTCTCAGTTTACATTGTTTGCCTAATTGATTTAAAAAAAATTGAAGATAGGCTGTATAGTTTCCCGTGCACGCTTGGACACTGCAACCCATTGCGGATTTTTATACTACCTAAGAAAATTCACTACTAATTTTCTTGGTAGTGTAAGTGCATGCGCGTAGGAAGCATATTGTTATAATGTAAAAAAAAACATAACAAAACAAAATTTTTTGAAATTTGTTTAGGTTATTTTGTTTAATATAGTTGAGATATTTCATAAAAATTAAAAATAATAGCATTTCGATTTTTAAGGTATATTAATTAATTCAAGAAAATTAGGATTTTCGGCGATTTCCAATTTTTAAAAATTCGTGACAATTAATGGGTTAGAGATACGATGATGAGTGTGAAGACTTTTTTCATTCGAAATGTTATGAAGAATATATATAAAAAAAAATTAATTGCAATAATTTCATTTTTTCTAGGCTATATAGTTTTTCGTTGTTTAAACAATAACGTCAAAGGATATCAAGTGTCATCTTACACTTTTATAATCAGAAAGATCATCCGGACATTAAAAAAAAATATATGAATTAAAACAATTTTGCAAATGAATGCGCCACTATGCTCTGGTCTATTCGGCTTAGTCACATGTGCAGAAACACAGAAGCGACAAATGATTTTTTTTTCAGACATGAGTCGAACTGTCGAACATTTCTCTTTTGCGTTAACGCCGCTGATTTATAATCGGATCAAAAACAGTCTCAAGAGTCTACGACCGACCGCATCTGGGCAAGCAGTTTGAGTTTAAATTAAACGGTATATGGTGTGGATAGGCATTGAGCCAAAAGGGATGACATCGAAATGCAATTTTAGCCAGACCTATATGGTTAAATTGGAATTCACAGTGCAATATGTTGCATTATTGTTGAAAAGAACTCACGAATTTATAGTATATCGATATATACATGTAACATATTGTATGTATTATAATATATCGATGATAATATTGGCATCAATCGGACAAAACTGGTATTTATGCGTATTTAATTACTATCAATTTCTAAAACACACATAAACAGTGTTGCCTTCAAATCGATTAAAATACGTCGCCAAAAAAAAAAAATGCTAATAATCCAGCTAGGATAATAAATCTTGCTCAAAATTACATTTTTTTTGTGCAAACGAAATGAAGTAAAATCCATTAATCATCCGAGTTAATTCCGAAATATCTGCTTCTCTAATTTTGTTGCTGAAGTTATCCTCCATTACACTGTGACGGCTTAGCGGGGAAAAGATAAAAAAATCCGCTAAATCAGACCCTCCCGTCGTTGAACAAAATTTTTAATCTAAACTAAGGCGAGGCGTAAAACTTTGATGAACACGAATTACGTACAGGCGGACAAAGTAACAAGGCGGTGGTAACAGTATTCATGCAACACAAGGAAAGTGCTTTCATAACAGAGTCTTTAACGCATTCGTTGAAGGTATAAAAACAGCGGAAATTTCTTTATGGTCGTGTGTCTGTCAGGCTTCAATTATCCCACTGCCAAAGCTTGCCCTTTCACATTTTTCTCTTATTTCAGGTTCGGGGGCTTGAGTTTAAGTCCCGTCATGCTGGTCCAGTGAGGGTCGAGGGCTGATGCCGACCGTGACTCGTGGCTGACGGCTTAATGTCTCCGAGGCACATGTGGCGCCACTCCGTGCGAGTGGCTTGACTTAAGTTAAAAAACTGGTCGGTCTATTCGCCCGTGGCCAGAATCGAATCCGTTTACTTGCTTATTCTTAAGCAGCATCTTTAACCAGTCGGCCGCCATCACCGATTTATTTTTGTGAATTTTATTTTATTGCGTCTGACTGTGGTCGGAAACTATATTATTTATTGTCCCTTTTCAGTTGGATTTATATCCCAATAAATCTTTCTTAATACACTGATATCATTCGCTTCTGCGGGTGGCGGTATAAATTTCTCAATAAATCTCTTCGCATTTCACAAAATTCAATGACGAAAAGTATATTTGGTTTTTCCACGCTCTCAATCGTTCCACATCGATGTTATCTAAATCTAAATTTGCCAAATCAATCCTTTTTTGATATATATCAATAATTTTGATATCTCTGTTGAAAATTTAAAATATTTTCATAAATAATTATATCAATTGAATTCGATTACATAAAATCCGCTCAATTCCGCGAATGTCTTGTGAATAATAAGAAACATATTGCATAGTAATGGTGCCAGGCCACAGAAAAAAATTCAACACTTTAAAACTCAAAAATAATACTTGGATACTTTTAGATAGTTGACGGTTGTTACAAAATTTTTTGTTTCTTAATCCATATTGAAGATCTGATACAAAACTAGCCTAAAGTTTATCTTAAACATTTGTTGATCTTAAGTATACCTACTGAATTTTGTAAAATATTGTGATCATCTAAACAAAAAAAAATATTTATTATAAAAATAATGAATTTCGTGGCTTGACGGAATATTAAAAAAAGGGCTTTAAAATTTGACTCGTATACATCACCAATGTCTGGTAACCGGCACGAGTTGAAAATTTGCATACTTAACGACGGGTAACATTTGGCAAGTGATACGTGATAAACAAGCTTTTGTTAGCTAAACCAACAATTTTTTTTCGGTTCTAAAAGCAGAAATTCTTATTATTGCAAATTTAATAACAGAGATTGATTTAATATCATTATGTGTTAAGTTATAGTGAAGATTTTTGTAATGGTAAGAGGACAAATTTTATAATTTGTCCTATTAAACACATATACCTTCGTATGATTATATTGGCAAATGATGATGGCTCATCGATCAAGAGCGTCGCCTTCGCACCACAATTTATCGGGTTCGATTTTACTACTCGCGAATTGTAGAATGTGATTTTAACATCCGTCACACTGAACCGCTCGCACCGTGCCTTGGAAGAAATATTAAGCGGTCGTTTTAGGTCATACCACAATAGGGACAACGTTAGCGGTCCCGATCTGCGCTGGGTCAGCGATCGGCTGAATAGAATCTGACCCAAACAGACGGATATACTTTCGTACATATAAATACACGTAAGCGATCAATTGCCTATGCGGCCACTTATCTGTTCGACCGGTTAACCATGGGACCGGTCAGCTATGCGGCCGACTACTTATGCATCTAGTTGGTTGTACAGCGTATGCGGTAAGTTATGTACACGTCCAGTTATCTATGCGGCGGACTACTTACAAAATTAACTATTTATGAGGCCAGTTACCTATACGATAGTTGTGCGTTGAACACGAACCGAGTGCACCCGAGTCAAGACGAAGATCAGAAAATACTTCCGTTCTTGTTTCGTGAACAGTTTGCATGTTCAAACTTCAAAAACGTCGTAACAGCCAAATTAAATTACACCTGAAAATCGAAATACATAACGAAGTAAATTTTAATTTTAATTAGTCAATAAGTCTCGAGTGTGCATGCGAGTCCTTCGCGCTCGAGCACGTATTCCTCGTTTTAAATTACTTCTTGATGGCGCTAGAGGCAATGAGCGTCTAACGAGTGCAACGTTAGCGGAATTGAATTTTCGTAGTGAGAATACTTTCACGGACCTGAATGCAAGACTAGGAGATGGTTCGTGACACTACGCTTGCGAATGAGACACTTGTATATACTAATTAATGAATTAGAGCAGCGGTGGTTGATTAGTGGTTAAAGTCGTTAATGTTGGACAAAATACGTCTCAAAATGGGTGAATTGACCGACTAGTTTGTGACTTAAGTCGATGAAGAACCATTTTTCCGTTTTACAGCCAATTTAAGTTAAGTCGTTGCGGACGTTGCTCTACCTTTATCAGCCAACTCGCATCCTGCTAGCGTAACAAGTTGATGGTCCGAGCCCCTCAAAGTTATACAAAAAGATGGTGGTTGTTTGTCTTGGGAATGGGATGATTAAAACCTGCTTAAACAATTACCACAGTTTTTTTTTCGGCTTACGCTTTATAACAAAACCGAAGCAATGATTGTGTGAAAATTTAGTTTCACTATCCTTCGTTTTAAGAAAATATTTATAACATTTGTGACTTATATGATTGAAAATTTGAATGAATGTAATGTGTTTTATTATGCGATCAATAAAATATAAAACTAAAAAGGTTACAAATTACTCATTGGAAATTAATGTTGATGCGTTTCAAGATTTATGCAATAATAAATACGACAAAAACCTTTGTTATATTGGGTCGAAGAAAAATTTCTTTTGTATTTTATAAGTAAAAAGATGCACTAAAATCTCTTTAGTTGTGTTATTTGTATCTGGCTAGTTTAGATCTCATTACATAGGTGACATTTAAAAAAGAAAAATAAAAAGTGAAAATGGAGTCCCGCGATTTTTCTATTGTTTTACTGTCCTTCAAAATGAGTGAATCTAAGGTAGAAATTCGATACTTGTGAAATTGATGTTCCTGACGAAGTGTCGGTAAGAGTAGCACAAAACTGGTTCAAGCGTTTTCAGTTCGGTAATTTTAATGTCAAAGATGAGTCTCGCTCTGGTCGACCTTTTATGGATGAAGTTGCCGCCATTTTGGAAAAAGTAGAGCAAGATCGGTATATTAGTTCTTACGACTGGCTGAAGAGCCAGGAATTGACCATAAAACAGTTTTGATCCATTAAAAAAAAACTGGATATAAAAAAGAGTTCGATACTTGGGTCCCACACGAGCTTACTGAGAGAAATACAATGAATTATGTAGTCTACTGAAACGTAATGAAACCGAACCGTTTTTGAAAACATTGATCATTGGTGATAAAAATGAATTAACGCCGATAAGAACGTAATAAAAAGAACATGGTCAAAATGGTTCCATGGCTCCACAGACTATACCCAGATTAACGAAATTAATAATAAGTTGATGTTATGTGTATGGTTGGATCAGAAGGGCATTATTCATTACGAGCTTTTCCCGCCGGATAAAACTGTCTATTCAGATCTTTACTTCTAATAGCTGATGAGAGCAAGAGGTAGAGAAAAAACGGTCAGAATTGATCAACAGAAAGAGTGTGGTTTTTCAATATGATAATGCCAGATTAAGCATATCTTTAGCCGCTCAGCAAATATTGAGAGAGTTTGGTTGGGAAGTGTTAATGCATCCATAATATAACCCTGATCTTCCACTCTCAGATTTTCACCTGTTTCAGTCTCTTCAGAATTTTTTAGTGTTAGGTTAACATCAAAAGAGAACTGTCAAAATTACTTGTCGCAGTTTTTTGATCAGAAGGTCTAAAATTTCTACAGCAATGGGATTTTCTAACTACCCACAAAATAGCAACAAGTTGTTGAACAAAATGGCATATGCGAATATTATATATATAAATGTGATGAAAAATTATATTGAACATGTATATGAAAAACGAAAAAACTTTTTCCCCAACCTTACATATGGTATAAACTATACATATGGAAATGGTCTTATATAAACATGCCTATAGATATTAGTTTTATATTGAAACTAGCTTCCGCCCAGGTGGACATTGAAAGAATTTCTTCATTTTGTCTATCGAACGATCGCAGTCATGTACCCGATATTTATCCCGTTGTCGATGTCGATCCTGGTTCTATTATCGATTGTTTTGTCCGACCGCGGTCCCGCATTTGATTCCGAACCCTATTTTTGCTTCGTCCCTCTTTTGGTTTTGATTACTCCCGGTTACGACTCTCGTTTGTTGCTTCCCGTCCTGTTTGCCGATTTCGTTTACACTAAAGGTCACGATTCCGTTTTGAACAAATCTGGAGCAAATTCTATTAAAAAAATAAAGTTTGAGTTATCTTATGGATAGGACAGTTTTTTATGAGTGAAAGAATTTTTAAAATCCGTAACAGCACAAATATACAGACGAAGTCAAGACGATATTCTTCGCGTTAGTGAAGGAATTTTTAGATTCGGTTCAGTAGGTCGATAAAATATTATAAATACGTAGACAAAGTTGGGTACGAATAGTGGTTTTTTTTTCAGAGACCCTCCTGTTTATGTGTACGATGTATCGCCAGTTTTATAGCAATCTGATGGATGGCTTAGGCGTGCAAAGAAAAGGAAAAACTTACACACTCGTTGAGGTAGTCAATTCTTATGGAATAACATTTCAGAATTTTTGGAGATTAGCTTGATGAACAAAAAAACAGACGTTTTATCGATTTGTCTGTCTGTCTAGTCAGAATAAAAATTTGAACATGATAAATATAGTTTAGGTGCGTTAATAAATAAATACTTACGACAAAATTGTACAAATGTATGTACAGTTTCTTTTATTAATATAGGTAAATACAAAAAAAAAACCCTATTTCTCAAGTCAAGAATAATGTATTTTTATATAAAATATGTTGAGCCATTTCGCAGATTAGCTCGGACAAATAGACAGATCCTTTATCAAAATCATATAACATATTATTTGAACAATAACATGTTCTTACTGTATACTAATTTTTTTGAAGGTTAGTCCTTAAGTTTAAAGATATATACATATATGTAGATAGGCAGATACAGAGACTTAAATATTAACAATTCTAAACTTGGGGACAGTCAGTCATAAAACGAATATTTGTAAGAAAATTCGGAAAAAAAATTGTGTGCACAGAGACGCTATAGATTTTTTAAAATACGCATGTAAAAAGTTGAATTTTAGTATGAACTATTTATAGCGGTAATTTCATTCGCACTTGACTGGTGTTCTTTTAAAATGATTTTTGGTGGTTTTAGACGAGTGGTCAGAGAATAATTTGAAAATTTTTTTCACTTTCTATAATAGAAAGTCAGTAAACTTAATTTAAATTAGCGATTAAGAATCATTTACCTCTACTTTTATTATTTTTTTAATTTCAATGTGAGTGCGATATATATAGTGAAATAACCTACGAGTGTTATTTTAAGGGATGAACTTAAAAATATCAACAGTAACTTAAAGACATCAGGTCAGACTGTTCCAGCGGATGAAAGTTCTAAGCTATATTAAATTTTTAATTTCGCTAAGAAAAAGAGATCGTCGGCAGGTGGCCCGGCCGGCTCTCGGAAATGGGGAAGGGAAAAAAAAGAAATATCGTTAATTAATCTCTTTCGACGAGCCTAATTTCTTGGGTATTCAAGCCAATTAAAATTACACTTCGCCTTGATTTTTCCGCCCTACTAAAATAAGAGAATCGAGCGCCGTTCATAACAACGACCCAAGAAAAATCTACACAAATTTACAATTCATAAGCGAACACGAAACTTTTTATAGGACTTTGGCAAGTTTATTTTTTATTCTTCCAAAATAGGTTTGAATACAAATTTACCAGACAGTGACAGGTCGAAGGTTTGACACAGTGAAAAAAAAAACTGCTCGATTTTCTTTCATTTCGTCTATAAGATGAATCCGCAATTCGTGCTGTGAAATAGAAACCATACGATGGTAAGCGGCCACTAAAAGCAGTGATAGCGTCAAAAGAATCATGAAGGTCCTCAAGCCCAATTCGATCTTCGTTCACCTCGTTAGTTCCTTTCTTTTAATGAATCCCATTAGCCATCCAAGATAGACTGTAATCATATCGTTGTGTCGCATTCGAGGTGATACAAAGTCGTAGAATGAAGCGGGGAACGTTGAGAATTATGCGTGCGATTAAATTGAACTAATTAATAATGGCGATCACTTGTACTGCCATGATTTCATTTTATTTTTTATCTATAAGTAGATGTTGCCCGCGACTTCGTTCGCGTGCTGGTTATGAAACAACGTTTTAAAAAGATGTGGAAGCACTGTTTACCCTCTAGGTCATGTAGCGTAATAAATTGTATTTTAACTAGCAGATTAATGCTAAAACTTTTCATTCAAATCGGTCCATAAATTTTTCAGTGATGCTTAAATAAAGCAACAGACAAACATACAAAAAGACGAAAATTTTAAAAGCAGCTGTTTTGGGGTCTGTGTTATGTTTAAAGTAATACCACTTACTTTTTTCCAACAAAAAATGAATGTACAGATTTGGCATCCTTACGATTTTTTTATATGTATACATTGTAACAAAATCGTTACAAGGAAAGCGATATGTTAATAAATGATCGAAACAGCAAATCTGTTAGATTAGTAAAAATTTTCAGTAAATTCAAAATTGAGCTCAATAGGATTTTGTATAATAACTTTACATTTTAATGAGTATTTTCCCAACTGGGAATTTCAAATATATTTTAGGGACATTTTAATTTTCTATACAATATAGCTTAAAGGTTTAAACAACAAGTTTTTTAGAACAATTTACTAAAAGGCTTATAAATAAATAAAAATGTGATCAAACAAGACTTTGGGGCTACAATGATAAAAAAGTTACGATTTCGATACAAATTTGCAAAAAATTTGCATCACCCGAATACTGGGTTCGAATTTTATGCACCCATGAACTATTAAACTTGAATATAAGTGCATCTACACCACCAGCTCCACCCCTCGGACCACTTCCAGCCGTCCAGCTTACCATCGCTTACCGTTGCACCAATGCGGACCTTGTAACCTCATTGGTGTAATGATCCTTCACAGGCGCGTCCACGCCGGTGCGCCTAACGACAGAGTCACTAATTCTGCAACAAAACATTGCGTGGCTGTGCATTGTATACATATTCAATGGCGTGACAAAAACCTCACATAACTCTTCGTATAAAACTTGCACAAGTTGAACTCGGCGGAATTTTATTGTTTTAATTTATCTGAATTGTAAAATAATTATTGACATATTTGTAATAATAGCGGCATTTACAACATTTAGGATATTCCTAAATCAGCTGTTAACGCAATTCGTACTTACACGTGTATCGCTTTGTAGTGATCTATTATGAGTTTATGCACGATATTTGCCTGTGCGTTTATGCGTTTACGGTTAATCATATTAATATAATGATTTTCCATAGGTATATGCTGGATTCAGAAAACTAATCATGTTATATTTTGTAAATATTATAATAATTTTTTTAAACAAACGAATTTGTTACAAAGTTGGTGGCGTTTCGTTATTATGCAGGTACATTGCCACGAATTACTCAGTGTATTCGTTGACTTAATTTCTGAACGTTCATTCCTTGACTCTAGTACGGTTTCATTGTTCGCAGAACGTAAAAGTATGAAGCATCAAAAAAAATTGTTGGCCATCTTGGTAGTGACCGCGGCCGTCTACAAGATGCCGACATTACAGGGCCTAAGAGGCAATCAGACACCTTTAGCTAACACTGTATGTCGTTATTTTGCATAAGTTTTTGTAATACGTGATATTTAAAAATATGCAATTGTTTAATATGAATATTTCTACTGCTTACGTTTCACTATGTGGAACGAAAGGGCGATAAAAATACGAATGGCGGTCAGCTTATTTTAATACGAGAATGTTACCACAAAAATTATCAATCAAACTATATAGCTTTTCATTAGGAATTAAAAATATTACAATACTTGTGTACATATTTAATTATTCCCAAATATATAATAATAATATTAAAAAATATTACTAAGATATTTTACAAAGTTCTAGTCCAAGTTTTTAAAGGAAGCGCAATGAAATAATACCTATTTCAATTCTTATAAATCTTTTATCAATTCCTTTTAACACACCTTTGTATCGAAAATAATACTTTTACAATTAAGTTCAATAACTTAAGTATCGTAACAATAGAAATAAATTGGAATTTGATGCTTTATAAAAGAATCATTAATTGTTGTCGCAGTGTACGCTGGCACTAGCGTCCTCTTTCTAAAAAACTCATGATTTTCGTAGCATATTTCTTTAATTTCGCTCGAATTTCAGTAGATTTCTTTCTTGAACATTAAATTTAAATTTTTATAGTTGCTACCAAATATAACGTATACATCATATTGCTACTGCAATCGACCACCCACTACTGGAATTTAGATAAAATTATTTTCTGATATTATGCTTTTTTTTTGGTGTGTAGAAAATAAAATTTTTCCATGTAAGCAAATTTTAACGAATCCTTAGTAACGAAAAACTGATACCATGAAGTTAACCGCTAAATATATAATATTAACTAAATTTAATAATATGGAAAATTAAAAAAATTATGATGAAGTTGCCTTATATGCCCGCACTAGGATTGAAGTATAGCAAAAAAAAACTGTTTATTCTAAATTACGTGATTAAATATAGTGAATACTGAGTGCCTACTGAGAATATAAAGCGAATTTTATTATTCAACTACTATCAGCACATACGTTAATTTTTAGGCTATAAACTATAGCAGAAAACTGCAACTTTACACCTAAGTATGTACACTTTGTTTTGTTCTTAGTTGGGATTGCCCGGCGAGGCTTTAGGGGCCGGCGCAGCGCATGCGCAAACATTCACAGAATGGCTGAACGCTCACGAGGACGCCCAGGTACTAAAAAAAGCACAAAATTTATAGCAAATAAAAATGATTAAGAAATGACCAATTTTATGTAACGTTTAATCGTTGTTGTCCGTATTCTCTTTCACTACTTATTCGTTGGAATCATTTACTATTTCATAGGACATGAAAATATTGAAGTTAAGGAACACGCTTTTCATCGGTGGCGTACATAGGATTTTTCGATCGTGTGGGTTATTTGTATGAATGCCGTTGACGATGCGACTGACGCACGAAAACAAGGGCCGACTCGGCTGTACCGGAATGAGATACCACACTTTTACAGAGTATAGACATGAAGTAGTAGCTCTCGTTGTTGCGTTTCATCCAACGAGTGAGGGTTCCGATGGCTTGTTCTCCCTCCATAATCCTTACGACGATCTGCCCGCAGGTGGTCGCAGCCAGCCTGCTCATGATCGTGGGCGCGTGGTGGCTGCTGCGCGGTATACTCAGCGTCGTCATTAACTTAGCGCTACCCCTACTGATAGTCGTATTTGCTATGGTGAGTCCCGTTTTGTACCTTAGAAACATTAATACATGGGAATACTAGGGATTGGGCAGTAAGTACTTGTTATGTATATTGTTTTTTATGTAAAAATGGTAATGTTTTACTAAATGAAAATAAAAGCTAGTCATAAATACAGAACTCAGTAACTGAAATGTCATTATTTGATTTCACATTACACTATACTACACTACACAAATGCCAAGCAAACCAACGTCTATATACCTTGTTTCGGATGATATTTCTTAGTGAACATACTAGTACAAAGAATTAAACAAAGCCGGACAAGTGCAAGTACGTATGATACCGGGTTGGAGAGGGAAATTGAGGAATATATTGTCTATTGTGGCATTGTCTTGTTTTATATTCTCGAATACATGGACTAAGATCGAGAGATGGCAGGTTATTGAATATTTTAGTTTTTTAAATTGTTCTTTCCCTTAAAATTAATATTGAATCGTCATAATGCAAAGTTTTGTCAATAAGTATGCGAGTACACTTTATTGTGTCAGTTTGTACTGAATATTGTAATGATTTGAAAGTAAGCTAATTTTAGACTTCTTATACATTTTCGTGTAATCCATCAGTAAAGAAATATTTTTTTGTATTTCTTTTTCAAAACTTTATGCGTAGTAGTTTCGGAAGTAAGGAGGGTGGTCAATTTTCCTCTATTTTCTTAAATGACATTATAACTATTTATCCTAAAATTATAAAGAATATATATTCGATATAAAATGTATTAGAGATTCTCACAATAAGCGATTTAATTTGTTATGTCACGTAATGTTAATTTGTTATTGTACAATGTGCAAATTTTTTAATATTCTAATTGTCGCCCCAAATGTAACGTTCATGATAAAATTAACTTAAACGTATTCATTTATATGTAGATTTCTATTGCCTGCTGCATAAATAAGAAGACTAGAAATATTAAATCCATAATAACACAGTCACTAAAGAGGTTTCAGTTTTAATGTCAGCCACAGCCACCAAATCAGCCACAATAAAAATATTTATTTTACAGGGTATCGTATCACATATAGTGTTAAATTAGCAATATGTACATAGTTATTTATTTTTTGGACAACAGGTCAAGGATTCGGATAATGATTAGGTACAGGCAATTTCAGAGGCGCAAAACCGATTCAGCTAGACTGCGTATATGAAAAGATTAATTTTTTACTTCTTTTCACGACCATTCCACCATTGCTTTTGAACAGATGGGAACAGTAACAGTCAGTTGTCATCTTCATTTTTTGTTAAGATAACATGGTAGGTATAAGCAAATACATTGTAGTAAAACCGGCCAAGACCATGTCGCACCATGCTCAGTGTAGAGTTTTGTAGCTGTTACTACAAAGAAATGCACGACAGATGTAAAGACCCAGGTTGTTACACTTTTTTAGGGTTCCGAGGCAAAATAGCAAAAACAAAACCCTAATAGTTTCGTCATGTCCGTCCGTTCGTCCGTATGTCACAGGCATTTTATACAAAAACTACAATTTTTTTTCAGTTTCTATTGCATGCATGGAGTGCCCCCCTACCCAGAAATATTTCTTTTTAACGTTTACCTACCCAACTAAGTAGAGGCTCATACAAAACATCTATGCCTTCAAATTTTATCAACGCACGTTTTATAGTTTTTGAGTAAAATGCCTGTGACATACGGACGGAAGGACGGAAGGACGGACTTGATGAAAGTATAAGGGTTCCGTTTTTACTATTTTGGATACGAAATCTTAAAAACAAATAAAGCTGTTTTGATACTTGGTTTTTTCTGAACAGTGATGTTAACGGTTTTCCTAATAAACAATAGCAAGAAAAAGTTCATTTATCACTACTGACGCTATCGATTACACAATTGAAAATCTCAGCATTGTCTTTTGGGTAAAGAAGTGTCCTAAGCCACCCAAACCTTTTAAAAGATTTATTTTTTTCTGAGACATAAAATAGATGGTTTTCAAAACAAAACTAACCAGACATTTTGCTAAGATTCCGAACAGAATTCGGTCTACCTTATTTACCTTCTCTTTATAATGTTAAGTTCTTTAGCGATTTCATCGTCCGTCTAATCCATTTTAAAGTCAAAAGCGAGGAAATATAGAATCATAGAAAACGTCTTCACCAAGGAAACCGATTGCATAATTGAAACAACGCACAAAATTTAATCCTATCACATTCAGATGCAAGAATAGAATTGATTTGGTCACATTGATAAATGCCAATCCTTATAACTTTAAGTCCTAATATTTAAAATTGTAAATAAGTATCGAATTCACATTAATAATCTGTCTCAAAATCAACTCGAGGCTTTCACAGAAATTAAGTCTATAACCATGGACGATAATTCATAACATGAAACTCTCGCAACAAATGAGAGGGGCCCGTCGTACCGAAAAACGTGACTTTTCCACCGAGTTAAGTTTTAATACCATTAAACGTCCCATCTGCAATGCGCCGTGAGCAATTACAGGGCACACGCAAATCGCTGTCCCGCAGATCGTGATCTGACCCTTTTTCCTTTGCGGGACACAATGCGCTGACGTCACACGTTAAGATACAATGAGCGAGCGCGTTCAATGGGCGCGCGCGAGTCGGCCGTCGCGTATAAAAAGCCTATGTTCCCGTCCCTTCGAAATTGGAGTTCAGGATGGTTCGCCGCTAAGAAAATTTTACATTTTCAGCATTACTTGAATGTATTGTTGTCTACTTTTGGCAATGCATTCCACACGAGCGAATGACTGTCCAGTTACAGAGACAGAATTAAAACGGGTGTCTTAATGTTAAAGACTATTGGTTCATGCTGCCTTTTTAACAACGTCATTCACATTTTAAACTAAAAATGAGGAATTACTATAAAATGGTATAAAGAATGGTATGTTTGTAGTATTTTGACTACTATGACTGTACTACTACTATTACTTCTTTTGTCTAGTATGACTGTAGTCTTTTCATCTTTCTTGGCATTGAAAACTTTCTCCAGCTACTTTTAACGCTCTCTTTTCAGTGACGTAAATAAATATCATGCTCAATTATTATTATAAAAATCAAAGTGCTTGATTATCAAAGTGAAGTAGTTTTGACCTATGTATAAGCGCTATGGAAACACTCTTAGATGCGGTCCACTTCTAAAGCGATCATATTTCAAAGTTCTGCCAAATTATGATATTTTTTGGTACTTGACTCATTGTTTGGATCAATTACATAAATAGAATTATCATGTTTTGTACAAGAAGATATAGAAGTATTGTATATCTTCTTGTAGCCTGCTAAATATTTTTCAATATATATTGTATAATATATATAGCCATTTCATCTAACGTTATGTTAACGTCACGCCACGTCACATTTAAGGACCGATCCAAGAGTGGTTTCTCTTTTGCAGTCCCCGAGTTCTGATGACGAGGACACGACCTCGCACGATCAGGGGCCGGTCAGGCACCGAAATCGGAACCCAGGGACTAGCAGACCGAGCCGTCCGATATATCGAAGTGGGTATTTAAAACGAACTCTATGGATTTTCTCGGACGTGTCTATAAACGTTCTGCGTCTTTTTGATCACTGCAAGGACCTTATGCTTCAAAATGGTAATAGTATTAAAAAATATTCTCATATTTCCAGATATCGGTTCCGCAGCTGCGCGTTCCCATACTCGGTGACAGCTATCCTGCGGTGGCGGTTTTTCTACGGACAATACTGCTGAAACTGGCTGAACTACTAAAAACCCCTTGATTTAACACAGCTTTCGTTCTATAGTATCTATGTCAATGAAACATTGTATAAAATTATAGTCACTAAAATACAGATATTCTTGTATCAATCTCCAAATTTTATTAACACTCATTTTATTAATGTCCTATTTCACATTGTAATCGACTTTTAATAGAAAGGTGATTTCAGTTAAAAGTGTTTCATAAGTACTTTCGAAGTTCTATTGATACCACTATTTCTAACTTTCGTCATACATTTTAATTTTAATTTAAAAATAAAAAAAAAAGTAACAAGTACATTTTTCGAAGCTGCTTTCTCGCCATATTCATACTCTTTCTTAGCAAGCACGAATTGCAAACAACGGGGCCAGCAACCCTTACAGCGCTAATAGTGCTTGCTCCGAAAAAAGTGTTTTACGTGTGAGTAAAGCGTTTAAAGGGATGTATATTAAAACAACTACAAAGTCTGTTTCGAAATAAAGAACCCACAAGTTTACTAAATTTAAGGAAATTCATGTGCTAATTGTGGAAAATTTACAACAAATGAGGTGTTTTGGATTTTTTTTGCATATAATAAATTTTCATACATGAATTAGGATGACAGAGTTAAGGTTTCAATTTCCTTAAACTCACTTTTAAGAGATACATGAGGTCCGAGCCTGCAAAAAAGATTTATAACTCATCTATGGGATGATTAATCCTGTAGCATATATAAAAAAAACAAACTAAGCGTTATTTTAACTTTTTATTGAATTGCACTAAAAAGCAAGGAGATTGTTCTCTAAGCGCATGACCTCAAATAAATTCAAATTGTCCGACCATTTTCCACGCAATGAAAAGCTAGACTTTTAAGTTATTTTTCTAGTTCTATTATATTCCACGTGAAATAAATTCCCTCCTACAGCTTTCTAATAGATGCAATATAATAAAAAACTACTGAAGAAACGTCAACAAAGATAACAATGAACATTTTTCGAGTACCATCTGCGTTCAATTTTTCCCGACTAGTCCCATTGTTCAATTGCAATGTCATCAACAATTGTTTCTAAATTCTATGCACTCAAACATCCTTATGGATGGATGGATTACGTAAAGGTATTTAATAAAATTTATTTTCATCCAAATAATTACCTTTTTTTAAGAATTTCCTTATTGATTTCAAAAATGTATAGCCATTATTGCTGTGTTAGTGTAATATCTTAATTAGTGTCATATATCATCACCGGAGTTTCTTTACCGATATTTCAACCCAATTTGATATATTTTTTAAATATTTTATATTAAATTTTAGCAGACTTTTGTTGTCAACGCTTATAAATTTTTAAAAGGTCAATTCAACTAGAAAAACTTTCAAATTTTTTTCGATACTGTCTTACTAATTAACAATGTTCTAGATGAAGTATTTCACGTAAAGAAAAAGTATGCCCGGATACAGAAGTTTTCAAAGAATTTTCAGAAAAAGTCGTACCGGTCTCGGAATTCAATAAAAATCGGTAAAACGATTGATCCTGCAGGCCATCCTTGAAACGTTCCGCTATCACTATGTTTTAGAGTTCCTTGAGTTAAAAATATTGTTCATTAGATTTCGAGCTTAAAAATTTGAAAGAAGGTTGACGCTGCAGGTGATCACAGAAATGTCTTCATTTTCACGCTCTAAGCGTTCAAAGATAAACTACAAATAAATTATTGAATTCATTACGCTCAACAGATCGATTTTAGTGCTTTGTCAAGTACTCGAACTCAAAATGTAATTCTAATACGTTTTGACCTCTACGAGCTCAAATATATATTATATACAAAATGTTTTTTTTTTTAATTTTTTAACTTACGATATCTTTTGCGTTGTTCCATTTTGATTTACTGTACGCCATCCGACGCAGTCTTATAAACAAAAAAGACGACCGAGCACCAAACATCAATTCATCGAGAACACACATACACACACACACACACACACACACAGAGACATACAAACAATCCACGAAAAAGTTGGGTACAAACAGGTGGTGGTTTGAAATGTGCGCTAGTGACTGAAACAAAACCAAGATTTTATCCAATTCCAATGTGGACATTATTCCTTCAAGTCTTATCTCAGATATAATAAAGGTCAGTTTTCAACGAAAAAAGGAGAAATAATTCACTTTAAAGAAATTAATGCAGCTCTCATTAAAGAGTTCAATAAAACTGAGAAATTAAATCAATTGGACTTTGAAGCAATTAATACGTATAATCAAACTCAAGAAGTTGTTAAGAAATCATATGTCCTAACGTGCAACATGTTATTTATATACGCCAGCTATTTCAAAATGATCTAATAAAAGAAACACATAAAAGATTCTACAGCATATGAATATACTGGCAAAAATTGTAAGAAGTCTGTTATGAACAAGACATTACAGATATTAACAATATACCTATTGCTTAAAAACATGAAACATAAAGTAATTTAAACAATAAATATTATTCTATGGGTGTAGCATTAAGAAATAAATCCTTGAAGCAATGCTGAAAGAAGAAAATTGAACATTTGTAAAAGTTATTAGAAGCTATAGCAAATGAAAAGTTTTCAACAATCACAAAAATCAATCTTAAATTTTATTGTCGTTCTAAATAGAGAAACAAAAATTAAAAAAATAGAAGTGGCAAATAAAAAAGGTTATTTGTTGTGCTTGAAAAAAAGGAAATAAAGAAAACAATTTTAAAAGTGTAATTTAGAAATTAATACTAAAGTATAAATCTAAACGACTTTGAGAATAAATAAAACCGTAAGTTACTACATTTTTTTTAAACCACACTGAATCAAAACCTGAAGAATACTTGCCATTGACACAGAATCACGAAATTTGGCAAAAATAAAGATCTCACATCACAAGTATAGGAAAAAGTGTGAAAATAATTAATTTGTAGTTATTTATTTGAGAAAAAATTACATTAAATATTTTTTTGAGAAAAAATTAAAAGTTTCGGGATTTCCAATATCTCGCCAGTATTGGTATCGAAAACAGACGAAAATCAACGAGACTTGATGCATGACATACCTACATACATAATTAATTTTGTACAGAACCTTCAGGGTGCGAGTCCTATTCGCACTTCTCCGGTTTTTTGCTAGTAACACTATTTAGCTTTAATCGAGGAAATGATGGTCATGGGTGGCCGGCGATGCTTGATGGCGTTCCTTGGTTATAATTATTTCGTAATCAATAGCGTTTATATAGCAATCTAATTTGTTTTTATGTATTCAACCACTGTTCAATGAATTGAAATTAACTTAAAAATAAATGACAGAATTATTCGGTATTAGCGAAAATTTCCAAATCTCGAGGTACCAAAATTTAGAAAGACTCAGCCAAGACCTAAAATATATATTAGAGTTCTAAACAACAAAGCATTTATTGCATTATAAACAGTTTTTGTTGGAGAATTCTATGCATAAATTAAATTCAGCCCAACGTAAAATCAATGTATGCCTTTGTAAAACGACGGACCAAGAGATTCGGTACAAAGGTGATTTTATAATGAACAATATTCATCAGTTCAGACCCATGTCAACGCTCACCAACCGCTAACGCAATTGTTGAGCGATCATACATTTTCTTGACAATTTGCACGGTTTTACTATTTAAACTAAGTATTATTACAAGCTGATTTCATTGTTTACTTATGTGACCAATGTTGTGTGTGTACCTAAAGTGTACGTGTTTTTACGTGGCTGTAGAAAAAAAAGATAAATGAAAATGGACACTTCTAATATTTATTTGCTACCAAGTAGGTATATAACTACCTTTAAGAAAAGGCATATTACTAGACAACATTTCAAGTTATAAGAATAAGGCTTATGGCCTTTTAACACATACGTTACTGTGTGTCTGTTCCTCTGTTTCTGTGTACATGTTATAGAACTAGGGAACTTAAAACTAATTATATTTTATGACCCGTATTTATTTACTAGATTTATTGGATATGTAGATGAGAAGCTAAGAATTAAGAGAAAGGGAGGGGAATGTATAGAGTTAAAGAGTGAAGCAGAAGGTAAGGAAAACTCTATAGTAGTCTACTAATATAATATTTTAAGGAGACGATAGATAAACTTCTGAGTTAATACAGTACACTATTTACTCTGGTAATACGTTCCTCGTACTGATATCGGCAGCGGGAATGCAATGCGATTAGTATTGTGTTTAAAGTAGGACTCGGATCTGAATCGATAACAGATCTGGGATTACAACTGATATCAGACTCGGGATTGGAATCAAAAGTAAAGGGGATCTTTCGATATAAACTTTAATTACTATACATTTATCTTGCAAAGTATTAGTGATGTTCCTTGTACTATTTGATAAATGACTTATTAACCCTAAAATAACATAAACAGCCTTACACAGTTATACAGAAAACAAGGCTGAGAGGTCTTTCAATTTAGACTTCATATTTTTTTTATATCTCTTATGACTATTTAAATTTTTTTCATTAGAAAACATTTAAAAAGTCTTAATGTTCTCTTAAAAAGAATTATTTCTTTTTTTTCTTTTTAGTCTTAAAATGTTATTATAAATATTGGCAATAGGGTAACACATACATCACCTAGATAGGGCAGTAAAATTTAGCCCACATTCATTTATATAAAGTTGACACAGTTGGTAGGTGACAATTTATTAGCTTTTCATTTCACAGTTATGATATTGAAGTTAAGAAATTAGGTATTATCTACAAAAACCTTCTTTTTATTGACAAGTCTTAGTAAATTTTTTGTCAAAAGTGAATTTAAAAGGAGGTTTTGAAGAGGCCTTTAATGGTTCCTCGTCTAAAGGACCAACTCCCAACCCTAAAACAAAATATAGCAGACATAATTTGAAGTATTGAGAAGAATACAGAATACTTACTATTACAATTCATCATATAGTTTGAAGGATTGCGAAAACATTTTCAATGCTAAATTTACGAAACGATTTTTGAAATTTGAAAAAAAATGTTTGATAACAAATAAGGGAATTGATAATTAAAAATCTGACGATCGAACATTGGAGAGCTATCGAAAATGAACCAATTAGAATGTTGTATTATTGTTTTAGATTTGGACCAGGATTTACAACGAATTGATTTAAGTCAATCGCACGTCGCACATGACAAGATTTGAACTTACGTAAAATAGGAAGCAAGACCCGAATAAGGATTGAAATGAAGACCAGATTGGGAAGGAATTAAGGAGGAAGACTAAAGGATTGTATTCGGTAGAATGTTAATCAAAGATGTAAAAATTTGTAGGCATAGAAATAGTATATGGGGTACTTTGGATACATGAAATTAAAATACACATCTACATGTATATAGTACATATGGATATGATAGATTGATCGTACCCGAATTTTGGTTTGCCTGCTATTAGCGGGTGCAGTAAATGTATTTTGATAAACTATAAGTGTATAATGAGTGGCACTTTATACTGAGTTTGACATTTCAATCTTTTTATTATGTGTTTGTGTGAGTTGCTGTTGTCCAAAAATGAGTGCTATGTCTCGATTGTCGTTGCGAAATATTTTATTTCATAACCTTTTTTCGAAACACGGCGAAAAAATGTCGAAATGTCAAAACAAAGCCAAGTTACGATGCAAGTGACTTGTACATGTGTTGATCCGTATGTCAAATACCATAAAAATTGACATCAACGGCACCTATAGTACGCAAACATAACTATGAATTACTCTTAGTAGACCAGTTATCCACGATTTTCTCAATAGGTTTTAGGGGTAATTTGTACATTTTAAAAATTAACGGGGGTTAGAGGTGATATTTTGGGGTTGTATTTTCTGATATGGCAAAAAAAAATTCGTTAAAACACGAGAACAAATTTCGAATCAGATAACAGTACCACCTATCGAGTTCAGTCTACATAGTTCAGTTTGAACTATGCAAGAACTTACTCAAATACACAAAAAAATCGTCAGTCGAAATCGGTTCAATCGTTTAGGAGGAGTTTAGTTACATATACACGTATATGTATAGATTAACATTTGTCTAAAAAAGTTATTTAAGAAATTTTTAACCACGATCTAAACATTTAAAAAAATTAAATATTATACTAGTGGTGTGGAATTTCAATTATTAGGCACCGATATTAATTTTGACATGATACATTATATACCGATCTTATGAAATAATATAATCGCATCACATTTAGGTTATCATTACTGTTGTTTTCCTGAAAACTGACCCTACTTTTTTTGATAAGTAATCAAAACATTAAGTCAAATAATTTTTTTTGCAGTAATAATTGAGAGTTAAAAACGCAAAAATATATACGTGACATTACATTCATGTCATATGTAGCTCGAAGAAACATTTTATAGTCTAAAGCGAAAATGTAATTTAACATTTTATTTTAATTTTCACAATAGTTCGATAAAAAATTATCTTAGGTTTTCTTTAATTATTACAGGTCTAAGAAATCTTCGATTTCTTCGACAACTTTTAGCTCACTTCATCATCTGATCGAGGTAAACACAAGAAATGAGTTCAATAATCTATGGTTGTGGGATTCTATTGTCAGAATCAATCACATATTCGGAAGCCATAAAACCCCGATGCCATCTCATACATTATGCGGCCTAAATACAAAATATCGGGCATAGTCGAGCTGAAGGCCATGCCGGCTATTCCGTGGATCATTACTAAGCATTGTTCCTCATAACAGCTCCGCCCCGTCATAAATTGGGCTACCTGCAAGCCCAACGGTCTGTGAAAAGTCCGCTAAATTACGTTCGGATTTCTCCGCTTTTATCCTGTGACATTCTTATTTCCATTATCCTTATGCGTCGGTTGTGAGAGGATGGAAGATTTTCTCTTTTGATAGATCGAAACAAGCCATCACGGCATTTTATTTTAATTTTACCAGTGTTAATTAGTTGACGGCGTTGATCACACTGAGGTACGTACACCGGAGACGGTACAGCTCCAAAATGACTTGAACCAAATACGATTGCGAGTTTACTTTGAATGTTGATTTCATATGTCATGGAATTAATTTTCACCCATTCTCGAAGTGTGGGCTTTTACAAGGCGTTTTCTTTGACGGTCAGCGAAGTGTATAATTGAATTGAGGTAGCGAGGGTGTTTGAGCTACCACAGTTCTTTTATATGCAAAATATAGTAGTTATACAAATATAAGAATATTACATGTTCAAATCAGAAATACATATTATTGCGTATATGACAAATCTATTTTCGTTGGATATTTGGTAGGTATTTGTCGTTCAATAACCGATGCCCATTCTCCATTCAATAGTCGTTGATCATTTTCTTTCAATAGCCGGTAGCATTTTCAGTTGGATATGCTGTAGTTGGAATAGTCAATGATTATTTTCTATTGATAAACCCTTAGCAAGTTTTCATTGCTACCGCATTTAACATTAGAAGGGGAGAAGCGATATGACTGACGTTCACGTTCAAAATAACCATACAATGTTTTGAGTTCGACTATCAAGCCTTAATTGGATTCGGGGTTGAGATTGTAAATATTTTTCGTTCCTTGATGGATTTAAGTTTCGTTAGGTGCTTCACTAAATCCATGTAAGTCTACTGAATGTATATTCAATACAAATACAGTGTAGCACGAATAGATTAAATATGTATTTAGTCCTTAAAATGCGGTTGTACGTCTTTGAATAAGGAAAGACATTTTAAACTTTAAAAATTAATATTGTTTGATGTATATTGCAAATTATTCAAATCGTCTAATAATTGTTAGTATGTACAATAATAAATTAGTATATTCTGGAATGATAAAGTACAAATTTCGGAACTTGCGGAGAATACTGTGGCTTTAAAATGAAAATGGTATAATGAAACTAGTTTTCACCCTCGGCTTCACGCGTGTTGATAAAGAATTTCCAATGAAATTCGGATTTTTATTTAAGCTTTGATTTAGAAACTCATCTTTATCTCATTACTGATTCTGATCATAATCTCGTTACCGATATGGATTTTATCTCTATTCAGATATTTAAATTCCTATCACTCTTCCTCCACATATTAAGTGAGCAAAGAAAATATAATAAGAACAACCTAATTTTTCTTTACTTAGTGTTGCTTTTGATCAAATCCAAAATGTCACTCTTAAGCCTGATTCCATTCCCCTTGTTTATTATAAGCTGGGTTCTAAATTAGATTAAAACACTGAAACTGTATTTATTCAGATCAGTTTACCGATTACAGCTTAGTAAACATTATTATTATTTATTGCCATATATATATATATATATAGGCCTTAATTCTGGCACTCTACAGCCCTTAAACCTTATATAAACAAAAAACTAGACAACTTCCATCATATCATTTTAATACAAATATAAAGATACACTTTTAAAATTCAGTCCAAACATAAATGACAATGTATTTCTTTTGTTCACAGCATGGAAGACAAGTAGTTTACATAATTGTTTGTTAATAATACCTCAACAGTCTTATGTAGCAAACGGTTATGTACTTTCTGCTGAAGGGGGGGTTCCGGTAAACACGTATAAGTATCCATCCCGAGCATCGATCTTCTAAAGAAAAGCGTATCTTGTCCTTAAACTTCGTATGCTGGAACAAAGAAAATAGTTTGCTAATGGTGATTATATTGGGAAAGTTTCGTTCGCGTGCCCAAGTTCTCGACTGTCCAAAATGTTTGTAAGCATAGTTTTTGCTCTAATGGTGACTACACCGAACATCCCCACTTTTGTATTGTTTTGTGCGAAAGTTAAGGCACTAAACTTTAGGATAACATAAATATACTAACGAACCTGTAGGTGAAGTGGCCATCTGCTTTTCTTCGTTTTTGGTTTTGGACTGATTGTCTTTGTAATGGCAATGTTAAAACTTGGTAAATAAAAAAATAACAACGGCACTCGCCATTTGTTTGAAATTAAATTGTATTAAATTAAAAAAAATCGAGTCGGTTAAATTGTTCACACGCTGTAGCTCTATATAAAAAAGTGTTGCACCATTATTTAAAATAGGAGCTTTAAATAATGGTACTGTAAGGAACAAAATTTAATTGAAAGCCTAACGATACTCATTAATTTCTGTAAATAAAATATTGATTTAATATGTAAGATTGTTATTAAAATGTATAATTTTCATATTATACCAATAAAATAAATATTTAGCTTTGTTTCTTTTAATTACAACGGCTCTTAGAAGAAATGGCTAACACGGCTAAATATTTCTATAATTTTTGTTAAATGGTACAACTGCTCAATTTTCAACACCCTCTAGGATCAAAAATTGTATTAAATCACAAAATTCAATATGAACTTGCGGTTCAGGTACGTAGCGTTACTCCGCAATAGAATGCAGCTGTGAACATATAAAAGGAATAACACTGAAGTCTCATTGTAATAGTTCCCCTTTATGATTTTTAAAATTGAAAACCATAAACTTTATATCTACTCTACTTTATATTTAATATATAAGAATAGCGTTTTATACTATAGTGGAAAACAACTGCAAGATAGTGATGTATAAATGTAAAATTTTCCTCTTTTGGTAAAGTTTTGACCTGAGATTTAAACAATTAACTCTGTTTAGTGAACACTAATATACTATACGGTAATGAAAATTAGCGCATGGTTAAAAGCTTTGCTTTTGTGTTATATTTAAAAGAGTGTAGTAGGTCAACGGTCGCAGCAGCAACGGTACTGACAATATGACATCCAGTTCGTCCACCTGACGACGAACTTTCGCCCTATCTCTGTCCGCCCACTTGTGAGCTACTTCATCAGGTCCCTTCTTTGATTTGACTCTTGATATGAGCTGACTCGATGGCTCGGTTCCGCATCGCGACCCTGCTCTTTATCGTCGAAAAATTGAGTCGATACTGCTCTTGACAACGTACACGAGTTTTATGTTCTGAATGAATGAATTCGGATGAGCCGCTTTCCAATAATAATACTTGATCGAATTTACAAGGGATGAATAATTTGAATTCTCGAATTTAATTATGGGACGGCGTGGTAAAAGCTTCTTTCCAAGAATCGGTATATTGCCAATGTGAGAAAGGGGAATAATAATTTTGCCGTTACGAGGATAAAGTATACATGATGCGAGACCAGCACAGCATTAATAATTGAAACCAAAACCCCGGTAATAAATAAAGGGTCCAATAAATGAACGGATAAGATATATATTGAACAGGATTTATTTGAATAATTTGATGAAATATAACTGGCTCATTGTTAAAATAAAGATACACGTTGAAGTTCCAGTTTTTTACCGCTTTTAATGAAATAATGTGGGATTAATACGGGACATGATTCAAAGATTGAGAAGAATCAAATATTACTAAAAGAACTAATAAGTTCAAGAGGGAGGAAAATTGAAGATTTATTAATGCGAATATTAAGAATGATACAAATTTTCATTTACAAATAATTAACATATAATTACGAAAATAATTTTCTCTAACTCCTTGCCGAATTTTTTATATTTTGTTGTTATATTTCGTTTAAGACTAGCTTTCTCCCACAGCTTCGCTCACGTGCACATTAAATCTTTCACCACTTATATCGACGGATCATTCAGTTAGCCATGATCCTAAATTCTATAGATTTTATTGAATCAATTGATCGATTTCAGTCTTGGCTCTAATTTTGATCTCAATTTTGGCCCTGAATCTAAATATACACAATACACCCGCGGCTCTCCCTGCTTGGTCATACAGCCATTTCCTTCATATTGTACATCGACCAATGACGTTATCAATCATGATCCCGATTTTGGTCCCGTTCTTACCCCATGTTATTACATTCTTATTTATATCCCCCATATTTTTATATTATTACATTACAAAACCCATATTATTACACAGAAAACATATGCAAATATTTTTGTTATTAAACGACCTCACTTAATCTCTTGATATTACTAGCTCTGCTCGCGATTTCCATATCGAACCGACATTGAACCGAATCTCTCTTGAAAATTGCTGTTACGAATAACCAATCGGTAAAGTAAATACTTCATTCTACGATCGTACGAGCAAAGTTGTGAGCAAAAGTTATAGCCTATATTGCTTATGTAATATGTATAAACTATATAAATGTATAATTACAGATAGTTTTGTTCATCCGTTAGAGCGTCGTTGAGTAACATACTAATTTTCACATTTAAAATATTAATGGGATTGAGGAACATTCAGAGATCCACGCTTTAAGCGTACGTCTCCGAATTGGCGCAATGCAGGATGAGAGCTGATTTCAACTGTAGTTAATCATCTGAGACTTACGGTTCAACGTTCCTTCCGAGACAGCCAACAAGTAGTTCAATTTGAGCTTAAAAAACATTTGTCTATTCGCTCGTGGTCAATGTTTACACCCGCACTACCTTCTGACTCGAAAGAAAACCACTAAATACATGTCTTATCGAATCACGTAGGTTATCTGACCACTTCGCGTTTAATTATACACATTTACGGCTGACTGTACCAAGAATAAAATATAATTAGTAAATATAATCCTAGGTTTCGACAAATTGTTCATACATTATTAGTCAAATTTTACGTATTACTTCTATAGGAATCGCATGCACTTTTCATGTAACTCGCTATTAAGCATAAATATCGGAACGTTAATCGAAATATTTCTGAATATTTTTTGTTGACTAATTAAAAATCCCATTTAAAGAGCGCATTACTGCTACATATTTCATTATAAAATTTTCGTATATTTGCCGTATCAAGTATCTTCTAAGGAACCATTTGCCCTCGAACACCACCTACGTAGTGGTGAACTTTATCGACGTCACTTTCCAAGTACCTACCTAAAACCTGCGTAACTCTGGCCGTGGTACTTCTAACTTCGTCCACTCTATTTCGCCGCCCCGGCACTCGCCGTCTAGACCTCCGAAGGAGTATGTGATCAGTGCTATCCTTTCGTGTTTAATCTACTGTAACTTCTTCGCGCTTCCAGAACTCTTTATGAGTTCGAACTTAACTGCTAACGGCCAGCCCGGATTAATTTGGAACGTGTTTTATTTGGAAGCGAGCCACGGGCGCCTTGTGTGTTTTGAAATTGTCAGGGCAATGCGTCGAGGAAGACGTTAGATCTTGGCGCGACGAGATAATAAAAAGGCTTAAACGAAATTACTTCGTGTTTGTCTTTTTGTTACTATATTCTGAGAAGGCGAGTTCAACTACCTCTGATAAGCATTTAAAAAAGTAGAGTTGTGGATTTGCTAATAAGTATTAGTTAGTACGCCGCCTTTACTGTATAACTACTTGAACAAACTGTGCAGTAGTCACATTATGGTTAAGCCTATGACCAATATTGTCTCCGCGCGATCACTTATAGAAAGAGTGGGATTTACTTTAATATATAGTATTTCCACTGTGTTATGTGCCCGTAAATAATAAATGTATTAAAAAAAAAAACTAAATGTGCGGTCAGGGGACCCTAATAAATATTTTCGATATAAATAATGTAAGATAAGGAATAAAATCCAATAGTTTTATTTAATAATCTAGATACTCAATTCATTAAAAATTACATAAAATTTCGTTTTCAATATTGATTATTTAATTTGTTTATTTAATTAATAAAATTTTGATTTAATTGTTAAAAAAAACATTATTATTTTCTTTCAATTTGTTATAAACTAGATATAAAATAGAGAATTGCAAATGCGATAACAGAATATAAATAATTAAGTTCAAGTCATATGCAGGGCGCATAACATAACGCTTTTTCAATTTACGATTCAACCCCTACCGCAAGCCGCGCTAAGAAATTTCGTTTCAAAAGCTTTTTGCTGATCAAATGTTATAACAAATGATTTTCCTCTCCAATACATAATGTCATAGATATCCATGCGTATCTGCCATAGGACGCGTCGCATGAGGCAGGTGGTGTCGTACACTCGATACGAAAGGCGAATGGCTAATTTTAAATGCACAAATATTCGAAGGAGGAGTACCATTAAAAATAAGTCTGCGTACTTATGTATGCATGTAAAAAGTTACGCTTTTTTCAAAGTAAATAGAAAGTAATTGTTTGTGGTAAATTATAACTTATTTATGAAAATAGATGATACTATAATTATGTATGCTGTTTTCTTTGTCATTAAAAATATATGATTTTACACATCATTAAATAGAGCTTTAAGATTATGAGTAACAATAAAACGTGTATAATATCGGTCTTCGGAAATTCGTCTGTATAAATACGGCACGTTTCATCATTTAATTGAACGACTAATTAATACGTCATCGCCTACCACTTGGAAGAACTTCACCTAAGAGTGTGTTTCATCTCCCGGCGCGTCTCCTGTTGAAAATTCGTCTCCGATAAAATTTTCCCAATGCCCCAAAGGAAGTACAACTTCGAAAATACTCTGTCATAACTATATAAATAACTAATTTTTTATTAAATATTTCATTGTGAAGCAGCGAAAAAGTTTCTAATGCTCCATTACTTCGAATCACATTCACGCTCTATCGTTGCAAAAAATTATATTTTATCCGTCCAGTAGTTATCTATGACATAAAATTTAACATAGGAGTCATAGAAGATTATTTCTGGCGTTAATCAAAACCCAAGAGCACGACGAAAGTATATTAAGAGTAACAAATTTTGAATGGAAGCGTCTATCAAATATCTACATTAAATTAACATCTTCGGACAATTATTTAGTTATAAAATCATTCTAATAACAATAGTATAAGAAGTGATACGTGATATAACATAATACAATAATTTCTTATATTATTACATATATATAATATAAGAAATTATATCATATATTATAAATGACTATGAAGTGACGGTAGTAAATTTATTAATTATTTACAAGTTTGCCGGATCCTGTTGAAAGCGTCTCAAAATTGCTTGCCGTCAAGCAAGTACAAACAAAATGTTTTTATCTATATGTCTTTGAGCTCCTTGATTTATAAATAATATCAAATTTGACAAGATTTGAGCTCAAAATTTGACAAGACAGTATACTCTGCAGACCATCCCTGAAACATCATACTACTTTCGAGCTCGAAGTATTCAAAAATAAAGGAGCTGTGAATTTTTCTGCTCATCATGCTCGAAAGATCGATCTCATTGCTTTTTCGCGCTTTTAGAGTTGAAAAATATAGTTCTAATACAATTTGCGCTCTTTGACTTCAAAAACCTGTTTAAAATAATAAGAACTTCTTTTTTAATTTTTCTATTACAATATCCTATATTTTGATCTGGTTTATAGCTGCCGACACTGATTTTTAACACATTAACCGATTGTGATGCGTTAAGCAACGACCAACATTGTTTTTTAAAGGAGAACAATTGCGTACATTTTGGAATTTATCGAAAGAGTACTGTACAAAATGTAGAAGAAAAACATTTTTTGGAAAATGTTTCGCCAATGGTATCTCTTGAACAGATCAACCATTTTTTATTGTTTATGGCAATCGATGAAACTGTTTAAGTAAAAGCTGTTTAGATACTGATATGAATCGCTATTGTAAAATAAAAGTTTTTTATTGTTGTTTTAACTAAAAAACTATTTTATTGTTGTTTTATTTTAATTTAAATATTAAAATTAGAGTTTGATGAGATTTAAAACAATTAAACTACATTTTTATGTCCCTTATTGATACTGCTTTAGATCTATAAAACACACAAGCAATGTTTGCGGCTAGGAAAGCATTTTTGCTTTTTTATTGTGATTAATCTTTAGGATGAGTAAAATTTTCCTCATTACACAATTTGATAGATTTATAAATAATGTGAGATTGGCGAAGTACAGTGTTAATAATGTTTATTAGAATGTTAATCCAATTAACTATTAAATTATACAGCACGACACACGAAACATTGTCGCTCTAAATTGTTTGTGAATGATGTAATGCGCAGGTTTAACACTCCCCGACCCTTCCTTCTTCTCCCCCGCGAGCCGATTTTAAGCCATTACGACCCTTTGGTGACTAACTTCACAGTGGCAGAGTTTCGTGCGTTGTACTGTACATAATGATATAAATATCAGACAGTTTTAATGACATTATTCATAACGATATTAAAACTGACCGTTACAAATTAACAATTAAAGAGATTCGATTATAACATGGCACATACAAAAGACTTTTCCCCGACCTAAACGTTTTGTGATAAAAATAGTATAATATCAGTAAATTATGAAGATTAGTCGTTAAAAAATGATTGCTAAATTAGCTAAAATTTATTGATTAATCGGAACTCTTGCGCCAAGTTTTTGCAAAAGGTCTGAATATCGATATGGATCGATTGATGCAACGATTTTTTATCGCTTAGGGTAGCCAACTGTAAGTTGGGAGATGAGCCTTGGTAATACAAAGAACTCCACGTATATAAGGTTATGACCCATCCTTAGCTGCCATCGAAGTTTGTCGAACTCTGAACGGAGGGTAGGGCCTCTTTAATATCACCAGGTAAAAAAGTACGAGATGAAAATTCGTCCGGGTCACTGGCACGATACCTGCTTATTTGTTTTTTCAGTTCAGCGAGCTCTTTCATGAAAATATTGATCAGATATTAAAATTTGGCCGCACGTGAATTTGTCTATGTAGCCGGTTAAATAAAATTCAGAGAGAGGTTGAGAAGACGATAGCTTCAATTATATTTCTCAAAAGTGATGGAGAAATATTTGTTTTTTACGTGACCTATTTATGAACCTGTGAGGGCATAAAAATGATTTGTAATATTACACACTTCATCTTGTAACGTTACACTCTGATCACTAATGAAAATAAAACATGCTGTGCGTATAAAGCATTTACATAAAAACTATTCGGTATTAATGGCTCGCTTACTATTTTATGTAGTTAAGTAATAAAAAAAATATTTAGTACATTTGAAGAAACATGTTTTATTTCATCTTTGGCGAAACATAAAATTGGTTTTGCTTGATATGCTTTTCAATACGGACATAAAAATAAGCTGACACGGCGTAAGTAGGTAACGGCTGACGTTTTACTGCGGCGGGTTACTTACGCGTGATTGGACGTAGCATGATAATGTAAAGAAAGTTTTAGACAAATTGTTTGTTGAAAAAGTATAGGCAGCCATTGAGGACTGCCGACAGAAGGGAAAAATTAAAACTACAAAAAGCCTTTGGTTTTTTGCGATTTTCAAATTTATTTTTATTATGATATTGTAATAAAAACAAAATAAAATGAAATAATTTGTAAATTGAAGTCCTTAACATTAGTCAGGTTTACAAATCTATCGCTGCACCAGTAAATTTGAAATAAAAATCAATACAATATGTATATTTAGGTTAGAATTATAAAACTTATGCTTTTTAATTTATACAAAACAATATTAATACTGCAATTGAATTGAATTTAAAATATACTACATTAACATGTCGGTGATGCGAAAACGCAAACTTATAAGATTTTACTCATACAAAAATCGCCCAACTCGCAACTCTTTTTTACGTAACTGCATTAGCATGCATACTTATAAGATTTCACCTATCTGAAAATTGCATGACGTGTCTATACAAATTTTCACTTCAAAATACTATTACTGATCTTAAAATTAGATTTGAAATAGCTATCACTGGTTTTTAAAACTGAGTTCATAAAGAAAAATAGAAAAATATTCAACTCAATGAGAGTCCGACAAAATTGACAGAGTAACGATAAATAATCAATAGTCTTTCTTAGATGTAAATGTAAGTTTTTGGCTCACACGCCACCTATTTTTACAACTAACTGATTTATTTGAAGGAGCGTTAATCCTGATAGGCCTCCCGTTCTCACTAATGGGAAAATTGTCTTCATTTTTGTTGAATCATAAAAAAATTGAAAATAACATTAAACAGTAAATATGAATGCTAGTGAACTGCCAAACAGGCAAACCTCCGACTTTGGACGAGTTGTGAGAATTAGCTTCGACAAAGTTATCACTGATATTCGTACGTGAGAAATCGATCAATATATATTTAGTCAAGGTTGTACGATATTTAGCAATCATAGAGAATATACAGGATTTGGGGAGGTGAAAATAGTAGTTTCACGCTGAGAGGTTACGCAGTTTGTATGGGTGCTAGTGACTTTTTATCTAAATAAGAAGTCATTTTAACCTTTTTCTTTACGGCGCTGACGCCATTAGCAATATAGATTGTAATATCGGCGAAGTACGAGTCGTCCTCGTGTTGACAGGGCTCCGTACAGTAAAATCATCGAATTAGTCTGTGGTGAAATTAGGTAATACGTTTTACATACATTTTTTCTTCATGATTATCTTTCATTTCTCATTAGAAGACTTACAGTTTTCGTTTAAGTTTATTTATAAACTGCGAGTGAGGCCATGTATTTCGTATTTACTTAAGTAAAAGTTTAAACTTTTAGGTTTAAGAGATAAAGGTTATAACGATCGATTTTTGTATATTTTCTTTAAAACCTTTTACAATATAAATTTTAGTATTATAAAAAATACATGTTAGTATTTCTCATAACAGTCATTAATTTGGTAGGTTATTTCACTTAAATTTTAAATATTTTAATTCACTTCCCATAATTAACCTTTGAACACGAAGTTCCTTAACTTATGATATAAAATTGTAATTTCATTACCTAAACCTTTATTTATTCAGTAGAAAATAGTCTGTGACAGTCATACGTACATCGATTGTACACAACCTTAAAATATACAGTAAATAAATAATATTCATACAGTTGTTTTTTAGAAGAAATTCAGCCATTTCATTATAAATGAAGTGGATTAAAAATAAGTAATAAAATTGTGCATTCAATGCGTAGCCTTAAATTATTTTTCATAAAATATATGCATTATCATAAAAGTTCAAATAACTATGTAGCAATTGTAAGTAGACTGATTTTTTTTATGAAAATGGCTTAACTTTTTTCCCTTTACCGCAAATAATTAACGGACAGCCCCCAATGAATGCTTTCGAGCCAACAAGTAAAGCACACGCTAAACATTTGCGTCTACGTTTTATAAAAAACAATAGCTTACCATTTACGAAATCAAATGTTCTTACTGCATACCAATTTTAATCATAATCGGTCAAACCGTTCTTACACTATAAAAAAACATACAGACAGACACATAGTAAAACAACAGACAGTGGCCTATCATGTACGCAACTACATTTTATTATTGTATACCAATTTTAATTTTGATCGTCCGAGACGTTCTTGAGTTATAAGAAGACATACAGACAGACAGACCGACAGACATACAGACAGACAAAAATAAAAAAAAATAATAGAACGTGAATTACTGCATCATAAAATGATTATCTGTCACAAAATTAGGTGAAAAAGAATGTACAGATAGAGCCAATAGATTTATATAGTGGTATAGAAAATTAAACAATTTCATGATAAATTTCATCCCCGTATATAGATGTACTGGTCTTCGATACAGTTTCACCGAAATATTTAGTTCAGAAATCCGCGGTGGTAATAAAATACAGTTGGATAATTGAATGTAAACATAGCTATGCTACATGTCAATAATCCAGCTAAGAACGAAACACTGGAATCGTGCCAGGCTCGATACTGAAGGCAAAGGGTATTTGGACGTAAATCGCCACATCCGTCATAAAGGCACGAAGCTATAAAAGTACTTGTTTGCTAGAATCCTTCCAGCTTTCTGTACGTCAAATAGCGTATTAGTTCGTACATGTCTAGTATAGGGCGCGCTTTAGTCGCTAAAATATAGTTCTAAATGTATAGAGTTTTAGTGCATGGTTTATGCTATAAAGATGTGATTTCAGATGAACTTCTGGTGACTTTACTTAAACGTATAAAAGCGACGGGTTATCTTCATATCACATGATATGCCAGTGTATACATTGATTCTTTTCCACAGAATACGCATACACTACAATATATTGAAATTTAAACTATTTAGATTTTAGACGAATGGATTTAGTCCAAATTGGTGATGTATTACAAAAAGGCTAAATTTTAATTACCTAAAACCGATGTGCTTGCATGAAAAGATTGATGGTTTTCAGTGAACCAAGAGATATATGAAAAAATCGTAACCATGTGGAAATTTATAGTTAGTGCCTACGTTTCTGGAAAATGAACATGAACTCATAATAATAAATGGATTATAAGAAAACCAAGTGTGAAAATGTTAATATGTTTTTTTAGTAACTGTTAATGGTTAATCTATGGAGAATCCAATAACAAACTGAAAGCTTTGATATTCAAAGACAAACTCTTTACTATCGTATAAAAATGCTACGAAAATATATTTTTCTACAATAGTAGTCATATTATGTTTTTGCCTGGTGAAAATACATCCTTTTCCTGGTCACTTTAATTTAATTTTGCAGCAGCATATGCGAATTGTTCAATAAAATTATTCAAGAAGTGAAAAACTAAAGAGAGTAAAATGAGAATTATATGAATAACCCATGTTATATCCCATGTTGGATTTTTGATTTAGCTGTTTGAAAATACGCCTAAGACACAGGTCGATTTTACAGCTAACCGAAGATAACTTCGAAATAGGAACTTATATAGTTTTCACGTAATCCATACCAAAAAAAACCGGTAGATTATCAAGCAAGTCTTTATTGACTTCTAGAACATGTGTTGACGTAATATTAGCATCGAAGGTTTAACTTTTTTATAAGTTCGAGTCGCTAAAATAGGATTTCTCTAAAATTCTCTAATGGACAAAATCTGCAACGAGCTCTGAAGGTATTAACGTAGCTCTTTGAGTGTAGTAGCTCATTGAAATTTTAGAAAGGAAGCTGTAATTGTAAAAAAGCTTAAACACTTCGGGTTTCGAGCGAAACACTTCAGGCAGGTTTCAAATTTTCACGGACACAGACAGTACTTTGCACCGTGTTTGTATATAAGTATATGAAATTGTATTTAGCAGTTGAACAGCCGTAATGATGTGATGGTATTTGTAACGAGTCTCATACAAATGGCGTATGATGTTCTGATTTGGAATTATTACGTATTATGGGTGTAGAATAGTGATTCAATATTCCGTTTTAGAACGAAAGTATCGTAAACGATACTGCAATAAATTGTAGCAATAAAGTTATTCGTTAGAAAATCAAAAATAGGAAATGCAGCGAGTGCGGGCTCCATAAAACTTATTTACGGTCTCGCCGTACAACTTTTATGCATTAGTAAATGATTTATTGCACTTTTTTGTTCGATTCCGGTACATTTTTAATGGAAAATAGCACGAAGGACGGAACTCTTGCTATGATCTGTTTTTAACGTAAAATTATGATTTTTGATCATCGTAATAAAGTTTACGAACATTTTTATAAAGTTTTATAGAGGGCTGCCGTTTGTAGTATTTTTAATTTTAGTTGTTCCCTTAATATTTCGCAATATAAAATGAAAAGAAAACAACATAACTTTTCTTTTAAATCTTCACTTCTTTGGAGGATTATCCATTAATAATTGTGCATTCTAAAAGTCGTGAAATTTAAAAATATAAATTTTTTATTGCTTGCCTGTATATTGTCATAAACATTACGTTAAGTGACTTACATTTCACATACGCTTAATTTCTAGAAAAAATACAAAGTAGTTAGACCTCTTTTCTGCGGAAGATATCTCCAAGATATAGTCTGCAATGCACGCATCACTATAAAATTAACAAAGCTTGTAATTTATACGCCATGTAAAAACTTGAAAGTATTTTTGGATTTACGCCATTATTTCAAATGTACTGTCGTACAGAAGGACTACGCTCATAAATAATCTCAATGAACACATTTGCTACACGAATATAAATGATTGTCGTTGCAATTTCTTCCCGGCATGTTTTATTTGTAATTGACCACTTTGTATGCTACTTTTTATGTCGAATTTCGACATAAAAAGTCGATCAATTTTCAACCCTATTCGAATCGCCGTACAATCATGTATACAAAATCTATAGTAATAAAGTAAGAGGTGAACTTTGTTTGTTTTGCATGTAGGGAATGGATCTTCGATACAGCCAAAATGAACACGATGAGACTTACAATAAACGATAAAAGAGCTTAAAGGATTATAATTAAGGTACTTTTCAACTCGGTAGTACTCAGGGTTCGTGAGCGAAAATTTAAAATCTTTTAAATATGGAAAAGTTTATCGAAATTGAGTCAAAAATGGAACCGGGTTCGAGAACAGGAGCAGGATTGTAAGCGAAATCTAGATCCAAACGAGATCAAAACCGAGATCGAGATCATTATGGAAATAGTGACATACATCATCAGTATTATTAAAAAATATAGAAATTCATTCCATATCCATGCAGGCAGACGTTGGCGAAGACTATCTTCAATAAAAAATATCGAAAATTTGATTCTTCTTAGGGTTCCGTTAAAATTATATAGAATCTTTATATTTTCATTATATTTCATTAAAAAATTAGAGTAGAGATAGCTGCGAGGCAATGAAAGAATATATGATTTGTTAAGTTTCAATGAGAATTACTAAGAAACTATATAGTTTAACTGGTTTCAATAAAATTAAATAAACATGAAACAACTGGAAGCCAGTGAAAGGTTATAAGAAACATTTATTATTATGGTTTTTTGAGTATAACTAATAAATCCCTATGATTTAAACGAATTTCCAGGAATTTTATAGAGGTTATTCTTATTATCACATCGAAAAATGTTTAGAGAGTGGTTAATGGTTTCGTGATCGTGTCCTGTGGGGCTGTTTAGTACCCTTATAATTTGATCGTTTTCAATGAAACTTGGTATGGACTTAAATCTAAGAAAATAAATGATGTAGAATACACTATTTTTCGAGTTCCATGGTTAAAGATTTAGTGAAAATTTATTTAAAACCGTAATAGTTTGTTTAATTTCGCAATAAGTTTCAGCATTTTTATTAGTTTTGTTGGTCGTTTAGAGTTTTGAAGAGATTATTAGAAATTGTTATGATTTAATAATCTTTATTCTATAGAAGACTCAACGAGACCGGAACAAATCAGAAGCGAAGTAATGACCGGATGCGTATTATAGGCGGTGCGGGAACGGGCGTGGAGCTGCGACGCGATAGATACTACTGATATAAACTTACTTAAGAGGGCGGAAAAGCGAGCAAATGTTTAAAGGATTAAGAAGTGTATCTGGTGGCTGTATATTTGTTATATTTTCACGACTAAAGCTCTGACGCTATTGATGAAAAATGCTAGAGTGGCAACTTGCATCCTGAAGATGGACATCTATTTTACTGTAGAAAATGATATATTATTTTGTGCTTTATTAGCTTCCAAAATCATTAATTCTCCTCCCTTTAAATTTTGAAACACATCTCTGACAATATTAAAAAATACAGTAATTGAGCTTTATAAATAAATTTAATGAAATTATTTTGTACGAAATCCGTTAACATGTTTATAAATGTACACAATTTTCACATATCAGAAGTACCAATCTAATTATAGACCCATATGAAAACTTCCATATGGATTTTCATTCAATAGGTATATATCATTGAAACATATATTTGTTCCCGTAGTCTTTTAGAAGACGCTTTTAGAATTGTAAGAAGTGTCCGATAGCAGTTTGCTTTAAGCGTAGTACAATTGCAATTTTTACCTTAGCTGGTTCGTTAATACAGAACTCTAGATGCTGCAGTCTAATTTCCTAAATGAAAATCAATTACTTTTACTTAATACTAGCTGCGATATTTTTAAGGAATCTTAAAAATATCGCATTAAAAAACCTTATAAGTGGCTAAGTAAGCTCCTCTACTTTTCAGTGAAAGTCGATAGTGATCGATTTAGCCGTTCCAAAGATACCCCGGACAAACAGACAGACGGATAGATACAAAGGATTATTTTCTTTCATACCAATTTTTTTTTATTTATTTTTATTCTTTCTTTATTTTTTTTAAATTGTCTTTCATTATATAAAACCTTGTTCTGATAATTGGAACATAACATAAAAGAAATCAACGAAATCGGTCGAACCGTTCTCCAGTAATGCTCTTCCATATATATGGCAATTGATTTTATTTATATATTTATGGTGTTGGTGGTGAAGAATACTTTTTTAACGTTGTTATATTGAATATTAAAAATATCATTATTATTATCTACTAGTTTAAAAAATATAGAAGAAGTGGAAAGAAACCCCTCTAGAATATTTTATTTTTCTTCTTTTTTATACTTGCATTTACGTCATCTGTGAATTGATCAATACATGAGTAAGCTTTCTTCATCAGCTGGTAAGAACCAGATAAATTAAAAAATGTATTAAGAAATACATTTTTTAAACTCTTTATTGTGTAGGTTTAAAATTTCTTTCCGAAACACGATTAATATCAAAAATACCTGTTTCTTGCCTTAAGTACAAAGGACGTGTTACCCGCAAATAATATGACATTGGTTAATTTGTATATTAGATATTATATTATTGATGTGTATTAAATATAAAAAGAACCAAGGATATATCCTTGTGGACCTTTGAATTTTATACATGACCCATTTCGTATAACACTATTTTTATTAACCTATTGTATCCAGTCTCTTAAATATGATGCTATTGCATATATTCTTGTGATCACCATTTACTCCATAATATTTTAATTCATACAACAAACTTTCGTGATTGACACAATCAAATGCCTTTACAAGAACCCACTTCAGGTCTATTTTTAATAGCGCTATTTCCATTCTATTATAGAATAAAATTAATAAGTGTCAGTTTTGATCACATTAAATTAAAGTGTATGTAGTTTAAATCCATAAATGTTTCTTTTGTTGGTAAGCCATAAATGTAATGAACGTAAACCAAATAAGACAATAATTTATGTTTATGTAATAGTAAACATGTAAGAATGACGTTACTTGTTTATTGTTGTATAAATATAGAAGTAAAACACAAATAGCTTATTTTTATGCACTGGGAATATATTATAAATACTAGAAAAGACATTCCTTTAATCACCTATAAAAACTTACAGTCGTTGAAAATTTTACTAATGAGCAATTAGTTGCTGCGCTAGTATACAATTGTATCGTTTGATAAGAATCAACGAATTGACTTTGTTTAAAATAAGTATTGACTTATATGGAATAAGTAAAGTAAAATTTCTTGTACGGGATTTATGTCACTTTACCACTGAGGTACGTCTTCTCACAAATTTTCAGATTTGTATAAATAAGCGTAATTTTTTAAACAAAGTTTAAAGTTCATTCACATGTATTTAAAAATTAAATACAAATAGCTTTTAACAATCGCAAAGCGCAACTATCTTTTCACGTAAAAATACAAAGTCTTGAAATGCACAAAGTACTGCTTAACTCTGAAATACCATCGTGAAGTTTCTAATTAATTCAAAGAAGAATAATGGATAGTCGTTTATTTAAATTTTGTAATACTGGTGGGATAATCTTCCTAATTAGTAGTTTTGGAGATATTCAGAACAGAACGTTAAAAAGTAAAATTAAATTTGTTTTTCTCTCAATATCTTTGCTCAAAAATCAAAATTTATCGTTTGGAATTTCAAAGTAGAATAAATAACGTAGAAGCTGTTTTCCCTTAAAAAAATTAAGTTATTTTCTGCCTGTAATCAATCAAAACCGAACCATATGTACCAACTATCAAATTCAACTTTTTGTTAGGTGAAAATGTGTATAATATTTCATAAAATCTCCACCGTAATTTTAATATCTATTTCATACTTGATTTACCAAGCGAGTTGCAGTTTTAACGGGCCATTAGGCATTGCATTCGAATAAATTTATTTGACAAGCCAGCGGAGCGGCGGCGCGAGCTGATTTATTACTGTTACCAGCTTTATGCAGGCCGACAGATAGGGTAGCCACGTAAGCTTTTATATGAATAAATGAATTTTTCATAATATGAATTTCGATTGTGTGTAGGTAATGGCCGGTAAAAGGGATTAGGGATTTTAAAATATTCATAATGCCTAAAGTTCCGAATACAGAAGATCCAAATAAGGTTGGATTTTTATGTAGTACGATTTTATAATATTGCTAAAATCTATGTTGTTTTTTTTTATTTCATATTGTAAGTGTTTGATATTGCTTTTGTTTAAGGATAGCATGAATAATAGTAGTTTTTACAAATAAATGATAGTAATAACTCGAAAACCCCAGAAAGAAAAAAATATATATATAAAAAATGAAATATTACATGGGGTCCGGTCGAGCTCGTGTACTTATTATGGCGGTAGTTAGGTCGGGAACGAGAATAGAAATGGAAGAGGAGATTGGGGTTATTTGAATACGGAAATGTATACGGGGGAGAGCGATCGTAAGTAAACTATCTACGTTTATGCGGGCCCAGCGATGGATGCTAGAGAAATAATAATGATGGTGTTCGCCATGAGCTACATTATTTATGTACTTTTCAGAGTAATACGTAAAAAACGATTATAATTGACATAATTTACGATTTTATATTTATGCGCATTTTGTTCGAATGGTATAAACGGAATTTTTTTTAATGCGGTTAGATTTTTTGGATAAATTGTCTATTTTATTATTCACTTCACTGCATTAATATTTCAAAAACTCTAATTTGTTCATGATCAGTAAATGTTTAATGGAAACAATAGAAAATAATTAAGTAATGGGATATGATTGACAAATAATTTAAGAGCATTTACAGAATGTAAATACAGTCTGGGATCCGCCATCCACCAAAACCTTCCCTGATTTGTTAATTGAAAAAATATTTAGCTCGGACGTATTTAGATTTGAAGATTTTTAGAATGTAAAAGTTTTACAAAAAAACTGTTTTTTCTGCTATTGTTCCTATTTTTCGTTCATATAAAAAACACGTTATGTTTTGTTTACATATTTCATGTATGGTTATGTAAGGTTCAGTGCCCAATCAGTTCATGTGTTGGATTATAATAACGAATGGTATAAAACAAATGCAGATGCGAAATTAATAAGCGTAGATTTAAATTAATTTTATGTATAACTTGTGGCAATCATAAATGCAGTCAATAGTACATTCTGTTATGGTGTGCCCATTGAAAAATTCAGTACAAAAGCGTTCAAATTAATAATTCAAACCAAACCAAATCAAATCAAACCAAAACAAACCAGACCAGACTAAACTTGACCTGACCAGACCAGACCAAACCAAATCAAATCAAATCAAAAATATCTTTATTTCGTAGGTAATAGAAAATTACATTTGAAATATGTCATTATGGCATTCTTGTGGTATTAACACCTATTACGAATGCTGATTCATTCTTCGGTTTCACTCAAAGATACATGACAGTTAATAAAACTAGTAAAACATTTGAAAATTACATGACACAGCCTGAAATTAAGATATGGCATAGTAGCCTTTGCCACATAACTTTTCTTTAATGAAAGTTTTAAATTTATGAAATGGCAAATTTTGGATTTCAACTGGCACCTTATTATAGAAGAGCACACATTGCGCCTTAAATGGCTTGCTAACTTTGCTGAGTCTGGTTTTATGAACAGCAAGTTCATTCTTATGTACAGTGTTAATATTATGAATGTCTTTCATTTTTGGAACGATTTTATATTTCTTTTGACATATACCAGGTTTTCTTATATGTCTTGTGACGGATCAATTAAAATAATGATTTCTTTAAATGTTTCTCTGAGAGATGCTATTGGTCTTAAATTATAAATGGCACAAATAGCCAGATTCTGCAGCACAAAAATTGTGTTTATATCGGCTGCATGACTCCATAATAAAATTCCATAGGTCATGAGACTATAAGAGGAATTAAAATAAACTAATCTTGCGGTGCTTTCAGTTGTAAGCCACCGAACTTTTTTGACTGCATATGCTGTAGAACTTAGCTTTTCAGCAATTTCGTTATATGAAAATTGCACTAAAACTAAGTATCAGTATCTAAAGTTAGACCAAGGAATAGGGTTGTGTCTATAATATCCAGTACCTCATCCGTGACGATTACGTTTGTGTCGATCAATTTAGTATTACACAACGAAAATTTAATTATTTTTCCTTTTTCCTCATTAAGCAAAAGATTGTTAATTGTAAACCACTAGATTACTTCTGAGATAGTACTATTTACTTTCTCAAAATCTAATTGTCGTCTATTAACCTTAAAAAACAAGGAAGTTTTATCAGCAGACAGTACAATCCCATGCTCGTCCTCCACAAGGTGTGGTAGATCATTAATATAAACTAGAAATAGAAATGGTCCAAGAACTGAACCCTGTGGCACGTCCATACTGATTGCAGATTCCGAAGACCTATCACCATTAATAACAGCGCTCTAAATTTTGTTAGTCAAATATGACTCCAAAACTCCAAGTGAGAGAACTTTGACGCTGTAGTGATGTTACTTCTTGATCAATATATCATGATGAACGCAATCAAATGCCTTGGATAAATTACAAAAAACACTAACTGCGTCCCATGACTTCTCTCAGGTACCAAAAGTCTACTGAATACGCTCAAGACCGGCTTCGTTTATTGAGCGACCCTTTCTAAATCCAAACTGTTTAACTTTCATCAAATTATTGTTATAAAAATACCGCGATAGTTGATTTTTGATCAATTTTTCGAAAATTTTACTAACTATCGGTAGTATTGACATCGGCCTAAAGTTCGAAGGGTCGGGTATACTACCGGTTTTAAATATTGCAATTGTTCCACTTTGCTTTATTAAATTTGGAAACTCACCACTATCAACACAAGCATTAAAAATCGATTCCAATCACGGAGCAATGCAGTCTACTATTGAGTTAATTATTTTTATAGAGAGAACATTACGATCAGCAGTTTTTATCATTTTTATAGATTTAAAGGCTTTAAGAATATCATTATAATTAACATATGCGAATTTAAAGGCAACGCCACAATCGTCAACGTTACGCTTCAATAGAGATTCAGCGAGAGTGGGCGATGAACTTAAATGTTGTGTAGTTATAACTGGATTGTTCGTAAAAAAATTTTCAAAAGCAAACACTTCGGTTGTTTTTATTCGAAATTCTGAATGACGCGTTGCGTGTTTTAAAGTTTCTCTATTGATTACATTCCAAATAGTTTTAATCATATCTGTACTATTTTATTGTATTACATAGAAATATTGATTTTGCGGCTGGGTAATTACGCTTAAGTACTTTAGAATAATTTCTTAAATAATTTATAAACATATCCGATTTGTTATACAATCTTTCCTCGTAAAGTTCGTGTTATCTACGCCTGTTAGTATGAATGCCCACCGTCACCCAATCGCTAAATGATAAGCAAAAAACATTTTTAATATTAATATTTTTTGATCTTTGACTTTATTACATTTATATTTGATCACAGTCAACAATGAACCATATGTTTCATTACGGTCGTTATAATATATCATATTAGACAATTTTATTAATATATTATTTCTTAAATGCTCAAGACGACCAGGTATTATTTTTATTTTACTACACTATTCAATTATTTATAATTCTTCTTTCGGTTATCAGATGAGGGAAGATTTTTCTATTGTCGTATCCTAGACTAAAGTTGGCTTTTGCATGCAACTACTAAATCGAAAGAAAAAGAGGGCGTATTTGTTATACATACATACATACACATACACACACATATATATATATATATATATGATATGATGATAGCTAAAATATAAAAACACATTTTGGATGTACGAGTAATATTCACTATCACTCACTTTGGAAACTTTGTAAATAATTACGAAATTAAAAAAAAAATTAGAAATCACTGTTTATTGTTATAAAGAGTTTCATCGCAGAATGAAATACGCGATCAGACGCACACGGTGTAAATCAAAATTAAGCATCTCCGAAGTGTGCGACGCATAATATTGCCTCATGCCAACGTGTTATCCTCTCTACGTGCGCACAGCGCTAGGCGCAGACTGCGTAGGCCAAGCCAAGCGTTTCCTGAATTTTGAGACGTCTTGGTTTTATCCCAGTCCAACGCGCGTATAGACATTTCATATCAATAATGGTATATGTATTATGTACGTTACGTATGTCATATAAATGTAATAATAATAGAACACTTTATGGTTCATTTATAAAGCGTGGACATTATAGTGCGTTTAATAAGTATTTATAATGGTGAAAATAGAAATGATTTGAATGGAATGGAGTTTCAGAAACATTCGGCTACCTCTCGTATTTTTCATTATTTTTCACTCTCGCGTCAATAGAAGGCTGGACCTGGAACTGGAAATTAACAAATTTCATATTAAATTAATTCTCCTCGGCCGACGCCTACTTCCACTCGAGGAGAATGCGATTTTGTCCGGGAATGCTTGTTATCGATCTCATTATGATAAACGGGAGAGAATATCTGCGCTGTTATAAAATATGAAAAGGGCCTTTTTATGGTAAAAACGGGATGATGGCGCAACTATTTAGATCGGATCGCCGAATTCCATTATTGACGGAGGAAGGGCATCGCGCCGCCGTTACTTAGGAGGACGTCGTGGGTTCCATCAAATATTATGCGGTTGTAACCTAACTTATTTTTTTTTTGTAAAAGTTTAGATTAAAAAGAAAATCATGCGTTAACACCAATACAAACATAAGCCGTTTTTCATTAACTTTAAAATTGTTTTTTACGTAATTTTGTGTTGGGACTACATAGAAGTCAGCTAAGACAAATAAATTATTAAAGGCGTAGTCTGAATACCCAAAGAAAACAAAACGTTGAATTCACAGGATCGACAATCGATGACTGACCTTAGAAACTCTTGCAATTGAAGCTACTTCTTCGCTTGTACCGCTTCATTTACTATGTTATGGAACGCTTTTAAAACTTGTATAAATTGAAATACGCATATGCATACAATTTTCATACGATCGGTGGTTGCTTAGTAGACAATGCTCATCCATCCGTATGTCACAAGCATTTTATTCAAAAACTACAAGACGTATATTTATAGTGTAGGTGTCTTTTATAAGCCTCTAATGAGTTTCATATTCATCAAAAGACACCTACTCTCCATACACGTAACAGAAGCTGATATATTTTTTTCCAGCAAATGTCAACGAGTGGTACATATTTCAACAATTTCGTTTAAAAATCATTTGAGTTTTCTAAGCAATTTTTCTTATTACGTTAATAATTTCGGAAATAATCGCTCCAAAAGTTTCAGAAATTTTTATCGCCCCCTCTATTTTCTAAGCCTTATTACCAAAATAATATGAAAAGAACGAAGGTTATGCTTTCGTTCTTTTGAACGAAAGTAAATAAATACTTTCAACGAAAATTGTGTTGAAAATAGTCGGATATACTGTTTTTCAGTTACTACCGAAAAACTGTGCTTATCAATAAAAGGACATAAGTTCCACGAGGATACGTTCTTTTGTTGATGCACTTTAATTTATATTATGTAGTTTAATAGTAAAAGTCGACATATAGGCGACTAAAGTGCTTATAACTATTCTGTATGGGAAACATGGAAAAAGTGTAACAACGTACTTTTTTCATCTGTAGTGCATTTTTTTTTGTAATAATGGCTTCGGAATCCTATAATGAGCATAGTCCTACATGCTCTTGGCCAGTTTTTTTTTTTTTAATTTGTGTTAAATACGATTAATCCGCTTTGTGACAGAGGGGATGACTAAGCTCTAGAGAGTGGTAAGTAAGGCCATGGTGCAGCCAACTTGGCTGCAGCTCAAAAACGACCCAGCTCCACCGGTTAGATATCATTCCCCATAGAATGCAGAAGTTAAAAAACAGCTTCCGCTTTTGCGTTTTGTCCAAAAGCGGATCTACTCTTCGTGTCAGGAGAGGTCACGTAGACGAGGTTCCATCAGGACAAGCTTTAATTCGATTATATTAGTTGGAGCCAGTTCACGGAGGCTGGATCTCCATTAAGGGGCGGATCCGGCGGATCCCCTGGATACACTCCTGATTTAGTCCATTGAGTAAAAATTCCGACGGTCCATTCATCCCGTCCATCACCTATCTTTATATTTCATTACCCCACTTCATCAGCCTATTCTCTTTTCCATTAGATATCCTATTCTTACCCAAGAGGCCAGAAACGCACCGGTGATTCCTCATGGGTTACGAGTAACAATGGGCGACGGTGCCCACCTGCTGTCTGATGTCTAGCACGGACGTTTGACCCTCGAAAATACTAGCTAGAGAGCGGATCACTCATCTGCAGTTGGATGATGCGTCCGACAAAATTTCGATTTAAGCTCATCAAACGATATTACAACGAACCACTTTATGAACAGAATTACAATAGAATTAACGCCAAATCCTTACACTCGACGCTTTCGAAATAACAATTTTCCACTGATGCAAGCAACGCGTCACAATGACACGACGTCGTCCTCCTCAAAGGGCCTAATGACGCAGTACCCAGACGTTAAAACGGGCCGCGCGCTGTCTACAGGCCGCAGCGTCACCGGCGTTATCTCGCGACGCACGAGCCGCTGGGCCGGGCGTTCCTCCGCTTTGCGCAATAATAAAAATTTTCACTTCATTTAACCCGTTGTGTGGATGTGAAATTTAGCCCGATAACGTGGCTGGAGAAATTTCCTCGCTTTAAAACGTGTCTTTGTCTTGTAAAACGTGCCGGTTCACGGACTTGGGAGTCGATTTGTTTTTCTGCCTTTGTAAAGATTTTTGGTGGTTTATTTATTTTGTAAATTGGACTGGTTGGATTGGTACAATATTTGCGTGTGTTTTGTAAAATGTTACAATAATAACGGTTTGTTTTAAGTAGTTAACTTAGTGGATAGCAGAGTCAGTAATTTCATTATGTCATAATTATTTTTGGGATTTCCCGACATTCACTTTGATTTAATACAAAGAAATTGAACAAAATTAAGCGTTTCCTACAGTGGTTAGGAATTTAATGTTAAAAAATCATATTTATATAAGGAAATATATTTTATTTTAACTAATCCGGAACAAAATTTTAAGAGAAAATGAACAAATGAAATCCTGAGATTATTTTATTTAGATATTAATAAAGAAAAAAGGTTTTTTTTATTAAAACAATTACGACTTCAAATAGTTCATAAGCCAAAATAAAATCACATCTTATTATTTTTTTTGTATTTAATAGACAACCGTCATAATTTTCGGGCGAATATTATTATAATATAATAATTAACGACTGCCGGACATGAATTTGTTTCTCATTCAAAAAATACTGCCTAGTAATTATTATTAAGCAGTCCGTTCAATTATCTTTATTATAAGCACCAGAGCATAAGCCTTTTTTCTGAGATTACAGTGGAAGTTAATCTGGGAATTTTAGAGTGTAAAGCCTGGTTTACAGTAACATTGCAGAGATAGATGACAATGACTTTGGCATGATTTGAATACTGTTTTAAAAAGACGATACGTTGTCAGCATATGAATTCTGTGAACTTAAAGCAACTCTGTATTTTTATATTGTCAAAAGTTCGTAAACAGTTGGCGCACAGCGGTAACTCCTTTCACCCCGATGTAATTTTGTCGTCGTAATGATATCGACTGAGTGGTTTTGAATGTACAGAATTGATCAGCTGATCTGTCAAATTGTACTTCATTCAAATCTATATTATTATTACTGTTTCGTTTTAAACATTAATAATAATACTAATTTGTATGAAGTAATTTATGTAATTCACTTCCGGGTCAAAAATAACTTAGTTTTACATAAGGTCACTAAGATTTTTTCTGGAAAATTTTCAGTATTAGAACAGAATAAATTATAGAACAAATGATGGATGTCAAGTAGCAGTTCGTACATGACAACATATACAAAGGCGATCACCATCGATTGTTAATAAAGATTGTTGTATTATTGACAACACTAACAGAAACTCTGTTGAAATACAATTTAAAAGGATTAGATATTGCATTAATTGCGTGATTATATACACATATATATATATAGTTTATTTCGGGATTAGATATGTATATATATCTTATCACGAAATTAACTATAATCTAAATAGTTATCCGCTGTAAAACAAATTGAACATTTTCACCCTTTCAATACCTAAGATTTGAAAAAATAAGAAAGCGTAGTACTTCCTCAATAAAAAACGCGTTTTTCGTATACATTCTTTTGTACTTATTAATCAAGTAACTTTTGCGTCGTCGACGTGCATTTTGCGGAACTAGTTAAACGAAAGATTCTGCCAAGAAAAGACTATTAAAAATCATTTAATGAAATATTGTTATAGGACGTAATAAAATATATAGTGAAAGAGTTTGTATATCGGACTTGCTTAATACGAATAACAGTAAACATGAAGATGGTGATAGTGTCAGAAGAATAATTTGGGAAATAAATAGAACCTTCGCGTACTGTTATGAATAATAAATGTATCATGCGGCAAAAGCTTTGAGCTGTGGCTAATAGAGTTTTCGTGTAAACATTTATGTGTGATAGTGGAAGCGCAGCTACACAAAAGAAAAATGAAAATGTAAATGACTCGAGTAGTGTTATATATACTGGAGTCGAGTGTGGTGTCATTGAGTGTGGAGTGCTTTTAGGATATTAAATTGGCTTAGATAAATAGAAATGTGAGAGACCGTATGAATAAATAAGAGAAAGGTATGGCAGGGCTGGTTTAATAATTTATAACATATATAATAATTAATGAAAGCAAATGGAGAAAAGCAGTTCGTAAACTGAATGACTTTGACGAAGAGTCGGTAATAGTGCTTTAGAAAAAATGATGTTAACTAATTTAGTACTTCGATGAAGAAGAGATATCTTAAGCACCAAAAGATAATAAGGTTACCTGAACAGATTTAGGAATAAAATTAAAGGAAACAACATAAGTGAATAAGGCTTGTAGCAAGTGGTGATCGTTTAGCCTCAGCGTATCCCGCTGGGAAAAGGACGTAAACTTATGTAAGCTTATGTTATTAACAGCCTAAGGTCGTTATGTAATTATAGTTTCGGTCAACACAAAACAAAGTGAACGTTAACCTGTTCTATGATATGAAATAAGTATTTCATTAATGATCTATTTTCTGGCGTCAGTGATGACAAAATGTGATATTTTATTGTTATAAAAAAGAAGTTGGCACAATATTTAAAAAATAAGGAATATGTATATATATTCAAAAGTAAATATAATTTTATTTTTGCTTTCGTCGTTACTATCCACTGAATCTTCGTCATCCGTTGATTCGTCACTCAAAAATACGTCTTCATCGTCATAACTAATTCGTTTATAATCTGAATAAAGAAATCTCTCTCTATCCCGCGCAAGATTTTTTATAATGCTCGCCAGTTATAAGACCTCGGAAAAAGGGTCTGAATTTTTGCAAATATTGCTAAATCTAATTAAGATGCTTTAAAATCTCAATGCGAATCGATCACTTATTTTTTTATTTTTAAAAATACAAATTTGGGGTATTCTGCTTAATGTTAACCTGCTCAAAAGTGTCTGTCTTATTTAATATTTTATTGAAAACCTATTTAACTTTCGAATAGTACCTACTTGTTGGTTTCTGAAATAAAAATTTTTTTGCCATATATTTTTTTACATCTTTCTTATGTGCGCAATACATAAGTTGCCTTTCCTGCCTCTATCACCTATACAGCTTACCTATAAAAACTATTGTGTAAAATTTATACCTGAATCAAACACTTCATGAAACTTGTGCCATGAGCTCTTCGACTATTAGAAAATATGTGTGGTTTCCAATGGGAGATGATATGAATGTGCAATTGCAATTGGGACTTTTAGAATTTTCGGTTCATATTGGTAAGTGGTGGTTGAGAAGTACTCAGCGCGTTGCCTTTGCATCATATTGTAATATAGTAATATAAACTCACCCCTATTTCCTAAAAGGGTAGGCAGAGATTATAGTCTTCTACATGGTATGATCTTTGGACATCTCTATCCCTTTACTGACGTCCATCAATATTTTCATGCAAGCTCATTGGTTTCGGGTATTTAAAATTTATGTATCGGGTTAAAACACTGACCTAGTGAATTGATCAGTCAGTTATTAAATTAAATCCAGCAAATGCCAGCAAGATAAGCGACGGCTTAAAGGTGATAACGATTGTTAGTAGCCCCAACCTGTACTCTACAAGCATTAAAGCCTTAAAAATTGATCCCTTCATATTGAAATATAAAAAGTCGTTGGATGGTGTGACTCTGTAGGGGGATGATAAATATTGAAACCATAAGTCGTATATAGTTATTTGCGCACTCAACCTACTTGCTGTGTACTATGGTCGAAGTATTGTACCGCGACTAGTGGTTCTAGATTCGATTAAACCAACGACAATATTGTCGATTGATGAACTCCTTAAATTTGCTACCATTTGTTTCAAAATAAAATTTTCAACACAACAATTTTCAAAAATTTATTGTTGAAATAGTTATAAACATTACTTACATAAACATTGCATCATTAAGAAAGGAATATATCGCACTAAGGTAGCAAGTTCTTCTCAAAGTTTTCTGCGTATAATTTTATAATAATTACTTTAAATATTGTTTATGACACAGAAAGTAAGCTGTAATAATGCTTCGAAGGTAGCAGCAGCACTCAAGCAACATTTTCAGTTACTTAATGTTTACGACCATCTGCTGCACCGGCTTTCGCTACATTTCCTCTTCCTAGTCTGAAACGAGGTACTTTCTACTCCAACTACGCAAAAAATAATACACAACTACTCCAACAGAATGCCCGACTAACATAGTTTCTTACTGTGGTAAACGCGAAAAGAGATTTGTTGGTTTACTGGTTTGTGTATGCATATTTATTATAACTTGAACAGTTTGAGGGTTAAAGTGTAATTAATAAAATTTACCATTAATATAATACATGGAACCTAGATCATGAAGTTATGCATAAAATAATTTTATTCCGTTAACTAAAAAAAGCACTTCGAGATCATCTTTCACTAATTAACGGTCGAATCAATTGCCCTATAATTTCGTATAGCATAAAGTTCATGGTGACAGAATAAAAAAACATATATAATTTCTCTTACTATAAATTCTGCTTTTTACTTCTACGCATTATAAATATTAATATTTTGAATTATAAGCGAAACTGGATAGACAACACATCAGCACTATTACTTAGACATAATCTATGTCCATTTACGCGAAGTCGCTAGCAAAAATCTACATACGAACTACTTAGGTTAAAGATCATGTACGTTTAAGTCTTTTTATTTTAATACAATACATAAATGTAGATTTTAATATCTAGCGACAGGCCGGAACAACTATTCGAACGAGTTCTGTATATCTATAAGTAGAAGGGTGAATTACTTACTTACACACTTTCGCTTTCATGTAGAGTCAATTTAAGGTCACAATCACTTTTCTTCAGGTTCTAGATGTTAATAACGTAGCTCCCTTCTACTTTTACTTCTACTTCTACTGCCTTCTACGTTCTACTTTTTACCTATTAATGTTTCTGCAGCTACTACAATATCCTCTCGACAACATGCTTCGTTTACGGCTCTTGTAGTTACGTCATACGTTATGCTGCATCGTAAATTTGCAATCTAAACTAGTCGAGTGCACTGTACGTTATCGCTTCGTAGAAATATTACTATTTTAATTATATTCAAGTTTCAACTTAAAGTAGGATCTATGTTGCAGCAATGAATAATTTTATAATCTATATTCCATCAAATAATTTTAGTAAGTGGTAAATCTAAATTAGTAAAAAAATCATACTCTCTTTATAATGATTTCCATCAATTATGGTCTAAAATTTAATTTTAGATTTAGATGATTGTAAACTAAAAATATTCGAAATTTATATAAGTGCTCTATGAAAGCAATTTAATAAGTATCTCGTTTTCATAGAATACCTGTTAATTTTTTATAGAAATTATTAAGAATTTTCAAAAAAAATCTACTAAATTTTTATTAGTCTATAGTTTCTTTTCAGTTATCTTTTAGTGATGCAGGTCTTCTATCCTGTAAGTATCGTCTTTCTCCGTGAAATATTCTATTAAAAATATAACTAATAATTAATAGGTTTTGGAATTAATCGCTTTCCAAAATTCATCTATTTTTCATGTTGTTTTTATTTGTTTGAGGTTTTTCTTTAAACAATAAAACGTGTATAAACAGTCTCTAATAGATAAAGTATAAAACCAAACATCGTACTATCAATTTCATCACAGAAAAAGTCAATTTTCTTAAGTGCTACAGCCAAAACATTAGTAGAACTTCTACGCAGATCCTTGAGTTTCTCATAAAAAAATGTAGCCACCGTTCATTGGTTTAAAAGGTCAATTTTTTAATTAATTCGCCATCTAGTAAATGATGTAAAACTGGGCTATTTTCGTGAAATTCTTCATTTCAATTTTTGTTTAATAGCATTTTCTGATTCACCAAAGGAAAAAACAATCAGGATACGGTCGTGGAAATAAATTACTTTTAAGTGAATTATTACATTCGAAATCCACTAACCCGCTAATTTTACATAATAATTTTTCATAAATTACAATTTACATTATAATATCGATTATCTTTCGTACTTGTATATTCTACTCCTTGACGAACATGTAACAGCGTCAGATTAGATCATTGAGAGATTTCTAAAAAATAAGGGATTTTGACACCGTCTATTTTGAGTTATTGGAGAATTTTGGGAAATAATAAGTATTTATTATCCTATCAAGCAAATGCCAAAGTGGAATACTCATTATAAAAGCAGTTTGGCAAGTTTTCAACATTTACTTGTTTCCTTAATTATTATTTTATTTCACATCAATTAAGTTATACTATATCATTACATTGTGAAATGGACTTTTGGAGAGCGAAACAAAAGTTATAAAAAAATTATACCACTGAATAGATAATATTAAAAGAAAATTCCCTTAAGGTTTTATTGATTTTCCAAAGGACTACTGATTTTCGTAAGGGAACCTCCAAAAATTGAGTGGCCCCTTCACGCATATCATAACCGTCATTATGTTTTACTCAACCTTTAATCATGATATCGACTATCGGGCCGACCAAGTTATGCATTCTCCATTATCATTCCGATAACGGAAGTTTTCTACAGTTTTAATCGATATAACTTTACAAAAAAAGGGGAGTCCCCCGGAAAGTTTGTCGCGTTCGCAGCGTCAGCTACAAAGCGTACGAAATCTCTTTAGGACGCGAAACGGCGGCGTCCCTAATAACGCTCAATAAAGTGAGCCGGGGGGCGCCGGCCGTAAACAAATCTTATCACTTCAAAACGGGACCGGCGCTTTGGACTTTTTACGGGCGAAGCGGCGATTAGTTCTGACCTATTACGCGCTGTAACGCCCAATATCTGTCTCCCGGTTATGATTCGAGGCTGTGTCCGCCGACGCCGACCGGCGGCGTAGAAGAAATTGAATAAATTGAACGGCGAAGAAGAGATCTAATTTATAAAATCCTACATATATACATTCAGACGTCGCGTGGAATTATGCGAGAAAACGGATTTCTTTGGACTTATTACAATCTTCATATAAGACTGGAGAATTGATGCCGAATTGCAGTATTCTTTTTCAAAGGGAGACATAGAAAATATTTTATGCAATGCAAGGCGTTTCTTAAAATGTTTGCGGCCTCGAGTTTTTTTATTAGAAATCAATGGAAATATGTCCTGTACGAACGATAGTGCAAAACAAACTCATGTAGTACATTTATATAGAAACGAAAACTTAATAAAACATAGAAAATAAGCATTTTCTTGTTTCGCAGTGTCTTTTAGTTATTTCCTTTATGTGATTAATTTATAATATCATATTATTGTATTACTAATTTATTATATTAATTTATAAAAAAAATAACATTATATCACATCTTGAGCAGGAGAGGCGTTTAACAAAGTGTGACATAATGTGACAAGTGGTGACGACTCATATCCTCTGACGTTATTATGTAAAAAACTAAAATTGTAAATTTAAATTCTCTTAAATTCAATAACTCTAAACTTCAACGGGAAATTATCGCTGTACTTACGGTGTAGCGTTTTGAACAAAACGTTTGATTTGTTATTGACTTTACGAACATGGATTTCGAATAGAAATGTATAAATAATTTTGGAAGTTCCGTTTTCATTTATTAATCTGTAAAATTTAAATCGCAAAATATGTAACGTCACACTAAAGCCGAAGGAGATCATACGAATTGGACCACCTGCGACTAGAACACGAGGGAGGGTTCTTAAAATTATGAAATTCGTGAGACATAATTTATGGATGGTCTCAAAGACCTATTTATTCTATAGCGTTTTCCTCTTTTCGAGTACCGAATTCTACGTCTGAATGATAGTTATTCGGCGTTATTTCAATTTGACATGGTACCGAAAAGGCTATAGTTCAAAATATGAAGTCTGATGGCTTTTACTTTAAAACATACGTAACGTCGAGTTAAATCACTCGGATCGTTGCAAAAGCGACGACTGGCGCCCGGTGAAACGGTTACGGAATATTTTGAACCTAAGCCAAAAAAAGCTAGCATATTCAGGCTTCTCCGACTAACTCCGATACATACTTTTAGTCTAAAAGTTAGCTTAACTCACTTCGACATTTCGCTGAAACGTAATTGGATTTCGTATCTGAAAAGAGTGTGTCCAAGAAAGGAGGGCGTCTTTTAAGAGGAAGTGTACAAAATATTGCTCTCACAGAATAATTTATTTACATTGTCATACTGTTTATTGATTTGTTCGACGGTTTTTTTTTCTTCACTTTTATAAGAATAATAAAAAAACAAACAAAAGCCGATTCTATCGACGACGTGCGTACTCGGTTAGGATTATTTAAAGTAGCATCGTATAAAAAAAATATTTTCAGCGCTTAATCAGGGAATAATTGAAGTTTTCCAAACTTTTGGACAAATTTCCCTATATTTTTCTTGGAAATTTGAAATAGATTCTATAAAGAATTTTTAGTTTATCAATATATATCTTTCTTCAAATTCTTGTAGCATTATGCCCAGATCTGTTTTATAATTGTTGTCAGGGAATTTTCATTTTGCGGAAGTGAATTAATTTTTATTTTTTCTTTTAATATTTTCTTCATTGTATCCTCGCCCTAGTATATTTACTGCCTAACTTCTTGATTTCGCTTTTGTGCGATGGATTTCTGTTGAACTATATGACTGAAGAATAAAAGTATCCATCTAGTCTATTTTTGATTTCAGTATCTCTTTAGAGCTAACTCAAGAACTGTCTAAAATTATACGATGATTTTTAAATATATTGCTGTCAGCAATAAACGCGAAGAAAGCGTCAAGAAAAACTTAAGAAAGAAAAATTGACTATTAACAATTTCCACAAACTTAATAGATAAAAGAAGGATATTTTATACTAATATTTTTTTCGAATGACTTTGTTTTTTTTAACAGTAAAAACTATTACTTATATAATACATATCTGCGATGTTGCACTACAAGAATTTATTCGCTAATTAAATTTAAAAAAAAGCGTTAGGTTCATAAAACTGTCTATCAATTGAAAATAAAACAAAGCTTTTGGAATAATTTGAGATGCCTAGATCAATTATTGTGATCAGATCAAAGATAATGTGAAAGATTCACAAAAAATGTTCAAATGAAATCTAAATATGACTCTAGCAAAGGTACAAATAGAATGGTCAAATGGCTCTTCAAGACAATATTTGATTTATCTGGTAAATTTTAGTAAGACCATAGTCCATATTGAAGTGATTTCACAAGAAAAAGAGAATTTGTTGTCATTAAACATCATATTTAGGTACTTACAGACTCCCATTGAGTCAATCTCTCGTGAACGCCCTTGTGAAATGTAAATCTTTATACTATGTTTTTCTATTTATGTGTTGTAATTATGGTACATGAAGATGTAGCGTTATAGAACTTCTATAAAAAAGTACTACATGCGTTTATTAACTTTTCTTTATGTTTCTTTTTTATTGTAGCGTTGGTATAAGAACATGTGGCTAATTCAACGGCACAAGTAATCACCGCCGCCCATAAACTGCTGCAATACTAGAAGATTGGTCGAGTCAAAGCTACACTTTGAACGATACGTGACCACACTCTTTTATTGGACGTCGCGATGTCTAGTTTCTTCGGAAACACAAGCGATGAAAGTTGGTTCCACGGTTTCGACATACCGTTACTTGATGGAAAGAGCGTGTAACCGCCAATTGTTGAAATTTAAATGTAAGGCTGTCGGTGTAGTGCTAAGAATTTGTTGTATTAAACATTCATCATCCCGGTACAAAAGGATTGCTTTGTTGTAATCGTTCCCATTACATTCACTGGCTTGGTCTAGAATCATCTAGAATCTTAAGTGAAACTAAGCGGCTGGTGCTAAATAGAATAATCCTCAGAGCACTCCCGCGATAAAATATATGAAAAGCTGCAATATTTCTTCGGAAAACTAGAGAAGCAAATTTCCTAAAGGTTAGTGAATCACCAACTTGCTGGGAGAAGACTTGATTATTTTTAGTGGAAAAATAATCAAGTTTTAGTAGAAAAATAATCAAGTCTTCTTCCGTCATTGTACTTATTTGAGTATAATATACAATTTTTTGATTAAATCACATTAAAGTATGTTACTTCGTACTATCACAAACTTTTATTTTCTATGCCGATGAGCATTCACGTTTTATTTATGTAGGAGGAAATAGTATGAAAAGATCATTTTAGTGATTCTAAAATGTCACTTTTCATATTCCCATATTTTTGACCGAACGCGTATTTCATATAAGTAGATCACTTGAAAAGCTTTTCGTTATTACGCAATCGCCTACGTAGGCTCAATTACATGCATGTGCACGCTCCATGTGGAAGTAACAAAATAAATATCCATGTTAATTAAGCCGGATAGTCCAACGGATGTGTCGTTGGACCATAAGCATTCAAATAATTAATAAATATTCGCTAGTAACCTGCAGTTCCGGAATAAACCCAATAACAAATTGCCTGGACTACGGTAAATAATGCAACTTTCAAGAATTACAGTGTTTCGTTATTGAGTTTCATCAGATACTTGGAAGAGCATATTATGTGGTGTTGATTCTTACAAATGGTATAAAAGAAGGTAACTACTTCATTTTGCCTTGTGAATAGTTAAAAGAATATCTTTAGGTTAGGTAGCATTTTGTGAGTAGGAATCGTGATCGAAAAAAGGAATTCTTTACAAATCCATGAGAAGCTAAGAGCGAGGGCCGGTATAGAACGTGGGCATTGACGAGGCGTAACGTTGAGTAAAAAACCAAAACGCTCGCGTACCCGTTTTGGCGTTCAAACCCTTTGCACGCCGGCGCTTCCTGGTCCGCTAGGAGCCGGCGCGCCAGTCGGCCGACTAAAGTCCACTCCGTAGGAATGAAATGAAGACATTTATTAGATCAGTGCCTCAAAGACCATCTCGTTAAGGACACACCGCGCTCAAGGCGGCCATTACGGCGGAGTGGGGCGGCCGCGGGAATTTTTATGATGTAGCCCTTGTGAAGATGTTTCACTGAATTTTAAATGAAATGTTCATTTTTTTTTTATGCGCCCGCTCTCGCCGCGTCCCTTTGAGTCCGCGACGAAAGGGTTCCATTCATTGAAGTCCGTTTCCGATCGGTTCCTTGGAAACTCCGTAGATTAAGATCGTCCTTTAAAAATCGATTATTTGCGTTATCGTCAGAGTCGGACCCCAAAACTATGTAATAAAATCATTACGTACGTAAAAAAAAGTGTTCAATATTTATTTATAAATTTGATATTCCGAGAAATACAAAAAAATAAAATAGCGAGTTCGTTTTCTTCGCCGCCTTTACGTGATAGCGACGAACAATTATCTCTTTCTATTCCATTTCATCGAAGCCGCGTTCGAGAACGTTCCAACTTCGTTCGGACAAAGTTTAATCCGCAAAAACCGCGACTCCAGAGTTCGACGTACAACTTTGAAAGCGAAGTTTTTGATTTCGCCTAAGTCCTAAATCGTGTTTTACTTAGTTTTTTTTTTCTTTTCCTTTCTTTTGAAAGGAAAACTATGAAAAAAATTCTATTGATTGCGTAAATCGAGTAGGGCTTCACTCATAAGAGTTGAAGATGCTTAAAAAAATGTCGATATACACGGTATTTATTTGTTTCAGTATTTATTTAGAGTTTTCTAAGAAATTTAATCAGTCCACTGATTGTAATTTCGTATTGTTCATATTTCGCAAACATTACATAACACCATATCCTGGTGTACTGGTAATATCGAAATGTTGAAGTCCAGCTTAATCTGTAAGTAAAAAAAAAATTACAAGTTGGTTAACAAATTCGTTTCTTGATGAAAATTTTTATAGATGACTTTTATAACAGAGCGGTCCGACACTGTACGCCATTTGTGAAGGGCTATGAAAACAATGTGGTTGAGATCGATTACGAAAAATAGGCCTTCGCACATCACATCCGTGTTATACTGCGGGCAGCAGCTAACTTTTTGTAACGAACGCGATAACAAATGTACGTCGTTTTAAGTCACATCTGATACGTCTTTTCCGTTGAGCAACCACGAAATTGGCCACGAACTCCCATATGTGTTCAATGGCGAATTTTGATAACAAAATAGCTTTGAAAGTAAACTGGTAATCGGCACAAAAACAAGAATAGGCATTTTTGAGATTAATTTGAAGGCTATCTGATATTTGGCGAGAAGATAGGAACCTTCTTCTCTCATTTTCTTATTCTCTCGGTCCTCCGTTACCTCGTTTCCTCGTTTTCTCTCTCTTGTTCTCTTGCCGAGAAATTGTTTGCATAGGAGTTTATACATCACTCGGTGCAGAGATAACACATGACGAACGCAGTTTTTGGTTATTAATCGGACCACATTAGTAATATGTTGGGATTTTATTAAATAAATTTCTTTTTCTGTTTCTTATTTGTAATAAGAAGTAACAGCTTTGTTTATTGCACGCGACAACGTTCTGACATCAAACGCGTTAGCACGATACCGTAATTTTACGTTTGTACTCTTGAAGCGGCGAGAGAAGCACTACGTGTACAAATACGGAAGGTGTTAAAAATTCCCGCCTCTCACAATCGGTGGGTAGCCGGGGCAATAACATGAATTCCTATGTCATAAATTGTTAATTTATCCCTCCATACAACTTGAAAAACCCTTCTTTTTTCTAAGTACGTTTGCCTGCATATAGTTCGAAAAGCGTTAGTCCGATTTAAATAGATTTCTTATTCGTGTTAAAATACATCATCTGACTAAATTATAGTATGTATTTGGTCTCGATAAGCAGGGAAAGAATATAGCTTGCACAGGCACGTATCTGTGTTTTATCTTTTTGGGCTTATAGTGAATGATAAAGAAAAAGACTTGTTTTTGGTTACATGTTTTTATTTTCAACTATAGTCTACTTTATTTTTAACTAGCGTACACCCGCCCGCTTTGCTTGTCGTTAATTTAAGTTCAACATTTTTTTAATTAGTTAAATGTGCCCCCGGTTTCGCTCCCGTGGACATAGAATGAATTGCTTCATGTTCTATATCGGCCGATTTTTTTATCAATTTTGATCGCGATCATCATTTCTTTCCCGATATCAGTTCTGGTTCCAATGCCCGATATGGTCCCCGTCCCGCTCTCGATTCTAATATGGTTCTCGATGCCGATATTGGTCCTTCCTTGGGCATTAACGGTAGTGATAAAAAATTACTATATATACTGCAACGCACATCCAAACAAACGTAATAAGAATTCTAAAACCATCCATAAATTATTCTACATCGAACGGTCAAAATCTTATACAGATACATTCAGAAAATTTTATGTGATTACGTGACATAACCATTTTCATTATATATATAGCCGTTAATCGTCCGCTTCGGTGAGTGTAAATTAATATTTAACAATAAATGATTTTTTTATGATTCATGATTCAACTATACCCATGATTTTACTTGCGTGTGCATAGAATGATTCCTTTAATTATTAATATTAGCCGTTCTCAATGTCGATTCGGATCCCGATGACAGTCCTGTTGTCGATGACAATTCTGGTTCCATTGACAGGTCCAATTCGGATCCCGCTATTGCAATAGCGGCCTTGACGCCAATTTTGATCCTACTTGGTCATAGTTGTTAGTAATAATAAATGACTATTTTTACTGATATTTACATATTTTGTTACATTAAAAGTAATCTTGTTATTTAATATAATATAATCTATTTATGTTAATATTAAATCCTATTTGAGAACATATTCCACTTTTATGCTGAATTTGATTACAATTCGTCAGCCGTCAGCGTATGATAAACATCCATTCGAACGTCTATGCCAATTTAGCCAAACTTACTTCAGTTTCCGTAATATCATTTGAGATAACATTTCATACGAAAAATGTATGAGAAAACGAATTTCCTGCATATATATTTTTTTCATGAATTTATAATATTTTTAATTAGTTATTCTGCTATTCCGGACAGAGACAAATCCAACAAATCAAATGTCATAAAAATCTGCGAACTCGTTCTTTGGTTATAAATGGTGTAACTAACACGATTTTGTTTTGTATATATAGATTTTTAATGTAGTGCTTTTGAAATAAAAACTAATTTCAATCTATAATTTTAAATAAAAACTGTATTTTAGTAAAATATGCCATTAGAAAATTCTAGTGCTCACCGTCTGTTTCCATAACCAGACCTCTATGGTCACATTTAGGAATAAATGCTTGTGATGAGAAAACGAATGAACACAAGCTCGATAGGCCTACCGTATGCTGTAAGGGAGCTTCACCTCTGTCACAACATCAGCTAAATGGTACTTTAATAATTCGTTGTCATCGAAACTACGTAGGGCACACTGAAAATTTTTTGGTATAAATGAGAAAAAATTACTGTGAATGGTGAAAAATTAAGTTATTGTTCCTCAAAATATTCTTTGTTAGTACAAATGCACTTTTTCATACGAAAAAACTAATTTTGAAAAAAAATTATACCTTTTGTCTCTGGTGATCTCGGATACATCTTTTTCATACTCTTCAACAACTTTTTTTGGTGATGAAAATCGTTAACCGTGTAATTGGTTTTTAATTTTTGAGAACAAAAAAAGTCATAAGATGCCAGGTCGAGGCTGTATGCAGGATTGCTCATAAGTTCTACATTTTTCTCCTCCAAAAAATTATTTGTCTGTTTGGCCGTGTGAGAACTGGCATTGTCGTGGTGCAAGAAGATACGATATTTACGGTTACTTTTACGGAGTTCATCATTAACTTCCGACAAACAAATGGTCGTGTACCAATAACTATTCACGGTACGACAATTCTCAAAAGAAACACTAGCCACTTGTCTAGTTATATTAAAAAAAAAGAAGCAATCATCCGCTTGGGAGGCCCTTCGGTCGTACGCCAATTTATTTGGGTTTTCGTTCAAGACGTAATACCCATACGTTGGATCGCTGCTTTGTTTTGGGGTCATACTAATAAATTCATTTCTCGTCACCTGTTACTATGTCCCACATCAAACATGACGCCCCTTCCTTGAATCTGGAATGCATGGCATTGCACAAATTGATACGGTCCGTTTTTGGAGCCTCAGTCAAATTATGTGGGATCCATCGCGAGTATAGTTTTTTGATACCCAAATATTTGTACAGAATTGATTGTGTTTCACTCATGCCTATGTCTAAGAATGTTCGAATCTCATGGTAGGTCATATGCCTGTCTGTTTCTATAATACGGCGTACAGCATCGATGTTTTTATTGTTCACAGCGGTGGACGGACGAAATTCGTCATTGAGATTGACACGGTCGTGCTTAAATTCTGGAAACTAGTCATAAATAGTCGTTTTGCATAGTACTTTATCACCAAAAGCAGTTTGAAGCCGAGCTATGTATAAATGTATTCTATAGCCAAAGAGTTTGTTTTTCAAATATAGTAATTACTATTTAACTGTTATTTAGGTAAGTGGCGAACTCTAGAAATTTATAGTGCGATCCATGTACAAATGCCTGTAAAATTTAAACCAATTCGAAAATTTCAATATAACCGAAAAGTTAAATATATAAAAAAAATGAACAGGAATAAATTATAACAATTTCTAAATTTATGCGTTTTACGTTGAACCTGATAACAGTTAGCTGCGGGTTCTGTGTTTGGTGCCGGGCTAGATAATTGGGAGCAGATAAATCTATAGGTGTGGAGATTTGATGTGTACTGTAACGATGTGAGCTCAGTTAGTTAGAGTTACAAGTTTGATCGAAAATTGCAAGAAAATATTAATCTACATCCAGAATACTTAGAAGTAGGAATTATAATATCTAAGTTAGTACTCTGCGATGGCACTATCACTCCCGGCTGTTACGCGGTCAATCTAATAGTGCAACTTATCTTTACGTACGTCGTCGGTCGTATATCGGTACCTTAATGGTCGTCGGTCCGAGCGGATGTCGCGCTCGGTCCCGTACGCTGGTAGGTCTTCAGGTATTCGACACCTCTGGACGACAACTACAGCGTCTGTTAGCGACTGTTTCCAAAGCGCGCAGCAGCACACGGCGCCATGACGGCGTGGGCCACATCTAGTATTCTTGTAACTAGGGATACGCCGGTCGGATTCTCCAACTACTTTATGAATTGGTGCTGGACTAATGATCTAAATTACTTTACTTCCAGGTTGAGTCGTTCGGGTGACGACGGCGATTCAGGCTATCCGAATATTCAAGATCAACTATTTATTGGTGGTGAGTGCGCCGCTTCACAGTCGCCACCTTCCCCGGAATCCGTCGGGTGCAACTGTTCACGCCCATAGACTCCTGGAGAATGTGTTTCAAAAGGATCCTGCCGCGGCTGGTAAAGTGCGCGCGCACTTCTCGCATGGAACTTTCTATACTATTTTCTTCGAGGTTGTGTTTATTTGACATCGTGTGTGCCTTTTCGTACGCACGGTGTTTATGTATAACGTTTGTGTATCTTTCTCGTTACCATTTATGGTTTTTTTGGAACATTCTGGAGATACTTCGCTACTTGATCGCGTTCGCGTTCGTGTTAAATAGTGTCGCTACCTAATCCGAGACGGTGTTATCTGTTTAAAATAAGGTAATTTACTTTATTAAGAAATAAAATGCTACAGATTACATAATAAAATATAAAGTTAGAAGTTAAAGCAAAGTTTATGTAAATCGGGAAAATCTAAAATATTCCTTAAAAGAAAGAGTCATCAAAAATTATTAGGAGCGTATAACATTTATTAATGCATAGGCATGGAACAGTAACTAGATAAATCTGACTTAGATTGGCTGTTTTTTTAAAATCGTAAATATAGATAATCGATTTTTCATCTTTTTCCTCCCAGAATTGGCAAATTGGAAATCAGAGAAAATCGCGAAGAGGCATATGAACAACCGAAACACTCACTTCGGGATTCATTCCGCAAGAACCATTTTAACTCGATGACTCGTTGATTTCGCATCACAAAAGGGAGAAATCGGAACAGCCCTAATATGACATTACAACGACGCCGGAATCGCGAGTTTACATTCTGTAGTCTATTCTCACAGCTTTTGGCGTTGACGTCCTCGTTACGAATTGATTCGCTGACAGCGACATGACGTTCGCTGGGATTGCGGAATGTCTGATATTGAATTCGTTAGTCAGTTCTGGTGGTGTTATTGGAGAGAACTATTTGCTACTGATGATTTTAGAGGAGACACAGTGAAAATTGTTTCGTATATAATACGAAAAAACTGACTGTTAGCATGTCGGACCATGCTTATTATAGGGTTCCGAAGTTACTAACGCAAAGAAATGCACCACAGATGAAACGAGTACGTTGTTACACTTTATCCATGATACCAGCACAGAATAGTTGTAAATAAGCACTTTAGCCGCCTATAACTGGAAAAACGAGTAGATATGTCGACTATTACCATGAAACTAGTGTGAATTAAAATGCACCAGGAAAAGAGCGTATCTTCATGGCATTTACGTCCTTTTGTTGCGCAGTTTGAAGCGCAGTTTTTCGGAAATAACTCAAAAACACGGTATATTTGATGATCTTAAAAACAATTTTCGTTGAAAGTATTTATTAAATGCTCTCTTTTGTATTTTTTTTTATACTTTTTGAACGCACGGTTTAAAAAATAGAAAGAGTAGACACAATTTCTACTATTTTCGGAAGGATTATTTCGAAAACTATTCAATTAATCAAAAAAATTGCTTAAAAATCTTAAAATGTTTTAAAAGAACTGACGAAATATGTGCCACATGTTGATGTTTGCTGAAAAAAATTTTTTTTTTAGTTTCTGTTACATGTATGGAGTGCCCCATCTAGAAATATTTATTTTTGTTAATTAACCACCAAACTAAGTAACAGCTTATACAAAACACCTAGACTATAAATTTCATCAAAACACGTATTGTAGTTTTTGAAAAAAATATCTGTGACATACGGACGGATGGACGAATATAATGAAACTCTAAATGTTTCATTTTTGCCATTTTGGCTCGAAATTCTAAAACGGAAACATTTCAATATTTTGATCATAGGAGGTTAGAAAATATTAAAAGATACCCATTTCAATTATCAATTTAAAGAGTGGTTATTAATTTAATTAAAAATACAATTAAATCTTTATCTAAAACGATATTAAGGTATCGTGTTTGATTATTCAAATACTGTTTTACTAGTACTTTTAAGTGACAATGAACTTTTGCTAGTTTTTACTTTTGCGATTTTGATCTGAATCCGGCTCTGCCACCGAATCAACCTCCATTTTAACCTAAAACCCTACTTTTACCTCGATTTTAATCCAGATTCGACTCCGACTACATCCTCGACTCCGATATGAGTCATTATTGGCATTTATTCTAAGTCTACAACTCAGTAACCGAAGAGCCAATAATTGTCGGTGCTGTTATAAGGAAATATTTATTTGTAGCTTAAGGTGAGAGTTGAAAAATATTTTAAACAACTGAAGGCTTAATGCACTATCAGTCATAAAGTTCAAGGCGCCATTTGAAACAAAGTAGATTAAATATTTTTGTTCTTCACTTGCTTGGAAAAATATTTATTTAAAAATGGGCCTTCATATACATGTCTTATATTATTCTTCATATATATGTCTTCATATTCATATACATATACTGTCATACAAATATGGGAACGAAAAAAATGTATGAAATTTCTAACGCACAGAGCGAGCAGGAAAGTTACGAGAAAACACATTTGAAATGTGCCAAATTTTAATTTTGAACAACATCGAAAGATTGTCTAAATCAAGACGTTTTTTTGTTTCTACCTTCGAGAAAATGATACGAGCCACTTCTTTTATTTACAGATTCATTGATTTTAGTTGTAAAATATTGGAAATTGCATTCGAGGCAAGATACTCTATTGGAAATTGTCATGAATAATTTGTAAAATTAAAAAAAAATTTGAAGGCTTAAATTAAAGACTTTGTATTTTATTTTCCTCGTAAGTATAGTATAAAGCGCTGTATATATCATTCGGGTGAAAATACGATTACCAACCCGCTCGCGGCTCAAATTGCACCCTCGTTGGTGATCGTTCACTTTGCACCCTTGACGTACAGGGTACTGTTATGGATGTGATGTGATGAAAGATATACTCTGTCCATTACGAAATCTGCTCAGAATGAAATGATGCAAGTACAAAAAAAAAATGTAGCTCGAATAAAATTAGCTTTCCGCCTAAGGCTTTGCTCGCGTGGACATAGAATGTGTCCATCTATCTTTTATACAGAATGCACTTCTTAATCCCAGTCTTGTTTTGGTCCCGGTACTGTTTCCGATTTCGACCTCGGTAATGCTCTTTGTTCTAAACTCAGTCTCACACTCGGTGTCACTCCCGGTCCCGCACTTAATTTTGGCCCCAGCCTCGGCTCCCGGTTTTGCTCTCCACCCGTTTTCAATATCGATACCGCTTCCGGTTAGGTTCTGACTTTCAGCAAGCCAGGATAAATGGTAGTATAAAAATGTACGCGCGTGAGAAGTTATACTTCTTTGGCATCGTTAAAAAATAGTTTTTAATTGAATGCAAATAATTAATTACAATAATTAATTAATATGTAATTAATTACATCAATTAATTTAATAATAAATTGAAAAATTAAATTTATGTTTATTAATTTTTTAAATGTCTTTTAATTTTTTTAATTTAATGTTCACTTTTAATTTTTATCAATAAGTTTCATTATATTTGTTCATTTCTATTTATAAATATTTATTATTTGTTCAATTAAATAATAATATTTAAAATTAATATTTTAATTTGATGTTCGGTTTTAATTTTTATCACAAATCTTTTATTAAATGTTTAATTAAATTTATTTCCTAATTTGGTAAATATTAAATAACCAATATTAAATACTAGTAATTTAATAATATTTAGTATTAATTATATTACATAATAATATTAAACCTGTTAATTTTGTGTTACACTCACGCTCGCGCATCTTAAAATTTCACTCTCATCATTTTTTCATAACGTACCTAAAGAAGTATAATTTCAAAAAATTAGCTTCAATGCTTAGGATATATCTACCTACTAGTGATAGAATTTTTAGAACCGGTGCACTAGTGCCGTTCAATAGTACAAAAGGCGAATGAAATCGGGGACAAATGCTAAAATAGATTACATAAAAATCGAAAAAGTCACTTTAGTGTATATACTTTCATGGTGATCTATGAAATGGTGTTGGAAGTTAGCGGTTACATATATACAGACAACATTTTCATCATGTACACAGATATTTAAAATTGCGTGCTTACAGTAGATTAGTCAAATACAAACTTATATGTTTAAGTAAAAATGAAGTTTAATATAATAAAACACAAGAAATAGTTTTATTTTACACATTTTTTTTTTGTATTAAATTTACTATTTCTTGTGGTTTATATTAAAGTTCAAGATGTAATAAATTCCTTCTTTTAAAAAGCGCTAATGCATCATTTTTCTATTAAAAAAAAATCTGTCTTGTATTTCTCTTTATAATGTGTGTAATATATTTTAAATAAAATATTCATTTAATGTAAGTCTTGTTATTTTTTTACCAAAACGTATTATTTATAGTGAGGCAGAAGTATTTCGGTAACCTCTTCGGAAAAAATTGTCTAGTGTCTTCTAGAAAATGTATGCGTTACTATAGTAAGAATGTTTTTAGTAGAATAATATCGAAGTAACATCAATTGGAGATTAAAGATATAATATTATTTCAAGTATTATGCAATGTGTATTTAATAAGGCGTCTTGAGCAATAAAATGTAGGTTAACTATAGAATTGTCGAATCTCAATTTGAAAGCTGTAGATTCAAGCTCAAGGATATCCCAATAAACTTTTTGAAACAAATGTGTATTTAATCTGTTTAATAAATTTTGCTACTTATTTCATTCAAAAGCTCACGATTTCATTAACAATTTTATTTCATTTTCATTATAAATATCATAATGTAAACATAATATTCATAAACATTATGATATTAAAAAGTGTGTATTAATAATTTATAGTCTATTAATAAATATATATATCACAAATTAATATATATTGTAATTATTGCTTGAATTGAATGTATTGAATCAATATCGCTATACATAAATTTTTACATTATAGCTGTGGTAGAGCTATGTTGTGGTCAACTTGGCTACATCATGAAAATGGACCTGCGCGGTCGGTGAAATGTCACACTCTTACAGAATAGAGACGTGAAGTAACAGCTTCCGCTGTTGAGTTTCGTCTAGTGAGTGAGAGTGCCAGTGTTCCAGTCCTCTCCATAACCCCACTCTACCACCCATCACATATCCTATTCCTACTCATGAGGCCAGCAATGCGCTAGTGATATCTTCAGGGCTGCGATTGTCCTTGGGTGGCGATGACCATTTGCTTTGTCGTGGTTAATATGCTTCTTTGCCCCTCGATCTGCTCTAAAAAAATACACGACTATTGCTGAATCCTACAATAGTAGAGCGCAAATGACCATTAATTTTATGTATTTATTTATTAAGCCATTGATGCATTGGCACTAGCTCATGCATCGGAGTATAGAGTCATTCTCTCCTTTTAGACTGAATGACCTTCATTGTGATTTTTTTTACTAATACGAGAATAACTAACCGCTTCCAAAACGTCGCTATAAAAGTTTCACTTAAATGCTTTCAATGTTAGGGTAAATTAACCACGAAAAATGAAACATTCGTCATGAAAAAAGACATATTTTGTTATGGTATTTTAATTTTAAAAGTCAAAACAGTGAATTGATCATTGAAAAGGAAGGAACAAAACAACACGGAATTTCATAAAAATAAATGTAACATTTTGACACGTGAAAATGTCATAAGATGGCAGATAGCGACAAATAAATTATCACTCAGCGCTCTGTATTAACTCGGAGAAACGCAAGATTTCTTTTATAATTCAAAAGCTAATTATAAAGTCTCGTAAAATCCGGTTCCGGCGAACTTGGGCGGGCGGCGGGCGGCTTTCGCTAAGCACCTTATATATTCACTTAAGGCTCGAATAATTTGAAAAACGATTTGTATTCAATAAAGCGTGTTTTAATAACCCGCCGGCCGAAATGACTGCGAATGTAATAAATATAAAGTCGAGGCAAGTTTCACAAAGGGCTCCTTGGAATATTCATGGCCTAACATTAATCCGTTTATTTATTCGGCCGGCAACTCCCTGAGCGACTTTCGCCGGCGCCGTTGTAAGGAGAAAAATATGGTGTCCCGGCAGTTCATAACTGATTGATCCATGATGTCCCACTATTGAGTAGTTTCATTAAATGACGTATGTTGTTGTTGTTGTATCAGGCTTTCGTCACTCCACCGCTTAATCACTAAGAAGACCCTTTCGCAATATTGCCATTGAAGGGCTTGGCATTATCCGTTCCACGATGGGGCCGTATCGGTACAGGACTGATAACGAGCGTTGTCATTGATGTGGCGGCGACTTTCCGCGACAAGCGGCTTAGGGTGCCGTCTGAGGCATAAGCAAATAACTAACTCTATATTGTCAATTTGCTCGTGATCAAATTCAAGAATTTGAACGAGTTTAAGCATTGAATTGCAGCTTAACAGTTATTTTATTGGTTTTGATATTTGAGCAATTTTAGAAAGATACAATAACAAAAGCCTCAGGAGTGAGAACCGTTTTTGGAAATCGGTTCTAGTCATTTACTTTATACACATTTACATATTCAACTCAAAAAGGAAAAATAATATCTAAACGCTTAATTAGATTTATTAATATCTAATTTTTATCAAGGCTATATAATTCTAATGATATATAGAGGCTTAATAACTCTAATGATACATAGTTTATTCAGACACAAGTAAAAATGAGTTTTACAAATATAATTTGAAACATCTCTTATGAAATCTTCTTAAATTAGATTTTTGGGTTTAATCTTTTTGTTCAGTTTAGCAGAAATATGCTATCATATGCCTATCCCACCAAACTCGGTATTGTTCCTTCATTATTCTCAAATCCTGGGGAAGTGTTCTCCTTGTACCTTGATCGAATCTCCTAAGATATCACGAAATTTATCAAAATGACTGTCTAGAAAGCGTAATTTTGTATTTATATTCTATCCTAGGTTTTTGTAGCTTTTCAGTATCTTTTGAACTATCTGTCTGTAGTTTAGTGCTTTATAATTGTCAATGTGTATGCGCTTAACCGTCTTTAAAGTATTATTCGTGAATTTTACGTTCTTAAAGACTAAAATTTAGAATAAAATCGGGGCAATAAAAAAATATGTTTTTTTTTTTGATGAGCTGTGTATTAATAAGGAACGTATAAATTTTTAACAACTAGCCACTTAAAAACTGTAAAATAAAAAAATGTGTGTCAGCTCCGACGCACGACTGGAGTTTACTCCTTAAGTACGATTGTCTAAACATACGCAAAAAGAGTTTATTTAACTGAAAAATTTCGTTTTGACTAAAAATTTAAGAAAACCACGTGTTTATTTGATATTCCAGCATCATTATCTACACCACTTTCTTCCATAGTTTATATCAATTGCACTTCACCAAATATAATAATAATGCATATAAAAATTCACGATAATAATTATTAATAATAATAGTAATAAATCAAATGTTAATAATAAATATTTACATTGTAAAAGAACACTTTAAAACACAAACAAAACAGTGGTGACGATCCGTATTAGAATTGTATAACTGATACACTACATATATATGTATCGTTTGTAAACGTTTAACAGTATACTTTTATAATATATATAGGTATATACACAATATATGCGTCAGCTGCCTCGCTGCGTTGGCTACACACAAGTATAGAGACAAGTACAAGTACACACATACACGCGATTGAAAAGTGAAAGGTGCGCCAATGGTTGCGCACCAAAACGTATTTATCGATAGATTTTACTCCTCAAATTCTTCTCATACCGGGCGCCTTATATGAAAATCGATTCTTAAGGAGTAAACTCCAAAAAACGTATTTAAATTTAAAAATGAAACTCTTTGCCAACGTTCTTATTAACGAGTATATTCATGTGTCATTTGTTTTACAAATTGAAGGCAAAATAAAATTGTTAGTCTAAGGTTAATATGAATTTAATGCGAGAAAATTTTGGTGCAATGATTTTTATGACTTCTGTTGCCATTTAAGCGAACAAGAAAGTCATCACAGACATCGGTTAGCCTTTCATGATAAAACTCCATCCCTCGCCACTGTTTATGATTGGTTTAACGAGTTCAAACGTGGTCGCATCACTCTGACTGATGATCAGCGTGAGAGACGTCCTTCTATGACGACGATCGAAGATAATGTTAGCACTGTGCGGCCCATGATAGAAACTGACAAAAAACCTACCAACAGATTCGGGAAAACTCAGTTATCGGTATGAGTCAAATGCACATAACCCTCCATGAAAATTTAGCGGACAGGAAGTTTTGTACTCGGTGGATACTTACTAATTTGACCAAAGCTCTAAAATTCCGTTGTGTTAATTGGTGCCGCGGAATGATGCAAAGATTTGTGGGTGGTGACGCACACGTTGTATACAATACAGTTAGGGGTGACGAAACTTGGATTTACTGATATGATCCCGAAATCAAAAGACAGTCTGCTCAGTGGCTGTTTCCTATCGAGGAGATGGCTATTAAACTAAAACGAGGTCGTAGCTTCGGAAAAAAGATTAAAGCCTCTTTCTTCGGAATCACAGGTCATTATACAATAATTATTTCAGAAGATAAAGAAACAGTCAATGCGAATTGGTACACTAACACTTGTTTGAGTACCAATCCGCAGTAGGGTTTTCTTTCATCATGACAACGCCTCACCACATGCTGCCCGATAAACAACTATCAGGGGACGTAAGGTGTAGTGATACTGGCTCATCCGCTTTGCAGCCCCGACCTCGCACCATATGATTCGTTTATTTCCTAAAATAAAATAAAAACTTTGAGATAAGTGACTTACGGACTAGGAAGCAGTGGCTGCATATGAAAAGGCCGTCGAAGCAACTCCTGAGTGTGAGTAGGCAAAATGTTTCTTTCAGTGGTTCCATCGAATGCAGTGAGGTATTAATTTCAACGGATACTATTTTTAAACACAATAATAATAAAAATTACTTACTAATTTGCTCATTTTATGATTTTCTAAAGACTTTAATATCGACTTAAAATTTTTCCGGTGTTAACGGAAATGGTCATTGAATATACCACCAGGTAGATAGGAAAATTAAAAAACCTTTTTTGATTCTATAAATGGGTTTTTCAAAATAAAAATGGCACTTGAAGAGTGAAAATTTAACTCTTTGTGTCCTCGAAATCATCTGATAGAGCATAGAAGAAAAAAAGATGAGAACCATTTTGTTAATAAATAGCCGATATACAATATTGTGTTGAATGTCGAATGAAAAGTGTTTTCTCAATTTTTCTTTTGTTAAGAACACAATCAAAATGAAAATGTGGGAATCATTTTCATTTTGATTGTTTTCAGATTTTTTCAGAACTGGTTTATTAATTTTATAACTTTTCAAATTACTCATTATTTTTAGACTACTTTTATTGGGGAAATTCAAATTTCAATGTAACCAGCCTTAGCAAATATTTTATATATTCTAATTTATAAATTAAGACTTAGAAGATTAATATGTTTATTTAATTTTTAATGTTTTTTCGTGCTTAGAGATGTCGAGGCTACTAAGTGAATTTACTAAACAAGTACCTTTTATTACGTACGCTCCCAATAGTATTTTAATTTTAGTATTTTAGTATTTTAATTTTAGATGATATTTTAATATAATGAAACCGGTGATCAACGGGGTGACGGGTTTATAATTATTAAATATGATTGTTTAGAGCATAAAGGAAAGATAGTCCAAACGGGGATTAAGAGAATGAATTCAAGGACGAATTTGGCTATAACAACGTTAGAAAGTTAATGTATGCTGAATTAAGGTGAAAATAAAACGACTTTTTATAGAGAACGAAGTTTCTAAGCGAAGGTTATCTACAGCGACGCCGTAGGTTATGCGATATATTAAATTAAGCTTTCAAGCTATTTATATTACTCTATAACGAAATCTTAAATTGTTTAATAATTTTTATAATAATTTTTAGAAGCGCATTTTATTTTTACCCCTAATATTTAAAGGGTATGCACCTAGAAATTGAAAATAAAACTACTTCAAGATGACTTCATTTTAGGATGATTTACGTTAAGGTTCTGTTTCTAAGGATGGGTAGAGATAGAAGTAAAGTTCAAATTAGTTTCAAATATTAATATGTGAAATCTTATACAATAGTCTAGTAAAAGTTTGAATTATCAATGCACCGTAGCTCTTATTATAGCATATTTTAGACATTATTATTTTGTTGTGTTATGTACTAAATTGATTGGCTACAGAAATATTGCTAACTTAGCATCATGAAATTGGGTTAAGAGCGAGAACTCCTAAAACAAGTGAAGATCTACTAGACAAAAGCCCGAAAATTGCGAATCTTCGGTTCGAAGATGAGTTTTTAAACTTTCGAAATATCAAATCATTAATTACATAATTGCGAGAGATGTCACTATCAGAGGACAAAGGTGTGCAAAAATGAACTTTTGCCGTCAATACGTCTTTAAATTAGTTTCCATAGTGGGAGGCAATTCACAAAACTGATGATAACAAAATCGGGGGATACACTTTGATGCTGCAGCTTCATATCTATCACCTATTTCCAAAACTTAATTACATCACTCGTTAGCTAAAGGATCAAAGCATTCGTTATGTTTATTGAGGACTGAGAAGTATTAGGCACAGCGGAGGGGGAAGAGCCTATATTTTGAGGTCGTCATAATTTTTTTTTAGTATAAATTTTAATTCAGACAAGCTTTGTTTGAGTTTCAATAGTCAACTGTAGTCAGTCTTTAGACTACGTCTATAAAATATTATTGAAAGAAAATTATAGAAAATATATACACTACTACGTTGAAAAATTGATATAAATATTGCAATACGGGCCTATAATCGTCAAGAAGCCAAATTAAAATATAGAGATCATGTACGGTTGGAAAGGAGTTTTCAAGAACAATCCAGAGATATCCACAAAATACTACAAGACTGCCGGGGACATAAGAGGATGAAGGCGACTGAGCAGATTAACAACGGCGTCAGTACTGCGGCTGGGGCGACCGAGGCTAAGCAAGTAGATGATGTAATCACCTCAATATCAATGCTTGTATAGACATCGATTAAATGTGAACACCGATTATTAAAAACACATTTAGCTGCAGCTAGTACACATTTCACTACTATATCTATAACTACACGAGATCCGAAGGACTTCTTAGTATTCAAAATTGATTATAGGTATCATTCGCTCCAAGAAAATATTATTCGTTATGTACACGTATTCATGTAAAAAACCGGAAAAGTGCGATTCGAACTCCCCACCGAGGGTTCCACACAAATTTGCAGGTTCATATTATAAATAGTTCAGGAATCGAATCGTGTAGTTTTTTTTTGAGTTTTTTTTTGTAATTTAATTAAAAATATACAATTTTCAAAAAATGCCTTAAATTGGCATATTTTAAATTGTTCCATATTTATTTCCGGGATCAATGTACCTAAATTTATTGATCTATTCCAATAATACTTTACTATATACAAAAAATGTTTTAATGTATGTTCTATGAATGTATTATAAATTTTAATTATGATGGAAATTAATTCTATTATTCATGTTTTTTTTTCTCTATAATTTGAATGATGCATCACTGAACTAATGGATGAATTTGTATTGAAGAATGTGGTGCAGAACTTTTAGCAATTGTAACTTCAATTGAAAAAAAAAATGTTTACTACAGGATTTATTTTACAAGATTTATAAGGTACAAAGAAGTATACGGGTCATTGGAAAGTAAATGTTCACCGTCGTCCATGGACATCCGCAAAGCGAGAGGAGTCACTTGTGCGTCGTCGGTCTTTTAAATATTCGCTCTATTCTTGAAGACCCTCTTGTCAAAGTTCCTTAGGTATACCGTTGATGGTAAATAATTTCAGAATCCACCTTACGTTACACATGAAGCGTACGGTAACAGAATGCCAGCCAATTAAAATTTGAATATTTTACAAAATTAAAATAAATTACCTTTCAGAAAATGCTACTGATTAAAATCCATATGTAACTGTGGTGTCAGGCAATGATCTTGAAATGGCAAAAGTAGTTAGGTGAAAAGGAATCCCTATCAAATAAGTTTTCAGGCGACATAAGCCACTTTAAATATTTTGTTCATACGTTTAGGTTCTACGATGCTATAGGCGGACAAACGGCCACACTTCTCGAAGCCACGCATATCTTATTAGTAATTCGAAATGATAAAACAAATCGTTTCTCTTTGATAGCCGAATATAACGTTAACTTCTTCTCGATGACTTCACAGTCTTCGAATAAAACTTACTTCTGAAAGCTACTTTTTGTTACTAATTCTGTTGTATATGCAACATATTGTTATAAAATGTAATAAATAATGTAATACGTAATATAATGAATAACATAATGATTCGAGGGTTGATACCATATGAAAAAATACACGCAGTAAAGCAGAAGGATCATATTCATAAAAACAGACTATATCGCTACGGAACCTCCTAAACACTTCTAGTTGATCATACTTGACTAGTGAACGCACTGATGGCAGAAATAATACTGACTACCAGTACTCTGCTCTGCAGTACTAGCTTTAAAATCTATATTCCTCGGCTAGCCATCTCGTAAGTTCTTTAAATGTAAATTAGCCAATAAATCATCTATAACAACAAGACGCACTCGTAAGCGTGCCACGTCCAGCAGAAACAAACGCTATTTATTTGCACTCTCGAAAATTCCACCCTAAAAGAAATACATTTAAAATGTAAACTCGTGTTTAAAAAAGCGGTGACGGAGTGGAAGACGTAGGGCGCGAAGGGGAAACTTTTTCTCGAAAACTTTTACTTTTCGCTACGAAAATTGAAAATTTTTCGTAATTTGGGAAGTTTGTTCTCAGTCTGGCTTTCGAAAATCAAGTTTTTACGCGGTCTTGATGTTTTAGAGTCCTACGTTTTGTTTTGACCACTTTCAGTAATATCAACAGTATGTCTGCATGCGCGTGAGCGTGCGCGTAGGTGTCTGTGTATGCGTGTGCGTGCAAATGTCTCATAACTTTTGAGGGGATTAATGTATCAAAACACAGTTTATGCCTATTGAAAGTGACACTTGACTTCTAGAAAATTAATACTAGTTCCCCTAGGTAGATTAAAAAAAAAATGTTGAAACTTTCAAATAAAAATATATTTTTTAAATAACTTTTGTATTACTAAATCGATCGACAATAAAATCTAATCGGCTCTTTTCTCTGAACCAACTCACCATAGAGAGCCGTAAGTTATATAAAAATCGGTTAATTCGTTAAAGAAACATAAATGATTATAAAAATTTTAAGTACTTTTCATGGATAATATTTTTCAAACTACTTATCGATGAATTCCAAAATCTAACAAGTTTTTCTTTTTAAAAAAACCACGATCATTCTTGCAAATTTTTTTTAATTGGTGGATCGTTTGAGAAATATCGGAAACGAACATTTGATAAAATTATTGATAGATTGATATTTCGCAATTATGCTAATTTTTGTGCTTATAAATTTCGTCGAACGCCGTGAGGTAAATCAAAATTAAATAACGCGTTCAAAGGATATCGTAGTTGATATATCAAAAAATAACACTTTTGAATTTCCGTTATGAAAATAGAAAAAATTTCGAAAACAGTGACGTTAATGTTTTCAGACCGTTTGAGAAAATCGATTCATCTTAACGTTTGAGGATCTTAGGAAGTCATTATAACTATTTTCTTAGTGTCCGTGCATATCGAGATTGAAAAATTCGAATAATAGGGTTTTTTAAATAATCTGTAAAATTCTTGATGGATTAATATTTGGTACGTAGTCATCTATTTATGCTTAAAAAAATACGTTAAATGCATAGATATTGTACGTTAAAAATTAAAAAAAATATATACTTTTTTTTTAGATTAATATAGATTTTTCAACTCGAAATTCTCGAAACATATAACAATATATTTTTGAGTCCAGAGAGCTTCAAAGAGCATTAAAATTTACTGCTGTTTATATTATTGAAACGCTTTGAGCTTGAAAGTAGCTAGAAGTTTTAGGGATCGTCTGCAGGGTTAATAGTCTCTCGAATTTTTGAGCTCAAAAAGCTTGAGAGCTTATAGATTAGTATATTTTCAAACTCTAAGAGCTTAAAAACATATAGATTAATGTAATTGTGGGAAGTTTAGGGATGGCCTGCAGTGTTAACTGTTTTTCAGATATTTTTTAGGAGAGTTATATTGTACTTTTAATTTATATACTTGCAAGCGCAGTTCGCATATTTATCGGTTGTTGTTAAATAAGTAATTTCTGTAGATTCTTTAGTAAATTCATGGAAGTTGCAAGTATTGTTAACAAAGAAAGGTGTGGCCGGATTTAAAATACTTTATTGGCAATAAAAATCATTATAAACAGAGAAAATATAATTTAAAATTATAAATCAAGACAAGGATTTTAATTAAATAAATTAAATTTGTTTTATATTATATCCACATATAGCGGATAAAAGAGTAAAATTTTATGAACTTCATAATTAAGACCTTTTTGGTGGGCTTCGAGGAAATGATGAAATTTTTTATGAGGGTCGATGGCTTTTGATTTTAAAATGGGATATTAGATTTGATTACCTGTGATTTTGTTTAAAAAATAAAATAATAAGAATTCCTTACTAATGTGTATTATAACTAAATGTATATTTTAAGTACGTTTATATAAATCCTTTACAATTCGTAGATGGATAACAAAATTAACATTGTTTCGTTTAATAAGAGCAAAACATTTCTTTACTTCATCTGTATTGTCTTGTGTTATCATTGTATTGAGTACTTGTTATCGAGTAAGAATTATTTAAAATATGAGTCAAAGAGGAATAAAGTATTACACATAAACTACTAGCTCTTGCCCTCGGCTTCGCCTGTGGCGTAGTCACAAAATGAATTTCTTTTACACTTATTTTAAGAGATCTTTCTCTCGATTATGATCCCAATTCGGGTTCTGTCCTCAACTTCGATACCAGTTCTATAGTCGATACTGTCTCTATTTTGATTCCGGCGCCATATTATTCTGTGAGTCGAAGTTTCTTTCGCACTCTTGATTCTGAAGATGTATTTAGATAGTAATTTATATCTAATGAAACTAGAATTGTCGTGATTGTAGTTTCATTTGATATAAAAAATGATCTAATAAAGAAAATAGATTGTTGTAACAAGGTTTATATTTGTTGATTATCAATAATATTTAACAATTATTAGAACCAATGTCTTAAAGTAAATTATTTAACGCAACTTATTTATGATTCTTTAGTAGCATTCACAAAATCTAAACAAAAAAAGATATAAAACGGTTAATTTTGCAGTCCATCCCTAAAACTTCCCGCTATGATATTTATCCATGTGTTTTTGAGCTTTTTGAATTTAAACACAAAATTGCCTCATCTTTAAGGTTATCGAGCGCAAAAATTTGAGAAATGGACGATCTTCTTGAAACTTTTTGAAACTTTTTGCTACTTTCGAGTTAAAGGTCTTCAAAATATTAGGTATATTTTTGAAAACTTTGAACTCGAAAGTAGCAAATTATTTTATTCGAAAGCGGCAAAGTATTGATTTTGATTCGATATTCGATTGACTCAATAAATCGATTTTTGTACTTCTTCTCTTTGAGCTCGAAAATATAACCTTAATGCGTTTTCGGATTCTCGAGTTCAAACATCTACATTTACACACATACACACAACAAAGAGACAGAGAGAGAGAGAGAGATAAACACGCACGCACAAAGCACATATTAAGTCCCCTTGAGAAATAGTCATAATAGATTCCTAATGCTAAGATCTGATGAAAAACTCGATTTTAGAAAATCGGACTGAAAACAATAGCTTCCTAATTTATTAAACCTTTTCAATTTTCATAGCGGGAAGTAAAAAATAATTTGCTAATAATTTGTTTAATTTTTAATGCTAGTTTATTTTTTTTAATGGTTGTATTAGTCTAAAATAGCCAAAAATTTGAAAATTGAGGAAAAATTTAACTTGCATTTTTGTAGGGAATTTTTCTATGAACCATGACGGTAACTCACAATTAGAACAATGAATATACGCATTTTTTTATTTGGAATGAAAAGCCAGACTGGAATTGAGACTGATATCGCGTAATACAAAAAAATTAAGGGCTTCAAATGTATGAATGTTTGACCCCAAAATGTCTTTAAATCATTGATCCGATTACATTAAAATTTTGATGATATGTTGTACCCACGCCCAAGAGTTTCTGAACAAAAAAAACTAGTATTTATCCCTGGTTTCATCCGCGCATGCGTAATATTAAGCCGAACTATTGAAACGATAATAAAAAATATTTCGCTAGTAGATAGCAACACTCTTCTTGGGTAAATTAGACTGCCAACATTTATCTCTGGCTCCATTCTGGCTGGAATTTGTATTTTTAAAATGATTATAATCATTCTTGAACTTGTAGAAAGCTACACTATCTCCGAGTGATATGGTTCATTTTGATACTAGCATTTGTCCCTGTACTGGTAGCGCAATCGGAATTGAAAGTGGGATAACATATATGGTTCGCGGCATTGAAACATTGATTAATTTATAACTCCTTAGATTAGTATACGATAAAATGCAAACAATGCATACGTATGATATCGTAATACACGTAGCTGTATAGTGTCGTCAATGCTTAATAGACATTTAAATGGCATATAAGCCATTTTAATGAAACGAACCAAATATTTATGATAATTTATCTGTCATAGATTCTATTTATATTAATGTAAAATAAATATATATATTTTAACTTTATCTATGGGCCTGTTTCTTTTTCTCACATGAAGTACGAATTAATACATGCCTGCCCGCTACATATGTTGACAATAAAAATAAAATGTTGTACATATGATGCCTTAGTTTATTATGAATTTCGCAATTTATAGAAAAGAAGGAAAATCTATAAATTAACAGTAGTAATGATGCTTCCCTTTAAAATAAGAAAAGGTTTTGCATTGGATTTTTTTGAGGTTTCATTGGCATACAGCACGACTCCATTACTCTGAATTGTCTGCAAATGATGCAATGCACAGGTTCGACGTTCTCGACCCTTCATAATGAAATTAGAAAAGAGCTAGCTGCTCTTGAGTTTCTCGATTGCTCCTCTTGAGAGAAAACTGCCTTTTGAGCGAGTTGTAAAGTGTAAATTCGTAAAAAAACCGGCCAAATGCGAGTCGGACTCGCGCAACTAGGGTTCCGTGCAAACCTGTGTATAAGAAAAAGTTCACCCATCACGACAATCGGGTCATAGTTATGGTATTTTTATTGCAAAATGAAATCCATAACATTACAATGTGGAAAGCTGGAGGAGTATATTAAGACATATCATTTATTTTATAATATAACTGAAATACCTACATTAGTTTTACAGCAGTCTTGTCAAAGTTCTTTTGTCAGCGTTATTTATTCACAAAGTTTGTTAGTCACTATTTAGAAATCTGATTTAAAAATACTAATGAAGTATTAAATTTGGACCAGATCTGAAAATAGTGACTAAAAAAAGGTATGAACATTGAAGTACCACATTGGACATTGAAGTTCGAAAAAACGTTATCTATAGTTGCACTACTTCTTGTAGTACTAGTGTTTATTAACGGAAACATGTTTATGGATGAAAAATATGTGGAAATTCATTTTGAGAATTTATTCTAAAATCGATATCGAAGTCTCCCACAACAATCAGACGAGAACATGTAGTATACTTATTGACGTTGCTGCCATATATTATTGTATTTATACATTCTATTGCAACATTAATTTGACATTGTGGTGACCTATATACAGTTATCACTCTGACATTAAACATTTCAAAATACAAGCATTCACAATGGCCGTTTGCAGCTCCTGGGTTATTTAAATAATATCTTTTAGATGATCCATCTGTCACGGCATCCTTAAGATAGCGACGTAAATACGCGATACAATGTTGTCCCCTCCCCATACTAGATAAGTCGCGGTCAATGCGGTAACTACAGTTATGTTTATAACTTTTTTTTTTCACAGTTTAAAGGCAATTAAACTTAAGTATTTGATATGAATTTCAACTTGATACCACTACACGTTCATCATGAAAAGGCTAATAAGTTTATAATTATTAAAAAAATGCATTATGTGATGTAACTAAAAATTTAGGGTTTTCAAAATTTTTCCTTTATGTAGCTATAAAACGTTGTTTCATGCCAAATTTCAAAATTCCAGGTCAACTGGAAGTACCCTTTAGATTTTTATTCCCTTGCGAGTAGTTGCAAGTTTCAAAATATGCGGCTTAAATTGCTGTTTCTTTTGATTGCGTTGACACAGAAGTTTGATTTTGTTACAGATTAGAGGTATTATAGACCTGAGTATACAATATGAATTTTAATTTAATACCTCTACGCGTTTATGAGGAAAGATGTAGTAAGTTTATAATTATTAAAAATATTCTTATTTTATGATGGAACTAAAAATTTATGGTTTTCGTAATTTTTGCTTTAACTGTGCTATAAGACGTTGCTTCGTACCAAATTTCATGATTCTGAGTTCACGGGAAGCACCCTGTAGGTTTTGATTCCCTTGCGAGTGTCGAAAATTTGCGGTATAAACGGCTGTATCTTTTGATTGCGATAGCTTAGAAATTTGATTTTTTCATAGCTCAAAGAGACAGTAGATTTGAGTATTTGAAATGAATTTCAGCTTGATACCTTTACGTATTCCTGAGAAAAAGGGTAGACAGACGGACATGCTTACCTGCAACATGCATTAACCTGCAGCATGTAACCACCGCTGATCCTCGAATCTGCCTCTCCACTACGAATCTCTATCCAAATGATTGAATATTGATTCCAGAGGATTGACAGATAATGAACACCTGAGCAAGTGTTATTTGTTTTTATAATTATTTTATTCCGCTAACTGTTAAACTATAAATTCTACGTACGTTTCATGCCAACCAGGCACATCCTCAAGAAATTGCCGATAGTCACATCCACCAGGGTGCAAGGAGCGTTAAAACAACCTGGTGAATGTGACTGTTGGCAATTTCCTGAGGATGTGCCTGGTTGGCATGAAACGTAAACGCTTCGATTTAATTGGTCATTTAATTAGTCGCTCTCTGAAGGATGAATCCGAGAATAGCGAAAAATAGTATAAGAATGCAACTGCAAGTTGTATTCTACAACTGCACCAGTACTACACCTGCATCTGTTCAGTACTGCACTTGGTCTACAGTCCACGATAGTACATAGTATACGTGTCGGCATATCGGAAGTGAAGCTCTATACCTCTATAGACACCCAATGTCAGAGGTGCTATTTCGACGACCTAAGTTGGCGAGGCACCACTTCTGCGAAATAGTCAAGCGATCAGTGAAACTAAAAACGGGCCATTAAGCGCTCCACACGCGTGCGCCCGGTCAAGTATAATTTTATAAAATATGAAATAAGATATTTTGAATTTAAAAATTAAAAAAAAAATCTCTCTTTTCCACTGTGTTTCCATTGTATGCCATTGCAACGCTTTCGTTACTAACTTGATAGTAAAACGGGATTTCGTGCGTTGTACGTACTGCACACTTTAGACAAATTGCTGGGAAGGAATTTATCCAAGTAATTCTACTGAGTAACTAATTAATTAATTAATTTAGCACTTTTCAATTTAAGAAGCGGAGTGGGAGCAAAGTGGAATCCAGATAAGGAAAAGAAGTTTATTTTATGCCGACCCCAGCAAACATGAGAACAGAAATTACTTGCTTTACAAATGAGAAAACATTACTTAAATTGAAAAACATGTAGCCGATCAAGTAAGACTATTTAAGTCTGCTTAATGATTGTAATTTTGAAACAGTTTCTTGTTTTTTTCCTAAGCTTGTAAATTTCGTTAACCGAACGAAAAATTGCTATCATTGAAAGTAAAAGACAATACTTTTAATAGCATAGTATTTATTCAACTTGTTCCGTGAAGGCCTCACTAACACACGACAGTAACATAATGAAGTTGATCGAAAAATTAAGCTTTGAGTCTCGTCAAAATAATGCTATCATTTAAAAGGCACTCCAACAACGCAGTTCGCTATCGTAAACGCCCATCGTAAAGGAAAGGAAAAACCATACTACCACCCCAATAAGCGGTTGCACAATCGGCGGTTGTGTTGAGTTAGCAGTTGCGTAACAGGAAAACTGTTTCGGTCAGTTGTAATTGCTTAAGGTTGCCCTTCACGACTAATGGAGGGTTGTGTTAAAAGTTTAATGCGTTTCCACGAAAGAATTCCTCAACTCGGACGAAGGTCCGCGACGACGCGGAAGCCGGCTACGTGCTCCGTGCAGTGGAATTGGGCTCGGCCTTCTCGAACGAGTAGCCGAGAGACGTTGAAAATGTCGAGTTATAGATACGTGAAATTGAAAATGAAAAACAGTCCGAAAGGACTAATTAACTGAACTTTTTAGTGCTTCTTTTTCAGCTTAGTTTTTAATGATCCTTTGTAAATTAGAGCCTAAGTTCGATTCAGAATACTACTGTAGTGTGAAGTATTGATAGGATAGTGTCCTCTGTTTCATCGACAACTTATAACTAACCAACTAACTAGCCAATTGTTATAAATTATTAAAATGGAAGGGCTTATTTTGTTTATTGCGCTATGCATATGCAAAATAAATTTTAATAATACATGAAATAAATCTCATGAAAAACTGATCATAGTGTACTTTATCTTAGTTTAGTCGAGAGGAAAACGGGAAAGTGAACCATCAGAAAGAAGACAGTCACCGCCGCCGGTGGACATTTGTAATCCCATAGAAGTCACCAGTGCGTTGCCAGCCTCTTGGGACGGATTAGGATATCTAAATGTTATTAATAGATTAGGAGAGACAAGGGGCAAACGGCCATTGGAACTCTCACTCATTGGATGAAATTCAACAGTGGAAGCACCCCGTAAATCAGAATTCGTCTCAGGCATCAAAAATAAGCTCAGCATCGGGTTCAGTTGTTGAGCGACCCTTTGTGAATGCAAATTGTTTAACGTTGACCAAATTATTATCATAAAAATACTGCTATAATTGATTTAAAATAAGCTTTTCAAAAATTGTAATGAGTGTCGGTATTGATATCGATCTAAAGTTAGAAGGATCAGATTTACTATCGGAATGAGAAAGGTGAATGTCTTCTTCAACTGTGTTAATAGTTTAACTTGTGTGTGAAAAACAATATGTTTGACTGTTGTTAAACATATTTTTAGTCAAACATATTTGTTGTCAAACATACACAAACAATATGTTTGACAACAATATGTTCTTTTGTATACTTCGCAAGAAGTGTATTCAAACGTTACGTATTTAAACATTTTTCTCATAAGGGTACTTTCGCCACGTCCATGATATTGATAACAATTACGTTACTTTTAAAATAATCTGACAAATAGATAAATTGTATATTTGGCAATTTAATTACAAACGAAAATAACTTTTAAAATAAAATTCATTTTTAATTAATTGCAAAAATATTTTTGTAGCTTGTCGTTTATTTTTTGGTCTTAAATTCTTACGAGTCAAATTTTAGCAGACGAGTAATAGATGTGTTCAATTTAATGAAAATATTTGTGCATAAGATATGATTAACATTATGATCGATTTTGACTTGTGTATTTGTATTAACGATATCATAATTAAATATTGAGATATCGGTAGGTACCAAAATTTAAAGACGTCTAAAAACAAAATTTTGATGAATACCAGGACAATAATAATTCAAGACTTGAAGATAAAAGAATAAATACTTGAAATGAGGGGAAATTCATTTCACTTGATTTACGTACGAAAAAATTCTTTAAATGGAATTTCTTATAACTTTATTTATGTTTTTGATAAGTTCTCAATTTGTATTAATATTTAAACAATATATTGACATTTTAATTGCTTGTACAAAAGAATAATGTTTTTTCTGCGTGTACGTGTTTCTCTAACGATTGTATCAAATACGATAAGCATCTATAAAAACACTTATAGGCTGTAAAATGGGGCGGCACGAATGAGAATTCATTACAAGATTCGGATCATGAAATGGCGTACATTCAGCGTAAATAGAGACGATTTACTATCTTTTTCAGTGGATCGTACCCAATGTACTAATACCGCCCGTGTGTATGAAATCTGATTGCTTTTATACAACCGTAATGTACACCCATATTCTACCTATAAAATATTTTGATTTAACCTTAATACGAAGTAGCATATATCATATAATTCTTTCAATGTATCAATATCAATATCAATTTAAACAGCTGTAAGCGAAAATTTTTAAAACCTTTGTCGTATTAAGGTAAGGAGTTTCACATTGTATGTACAAAAGAAAATTAAAATAAGACGTTTTTAATAACTTAAAGACTGAACAACTTTAAAAATGTGTTGTTGTTTTGATTTTCTTACAGTTTATATGTGACGTAAACTGTCATGCAAATCAGCAAAGAGTAGGTGGTCACTACCGCCCATGGACACCTACAATGCCAGAGGAGTCACCAGTTCGTTGCTGATCTCTTGGGTGGGATGTGGATATCTGATAAATGGGAGTGAACTAGTGAAGTAGGAGTGGGCCACCGGAAATGTCACTCACTAGACGAAAGTCTCACAGCACTCACAATAGCGGAAGCCGCACCTCTGTATTCTGTGAGTGCGTACGGCTCACCGATCGAGCTGGCGCATTTTTGTTGCAACCAAGTTGGTTACAACAAAATTTTTAGGTTTCAATTATGCAGTATTAATATTTAAGATATATAGTTAATGATAGAAATAGAAAACTTAATATGCACGACAGAGAAAAAAATATAATATGAAGCTCCAATTATGTGAAAAATTCCTTTGGTATCTTTTGAATCCTGAAGAAAGGGCTTACAATAGTAAATTTTTAACTGTTTGTCTTATTAACAATGATTGATTGGTTTTGTAAGGTTTTTTTTTTAATTTGCACTGATTCAATTAAAATTTTAAATTACAGAGCATTTGCTTTAAAACATTAATGAATTTCCAGAATACGAACCGATTCGAAGTAAAAGGAGTTGTTTTCAATTAAGGGATGCTATTGTATTTCACGCTACTTGGTTGGAGAATTGAGGGATGGATTGCATTAAAACAATGCATATTTATAATAATTTTTGACAACAACATTTGAACCACTTCATCGATCGACATAAAATATAATCACCTCTCTTTTGCAGTTGCATCAATTACCACAAATTGCATAATTTGCGGTAATTAATGCGACTGCAAAAGAGAGATTGCATAAAAATCGGTTTTAGTTGTTCAAGAAATTTCGAGGGAGACAAACTTTTTAAAACTTACTCTATTGTTCTAAATCTACTTTATTGTTTTAAGGCTATTTTAGTTAAAAACAACATCGAAATTGGTTGATTTGTTTAAGAGATATACATAAAAAAAATAATTAAAAAGAGTTTTTTATAATATTTTTTAAAGTACTCTTACAAAAAATTGCAAAATTTAATCAACTTAAAAAACAACGCCCATGGTAGCAAAATGCTTACAAATTGGTTAATTTATTTTAGATACATCGTCTTGAAAAAAATGTTTTTAAGTTAATGAATTTTTTTTAAGTATATATTATTTTAATTCGATGAGCTCAAAACACATTAAAATTGTATTTTAGAGCTTAGAAGACCTTGAAAGACCAATAAAATTGATCTTTTGATCTTAAAGAGCTCAGTAATTTATTGCTACTTTATTTTGTACTTTGAGCTCGAAAGTAGATCTGTTTATTTCTGAAAGTAGTTTCAAGGATGACTTGCCGGGTCAACCGTCCTTCTAATTTTTGAGATCGAAAAGGTAAAAATTTTCTATACAACTATATTTTTAACTCAAACGGCTCAAAGACACATCGATACATACCATCATACAGAGAGGTTTTAAGAATTGCCTGCATCATCAATCATTTTTCAAATTTCTTTTTTTAATGTGTATCGTAAAATTTAAATATAAAATACGAATCAATTGACCGAAAAGTATCCTTCCGAGAGACATTAATCGTAGAATCATAATTGTCATTTTAAAGCCTTTGCTTACCAATCCCTTTACTTTTATTACGAATTTAGTATAATATCATTATGAAAAAGTAATGATTTTCGTAAAACTGATATTATTAATTGCGAATTTTCCTAATGTAATCATTTGCAATACCTAATGCAATTCATAATATTTTTATAAATTTACTTAGTTAAATCAAATTTAAGTGATTTTTACTTTTCGACTAAAAAAAACTGCACGAAGAAAGTTTTATTCAAGCTGTTGGGAGATAAAAACTAGAGCCAATTCGGAAAACTTGCATTTATTAATGATCACTTAGAAAACCTGTCATTCAGAAACGCAAAGGATTTCAAAACAACTGTGAGTCGCAATTCAATCAATCAATAATTGCCACAAAAACGATTTGAAAAAGCGTTCGACGACGCCTGCCCGGCAATCGATGTCACCTCCCCACCGTCGCTGACGGGCCCGCTGGTCGCCGAGCCACCACCGAGCTCGCCTCGCACAAACGTCCGTCTGTACAAAACTGTCCAACTGTTCGGTCCTACGTACGTTCGCTTTCCTCGGTAGGCGGCGCTGTTGTGAATGTGTTACCTTCCTTAGATGGCGCGCTTTGAGAAAGGTAATTCCGTTTTAGTACTTCGGTACATGATGAGGGTTTTACGATAAGCTCCCGCCCCGTTACAAACATACTCCCCGGTTTGTCGACAACAAAAACTTCACAAGACAATACCCGTGAAGGTATAGGACGACAGGGATGTACAAACTTAGATCTGTGTTAATTTTTCTGTTGAAAATGTATGAATTAAAAACACAAGCAAATATTTGCAAAAAAATTTTGTTTTTTTAATTTATCGACAGAATGATATAAAACTGGTACATTTTAATTAACATAGCAATTCAATAAATTCATTAGGTACAGTGACATTGAAAAAAATGTAAACAAAAAACACGTTTTTCTAAAACCCTATAAACGTAATGACTAGCGCTAACGCCACGTACTATTTAAGTCTAAATAGATGTCGAAATTTGTTCTTGCTCCTTCACCATTTGTTGTGGGTAATGTTGTATCAGATCTTAATCATCCTACAGCTGAATCATTAGCTGCTACGATTATTTTATTTCAGATCGAAAAGCTTGGAACGTTAAACCTTTCACGCTGGATCAATACGAGTTTGTGACTGCTAACCAACTTTGTCACCGATATTATAACAAGATACGGGACCGACAGCTTAATTTGTTTTCCAAGCACACGGAGAGTAGTTAAATTTATATTATGGTAATAACTAATCGGTCTGTGCGTCCGTGGCACAAGGTTCGAATTCGCTACTTTCCGGCCTAAAGAAAACGCTCTTAACTACCTAAGCACCACCACTTACATATTACACGCTCACCGTTAGATAACTACAATTTCATAATTACTTTATACAATAGCATTATTTTTGAACGCTATTCGACTCTGTATAATGGAGTTGTATAATGTATGTGAAAATGCTTTAGTAATTACTTTTGAAGGACGAGAACGAGAATTCATTCGCTCCATAGGGCAGGGCCAGCATCGGATTGCGTTGATTTGGCACCCAAAATCGAAAGTACAGATCGATTATCCGGGTCCCTCCACACTTCGAAGCTCTACACTTCAACGAGGAATCGTTTGAATTATTAGAGTGATTATTATAATTGTAGGGTTGATAAGGTTGATATGTGAACGTTTACAGATATTTCAACCGCGACGTATTTAAATTGTGTTCTTGAATCTTAAACGAATAAGAGACATGCTCTTAAACGAAGTAAGATCTCGTTTAATAAGTTGTTAAAACCGCTACAAGGTTTTTCAACAAATTTATCAGAACTTAATGCTTTTCAGGGGCTTATTAAAATGATGAAAGCAGTGGAAACATTGTTTTAAAACTAAAATTAGTTGATTTCGTATCCGGACCACGGAAAATTAATCAACGACTTTTTAATATAGCCTAAGGTTAATCATGCACTCCGCCCTTCGATGGACACGTTAGCCGCCAGTCTCTGCGCTTTTACCGCATTGGTGACGCGGTCGTTAACATATTCCAATGCGCATAGAGAATATACGGCATGATTTTCTCGATTTCAATAAAAAAAAGTTGAAGGAGAGCATAAGTGTACGAAAAAAAAAAATGAAAAATGTGACTAATTGTAATTGAACGTAAAAAGTTAGGTATATAATTATTTGGATATAAGACTATTTAAGGATCAAAAAAACCGAAGAATGATTCATGAAAATAAATAAGAGCACGAATACTACGCAATTACGGGTTTTTCCCGTCTCCAGACCTCTGCATGATTAAACGTCAACATTAATTTAACAACAAAGATAGTCATGTTTATATATTTACAAGATCGTTTCACTAAAAAATTAACAAAACTTATCGGAGTGCAGAGTCACAGCTACATTGGACACCATAAATTTAGTCACATTGCATGCACAAAATGTAAGCTTATTTACTGCACATCGATGTCAAATTTCTACAGTCACAAACTGTACTAAGGGTTACGACTGTGCGACATTTACGACAGTAAATTACTTTGTATCCGGAATTCTGATCGTCACAACCGGATTTGATTGTATGGTGGATATTTCTCTTGATTGTAGCTGAGAATTAGTCGTTCTGCGTGCAAAGCGTGAAATCGTTTAATTTAGTGAGTGTCGTGTGAATAAATAAAAAAATAACATTCATTTTTACGATTACAAAACAAAACCTAGATTTTTGTTAGTGTTAAAAGGATTCTTGTATTATAATTATTCCGGCCAATTTTTGCGTGAATAAGACAAACGACAACCTTTATTTTAAATATATAGTCTTCGCTTAAATCAAAAGTATAATCACTTAGTATTTTGAAGAGACTAGATGATATAGACATGGTTGAGAAATGTTTATGAGTAAAAAAAGAAATGCTAACCGTATAAAGAAGTGTGGGTATATGAATATTCGCTTTCGTATATAAGAAAGGACATCCGAACAAATTAATGTCACAAGTGATTTATAAGATAATTTATTTATAATAAATCAATTGAAAATAGTAAAATACAATTTATGTGAACAGGTTATTGATAGAATGATCTACTTACTGTTCCTTAAATATTTTAAATGTCTTTTTCTTAAACTAAACTCCTTTCCTTATTTCTAAGATCAGAAGTAAAAATTATACTTTTTGTGATTGTGATTTACGCCACTGTTTCATAATTTTAAGTCAACAATATCTTATAATATTTCTTAATGATTGGTAAAATGTCATTACGAATTTTGTTCATCTATTAACTTGTATCGTTTTTATGATTTCATTGGAATTTCATAACGAATAAAATCATTAACAAGTATGCACAGGATTATTTTCCTTAACCCAACTTTTCTTTGAAACTTTGCTCGAGTTGGCATAAAATGAATTTCTTTACTTTTTATGAAAATTGTAAATTTCTAATAGTAAACTCTAAGGAAGGTCGAGATCGGCATTAGAAAAAGGATCAACATCGTAACCGAAAGCGGGATTGAAAACAAATCGAGAGCGAAATGACAATCGGAACCGAGAGCGAGTCAGGATGTGAACCGAGAGCGAGATAAGAATAGGAAAACAAGATAGCGATTGGAACTAAAAGCGAGGTCGACATCAAAACCAAAATCGAGGTGGGCATCAAGATGAGTTCCATACAAAAATGAAGGCATTTATTTTAAGCATATTGAGGTACTCGCAGTTCAATTTTCTCGTTTCTTACTGATAAAATTTAAGTAGCATTTCTGCATTTTTTTTATTGACAAAAACAATTGTGACAGCCCTAACTAAACGGTTAGGTTCGTCCGTGCTACACAGCGGACGTGAATCTATATAAAAAATATTATTAAGATAAAACTGCAATAATATAAATTTTCCTTCAATATATTTGTTTTATTATTTTTCGTACATTATATTCAGTGACTGTGAGTGGCGATGTCGTAATAACTTTTATTTCATTCACGAAACTCAAACACAAAATATTGGCTTATAAATAAAATTAAACCCATCAAATACAAAAAAAAGATTAGTGCAGTCCTCGACAGATGTCCTCGATTCGAATTCATTTCTAAAGTAATTTCCTTTTCATTGTCCGAGCGGCTTTCAATTAATCATTTTCGGTCAAGGATTAAGCTGCAGAAATACATTCAGCAACAAGAAGTTTCATGTAATTTCGTTCTGAACAATATTTGGTAATTAAACTTGTATAAGGCAATTCATCTTAACGCCCGACCCGTTACAATTTTACGACCTCCGTAATTAGTTATTTAACGAAGTAATTAAACGTGATGTTTTATTTTAACGAGGTACTGCTGAAATTATCGGTTTGAAACGAAGTAACGTTCTAATACTAAATTTTGAGTAATTCTTCTTGAAGGAATTTTGATTTAGTAAAAAAATAATTACTGAAATACTTCTTTTTAAGTGTAACATTAAAAACAAAAAGGAAAGTTCCATAATATTTCTTTGAATATAATATGAATTAAAAACATCAATAAATAGCACAAAGCGATTTTATAATTGGATCATTTTCATAATCAAAGTAGCTAAAACTATTATCTCGCTCTGTCTCGATCTTAGATTTGTGATAAGAATTATAAAATACATTGTTAAGCATTTCTTTTTTTATTAAGACCAGCTTCATAATTATTTCATTAACTTCAAACAATGATGTTTTTTTTATGTTATGAATATTAGAATCAAGATAGAGCACAAGTTAGATGAGGAATCAAAATGCTTATAAATATTTAGCGACAGTAACATAACATTTCTGCAATTAAGAATCAAATCTTGGAGACCGCAGAAGAAAAATGCATTAAATTGCATTACTGAAGAAAAATAGTCCGATTAGTAATGTTAACTTGGAATTTAAATTTAAACATGTGCGTTCTGAAGAGATTATCAAAACATTTAAATCTTTAGACAAGAAGAGAGCTGCTGACATTCATGGTCTTTCTATTATAATTGTAAACCCCATTATAGATTACATTGTGTCGCATTTGGCGTTTATCTTTAATAAGTGTTTAGATGATGGTGTGTTTCCCGATTTGATGAAAGAAAGAAAAGTAATTCCATTATATAAAGGCGGTAGTGCATCAAGTCCCAATAACTTTCGACCCATATTTATACTACCGTTACTTAGCAAAATATTCGAACAAATAATTCTAAATCAGTTGTTAGTACATTTTTATACTAATAAATTAATGTTTAATAAACAGTTCGGTCTTACTCGGGGTCGCTCAACAATCGATGTTGGCGTTGAGTTTGTGCATTAAATTTTTGGAGCCTGGGAGGATTCGCGAGATGCAATTGGTGTATTTTGCGATCTCTATAAGACTTTTGATTGTGTTTATTATGAAACTCTGATCGGGAAACTACGTCACTATGGAGTAACAGGCCGGCCACTCGACATTCTGAAGTCGTATTTGAGTAACAGGGTTCAGAGGGTTGATGTCAGTGCTACAAAATCGTCTGGATCTATAGTTCACATGGGTGTACCACAGGGATCAATTCTTGGTCCCTTTCTCTTTTTAGTCTACCTAAATGATTTACCTACCCTTGTTAAGGATGTTCATGAGATAGTACTGTTTGCAAATGATAACTTTTTTGTTATTCAAAGTTAAAAGCCCACTTATGACGATGTGAACAATGCTATCTCTAAAGTAGAGAAATGGTTTATTGCAAATAACTCACTTCTTAATGAAATGAAAATCAAATGTATTAGATTCTCACTTCCATATGTAAAACATGAATCTGGAACTATTTCAGTACGTAACAAAGAATTGGAGTTTGTTAATGCTACCGTGTTCCTGGGAATTACTTTAGATAACAGGCTTCAGTGGGGTTGTTATATAAGTAGGTTGGCGAAAAGGCTTAGCTCTCCCGCCTGTGCTGTCAACAAAATAAGAATTTTATCAGATGTCCAAACTGCTAGATTGGTTTATTTTGGCTGTTTCTATAGTCTGATATTGTATGGCATCTTGCTCTAGGGAAACGTCGCGGATATTCATAGAATTTTCGTGCTGCAAAAGCGGGCCGTTCGCGCAATTTATAAGCTTAAACTTATTTCTCGTGCATCGTTTAGAAATAAGTTCAAGGAAATTGGAATCTTAACCCTGGCATCTCATTTCATTTATGAAAATTCATTATCTGTAAAAAAAATTAGAAATGTTTAAAAGAAATAGTAGTCGACATAAACTCAATACCAGAAATAAAAATAAACTGATTTCACATGTTAGTCGAGTAAAGTCACAAATTCATTTAGAGGGCTCTGTGTGGGCCTATTCAATAAGGTTCCTATAAATATGCAAGATTTACCCCTATATAAATTTAGGAGTGTTATTAAACAATCACTCAGTAAAAAAGGGTATTATACAATTTCTGAATATTTAGAAGAAAAATACCCATGGGCATAAGCGGCTCGACTTCTTACCGGGCTATTTCGTTGTTAATGGTTTTGTATTTGTTTTGACTATGTATGTGCAAATTGGAAAAGAGCTATCCTTAAGTGTCTTGTTCGTTCTTCTTGAGGGAAAACTACCTTCCAAACGAATAGTAAAGTGTAAATTCGCAAAAAATTATAACGTATTTCAAGTTCTATTTTGTAACCTATGAAATAAAGATATGAAATTTGAATTTCATTAAAGCAACGACGGTTGCTGAGATCTGCAGCGATATTGAGGGCATGGTCGCCATGTTTGCTTCTAAAGTTTAAATTGCCCGTTCTTTGCAACCATTTCACGACTGTTCCTAAATCCCGTGTAGTTTTCAAAATAACATTCTCTTTTTTTTATATTCGCAAGAAACAATACATTCAGGTCCTGGAAGATTATTCACGGAAAACAAATTTTTAATTTTCTTATTAGTGTTAGCCAACCAAAGATTACTTTTAATAAAATGTTTGATTAAATTAAAAGTTACAAAATATATATACATAAAATATATATAAAATATTTACATAAAACTAAAAATTGTCTGATTAGTTGGAGTTCTGTTATTTTTGAAGTTAGAAACGTTATCAAACGATAACGGTATTTTAGTTTTTATTTTTAAATGAGAAATGGGGATTATAAGGTTATTCAAATTTCAACTTAAGGGGATAAAAGGGGGGTTGCAGTTTTTTATTTGAGTACTGTCACTTTCTTAGTTAAGGTCTTAGAGTTGGGCTTTGGAGTCTTTGTTACAAGTAAAAAAATGTGCGCGTGCATAGTGCGTAGTGTTTTGAAATGTCGACTCTTCTATCACACATGTACTCTCTACATATTTTTGTTGATATTTTAGTTAATGTCGTGCATAATTTCCATATTGTCAAACAACCTAACACACATTTTTCGACATTAATAAAACGAAGATAATTATGTATACGAAAATCAATAATTTTATTGTAAAAAAATCATCTTAGAATAGAATGAATTGTATTATACTGTATAATATTATATTGTATCGTAATGTATATTATACATTAGATATTATTATTAATACCCATTAAAATTAGTCCTAAAAAACAGTCCTAAACAATTCATTTTAGACTGCTATATTTTATGTATTAGATTTCTAATAAGTTGTTATTATTATACAAAACCCTGGACAAAAGCAAAGGATTATTAATGATACAAACCTCTGAAAAACTTTTCTTTCTAGTCTTTATTTTAATTTAGTATTTCATCTAGAAGATTAGTCGACTAGAAACAGAAATGAAACAAAATATCAATGTTTTCTAACTTATTTTTTTTTCAGGGCTTTGTTGAGTTTAGATGAGTTCATTGAGTTTATGAAAAATGGATAAGCAATTGCTAAGACACAATTACATTAAGATTTATTAAAAGTTCGATGGTGACTGCTTCGACGACTTGAATCGAACAACGTCACGTCATGAATGTATCTATCTATGAGTTATATAGTTTAAATATTTTGATATTGATTGCTATTAATATGATGGCACTTGATGTCAAAACATTTATGTATTCATTACGAATAAAAAATAATGGCATGCATAGTTTTTAAAAGTTAGGGTTTTGTAGGGCAAAATAAGGGTTGAAATGTTGTACGGAAAATCGCAACTGCTATGAATATTTTTTGCATGTTTAAAACATTTATTCAGTTACTATTAAAACAGATACATGTTGTGCGTGAACGAGAAGCTTTTGAAAAAAAATGAACTTGGTTCAATCTTCCTCACTAATAGAAAGCTTTATTATCTCCGAGTAATGTAGCCCAAATTTTATTTGGTTACACTAATATTTGTTACGTTTTCGTCCAAATGAGAAACGTGATCGGTAGCAGAATCGAAATTGCACACAGGACGAGAGATGGAATTGAAAATAGAGACCAGGATCGAAATCAAGAATGAAACCAAGGTCAAAATCAATTGTGGGATCAAAATTAGAATTAAGGGCGTGACCGAAATTGGAATGGGAATCAATACTTCTGTCGAAATTTAAAGCGGGACCGGAATTGAGAGTGGAATTGGTATCTTCTTAGATCAAGAGTGGAGTCGGAATTAAGAGCGGGACCGCGATCGGACTCAAAAATAAATGAAATTGAAATCGAGAATGTGATCGGGATCAGAATCTAGAACAGGATAGTTAGTGATCAGGATCTTGATTTCGTGATGGGGCGATATACAAAGTAAGGAATTAATAGATGGGCGGAGCCGCGGAAAAAAGCTAGTATGGTATAAAACGAGACATATAAACGAGAATGCTTAATTTATTTTAGGGCAAACGGTACTCAATCCATCCATTCAATCCAGTGGTATGATTCTCGACTTATTTGTATTTCACTACCCAGAAATCCATTTTACAGAATTTTTAATATCTATACCTACGATATCGACCTCTTATAATAAGTTTATAACATGTTTTTCTTGTGTTATAAACATACATACCGACCGACTGCGCTTAGAATCCAGCTGGAATACGAGTTCATTTCTATTAAGTAAGTAACTGCTAAAGGTCAAGGTGCTACTTGAATTGTCTGGTGGAACAGAGATTCATTTTCAATCGAACGAAATTGCTTACTGCCGTTATTTGCAATAGTCTTACTGCTTTCCAAAATGTTTTGGAACGTGTAGTGCTTAGATGTATTGTGATTATAGACCGAGAACATAGACAAAATTTCTGCAGTTATAATCGTACATCGTTTGAAGTCAACCGATTTCTGGTTTGATAGATTTCTAATTTAATTATTTTGTAGTATGAATATTAATTCTTAGACTTTTTATCACGTCAAAACATCACTTGTGATGCCCACATAAAGCGCACACGTGATATTTTCTTTGATAGCAATCAATTTTGCTAATAATTTTCATTTAAATTATTAGTGTTTAAAACATAGAAAATGTTTAATAATTCACTAATTAATTAGATATCTGAGAAAAGTCATTTAATTGGAAATTTTTATGATTTTATTAATACTATAAACAGTATAAACCTAATCCCCTTAGTTCTGTATTTCTGTTGGCAAAGATCTCTTCCAGCAACTTTGTTGCTTAGTGCATGAATTCTTCTTCAGTTAAGTCACGCAGTTTGCTGAAGTTTGCCCTACTGCCTTCTTTGCCGTTTTCTCTACTTCATTTTTTATTAATAGCAATTAGTAGTTATTTACCTTATTTGGCACAGTAAACATTTTAGCATCAGTATACAGAAAGATTGTCCATTTATAGTAAGAATTATGGTGATAATTTTCCTCTCTTTCTTGGTATCGTTACATATAATTAAAATATTCAGGGAATAGCACACATGCAGCTGCAGCGACAAAATCCTTGTCGCTGGCAACAACATACGAGGCTTAATCAGTTCATGAGATTGTAAATTTTGATTACTTACCTTCTAGTGCATTACAGTAATCAATTTGAAAAATATATACATTTTCAATAAAAATGAATTTATTAAATTTATTAATAAGTAACATTGCAAAATAAATGATCATTTAAATTTTTCACACACGAAATTTTCGAACCTCGATGGATTACTTGGCGTTATGTATCTTAAGTTCCATTGTGACTATTAACCATTTTTTAAATACTGTTCTATAAGCAATTATATGTATTGAAATAGAATATGGTATACCTTTATTTACACGACGCTTGAATGTGTGAAAAAAACTATTGCACTATTATTACAAATTATTGTCCGTGACAAATACAAACCCAGTGAAAGGGTATACAACATAAATCCGTCTTTTGCGGTCGGTAAATTCCATTTATTGCGCTATCAGTTAACACCGCTAATTATCCGAAGTAGCCGAAAAGCTAAGAAGCAATTTTCTTCAACGCCGACGTATCCGCCGGCGGCCGGTCAAGGGCGGCGCTCGGCCCGTCTGGGCGGAATGGGCGATGTTACCAACTTTATTATTGTATCGACTGTTGGTATCAGTGGTGAGCCCTTAACCGGTTAATCGGCTTAGCGTAACTCGCCTTCGCCCTGTCACTGATTTTATTATTAAGCCGTAATACAGTCGTTTGTGGCTCGGTCACGTTCGGGAGTAATTGACACACTTAATTAACATGTTGGTCTGTAAGTCGATCGCTACAAAATATAGGGCACTGTGGTAGATCCATGCTGTGACCGAATTGCCTGCAGCACAAAATGCGTCGGCTCGACCTGTGAAATAGTAGGTCCTCACAGAATACTAACATGACGTAGCAGCTTCCGCTGTTAACTTCATACAATGAGTAAAAGTTCCGGCGTCACAATCCTTCCTCTTCTACCATTTCATAAACTTGATCCTCCTCCATTAGGTATCTTATTCCCTAGCAAGAGGCCGGCAATGCACTAGTGACTCCTTTGAGATTGCAAGTATCCATGGACGGCGGTGAACATCTAAACTCTGATGGGTCGCCTGTTCGTTTGTCTCTCTACTATACTACAAAAGAATATAGATCAATTTTATTAGAAACAGTATCGATGTATTAGCTATTATTAGAGGCGTCAGTCAAAATGACTTCCGCCGTCTAGCGATGGATGCTTTAGAATAGAAAACTTCTATTTCTATCTCCATTCGAATTACAGATACGATCTAAATCAATTGTATTCGAACAGTATAAGTGCACCAACTATTAATACAATGAGTTTTGCCATTTAGCGATTAAAAGGTGCAATTTTTAAGATCGAAAACTTCTCGCAATTTTCAATCAAGCTACAGATACAATCTTGGACAATTGTGTTCGGAGTATTCGAGCGTCAGATGTTATTAGACAAGTCAAATTGAAATAACTTTCGCCGTCCAGCGACCAAAAGATGCTTGTTTTAGCAACAAAAATTTCTGGGTCAATATCCAGTCGAGCTACATGTACAATCTAAGGCAATGGTATAAGAAAAGTATTAGGGTATCAGCTACTATTAAAAATGAGAATTAAAATAACTTTTGCCTTCTTGCGATTAAAATATGCTTGTTTTAGAAAGAAAATTTCCGTTTCCATCTCCATTTGAGCTCCAGATACAATTTTGGACAATTGCATTCGTACAGTATAGGTGTTTCAGGTATTATTGGAGATATCAAAAGAAAATGACTTTTGCCGTCTCGCGACTAAAAGATGCACGTTTTAGGATTGATAACGACTGTTTCAATTTCCAATAGAGCTACGCATAAAATCTAAGGCAATTATATTCGGATAGCATAAATACATCAGGTATTATTAGAGAAATCACAACAAAATGACTATCGCCGTCTAGCGATTAAAAATGTTTGTTGTAGGAAGGACAACTTCTATTTCAATCTTTAATCGAGCTTCAGATACTGTCTAGCGAAATTTTGTTAGGTCTATATTTGTATATCAGCTACTATTAGAAAAGTTAATTAAGTGACTTTTGCCGCCTACCTATTAATAAATCCTTTTCTTTGGGTATTGAAACTTCATTTTAAATCTCCAGTCGAGGTTTACAAGCACTTTCATCATTTTTCCCCTCTTTAACGGGGAACGAGGTTGTTTAATTTATATTTTTAATAGCGCACTGTTCATATTTTAGAAGTGAGTTTTGCTAGTTTCTATGTAAATATGCGATATATTATTCTTAATTTTGGTATCAATAACGAGCTTCGTCTCCTTGAACGTACAATCGAAAGAGGTTATATGCTCGGATTGTATCTACGTGATAAACTTGGAGTGGCTGTGGAGAGACCACATCGTTCGAAGATGAAAGGTTTTAGAGTGGCGACCACGTACAGAAACGTGGGATGGTTCTTCGCCAGGTAGGTTGACGATCTAGTAAAGGTCGCGTACTGCCGTTGGCTGTAGATGGCTTGAGACAGTTCGTCGCGGAAAATCTAAACTGAGGTTCATATTCAGCTGAGGACGTGAAACGCTTACAATCAAACAAAGTTATATACGTTTATCAAGTTCAAGAAACACATTTTTGTTTCATACTAAAAGGTGGATGAAACGCTCGGCTTATCAATAAACATGACTAAACGACACTTCAAAGAGGAAAGTAATCTACTTTACTTTCTAATGATTTTTAATAATTTTCTGTATGTGAATTTCGTGAGGGTTCAATTTTTTTTTGTAATGTACGATATTAGTACTTTATTTTAGACAAAGTGAAGCCGAATTATGTAAATACCTTAATATCCAATTTACTTCATTTGTTGGATCGACAAATGAAGTAAATTGAATATTAAGGTATCGACTTAAACAAACGTCTGATTGTTAATAATAAATTGGATGTTTCAATATAGTCCATATTCTAAATATCCAAATTTGACTATTATTTTTATTTAACTTGACAGTTAATTGCTCTTGTGTTGCTAGCCCTTTTGCTGTAGTTACATTATATTATAGAGGTTAGCATTTTTAAAGAAATCATAAGAGAATTAAGATTAAACAACGCAATCTGATACTTAAAATTTGTATTCTGTGAGAGAAATACCATTCACCAGTCGAGCTCGACCATTTTTGTTCTGTACCCAAGTTGAGCACAGCATGTCTCTACAAAGATAATTAGATATATAATAATAAAATGAATTATATATTTTTATTCATTAATGACAAAAAAAAACATCACAATAAAATGATTGCAAAAATTAAAAGCTGTAGAAAGTACCTTTTACAAGAGAGTACATTTGAGATGATTGAATAATGAGTTGTTTTTGGAGTCGGTGTCAGCGATAGCAAATTAAAAAAATTAAACAATGAAACCGAAGGGTACAAAAGTTAATAAGAAATGACCGATTTCAAAAATTTGTATATTGGAAAAGTATTGAGTTAAAATGATGTTAAACCAAGAGCAATGGTATAAAACCACGTGTGGCATATCTTAAGCTGAAATTGACTTCAAAAACAAGTATTTATTTTAAGGTTTTTAAAGGCTATTTTTATTTTTTTGATAATTTGTTGGTATTGAAGTGCTTATCTAAAATCTCTGGCAAGCTCTTCGAGCACTTAATGGCCGTGATCTCCATCAAACACTTTATGAAGATCATTTCAATCCAAATCAAGTACCAGATCACTCGGCTAATTACAGATTCAACCAGATTATTAAGCTATTGCAGAACACGGAAATCAATTATTTGGTACACTTTAATATTAGGATACAGATTTAATTTTTTTCGTATGTTTTCTCTGGTTTAATTTTATTTGAAGTAAATACTCAAAATGGTGATTTGTGATCCTATGTGTGTTTCATGCACAAAAATTTTATATACATTTTTTAAATTTTTTTTATTCAATCATAAATATACTCGGTCATTATAAGTCACATTGTTAAGACCGCGTAAAAGTTGAAGCCAAACATTTCTGTACTATAGTGGGCTATGTTTCGAGTTCATTACAACTTATTTGAATAACAAACAGAAAGAGTTCACTTTTTTCAATTCGTTTTCGAAGAGAGGAGGTATTTTTCTACTCTCTTCCCCTAGGAATTTCGCAAGAGGGACCTTTTCAACGGCGTCAAACCGGGTATTCGACGACAAAGTTTTTCAACAGAAAAAAAATAATGCCCCCTCAGGGAAGGAAATGAATTTCATTTGGATTCTTTCACAATCTCTTCACCAGTTACCCGGTTAAAACTCTTCCAGGGCCGAGCTGCGTTTACATTGCTTCTCGTTTCATTTTAAATGAATTCCGCGTGGAAGGTATTATGAATAATGCATAAAAATGGAAACCAGTTAAGAATTTATGTTTCTTTTTGTTAGTCATTCGCCTCTTTGATTGTTGGTTCATTTTTAACTTTTTTGTATAGTTAATGATTACTAATTAATGATAAATTAGTAAAAAAAAAAAACAATTTGCTTACCTTCGGTTTAATTGAACTGTATTTCTTTAGCATTAACAAACCATAAATATTGTACCTATATAACATATTTCATTTCTTAATAAAAAATAAAATTTATTTCAAAAATTCTATTTCATTTCCATTGAATATTTGGATAATTTTTCAATAAATACGTACGTATTCTATAAAATACTTCATCGACTTGTAAATGTCTTGGCATAATTTTGTGAAAGATATTTGAGAGATTCACATGAGAATTTTTTTACATAAGTTCTAGAGTGTTGATTAAGTACCTATGTATTATTAACGTTCCCTAGTTATTCTAGGACTGGGTTAGGTTAGGCTACAGGAAAAACCAATAATCGTTATAAAGGCAACACGACAAAAATCGACGCATAAATCTTCGGATATTTCATCATTTATCTTCCACTGAGGTCAAAGTATAAAACGTTATACAAGTATATTAGGTATATAATATCCTTTTTGTAAACTGACATTATGATTGATGGTGTGCGATGTGCCTTAGTGAGGTTTTGTAGGTCATAAATTACGGCATATTCAATTTCGGGACGTGCCCTTACGCGCGAAAAGTGGAGTATCGGACAAGTGTCTTAAGTGCATTTGTGAAGTCTAATGATACTTACGTAATAGTTTTTTTGTAGCTGTGTTTATACCCGATTATAAGAGGATTTGGTCAAATAGAAATTTTATATTCACGTTATTCGTCTCAACTATTCCCTCGTTCCTATGTTCAAAGATTTAAGAAAAATTAGACTCAATGGACGTAACGAACAAAATAACCTATACTTATATCATAATAATATAAAAATAATCCATAATAGTAATATAAAAAGTAACTACACTAGAACTTTTTTTAATTTACTTCTTATTTCAAATCTACAGAAATTCTAAAGTGAAATTTACCTACATATTTAATCAGACAAATTTCATTCACCAACTAAATTACTTCAATAATTAGTAGTATTTACTAGTAAAGTATTAAATGTAAAGTTGTTTTACATAACGGCCACTCATTCTGCGATCGATTAGTAAAGACCTACTTCTATTTCAATAATTTCATTTCAAGCTGAAATTGGCTATTTCAATCATAGCCAATTTCAACAATCAACTCGCTTATAAGTAATTTATAAGCATAGATGCGAATGCTTTCATTCTTGCTTTATGTGTACTTGATTTACATGAGATTATGTAAATGAAGATGCTTTAACATTAAACTCAATCTATAAAGTGAAAGAGTCTATATTATATTTTATATGCAATTACTCAACACATGCAGAACAAAATATAACATATTGAACTATCTGGGGAGTGAAAAAGGGAGCAGGTTTGATGATAACAATTTCAAAACGATCAAATTAGCGGTTGTTTTAAGGTTTGTGTCATCTAGCTCCAGAGGCGTAGTCTTCCACAATCTTTTTATTCCAGATTTAGCGGTTCGGTATTAAGGCCTAACACGGATTAGGGGCTCGTAACGATTTTTCATTAGTGCGATGACAGCGAACAGGCTGACGGCTTAACGATTTTTAGACGTAATAACCGAATGGTTTAGATTGACAGGCTTAAAACTCATTTGCCCATTGTGATTTAAGTACGATATGATACGAAGAAACCTCGCTGATCACTCACTAGGCCATCATCACTCTGATTAAAATTGATCCCCATATAAATTATGGGTCATTTCTCTTTTTTTTTTATTATATTATATATTTGACCCTTTTATTTACAATAAACAAACGTGAATGGAAAAAGTTATTGTAAATTAGTCTACAATAATCTCATTCACGGTCTAATTTTAGATTTTATTTATATTTCCCTTTTGATTCCGTTTCCGGTTTCATATTTAAATCAGATCCTGGACTCGATTACGATTCAGATTCTACTTTAGTTCCGCTCTGAACCCTAATTCAAGTACCATTACCAATTTATATAAATTCTAGTCCTAATATCAATTCTAATACAGATAAAACAATTTTACAAAAAACGCATTACTTTTAATTTTCCATTACCAACCATTACAAGGAGCATATTATTCTAGTCCGCTAATCAGGAGTTGAGAACCATATCGATTTTTTTTAGCTATAGTTGTTTGTTCCTTAACCTTAAATGAAGCTTATACTGTTATTTTATAATTACATATTATCTAACTATTATTATAAAGTTGATTTAAATATATTTCATTCTATAAAGCTCTAACCATTGAACGGATTTTAATGAAAGTATTGATTTTAATGAAAAAAAATGGTGGTAGATTATAACACCTAAAATAAAATATATAGTAGGTACTATTGAAAAAAGAAGTTTAAATATTAGAAAAGTGGTAATTTAAAATCACGAGCAAACTTAAATTATATAATAATATTTAAACTTTAATTCAATCTCCATTAAAGTGAGCAGTGAACAGCTACTTTAAGATGTATAATAAGAGAAACTAAGCGAAACTATGTACTTATCAAATTATGTCGTCATGGAACCTAATATGAAAAATGTAAACAAATAAAATGAAAACAAAAAAACATCATGTCATATACATATCGAAATCGAGACCACTGTATAATTCGGTGGGCATACAAACGAGCGAGCAACAGGTTTATCATATTTTTACAATTCAAAGCACTTAAGCCTTCGCTCGCTACATGCGCACGCGGCCCACTTGGGCGTCCCTCGGGGCGACATCGTGGTACCGCATTCTTTCCTAATAATCTCTCTTCGCGTTTCGCCATCGAACAAAGCTTTTACGTTTGCAATAGTGACGTAAAATTTGTATTCAATTTATTACTATTATGTCTTTATAGACTGCATGTATTTATTAGGCAGATTAAGAACATTTTTTTTAATATGTACAAATACTGGCTTTCGACGACAGCTTCATTCGCGAGGGCCCACAAAGAATTCCCCTTATGTAATGTTTGTCGCAATCATGATGTTGATCCTGCTACTGTTATCGATTTAAATTCTGTGTCTGATTTTGATATCGTTTTCGATCCGCTCTCGAATTATATTATAATTTACATTTAAATTTCAATAGATCTTAGAATACAAAATTAATTTCACTTCAAAGTTAATTCAACCTCCATACTCATTTTATTCGTATCTCTAAAAACTCGTATTTCTTTATTTATAACCAACACCTCAAACAACAATATTTCTCAAATTTAACGTTACTCCTACAAAAGCATTCACCCCTCTATACCTTCTTTAGGGTTAAACTTTCACAAACCCTGAAATACGTGTTCTTCATTTAAAATATATACCTAGCTAATTAACCAAATTCTATGACTCTAATTTCAAACTATCGATACTGTTATATTTCACTGTCCATCTCACCGTCTCATTAAGTTGTTCTTAGTGCTACATTATAAAAGTTAGTACTGATCAAAACTTCAAGTTTCAAATTTCAATCATTTCGCCTGGGCATTGTTCAATGATTCAGTTTCTCCTTTAATACGCACATTAGATTTTTGTATAAGTTATTCATAGCTGAACTCAAAGAATCAAACTGGGTAAGCGGGTCGGCGAATGGGCAGCGACGAGCGTTATGAAATATATAACGCCAGTGCCAGACGGAAATTGTATTTTTATGTTCCCTCGGGTAAAGCGGAATCTCGCGTTTTTTTGACGTCACAAAAGAAAACTTACGTTCTACAAATTTTGTAGATATTACAGTTTCAGTTACAGGTTGATAGATTAGTTGGCTACAGTTATTATTAATAATTAAAAACATATTTTGACAGAAAAATTAGATTTAGAACTATTTGTCCGTTTAAAAGGAGATTTGAATAAACATAAGTTTTAAGCTAAAGCTTATGACCGGAAATTAAATTAACTGAAAATTGTATATGCAGCTCAATGTCGTCATATTTACTTACAAGTATTCCTCAATTAATGTTATAGGGTCATTAATGTATATGTTTGCAAATTGAATTGTTCTGATATTATAAATCGTTGTTACATTATATTTCGTTTTAATGTTTTTTAGTTAAAATGGATAAGCGAAAGAAAGATGGATCTCTCAAAACGGAACCGCTGTTTTACAATTATGAAATTCCAAATAATCGTAAGCGAGTCTTAATCCTTGCGCTTATCGGTTTTATAATAACTTCATTATCGAAAATAAAAACAATGTCCATGTGGTCAAACTAATACATAAAAATACCCTCTTAGATCAAACTTTTAGGACAATCTCCAGGTAAAAAGACCATAAAATAACAACAACATAATAATTGGCTATTTATAGCATGGTATTTCAGATTAGACTCGAGATTACGAAATCGTGTCTGTACTGGCAACCGCAGTAGGCGACGTGAAAGGAAGCGCCAGATGCTCCACCTTAATGAGGATACTACACGTCTCGTAATGTATCGAGGCGTGCCCACACTCGCGTGCACCGCCTGAGCGCGGTGCTGCTCCACGGGCCCGACAAATTGGGAACGTCTAGAAATAGATTTTCAGTCGACGAGGTGTTTCAATTAAAGAAGAGAAACTGAAAACCGCTGATCTCGGCAGGCTATTCCTAAAACTCTCAGCTATGATGTTTAGTGATGTATCTTTGAGATCCTCGTGTTAAAAAATATGCTAGTTCATAAATTTTTGAACACTTACAGCTCAACAATTCGAAAGTGTGTTAACCCTGCAGGTAATCCTGAAACTTCTTGCTGCTTTTGAGCTCAAAGCGTTCAAAAATATCAATAATAATAAATTGTTGTACTGTTTAAAGCTATCTAAACTCAAAAATATAGTTGTAGTACGTTTTGATCCCCTCGAATTCAAATCTCTAGATTTATTTCAAAAAAATCCATTTTTTAATATTTCTACCACGATGTTTTTCAAACACATTGTTTGCTTTTGATTCACTTTGCGATATTCAAAGCAGTCCTTTAAGCTGAAAAAGATGACTGAGTTACAAATATAATTCAGTCACGAAAATTTTAAGTTATTTTGAATAAACCCTTTTACTTTTATGCATTTTGCCACGATCGACTATGTTTATTTTTTACCAATAGTCTCAAAATGTAATCAATTGTTTTTTAGTTGAATTTAGGAAGTCACTGTAGAATAGTTTGAAAATTATTGTAAAAAACACTGTTAAAAAAATTTTGCTACTACGATGTCTCTTGAACAAATCAACGGATTTTTATGCAATTTGTGACAATTGATACACCTGTTTGGGGAAAAGATTTTAGTATCGATCGGCGCAGTAGTATAGAGAGTATTAGAGTTCTTTCAAAAAAATCCATTTTCTATTAATCAAGTTTTTAAGTTTTCTCAAAATCTACCACTCGAAATTAGTCAAACGTTTCAGGAAGTCTAAATTGAATAAATCACTTTCCAATTTTGTAAATATACCATATACATACCATACACACACATACAGAGATCACTCGTAGAATGGTCAAAATAAATTATTAGGAAATCCCAACGTCAAGATTTAATGAAAACTCGTATTTCAAAAATCGGACCGAAAACAGTAACTATACAAATTGTGACAATTTTTCTATTTTAATAGCAGGAAGTTGTACATAAGAAACATACTACATGTGTAAAAAGATGGTTTCTGAATATTGCGTTTTTCGAAAACTTATTTATAGCTTTGTTTTTTGACGAGATCTCGTTATTCTATTGCGATAAGAATTAAGAAACATCAGTGTATTTTTTATTATCGCAACTAAAATTAGTCTCTAAAATCTTTAAAAGGTTAACTTTAGCTTAGTATTTGACTATTTTTTTTTAATTGTTGCTTTTAACTCTTAAACATAATAAAAATGAATGCAAATTTTTCATGACTACAGTAAAGATTATTTTTAATATAAAACTACGCTTATTTTCTAGCAGGAAAGACAGAGATTATAGATTTTCACATGTTACTATTTTTAATACAAAAATAAACGAAGTAAATATTGTTAGAACCTTTTTTCTTTATAAACTGATTTTTAAATAAAAGTCACGTTTAAAATTTTTCGTGTTCCATGTCTTCATTTTAGCGGGTTTTATTCCGAACAATTGTTGAAAAGAGAATGTGCAACACAAATTAAATTTTAAAGGTGTCTTTTTATTAAATGTCTAGTATAAAAGTAAATGGTGGAAGTCGCTCTTATAATGGTTAATATTAGAAGATAAAATAAGAATTGAAAAACCACATTAATAATATAATAATAATGTAATATAAACTTACGCCTATGCCCGAAGGGTAGGCAAAGACTATAGCTTTATGATCTTTTCTTCACTGACTTTTCTTTTTCATTTTTCTTCATCAATCCTTTCATGCAAGCTAGTCGATTTAGGGCGCTTGAAATTTAGTACTTTTTTAATATACCATCAATTCGGTCTGCATAGAATTGTATAGGGCGACACTTGCCGAGTTTTCCATCACACATATTAGCTTCATAGAATTGACTTTTTACTGTACTTTCCAGATAGTCAAATCACCGCAACCCACTTTTTTCTACTCTAGTCACTACATCTTCCTTCAAACCACATTGCTCTCTAACATCACTGTTTCTACATCTATCTTTCAGAGACACTGCACGTTTTACGTAGGGATAGAGTCTCTACTGCATTGATCCTACTTTAATTTTTCTTCTGCCATACCTAACTTCACTACCGTACATAAGCGTAGGGGTTAGAACCTCATTATAGATAACCAAACGCGCTTGTCTTGAGACACTGTTACTATTCACAATAGCGAGCAAGGCCCCATTCTCTTTATGTCCCGCATTTACTTTCCTTTCGATATCTACATCGTGTTTACCATCATCTGTAAGCTGACTATTCAAGTATACAAACTTTTTCACTTGTTCGACACTCTCACCTTCTAGATAGAAGGTGAGATCTAGTCGTGTTCTTTCTTCTTTATGCTGACATTTACTTTCATATTTCTTTTTTTCATAGATTTTTTTTTTCAATTTAATTACTTTCTTATATCAGTTTTATCATTCATATCATTCAGACAGCTATCCATAAATAAGTTGAATAGCCACGTTGAGGCTATACCACCCTGTCTGATTCCACTGCGAATATCAAACCAATGAGTGTATGCTACATTATTAATTATTATTTTTTAACTATTTACTGCTTAATAAAACTTTGCACAAAAAATGTCCATTCTTTAAATACATTTTTTGTTTATCGAATGCCACAATATGCACAAAAAAAATTAAATGTAGGTTGCCAAAATCATGAATGTGAATTTGTATTTGTATGTCGACGGGTTTCTTAGTTTCTAGGTTTCCTTACTTCTATGTTATATTTAAACATAAAAATCATGTTAATGAATAAGAAGATAATACAACTGTATTATAAAGATAATACAAGCTCATGCAGGCCGCTGATATGCTGTCAGGTTTATGAAAGTATATCAGAGCTGACTTATTAAAAAAAATAACACAGAACATATTTTTTTTCCACCTGCATACAAGACTTCAAACAATGAAATTCGCTAATTTTACTTGATTGTGAATACTAGCGAAACTGAAAATCAATTTCTTTTATAAATAAGTAAGTTAGTAATATGTGACACCGCATACGACGTTAGTGTTTAGATGCGTTAGAAAAAAATGAGAGCTAAGTTTTGGATTGACACGAAATGTCACAAATGACAAGCCATGTCACTTTAACTCCACATAGAATCGGTAAATAAATAAAGATAAGCAGATATATCTCTGTTGATTCCATTCGTGAGTCCCAGATCGCAGATGTAGTGAATACGCAGAGCACGATGTAGAGCACGATTTACATGCGCACAGCGTCTACATTGATTGTTTGTTGTATCCAAATAGTTTTAATACTTGTTCTATTAACATACCCAAAACATATTCATATACGATATATAAAAAAATATATAAAGACTATTTTATTGTTAATTTTCGGGATTTCGGTTTGCATGCAGATATTTTTTTTTGTTTAGCTGTAAAAAGAACCGACTCATAAGGCACTTCGACAAGTGTATGGGTCCAATTTAAATTTTAAACAAAAATGATCTATCTGCACCAAAATCGAGAGGTTGTCCGAAACAAAACAGGCTATTCCCAGGCGCTTGGCAATTCTGTTGCAGGAGAGTCGGACGCTTTCAAAGCGATGGCGCTATTCCTCTGAGGTAGACAAAGCCCGTGAATTGGCATGTTGATACAGTGAGTGCCGTATCCCGTGACTCGGCCCCTTTGGGGAGCATAGACAGCTAGTTACTCCTATCGCAGTGCGATCGTGTTTCGTTGTCCTTTGGCAAAGGTGTCTTGTTTAAGCCGAGAACTTTAATGCGACTACTCAGTATGAATGGTAACCTTACTTTGCTTTATATTTTCTATAATAATACATTCGATTTTTTAGTTTTTAATTTTATGCTCGTATGCACTACTCTACTAGATTATTGGCCTGGTTTTGCAATAATCTTGTTTTTCGCGTTGGAAATGTTTATCACGTAAAGTGCTTCTAATGTAAATTCAACCCTTTGAGACCGAAAATAAATACAATTCCTAAAAAAAACATAACAAGAGAATTTCTTTATTTTTTTAAATATCCTTTTTTTTGTTTTAATACTTGACGAGAAATAGAAAAAATGATTTCGATTCCAAAATCGGATCATGGTCAAAATTGGGCTTAATTACAATAATTAAGCTTTACGCAAATAAATAGTCCCCAGCAACTCATACTATTGTATAAAAAAGTCACTATACCTAAGGTTAAGCTAAAACATCACAATTGATATCCTCATAAGTTGGCAGCGACCGACGGCGGCGCTGTGCGCTACTCCACGATAGCGAATACACGCCTCTCCTCACTTTCTGTCTATCTTATCTTCAATTATTTCGCACGAAGAAGATTGGCAAATCTTAACGAATTTCTTCGGAATAAAGTTGTCGAACGCAGTTTGAGGTATAGGTTGTTTAGTGAAAATCGTTACATTACGAAAAAGCGTCACGCCCTTTCCATGCGACTTTCTCTCTCTCTCTAGAAATACATTATTTAAGTAATTTTTTTACACAATTTATAATTCACTATTTTATCATTAACTTTTAAATAAATGAATATTTTTCTTAAAATTTTGAATTTTTCGATTTTTTTTTGTTTCTTTTTATTTGATATTATGATTTTGGAGTTTACTCCTTAAGAATTGATTTTCATATAAGGCGCCCTGTATGAGAAAAATTTGAGGAGTAAAATCTACTGATGAATCCGCGTTACGTTTTTGGTGCGCAACTTATTGGCGCACCTTTCACTTTTCAATCGCGTGTATGTGTATACTTGTATACTTGTCTCTATACTTGTGTGTAGCCAACGCAGCGAGGCAGCTGACGCATATATTGTGTATATACCTATATATATTATAAAAGTATACTGTTCAACGTTTACAAACGATATATATATATATATATAGTGTATCAGTTATACAGTTCTAATACGGATCGTCATCACTGTTTTGTTTGTGTTTTAAAGTGTTCTTTTACAATGTAAATATTTATTATTAACATTTGATTTATTACTATAATTATTAATAATTACTATTATTATCGTGAATTTTTATATGCATTATTATTATATTTGGTGAAGTGCAATTGATATAAACTATGGAAGAAAGTGGTGTAGATAATAATGCTGGAATATCAAATGAACACGTGGTTGCTCGGTAGGTTATAATTTTCAAGGTTATTATAATAATTTATTTAATGAATTATTATTATAACGTAAATAATTTTAATTAATAATAAGACAATATTATCAAAATAATTTTAAATACTTCTTGATAATAATTTTATAATTTTAATTACAATAAATCTTCGTCTTTTACTTAAAATTAAAATACAAAATAATTGTAAATAGGTTAAAAAATTCTTCTCTAATGGTTTTCTTAAATTATTGGTAAAACAAAATTTATTCAAAATACTTTCCATAATATTTTAATAATTGTAGTTATAATAAATCTTCGTTTTTACTAAAATGAAAATGAAATAATTGTAGATAGGCTAAAAATTTTATCTTTAATCATTTTTCTTAAATTTTTAGTCAAAACGAAATTTTCAGTTAAATAAACTCTTTTTGCGTATGTTTAGACTATCGCACTTAAGGAGTAAACTCCAGTCGTGCGTCGGAGCTGACACACATTTTTTTTTAGTATTTTCATTTCAAAAATTATAATTGATTGATTTTAATCCATACTGTACATTATTTATATTTAAAAAAAATTTCGTTCGTGATGGGGTTCAGAGCTCACAAATGTAATTCTAGTATATTTGTATGATTTGAGGTCTTACAATTAAAAAATCTATTTATCTAATCTAAAAGAACAACTCAATAGTTTTTGGAATCTATTGGTAGAGAATGCGATAAATTGTAAAAAAAAAACCCTTATTAAAACATTTTTCTTCAACGTTCTGTTGAACAAATTAACCGATTTTATCCAGTATGCGGCAGTAAATGCATCTGTTTGAAAAAAAAGCTGATTATTTTTGGTATCCATTGGTAGAGTAGTCTAAAATTTTATTCAAAAAAATATTTTTCATGAAACTTTATTTTTGAGATTCCTCAAAATTTACAGAGCGGAACTAGTGCGAAGGCTCAGGAAGTCTAAGTCGAGTGGATTTCTTTCGAATGTCGTAAACTGCGTTTTGATCTATAAATTCGTTCAAAAGTTACAAGAGGTGTATATGCACACGCGCACGCACACACACTCACAGATATAGACACACAGTGACATCGAATTATTGCAATACTATGAGATACAGGTATTTACAAAATTTCAGTACAATCGAAAGTCGGATATTGATCGTTAGATTCAAGGCATAAATTTTGAACTAATCACACAAACTTTTATTCAATTTAGCATTTTAGCATGTGATCTTAGCACTTTGAATATAAATGAAAACAATATTATGATAATAAAACTATATTTTATAGCAATGAAAATAACGCTATTGCTATAGTTACAAAGTCAATCTAAAAATCTATAGAAAACAACCTATCATGCAAAAAGAAACATCTTTCAATAGAAGATAGCAACAAAATCATAAGTATCATTTTTGGAGTTGTATTACAATATAATACTTTGTATATTTTGTTGATCATTATTTCATGAACAATTACAATACAAAATTAAAACAAAGTTCGATTACTCACATCTTACTTTTGTGACTGTGCAGGTTACCTTAATTATTAATTGCACATAAAAACTTTTTTTATAACCCCCTTAAAAACATTTTTCAGATAGATAGTGAAATACAATTGAAAGTAGAAGAAGTAGAATAGTTAATTTTTATATGAAAACATTTGCTTATTTGGCCGTATTTTCCGAGTATATCTCCAATTTCGGTTTGAAATATTGTGAATATAAATTTATTTTATGCAAAATGGCATCTTACTAAATACACGTAGGTGACAATTAAAATATTTAAAACTGGCCACCTTAGAAACTGTAAGATAAAAATTTAAAAAATAGAACTCTTTGCCAATCTTATTATGTCTATTTTATTCATCTGTCATTTGTCGTTTGTTCTTACAAATTGATTGCAAAAACAAAATTGTTTGTCTAACTTCAACATAAATGTTGTATGACGTTCTTCTACGGCGACGATCGAAAACAAGATTAGTCTTATACAGCTCATGATAGAGATTCACAAAAGAGTTACCTACCAGCAAATTCGAACAAATTTAGGCAACAGTATGAGAAAAGCGCACTGATTTCCTCATGAACATTTAGTGTTCAGGAGGCTTTGTACTCTTTGTATATCTCACAATTTGACCGAAGCTCAAAAATTTCGTCGTGGTAATTTGTGCTGCAAAATGATGCAAAGATTCATCGGCGGTGACTCAAATGTTGTACACGACATAGTTATAGATGACGAAAACTGGATTTACTGTCATGAACCCCAAATCAAAAGATAATCGGCTCAGTGGGTCTTCCTTTCGAGGAGTTGCCTACTAAAGTAAAATGAGGTCGAAGCGTCGGAAAAAAGATAGTGGCCTCTCTCTTCGGAATGACAGATCATTATTCAACAATTGTTTTAGAAGATAAAAGAAACGTTACTAACAATTGTTTGTCTCTTTTTTTAGAACAAGTCCGTTGAAAAACTACCTCCTAGTAGAAATCTCCTTCATAATGAGAACACTTTATCACATACCGCTAACAACTAACTAATTATTTGGGGACATTACGTATAGAAATCTTGCTCACTCGCTTTACGGCCTTTGCATCATGCGATATTTATTGGTTTCCCAAGTAAAAGAAAGATATCGAGGAAAGTGACGGACGGACGCTAAAGAAGAAGTGACTGCCCAGGAAAAGGCCGTCAAGATTAGTTTCCATTGAATGCAGCAAAGTATTGATCTTAACGGACACTATTTTTAAAAACAATAATTATAAAAAGAATTTGCTAGTTTTCTTAGTTTTTGATTTTCTAAAGTCTTTCAGATTGACTCCCGTATGTTATACATAGATTTTTAATAGTTATTTTGTTAATAACTAAATAGCCTAAAACGTTAAAGTGCAAAATCCACGCAAACATTTTCATTGTTCATGTCTTTTCAAATTTCTTCAATAATGTATCCAATTTGTGACAAAAGACGGTATAATAATATCGATCCATAGATATTATTGTTACCGTATCGTACCATGTGGAAATTTATAGTCTGCCTACTCTTCTGGAAAATAGGCGTGAGCTTACATTATCATTATATTGTTTTATTATTATCAATAAAATTATAGCATAGCGAGTTTGGAGGTGCTATAGTCAAAAAAAATTGACATAGTGAGGGTTTTAGACTATGATCTATCAATTGACTTTTATTAATTACGAAAACATATGATGTAGAATAAAAATAAGTAATAACAATATTATTACTCAAATTATAAAAAGATAAACGTTGCGTCACGTTTTTGTTTTTGCCGTGGTATAAAGTCGTTTTAAGTGGGCGTAACAAATTGCTGAAGCTCAAGACCTATACGGTATTCAATAATTTCCAAACAAAGCTCATAGAAGATACACTTCGGTATTTTGACCTTTATCGACCTTTTAGTCTTGACGAACTATTCAAAACGTCAGTCTAGGACCGATATAAATACGTCTTGACTGGAAATCGGTCCGTTTTTATTAGAATCATACGCTTACCAATTGTCGGTTATAAATTCTACTATGATTAAATAGCATGAACCATGAATGTAGAATTATAGAAGTTGTTATTACAAGCCAGTCTCGTTAGAGAAACGACCGGTTGTTTTCTAGAATATATTCCTGGTGACATTTATAACACAGTGAATGCATATTGCAAAAAAAAATATTTACAAATGAACCTTTAAAAAGTATTTTTTTTTGGTCCTTCGCAAACACGTCTACTTACCCGTAAGCAAGCACTGAATAAACTATTTTCTTTTATTATGTCACGTTTAAGTGACTCTCGGACACCGCGAGACCTCCGACAAAGTTATTGTAACGTTCATGTTTAAAACCTAATCACGTATTGCATAGAAAAAGACTCGGGATAGACTGTACTGGGAGATGCTGTTTATGTTTCCGTGGAACGTCTTTGAAATATCATCTTCCTCGAAGTGGCCTTTAAGGATATACGAGAAAATTGTTTACGAAAATTGCAATGAACGTGACACTAATATTGAGAAATAATAAATGGAAAAAAGAGAATATAGTTGACGAAAGCCTTAAGACATATGTAAGACAGAATCGAAAGCATTTATTGCCCGTACCACAAACTAACACGATGCGGATGCTAAAATAAATAAGACTGATTGAATAAAGTTCATGGTCATTGGAACATGACATATTTATTAACCAAAATTAGAGTATGAAACGAGTGAAAAATTAATATAAAAAAAAAACATTTTTTTTGGATTTTCAAATTAATTATAGTACCAAAATTTAAAATCCCGTAATTTCTATATCAAAATCAATGGTCTACTTTTGATATTTATCAGCACTCCAAGGAATGTGCTATTGTTACAACTTTACAGTAATAATTATTAAACAAGAACCTGTACATATATAGCTATGTATTATGACTAACATTCAACCAGTACTGATGATACGTAGTAATAAAGTGTAAACAGATTGGATTTCATCAGACACCTTTTCACAAATATTCATAATCTCCTTCTTTTTTTAGAACCACTTTTCCAACGACATATGATATATATTGAAAATATGTCATTGAATATATACTTATAAATAATATAAAATAATATGGATACAATCCTAATAAGTGCTCGGCCAGACTGCGCGATCGAGTGACTGGTCATGCGGCGCTTGGTGACGTATTACCTATGTGTCAACTGGTCTGAGGTTGACAGTACGACATTTCTACGTAGATGTTCTAAGGAATTTTTCTTAGAAACGGCTACTTCAATGACTTTCGTTTCTTTGGCAAAATTTTTTACTTCATAAATATTTGTGAAAAGATCCATGATAAAATCCATCCTGGATTTTAGGTTGGCAAAAAGATTTTAGGGAACATACCGATATTAAGTGACCGGTTCACGGAGAGGGGTCTTCAAAATACCACGCTCGGTTACGGGGGGGGGGGCTTAATACTTCAACATGTAGTCTGAGAATTCTCGTGCTTTTTCGAAAATGTATTCAAATTATGGCGCGCAGCGTTCAGCACTTTTTTAAACTCACAGATTGCAACACTAACGCAAATGTGCCGGGACGCCAGCTGATTCAAAACTGATAGTTTTTGTATTCATTTAGAAGTGGGGCGCTTATATAATATTCTATTTGTAGAAAAACGTAAGTACCTGTTACAATATGTTTTAAAATAAGTGTTTTTTCTCCTTGATTATATTAACTTTCTGTTAGAAAAAAATTATGAATTACTACGTGAAAACTAGGGGGGGTTTTTAGCATATACTACGCTTGGTCACCGAAGGGGGGGGGGATGTTCCCTTATGTATTTTATAAGTAAAAATTTGCAGTAAAATCTCGTTGGTTATGCAGTTTGTATCTAGCTAGTTTTGATATCATTTAATAGATGACATTTTAAAAAAGAAAAATGAAGAGTAAAAATGGTGTCCAGTTGCTTTTATATTGTTTTTCTGTCTACCAAAATGAATGAATCTAAGATAGAACTTCGATACAAAGAGGGAAAATGCAACACAAGCCACGAAAAAAATTTGTAACGTTTATGGATCTAATGCAGTGTCGGTAAGAGTAGCACAAAACTGGTTCAAGCGTTTTCAGTCCAATAATTATAATGCCTAAGATGAATAATTTTAACAGGTAGCAATAAAATATTATATTAGCAAACAAATCAAATAAAATCAAATATGGATTAATTTGTACGTAATAGATTAGTATATATAAACAATTGAAATAGGTCCTTAACAAAATCTTTTCGACATCAAGGATTGCTCTTTTTTTGTTCATTAAGATATTCAGACACGCTATAATCGCCCTTGCCATATAACTTCTGTTCAATAAAAAGTTTAAAGTATATGAATTTAAGTTTGGATTTCAGCTACGATCTTACTATAAAAACGCACACATTACACCTTAAATGTTAAGATAAATTTGATCAGTTGGGTTTTATGAGCATCAAGATCGTTTTTATGTTTAGTGTTAATGTTCTGGATGTCGCTCATTTCTAACGTTTTTAAGAACGAACGATTCCATATTTTTCTCTTGTATATGACCTCACAATTAAAATTTTGAGTTTCTGCGGCGCAAAAAATGTGTTAATATCAGCTCCACGATTCCATAATAAAATTTCTTAGGTTATAAGAGTACGAAAGGAACTGAAATAAACTAGTCTCGCGTGGCTTTCGTCGGTAAGTCGCCGAGTTCTTATTTCTGCATGTGCTGCAGAATTTATATTTTTGCCAATCTCGTAATATGAGAACCCCAACGTAACTTGGCACCTAAAGTAAGACCAATAAATGAGGTTGCGTCTACAATATCAAATATCTCGTTCTTGACCATAACGTTTACGTCGGTCAGTTTAGCATTAGTCAAGGAAAATTCAACAATTTTGTTTTTCTCTCATTAAGAAGAAGATTATTAATACTAAATTACTTAAGTATTTCTTTGGTGGTACTGTTTACTTCGTTGAAAGCTGGTTGTAGCTTGTAAATTTCAAAAAGTAAAGAAGTATCATCAGCAAGCAAAACAATCCCTTACCCATATTTAACAAAACGTGTTAGATCATTAATATAAATTAGGACTAGAAATGGTCCAAGTTCCGAACCCCGTGGCACATCCATATTGATTGTAGATTCTGACGACTTCTCACCATCAAAATCGACTCTTTGAATTCAACCAGTTAAATAAGATTCCAGAAGTTCAAGTAATTACTTACATTATCCGTGTAATCTACATATATTAAATGTTAGTGTTTCAAACACTACGACTGTGAAATAGATCGGTCAGTGAGTGAATTTTTTTTGAAATATACAACCGAAAGATGAACGAGTATAAAATTGTACACACAGATGGAACTAAGTTGAGCAAAGATGATTATAATTTGTCACATTTCAGCAGCCTTCGAGATCATCGATGTTGCCTCCGAGAGACCTTAAAGCTCCCGTCTACTCGAGCTTAATTATTATCGCCGGAGGATTATGAAGTGCTTCTACGCAGTCAAGTTTCAAAGCAATGTTGTGAACACTACGCCGCTTATCTAACAAGTTGCTGTAAATTAAACGTAAGTTTAAACCCACTGTCTCTAAAACTCACTTGTTACCGCGTAACGAGCGAACGATCAAATTAATACCCGACACGTGAACAAGTTTGAATTATTTTAAACTTTCATTTCAAGATTCATCAGGTTACAGGTTTTCATTTGGTTTCTTTTGATATTTCAATTTAACCCTTTTATTATTCAAATTAAAACCAACATTTATTGTGTAAGGGCACAATGCACGAATATACCCGTTTCTATTTTTGTTTACTAAAAACTATCGTCTGCGACTCCGCTTGCGTAGACGTATAATAAACTGTTTACCTTTTATATCGACTGATCATGTTGTTAATCATAATTCCGATCTCGGCTTTCCACTCCCGATATCGCTCTTGTTTCAATTCTAACAAAATTATCCCCGAGAAACCCTTGGGATGTTTCGCATGAAAAACATATAATTCCGCTAAATTATTTTGTTATGAAATAACCTCTCTTTTGCTTTTGATCTCGATTCTGGTCCGGTCCGATTGCTCCCGGAACAGTGTTAATTGTTAGTTCTACCTTGGACCTTTCTCTTGTTAGTAAGTAGTGGCATAAGTCAGCAAGAAAATTCCTTCTATCTTCGGATTAGTAAAGACGCAGATAAAAGCTAGTTTATACTAAAACTTGGCCAAATAACATGTTTTTATAATACGGAAAAACAGTGTACATCGGACCAGTACTTCTTGAGTTGTAAGCGCACAAACGGACAGACGCAAAGAGAGAAATTACGTTATATAATATGTAAGAGTTTCGTCAGAAGCAGTCTGTGGCGTGGCAGCTAAATAGAAATGTAACAATCACGTTTTATTGCGTCGTAACTACGCCATCAGATTAATTATTTTTCTTGTTTCTATATGTGTAAGGATTTTTATGACCCATCAAAATGGAATAGCGTGTAGCGGTTGGTCTAAGACATAGTCACTATAAAAACATATTGCGCGGAAAACAATATCGCGAGTAGATAATAAGCTCCTAGAGATTTTTAGAGCTTTTAACTTTATTATGCTATTAGTTTTTCGCCCTTGGTCTTGTCATTGTTGCCATAAAACCTCGATCAATAGCGGCTGCCCTCGCAAAAAACTTCGTTCCTGTCCATTTTTTCGCTATAAAGAGTATCCTATTTATTGTACAGGCATAGGATAGTCTTTAGTATAAATAAATAGTTCTGCGTTTTCTCCGATAGCAGGATTAGAAAAGCTTACGTGGTTTATGATCTTCATATTTTAATAATTTTACATACCTTAATGAATATTATTGTTTAATTTGGTGATAAATGATAAAATCATATCATATGATAATGATGTGTGATAAAAAATATGTTGTCTGTTAATTACCACAGATTATATAAAAATATTAAACTTTTAAATATATCATTTACTTAAATCATTTAATTATTACATTAGACGTTTTTATTTTGATCTCTATATATAGGTCATATTTATATTAATATAAAACATATGTTATTACTACATGATTAATTAGTTTGCATTCTTCTTTTATGATTTCAGCTTTACAGGGAATTTATTTTTATTTTTCTGCTGTCTATGTTGTTGCATTATTGTTTAAGATTTGGATATTACGTTAAAAAAAAAACATTGAAATTAATCTAACCCGTCTAAACAGTGTACAATAAGAAAATAAATTAAAGGACATAATTTCAGTTATTGTCGAGTCCCAGTTATTTGTATGATTTATATAAAATTCAAGCCACTAAATCATGAATTATTACGAAAGGGTGCACGTGTCTCGGCGAAGCATTAATGCAAAACCTATTATATTTATAAGAGAAATTCATTTTCGCGAAAACAGTTTCCATTTTGTATAGTGATGGTCGCATTTTTGGATCCAAATAAATGGCGGTTGAGAATTAAATACAAAATTATAAAATTTGTTTCATATTCATGGGCAATTTTCTTGCGGGGCTGAAAAACCACGTGCCTATTTATATATTGATGGAAAATCAAAAATTGTCTATATGTACCAATAATTCTCTAGAGTTAGGAGTTTTAAATATTTGATTATAAATTAAAATACTTTTACAATTTTCGAGACCTGTTACACGTTTACATCATTCGGTTCTAATTTATTATAAAAATGAGTATTATAGCCGATTAAACAACATTTTCCGAACATTTATTGGATTCATTGAGCAAAATTTAAATATTGAAACGCAAAATTTTCGCCAAATTCGATCGTGAGATGACAAAGAGTATAAAAACTTTTTAAAGTCGAATTTACCAGCGTTCGTTCCGCGATTTGAGTAGCGGAATCGTTCTCCTCACCGAAGGAATAATCGTGAGGTGGGACTATTACGAAATCTATTCGAAATGTCAAACTTTACCGCAACGCGTCGATTGATCCATTGCATTTTCGCTACAGCTTCCTTTTCCGTCGTCCTCTTGCAAGCCATCAACGGACGGCTGGATAGATTGAAACGTTCATTGACTACTTCCCCGCGAGCAGAAAGAGCTGCCGGCGGATTATGTAAATGTTGAGCTAATCCGAAATAATTGCCGCCGCCGCGCGGAAACCCGACGTCCTATTAATTACTCGGCGCCTATCGAACAGGTAAGACTCCGGCTTTGTTTAGAATTAATTAGGGAATCTTCGCGGGACGATGATTGCGCGCCGCGCGGCCCGCCCGGCCGGAATTAAAATACCGCTTTGAATTTACGTTTCGGGTATCAAACGTAAATTAACCGTTTTGCGTTTGGACAGCCGGATTAGCGCGCCGCCTTTGTGCTGCTTCGGTTCCGCCGCGCCGGCACTTATCGAAATCGAACCTCGCGTCTGCGGGTTCCTAATATTTTTCCGGTGACGCATCGCGTGCGTACTGTCGGTGATGACAGAATTTAATCTTGTGCCATTTCAATGTCGTTTGTTTTTTTTTTTTGCCAGAATCGCCACGCTTCTACATATAGACGAGGTGGCTGAGAAATGGTAGACGAAACGGATTCATAACAAAACTGAGTTTCGTCTGTTCGATCAGTCGAAATAAAATATAACTCTAAAAAACGAAAAGTAACATCAAAAGGAAAAAAATCTGTATTTATGTTTTAGGCCGATTCTATCAAAATAATTTTCAAGTCAAAATGTATTGAAACCCTTACTTTATAACTTCAAATCGCTATTAGAAAGCGATTATCAAATGTTAACCCAAACTCCTGGCTAAGAAGAAGAAAATTAAAAGATGAGATTTTAAAGCCGCACAGAAATATGTAACGAAAAACCCGGACAAGCGCAAATAGGCCTCGCTCCTAGAGGGTTCAGTACAAACTTAACTATGTACGTCGATTTTTCATTCATCAACAGTCTCTGTGATTTTTATCTGTTTCCAACAAGAATACTGGTGAAATATTGGTTCCAGGGGCAAGATATTGGTCCAGGAAATATTAAACTTTTGCTGTTTCACACGTACATTAATTTCGATTTTTTCTTTAATTATCATAATTTTTGAAATTCTTAAGTTTTGATATCATGAAGTTAATAAATGTTCTTTTACATATCACGTCTACATCACGGTTCATACTCCACTTGAAAGTGTAAGTCTGTGATTATCAAATATATTTTTTTATATGGTATAAATTATCAATTTTCGAGTTTTTTCCTTTGTTTGTGCTGTGACATGTTTCTTCTTGGTAAATTTCATGATTCAATGAAAAGTATTCTGTAGGTTTTTTTTTTAATTGCAAATTTCAAAATATAAAGCATTAATGTCCTTATTTTGACGGTATTTTTTGATTATGTTGACTAAGACGTTTATTGTTTTTACAGCTTCAAGATACGGCAAACATGTTTGATGTTAATTTCAACTTGACATGCAGACACATTCCTGGAAAAATGGTCTTGACAGACAGACAGACAGACGGAAACGAAGTGATCTTATAAGGCTCTTTTTTTTTAGAGGTGCAGAACCCTAAAACTAAAATCACGTTTGTATTTAAAAGTTTAGGTAAATTTTGAGATGAAAAAGTAAATGATAATGATTACTACTTTCTTCTGCTATATCAAGAGTTAACTTGTGTGTTACAAACACTATGTCTGACCATAGAAGGATACACTCATATAATTGGCGGAGAGAAAAAAATAAAAGTATGATAAACTTTATAATTATGAATGATCAGTTGAAAAACAAAGTTGTGGATATGAAAGTGTTCTGTAGAGTCAACGTTGGTGCAGATCATTTCTTAGTGGTCTTTTGATGTCAAGATTTATACCAGCCATGCGAAAATGGTCACTATGGAGCTAGAACGAATAAAAGTTCGTATGTTTTAGGATTAGAATGTAAAAAATGACTATGTAGAGCGATTGAAAGATAGCTTGGGTGAAATATAAATGTATGAGTATCTAGTAATTGACGAAATGTGTAAGGTAACGAAATCTGTATTAGTAGACAAAGCAATAAAAGGTATGTGGAGGGAATAAGAGAATAAATGTTAGCAAGCAAAATAAAGAATGGTGGAACTTCGTTGTGAAGAAAGTAGTTGATGAAAAGAAGAAAATAAGGCTGGATTTAATGACAGCAAAGGCCAACCACAGTATGCAAAGAAAGAAGAGTTTGAGAAATAAGTTAAAAAGGCTAAAAGTACATATAAAAACCAAAAATGAGAGCTATGCGTGAAAAGAAAAAGAATGAAACAAAAGAACGTTATGAAAGGAGATTCTCGGATAATTTCTAGGCAAACCAAAATCGTTTTTGGAATATGATACAAAAGGCCCGGAATAATTCCATATCATCGTGAATAAATGTGATTAGGGCAATAATGGATGTTTACTTATTGATGGAAGAAAGTTATGTGAAAGATCTAGGGAAGAATTATATCGAAAGTGTTTGCCTGTGAGGATACGGTTGCAGGTGACAATGTTACTGAAACTGAATATATGATTTACGCTCGAAATGAAATTACAATGGACGAAATTATGAAAGCATTAAAACGGATTAAGGATTGAAAAAGCAGCTGGATATGATAGGGTTACGTCAGAAATACTGAGGGGCGTTAGGGGTATAGTGGCAAGTCTGCTCTACCAACTTTTTAATAAATGCTGGGAAAATAGTAGGGTACTGTTATGTCGGGATCGGCTAGTGACTTTGTTAGTGTAATCCTAAAAAGGATTATTATTAATATAACACTTTGTTAGACATATAAATAGATATCTTAACACTAAGATGCCCGCTGCGTAGTGTGTAGTACGTGAAGTAGTGGGTTTAACCTTTTATTGCGTCAAAAGCGTCATCGGACATTGCGTCATAAGGACTGACCGGGATGGACTTGAATGCATAGACGGAGTAAACTGCTTATAACAGTACCTAATGTCTGGCGCAAAGCTGTCTTCGTACCCCTTATAAAGGAGAAAGGCTCATAGCAGGTTTGTACAAATTACCGTCTTATAAGAATCCTCAGCATCGTTGGCAAATTGTATGCGAAAATTATTTTTGAAAGAGTTGTGAATGAGACTTAAAACAAGATCTAGGATGTACAAAGAGGATATCGAAAAGCAATGGGGTGTATGAATCAAATTTTTTCTACGCGAAATATTACGTAAAAGTATTTGGCCAAAAGATTTTGGCTAAAAGGTTTTCTGTATTTTCGTGGATTTGGAACAAGCTTATGATAGAGTGAAAATAAATGATCTATGAATGCTATGGTGATCTATGAGAACTCTATGCATGCATGGTATGAGTAACGGATTGATACAGGCAATGAAATCTCTATACAGGGAGTTCAATGCTTACGTCAGAACAAATGGGGCATACACTGACTAGTTTGACATACTCAGGGGTGTCAGACAAGGATGCATAACTTCTCCGTGGCTATTTAAACATTTAATGGATAGTGTCTACATAATCTGAAAGAGTGTAAGTGTACATTGATAATAGGTGAGCTGTCTATCAAATGATTCCTATACGCCGACGACCAAGTAATCCCTGCAACGTTGGCATGCAAGCTGCAGGAGATGGTAAATAAAATGAATGATTCTGTTAAGAAAAGGGGTATGAAAGTAAAACTAAGGTGATGGTGTTTGAAAGGAGAGAAAGCACGACTGAATGCGATATACATACAGAAGGTGAGAAAGTCTAACAAGTAAAAGAGTTTGTTTACTTGGGTTGGGTTGTTTACAAATGTCAGTAAACATGATAGAGATATCGAAATGAGAGTGAATGAGGGAAATAAAGTGAATAGAGCTTTGCTTGCTATCATAATTATTAAAAGCCTCACGAAAAATGCGTTTGGGTATCCATAATGGGTACTGATCTCTACGTTTATATATGGCAGTGAAAGCGGCGTATGGTAGAAGAAAAATGAAAGCGGAATTAATGCCATGAAGAAGTGATTTCTGCGTTATTACGTAGAGATCGTCACATATTTGAGTCGAGTGTTTTTGAAAGACTAATATAGGAATAGTGATGTCAGATAGCGGTCTGGTTTGAAGTGAGATGTAGTGACTAGAGTAGAGAGAGGTACGTTGCGGTGGTTTAGTCATCTGGTAAGGGCGAATGAAAGTAGATTGAAAAAACAAATCTATAGAGCGAATTTATGTGGTGGAAAGGTCGGCAAGGGTCGCCCTAGAAAATCATACGCAGACTAAATTAGTGGCATATTAAAAAAGGATCAAATTTTTAACACCCAAAACCGTCGAGCTTACATGAAAGGATTGATGGATGTCAAGGAAACAAGAGAGATATGTAAAAGACCGTAAATCTACAGTTTTTGTCTACCTTTCTGGGAAGTAGGCGTGAATTTATATTACATTATTATTATATTATTGTGATATTTCAATTCCTATTTTTTCTTCTATTATTAATCGCTATAAGAGCACGTTCCACTATTTTGTTTTAAACTCGACATTTAAAGAAAAAAAATATTTTAAAAATTAAATTTGCGTTCTATGTACTCCTTGTAAAAATTTTTCGCAATGAAACACGTCAAAATGAAGATATGGAAAGCAAAATTAATTTTGAAAGTGAATTTTAGTTGAAAGTGAATTTTAAAAAAGACGGTGGCCCTAATAGACCCTTAGGGCCACCGTCTCTGAATAAGAATATTTATTTTAGTCGTAAATCTTACTTCATAATTCATCATCTATCTATATAACTGTTTAAAATTTAAACTTCCTCGTATGGGGATCGATGATTTTATGTCTGGAATAAAGTAAACAGACGGACAATATATTCTAAGATGATTTACATAAAGTATTATTTTGACACGGAAAATTAAAAAGTGACGTGGCTTAATAACTTAATGCCTTACATGAAGATTTTCTTTATACACAAATGAAATTGGATATTCAAAATTCTACCGTAAATTCGTACTTAATTTGTAATTAACATAATAATTAATTACAAATAGCCTAAGACAATTAATTAAGCATAATGTTTGAAATGTATCTGCACACAATTCAAAGATGAACTGAGGCTAAGAATGAAACACATCTGTACTACTGAAATCTATACAAATTTTCTAAATAATATTCGTCTCACGACTTATTTACCTTGATTCCATAATTTTTAAAATATTTGTTAGCGTCTGTTCTTTTTATAACTTAGGAACGGTTTAACATATTGTAATGAAAATTGGTATACTGTAATTATTTGTGGTTGTACATGTAACAGGCTATTAACTGACTCTTACACTGTATATTATTTCCTAACGTAAGGACGGTTTGATTGATCTACCGTGGTGTACAGTCAGAAAATGATAAGCTATATATAATTTTGATATATCGTATAATAAACATAAAAATAATTGATTTTTTTTTGTATTTATTTAGCTGCCATATGCATGCATACGCACATACATACATATTCGACTATATAAAGTAATGATTTTTTTTATATAGTTGCATATGTGCGCATTTGTGCGTGTGCTTGTGACTGAATGATAATTTCATTATGGTTTTCAATAATTAATAGGTCATGTGAATTTTTCAAATGACAAATTAACAATAGATTAAATAATCTGTAGTAATTATTTTTAAACAAAAAGTATTTTGTTGTCATTTGTCTATACTAAATAATCTCTGGTTATAATCTATTTGCTTCAGTCGTCCACGGTTCAGAACGAATCAGGGAAGGGAGCTGTAACAATTATCATCGATTGTTATCGGTCTTTCATCATTTCGCAGACCGGAGTTCAGATCCTGCAACTCTCGCACGGCAGACGGTTCCGCACGTAAAACCTCAAATCGGCCATTGAATTCTTTTTCGGTACATAGCTACATCATCGCCATCATTAATTCAGCTTTCGTTTCTGACACTGTCGGCAGCCGGCACAGTGAGGCGCCATAAATCTCGCGGGCGCCGCCGGCCGCGCGCGTTGAGGCTGCGCCGACCGAGTTATTAAGCGAGAAAGCGGTTTATTACCGACATCAAGTTTTGGTCCGCGGAGCGAAATAAATGCGTTCTCCTCGGCGGCATGTCACGAAAATATTACACGTAAATTTTGTAATTCGGTTTCATTAAAACTTTAATTATGTCTATAATTTTTGGAAGGGTAATAAACGATACCACACCGTCGTGTAGTTGTATTGCTTGCTATAGGCCGGGCTCCGAAATTAGAATAATAATTACTTACATTAATCCTATAATTACTTTACTAATTTAGTTTTTTTTTTTAATTTTTTGTAATAAAAACAAATACGAATCTTGAAAAAGCGATAGAATAATTAAATAGACATTTTTCGTCGCAACCATTGAGGACGCCGTCGAGATCGTTTGTCATATTCAGTATGAGTGTTTAGTAGGTTATTGCTAAAACACTCATACATAATTAGATGTAGTAAATGTAAAATAATTTTGATATTATTCTACGACGACAAAGACCAACCCGAATGTTATTTTTCGGAAAAATATATTATTGATACCGATTTTGTTCCACATTTGCTCGAGATATCTTCGGCTTTTCGAATGTGATAACAATCTTTAAGTTATTTTTTTCTTCTCTTCACGCAATCCTTAGCTTTTGATTTTGCAAATTTTGAGATTATGTTCATTGACTGCGTCAACTAATATACATGCCGTCAATTGCTACAATTTGATTAGTTCTAATAATTCAGCTTATTCGAAGATTACATTTCGCCGAAGCTTCCTTCGTAACTTTATATTTTTGCCATCTTACACATTGGTATCTAATAGCTTACGAAATGTTACTTAGCTTTATAGTGGTAATAATTTCAGAGTGCCGTTAACGTTGAAAAATGAGACTTAGTTTGTTAAATAATTAGGAAATCAGCTATGCCTACTTTGACACACGGTATACTTTCGTATTCATACGATTGTCTCATTCCCTTTTCCTCCGTGTAAGATTGTCTTCTTATTAGGTTCTACACAGTGTTTATTAAATTTTTGGTATTTTAGGTGAAAATAATAATTATTTTCATTTTCTATTTCATCTTCGAACTAACCTAAGAATTTTTCGTGTTGAATATATTTACATATTAATTTCCAACTTATCAAAAGATATATATTACTTAACATTAAAGTTCTCTCGGTTTTATTGCGTTTTCATAGAATGTTTCTTATATCAGATCAAAATGCATTCAACTCTTTGGCAGATTTGGATACATTTAGCGTGTGAGAACCTAAGACGACAATTTGCCAATTTTAATAAAGACAAAAGAGTCTCACGTTTGCACATTTATAAGCGTAGCGGATATCAATTTTTTAGGTTGTGTGGATACCATCGAGGTTTTAGTAACTATGGTAGATGTGAAGTAGGTATATTTTAGGTTTATTTGTTGTAATTCATAGAATGTATGAAATGTTATCAATCTTCGTTAGTTTGAAATTAGAAAAATATGAATGTTACATCTAAATATTTCTAAAAACGATTCGTCATTACGTAAACACATAAAAATCTTAGAAAAAATAAAATAAAAAAAGATTTAAAAATAAAATGACTGCCATATAATTATCTCCAAGATGATTTGTTTTTACGTGAAATTTACATATTGTTCATGACACTGTTTGACGGTTTTCACGATGTTTCATATGTATAAAACATCGTAAAAATCGTCAAACTGTCCATATCTAGATTCAGATAATTATTTATTCAATTACAACAAAACGCTTTAAAAACAATCCCGCTGAATTTGAAATTGTTGATAAGAAGGTATATTCTTTTACAAGCAAAGAGAGAAGCAACTCGTATTTCTAATATAAAATCCTTCATCCTTTATTTTCATTTTACCTTTAGTACCACGAACCTCCTGTAATACAGGCATGAACGAATAACCGGACTACACCGCCCAGTCGACAAAGGGTCATAGCACTCGAAGTTTACAACTCCTTAGGACAGCTTTTTATTATCTGTCCGTTTACAGGCTTAATGTATGTATTGAACGACGTTTCTCGCAACAGACGGTTAATGTTTCAGAATTATATGCCCCTTTTCTAAAGCTTCTTGATGTGTTACGTGACATTTCAATTTTGTCGCGTATAGGCGTGGCCCAGTTCATATCTAATCACGGACAATGGAGGGTTACGTAGCTAGTATTATTACTTAACTCTTCCATTTGGTTAGGCTTATACCATTCCAGATGCCTTTGTCAAACTTTCGTAATATCGATAGTCGTAATGGGATCGTGCGTTATGCTTAGTATTTGCTAACCAAGGTCAATTACAATAGCTTTCATCGCTATATAACAATTCGTAAAAGTATGTAGGTTGTACAGGCATTCAGTTTCTGTGACTTTTCAGATGTTTTGTATAACTAGAGGTCAAGGCTCAGTTTGAGCCTGAGCCGCTCAAAAACTATTCAGCTGTAACAATTTACTTTGCAAATTCCCAATATTTTTGTTAGAATTGCCGCAGGAGTCCAAAGGAATGGCTAATGTTTTTAGCTGATATATATATTTATTCGTCTCTTTGAGTTTTATTCTAATTTCTGAAATCAGTCGGCCGATTTTAATAAATCAAATCTTAAACTACTTGTCTTAATTGTGCAGGCAATATTAATAATTCAAAGTTTACAATAAATTATTTGGCAAATTCGAATTGCGGAAAAATGTGATCAGACAAACGTCATTTTATTGATAAGTAATTATTGAGCAATTATTGACAGTTCTTATACGTCATTAAATATTAATAATTTTGTTTTCGTAATTAGCAAAGTAATATTTTAAACAGACACATAAATGACAACATTAAGGGTATGTCATTAATAGAAATATAAAGTATAAACAAATAAAGAGCTATTACGTGAGACCACTCAAATAAAACTAGAAAATATAAAAAAGAAATAAGTTACGGCAAAGACATCATTTACAGTATAGTTATCAATATTATACATGTAATGAAAAAAAAAAATAAGCAAGGACTGCCGACTACATTTCCATTATTTAATATTATTTTTGTCCAAAGAGTTAAAGTGTCAGCAGAGTTACAGCTGAAATGCACCGGTAAAATGCATTATTTTTTAAATATTCCTTATCCGGTATCCAGATAAAAATAATAAAATACAAATTGCTACTATTTTAATATAATACAGATAAACTTTAATACAATTTTTGAATGTGCTATAAAAACGAACTGAAATTAAATTAACTCGATTGGTACAAACGATAAATTTTTAATGAAAGGATTTAAATTCGCTACGACGTAACTACAAAACAGAAATTAAATCAATAACAATTTCCAAGTACTGGTCAAACGCATAAATTCAAAATACATCTATTTCAACATTTTTGAATAGCCTAGATAACACGGATATGTGATTGTTTTCAATAGATGGGTGCGATTCAAGATGTAATATAAAAAAAAATACACGAAAGTTCTCGTCGCCCCGATGCATAAACTGTTTTTACAAGTTTAGCTCTGCATTTACCAATGTCTACTCGTGCTTCGAAAGTTTTTCTCTGCACCCGTGATAGTTTATATCGTATTCGATCTGACAGTTTGCATTATTCCATAGCCCACAAGCGCGCTGCGCTCGGGTCGGGCGCGTCACCGTTTTTAATCTAAATAAAAGCTCGGCGCGAGCGCGGACGTCATTTGAGTCGTCATAAAAAAGCTCCCCGCCAAATTATTACCTTCGATTATTGCCACTTGCTTCCGATAATAATTGGATCGGCCGAGATTTATTCCGTCGATGTCCAGAACTGGCATTTCACGTTTTGTATGCGGACTAGTCTTCGACCACGGCTTCGTCCGTGTTGTGGAAATAATTATTCGTGTTCCCATCTGTAACCGTCTTTCTGAGAAGTGAACATGCTTCGAAACGATATTTAGGAGAGCATCTGACAAGGTAATTATAAAAAAAAGAACTAAAGATTCGTTTAACTAAAAGGTTAAATAAAATACTGTACAGGTTTCACTTCAGGTAAATTAAATTCAGCTGAACAAAAATAAAATCATTAACGTTAGATATTTGTTTCGTCATCTGAGTCCAGTTTATGTTTCTGTGATCTTCACTTTGTTTTGAAAACGATGAATGCAGTGTACACAAGTTACATTTCTATTGTTTTTTACCATATTTTTAGACCATGTATTCCTTAAGTTGCTATTGAAAGCTTAATATTTAAAACATGACAAATGCATTATAGAACACGATGTGTTCATTCATATTTAAGGGTTTTAATTCTAAAAAAGAATCTCTTTCATACCACGCAATTTTTTTATATAATGGGGAAATTAACTTTCAAATAGAATCGAATTTCCAAAAATTTTCTTATCTATTATTACAATACTTCATTTTATTTTATAATACAGTATCCCATAAACAATACCCCGTAATCCATAAAATATAGAATTATGTAAATAAAATACAAGTAAACATCACAGATCTCTAGAACGATAGAACGATAATTTCAAGCAAAATATTCTGTTTCGGGTATTTAAAATTTGACCTTTCTTTAATATGCCATAATTTCTGTCTGCATTAGATTGCCTAAGGCAACCTCGCCGATCTTGTTACATAGACTGCTCTATAGATTTGTTTTATCAGGCTACCTTCATGTTATCTAATCTTACCTGACCATCTCAACATACCGTTTTCTACTCTAGACACTACATCTTCTTTCAAACCACACCGCTCTATAACACAAATATTCTATTATTTTATGTATACATTTCAAATACATTTTAAGTATACTGTACAGGAATCACATCACCACTATATTGATTATACTTTCGTACTTTTTGTGCCATGTCTAACTTTTACAACCAAACACAAGTATATAAACCATGATTCTACTATGGACAGCCAAACGAGTTTGCCGTGAGATTCTTTTGCTGTTTATAACAATATGTAGGCAGTGGCGGCGCTAGGCGTCGGCGACGTCGGCGACCGCCGACGGCCTCGCGCCTGAAGGGGCCTCGCAAACAAAAAAGGTTTGCCTACAAGTTATTAAAAAGAGGCCTCGCAAAAAGTTTTGCTTACAAGTTATTAAAAAGAGGCCTCGCAAACCTGATGTCGCCGACGTCCACGAGTGGTGTAGCGCCGCCACTGTATGTAGGATCCTATTCACTTTATTTCCCGCATTCACTCTCCTTTCAATATCTCTCTCAAGCTTACCTTCTTTTGTAAATATATTAATCAAAATAGCCGAACTCTTGCACTTGTTCAACTCTTCCATTTTCTGTACATACGCCGCATTCAGTTACGCTTACACTTCCTTTGAACATCATGACCTTAGACTTGCTGACATTTACTTTGATACCTCTTTTCATGCCAGAATAATTTATTTTAATTACCGTTGCCTGCATTTCGCACGCCAACAGAGCAAGGGTTACTTGGTTATGGGCGTATAGGAGGAATTTGATAGACAGCTCGCCCATTCTTAGTCCATACTGATATTCTATCAAACCATAGATTTAGCTGTCTATGAATAGGTTGAATAGTCACATTGATGCTACATATCCTTGTTTGATAATTCTATGATGGACGATTTCCATTTATTCTGATGCAGGCATTCAGGCTGGGTTTTTGTATGCAGTGCCCTTGTCAATTTGATACCCAAGGTTTACAAAATGCACACCAATGTCTTTGTTTGTTTAGAACAATTGAATCGTTTTGAACGTTAAATCTTAGGAGCAGAAAAACACACTTAAAAGTATAATGTCTATTGTTGAAAGTTTACTTTATAATGAAGTAATAATTCAAAAATAGAAAAATAAAACTTGGAAAAATTAAATTAACACAATGAAAACCATCATAACCTCTTCATATTCATAACGCCTTACCGGTATAACAACACCTAAGATCTCTCAAACATTTGTCATACCGCACAGCCAAAGCAACAGAACAATGGTTGAAAATCGTCTCACACAATAAATTTCTCGATATTATTTCGAAATAGAGACCACTGTAAAGGGATGTTTCAATGGATTTAGTTCACAATAAACACGGGCGGGCTTAAAGACGTGCCATTACTTAATTGGGATTTATGAAGAGGTATCCCAGGTATACGGGGCGGATCCGATATCGGATTTGCCTAGGACAAATAATGTGAAACTACTACGTTTGATCGAGGCAAGGGACCTTCCTTCTAGGTTTTGTTTTCGGATAGGTATGCTAAAGAAAGGGACTTAGGTGGATTTGATATCTTGCAAATAGTTAGGTTATTCGTTCTCCTTTTATTTTTTTTAATATAAATAATGGAATACACAAATTACTTTATATCGTATATTTGCCGAATAATAAAAAAAAAACAATAACTAAATATCATAAGTGAGTATAACGATTTACACATTGATGTCTGCCATTAATGATTTAAATATTCTATTACTTCAAATATTATTAACATATTTGTTATTTGTTAGTGGGTGCTAAATATAGTTAATGTTAGGTTTTTATTCACTCCACTACATATACGAGCATTTCTTCCCACAATCTTTGTATTTCAGATTGATAGAACATTAACACTTAGATATGCGGGCCCAGTGCGATTTGGGGACTGCTAACCGTCATTGTCACTAGTTTATAACTGGTAAATACTATAATTTATATAAATTATTGAAATTTATATTAATATTGCAGATTTTTTTTTAATTTTCCGTTTTTAGGAATTTCTCAACACTCAGTTAATAATGCGAAGATGTAAACGAATTCAACTAACAGCTGATAAAATATCTATAAAACTAAATCTAATCGAAATTAAAATGAATGTAATGAAATAAAGAAAATCTTTAACAATGAACTTTGTCAGTTTCCTTAATATAAGAATTCAAATAATCCAGTTGGGCGCTTGCGTACCTATAAAAGGGTAGAAAATTGTTGATATCATTTTGTGAATTCTTTACAAAAGGTGTGATAAGTCAGACGGATAGTAGCTGACATTTAATATTGACACGGTAAAAAGGGAAAGGTTTGAGCTGAAAAAAATTAAAACGAAGATAAGGATTCTTCGCAGACAAAGTCCCCTTTTTCGGGTTCCGTACATCTGATGAAGAATGAGACCTTTTTAGTATCACTTTCGTGTCTGGTCAGTCTATCCATCTTTAACAGCTTATTCTTTACTAATCTCTTACTAATCTCCTTGATGATAAACAGTTGGGCTTTGGTTCATGTACAGAATAAGACAACCAAAATTCGAAAATATTAGCGTAAATAAAAGAATTTATGATTTTGGGTGGTCAATTGGAAAATTAAAATACTTTGATTCAATGACAATATTATATAATCGGCTTTATTTATGAAGGATATTTTTTTTAACATTCAAAATGCGTGGTTTCAAAAACTTAGAAATTACTGAGTAAATATTTGTAAAAATAAATAATATTACAAGGTATCTCTAATAATTTGTAGAAAGCTTAAACGAAAATTTTAAATCTGCGAATTTCCACGGGAGACGAAAAGTAGTGGTTGACAGAAAATACGTATAAAACGTGTTACTTAATTCCATCCAAGACTAATAGCATAATTTATGTAAGCTAATGATGCTGATTATTGGATTTAAATAAATAATATAAAATGTTAGTATATACATATATAAGATCAGGGGTTCTTCATAAAGCACAACACAATGTGATTCATCTAAAACAGAGATTTATTTATGAAATACAAATCAGTTTCACATGAAATATAACAATTGAAAAAGAAAAATAATAAAAAGGTGGTTACCTAAAAAGGAGAATCGACAATTAAATGTTCATGCCTTACTCATCTTATTACAAAACTTCAATCGTCTTTTGCACAATAGACTTAGGTAAATTCACAACGATAACTTTTATATAACACTTAATTTTTAAAGAAAGAAAAAACCACGTTTATTTTACTAATCATAATTCGGTCTTGTTTCTTTTCTCTTACTCGTGGCTCCCTCTTGTCAATGTCATTGTCATTGTCAACGTCATTATCAACATCACAAAGGTTTCACATATAAAAAGATTAGTAACAAATTAATTTTGATTCATGTATTTGCTCTTTAGCAATGTCAAATGAAAGAATATCTTTTAACTTATTTCAGAACTTATATGGTTTATAGTCAATTGGGATACATAAACTTTTCATTACGAGGGACCTTTTGACCAGATTTTAATTTTCCTATATACGACAAAATTATTTCTACAATTAGACGGATGTTAAAATGTAAAATATACATATAAATTAATTAATTAATAACGTATAAATATTAAGATGGTAACGTGGATTTCTAAAAGTTTGGGAAACGAAAAATTGTTTCAATTGTAAGGCAACTACATACTTCAATCAGCAGCCGATCCATAAAACCTGATTTTTCAAGTAATTTGTGTAAAATAAAAAACATATACTAGAAAGTAAAAAATAGATGCCCTAGATATTAACACAAATTACAAATGAGAGTAAAAAATTTTTGACCATCTCATTTAAAATTGTTTGAAAAAACGTTTTAAAATTTTTAAATCGAAATGTCTTTGAAACTTATGTCGAGAGATGCAATTATTTTTATACGAGGAAAAAGAAAAATTATTTATCGAGGGAAGCTATTTTACACATTTTTAATTTATTCTACACAATAAAATATATAAAATAAAATAACGAATTAAAGTATGCCCCCTTCATTTCATACTTAGGGAACAACGGCTTAATGTAGATAGTATAAGGATGGTAATATTGTCTCAAAGTCCTCAGTTCGGCTCAAGCAGCTGTACGTTTGTATGTATTTTCTGTGTCTCTAATTCTGACGCTTATCATTATGAGAATACGACTGATTTTTCTATGAAAATAAAAAAAAATATGAAGGAATTATTTTTACCTACTAACAATATCGCTCTGCAGAATTTGTAAATGACATTTTTAGATTTTTTGTATAATGTTATTACATTAATAGTCCTTGAAACATAGCTAGCTGGTTGTAGTCGACTGACACCTGATTTATCGTGTCAAAATCAAAGAAAATACGTATTCACGATTTGCAGTTTTAGTATTTTTTTTATTGTAAGGATTGTAGGGCTTCAATAAAAAGAAGGAGGTTCTCAATTCGTCGTAATATATTACTTCTTTGTTTATGGACCGATTCGAATGATTCGTTTTGCATTAGGTTAGATAGTTCCATGGTGATCCCATTTAAAATTTACTGGTATTGTACCTTGAATTTGTATATACTAAGAAACTCCCCAAAATCAAATAAGAAATCTCTAGTGAATGGAGTATTGCTAAGTTTTTAACGGTCTCAAAACGAGATGGGTACCGATTTAAGGTTTTGGATTAGCTGAACTAGACTGGACATAAAGTAACACCGAGTACAGCTGAACTCCTTAACAATAAACAGCATGAATGTGCAGAGTGAATTATAATGGATGGTATCCTTGTAAGTATTACATCAGAAGACAACGAAGGCATGAGAGTATCCTCCTACGATGGAATCTTCAACGGTGAACAGCATAGGCTTGAAATTTTTCGTCTCAATATGTTCTGAGGATAGATAGCGTCTTCATACGCGAAAAGACGATGCAACCGTGAGAGTTTTCTCCTATGATGGAACTCTTCAACGGCAAGCAGCACAGACTTGAAATTTGATATTCAGACTATTTTCATGATGGATCTTGTCCTTGTACACCGGATGAAAATGTAGTCGTGAGGATTTCCTCGTACGGTAAAACTTTTCGACCAGCTTGTGAACAACAATGGATTGTATGCTCATAATCGGAAGTCGGGTGGGAGGGTTTCTTCCTAGGATGAAACTTTTCAGGAGTGTACAACCATGGAATTGAAATTTTTCATACGGGCTGTTCTGAGGATGGCTTGTGTTATCGAATAACATCAGATGATGCAGCCGTAAGGGTATTCACCCTTCAAAACCGGTTCAACTGACTGTTGAAGAGTTCTTTCAAAAAGGTTATTTTTCAGTCAGAACTCTTCAACGATGATATTGATAAATATAAATAATTTGAATATCCTGAAAATGTATATACTTCCTTTCAGTAATAAGAAAAATACGTGGATATACTACTCTATGTCGTTCGTACAGAGCAAACCTGCGGTCCCGCGTCGCAACCGACACACACAGTTTTACATTACATATGTATATATACTTATGAAATTTGCTTTCCTACTTTTTCGAAGCTAGCTGAAGCAAAGCAAATTAAAAATATAAAATAAGAAAAGCAAATTAGTTTATAAACAAAATATTGAGTCAAATTATGAAAATTGATATAAAACCATGTCTGGCATATTTTTAGCTGGTACCGACTTGGAAAACAACTTGTTATATAATTACTTTAAGATTTTTGATAAAAGTATTTTTTTAAGTCTTTTATTTAATGTTTTTACAGTCAATAGGTATCAAAATTATTAGACTGATTTTGTCTATTATGGGAAAATGAATATTATATTATTGACGTACTGCTAAGGTAACATTTAATTATAGTGCGAACATTGAAATAATTAAAACTGACAATTAAAATTTAAATAAACTAATTACCAATTACTTTTAAAACATATAATTTAATATAATTTGTAATTCGACATTTCAAAATATACATTTGACTACAATTTAAATGCATAACTAAAAAATAATATGTATCTAAATTATAGCTAGTAATTAAAATCGAAAATAACCAAAAAATATTATCTCTTTCAGTATTACAACACTGAATAATTCAGCATGGAAAACAAAAAAAATATCCAATCGTTAAAACAACGATAAAAATCATTAAGGATTCTCAACGGACATTGTCTATTCTAGATTATGTCACTGATGCTCGAATAGTGGCCATTAAGTTTAGTATATATTAGAAAAATTTGAAACATATCAGATGGAGTGCAAACATTAACAATAATAGTTTGGCCATAAGTTATTTATTTACAACTAATGTTGCTACACATTCACGTAGTATATATAATTCATGACGTTGATAGCAATAATTGAGAGATTTCATAGTATCATTGCAAAATATATATTGCTCTGAGTCAATGCCTTATAACCATATTATACCCATATTTTAAAATAACAATTTTTGAATAAAATTTCCAAAATAACAATTTTCATATTTTAGAATGAATATGATATAATTTAATTACAGCACATTAGCCCCATGATTCGTCAGTTCTATTCATGATTACAAAAAGAAGGAAATATTTTTTAGTCTATTGTTTATACCTACGAATTTATAAAATTACGCGATGCTCACTGTGCCCGTCGAGGACGGCTGGCGGCGCTCGTACGTCAGTGCCTAAACATCGCGTAAGTAACTCCTGTTACAAATCGTCAAAAATAACGAAAACCCCCATTTACCATATTTATTTCAAGTACTATATTGCCTGTCTTTGCCATCATTATCGTTTGCGGTTCAATTACATCTTATTTCATAGAATCGCTATTGTTTGTGGTATCTCTGCGGACCACTGGTTGAGAACTACTGTGTCTAGTGATATTGGTTATTGCATAACTAAGAATATCTTATATATTTTATTATCCGAGTATATTTTATTCGGAGAGCGATGTGACGCATTTATTACAAGCGAACTAATTACTATTGACAAACTAATAATGTATCTCAATGCTTAAGCTATTTTTGTGATAATAACTAATAATTTATTATACATTTGGACTACACCGTAGAAACAGCTTTCGGTTTTATTTTTAAACATAAACGTAGTTCGCAAACTGCGTACATTTTATATTATTTATAATTCACATATTTATATTAATTTTATGGAAACTTTGAAGCATAAGGATTTTTTAATTAATTTACCAAAACCTGTTTAAATAACGGCCGCTAAATGAAAACCAATGGGGATAAAAAAATTGATTTATTTTATTGCTTTCATTCTTTACTCTGATCAGCTCGGAACGTGTGTTACTGCTGTTGGTCAACAAAAAGAGATAACAGTTTGGTTGTCAAACGCGTTACCATTAATTTGCTTTTAAACATTTAACAAACTTTTTATTGGTAGATTTTGAGCATTGAGGAGATTATGTTGTCCTTTGTAAAATTCATATATCAAATAATTTCGTTTTAAGATAGGAGAGATCATTTTGTGTTAATATCAAGCAAATGATAGATCTTAATTAAATGACTCAATAAAACTTTAACACACTAATTAATAAAATGTGATAGAGTTTATCCAAATTACTAAATTAAGCTCAGTGAAAAAAATACAAAAACAAATGAACCGTGTTTAGCGTTCCGTGGTAAAACGTAAACAAAGGAACCCTTAAGGTTTGTCCTGATGGTTAGTTTATTTGTTCGTCTGTTCGTCCATCTGTATGTTACAGTTTTATATTTTTAAATTTTTCCATTGATTTTCATGAAATTATACAGACAGGTGTAAATTAAAATTATTACTACTAATTTACTAAAAAATTACTATAAAAATAATTTTTAAGGGTAGCTTTCTATATTATTCAAAATTGCCGTAAAAGAAAAATAACGCGAGGTGTCGTTGGATAGGTATTTAAAAATGAATTAGATGTTCTTGAGTGACTTTTTTTCTGATGTGATATGTTAACTTTATTAGCTTCCAAAATTGTTTGGAAACTTTATTTAACTTTATTTCCCCTCTTTTTACTTTTGAATCATGTGTTTTTGGAAACTAAAAATATAACAGTGATAGTTCATAATTTTTTTTAATAATCACAATATTGTTTTTAATAATCACAATATTCTTTTATTAATACATTTAGTAACAATTTAATCACCCGCCTATATGCAGTTGGCATGCATATACATTTTGATAGAATACATATTCACCATTAAAACAGACATTTGATCTCGTGCTGTTTAAGATTAATGTTTTTCTAATTCATAAGGATGATTTACATTTTTTTTTACTTCTAAACACCATTAATCTTAAGTAATCTAACAATGTCGCAATATAACAAATATAATGAAATAATTTTTTTAGCGTATTTGAAGACACAAAAACATTTCTATAATTTTATTAAGTAAGATGTATATTGCTTATCTATCTGTATGTATATTACGGCTGTATCTATGTATATATTAAGCTGTCAAATAGAATAGGTATTTTCTATGTGAATGTGAATTTTTCAATTTCCAAACATTCAGATAAAATTCGCTTAGCCAGACACTTTTCAAGGGCAGAAGAGTTTGTATTCCCTGAAAAGTTCTTTATCCATTCTTATGAAAGCATATATTTGCTATCGAGACTGACATGTAGTCTCAGCATAATATTAGTAGTAAGCAAAATCATTTTCCAACGCAATTGGGTGAGAATATGCTTGCCTAGCTCATGGGCGATCGGCGATAGCATGATAGGCGAATTAGCCGACTTCGTTCTCTTCTATGTATGTATGAACCGTTAGATCAGTTGAATTTGTATTTTATACACAGATCTTTTTAATTACGGATACCCCTAAATGGAAACTTATTAAGTTATAGTCGGCCAGTCGTACTGAGGGTTCGGTAACATCACACAACGCATTTTGTGCAATGTATTAAACAAAAAAGAAGTGATTTGTTTCCTTCAGTTGGGGATGCTTAGCACAAGGAGTCATAGATAATTATATAGTGTAAACACTTTTGTTTTTGGTTTTGTGATTTGTGATTGCACTGTAATTAAACCAAGTTTGATGCTATAATGTATTAACGTTTAGGTTAGAACGAAAAGTAAGAAATGTTAAAAACCAGAGAGGTTTCATGGGTTTTTGTAGACAATCAGTAAGTGGACTTTTTTTGCTAATTCTTTCATGACACTTTCTTACCAAGGTAGTAATATTCTGCTACAAAAAAAAAAAACAATATTTTACAATATAAAAGTATAATTTTGTTTTACATCATCGTAAAATGGATTGTATGCAGAAAGTTAATGAAGTTTAATTCTTCAAATAAATAATTAGGTGCAATTAATAAATTATTATTTTTACTGTAAATTACGTCGTACTTATATTTTATGCAATGCGTTTATTGCGTTTTTTTTTTTCCGACAAAACAGTATATGCTATATATTACACATCACAACATATTAACCCCCCTTTTTTTATAAGGCCATGCGCCGTAATAAGACACAATATAGTTTGAGATTTTCATTCGTTTTCCTATCCTATACCAAGAATAACGTCAGAATCAATGCGAATTGTGTATCAATTTAGTCGCAAGAACGTTCTCTGGTGTCGGCAGAACTAATGCGAGATACGAGAGTTTCAAAACGGCTGAAGAGTTTAACCTAAAGAAATAAAGATAACGTTCAGTGGCAAAATGGAGTTCATTTTGAGTGAAGACAAAAATAATATTTCTCAATGTGGTGTACCAAACGGGAACTCTCCTGAAATCACTTGGGCGTCAAATATTTGTGTGTCTGTCTGTTACAGCGGGTTTATTTAGAATCTTTTTGACATAAAAATGAACTCTTGGCACAATATTGAAAGTTCTTTATCTAATTACGTACGTTGTTTTAAAGCTCAATTTAATTTTCTTGGCAGTTAAAAAGTTTTATTTTTTAAAGTCGGATTTGAAAATAGCGGGTGTATTGTCAAATTATATGAAAGCCTGTAAATAATTAATAATTACATACGATACCCGATGTGATTTCAGAGTTACACTTTTTTATGTTTATTGAAAATCATATATTCAAATTCAAATTCAAATTCAAAATATCTTTATTTCATAGGTTACAAAATAACACTTGAAATACGTCATAATTTTTTGCGAATTTACACTTTACTTAACTCTTCAATTCCCAGTGTCAACTGTAGGTGACATAAGTTTAAATATTTTTTTCTACTACATGCAAATTATATCTTAAAATTCTACCACTATTTTAGCAAAGCTAATAAGTCACATTACTAATTATTTTTTTCTTGCAACACTGATCAAACGTCATCTGTCAAATTCATTCAGTTGTTTAGCGCGCTACTTGAGCAGTCTGAGTTTGTGTGATTTCTTGCGATATAAAGTGAAATAAAAATGCCTAGACCGTAAGTATTTAATTTTTCTTATTCCATTTAATAAATAAATATATAAGCTGTAATATAAACGTATTTTACAATAAAATAACTTATAGCGTCATTGCTACAACTTCGGAAATATGCCGTGGCACCTGTGGGTGCCACTGGGCAATATAATAACTCTACTATTGTTTGAATTCATTCTACGAAATAACATGAGTATTGTTTATATTAGGGCTTATCGCTATGTCGTGAATTGTTTTACAGCTTGTTTACGTATTGCAGGTTGACGTTAGATGAAATTGCCGAGGAGTTGGAGGCCGGGGAGGACCCAGGTGATATTATTTTATTTCCTCCGGATGATGGTGTGGTAACGGACGAAGACAGTGGTGATGAAAATGAAGCTAATATTCTTCATCTTTCTAGTCGCATGCTTCGATCTCAAGTAGAAATACAAAATAGACCTTCCATCTCTGGAGACAACTGTTTAGATAATCTGGAAGAAGAGGAAGAAGTGGAAGTACCCGCACCAAAGAAAAAAAAGAAAAAAGAAAATACTATAAAAAAATGGTACAACAATGTCAGCAATACTTGTTTTACTACTTGCGGTAAAGGAGACTGTGATGAAGAAGTTTTTTCTAACTCTCAGGAGGAAATGACTGCCGTCGAATGTTTCGAATTGCTCTACAGCGACGACATAGTAAAATTCATAGCTGATATGAGCAATTTATATGCTTTACAGAGAAATCACACTCTAAATGTGACTAGTAATGAAATTAGAGTGTACATTGCAATACTGCTACTTACGGGATATTTGACTCCAAAGTACATGCGAATGTTCTGGGAAGTGAAAAGTGACACGCACAATGACCTAGTGGCATCTAGTATAAGGAGAAATAGATTTTTTGAAATTCAGCAGTACCTCCATCTTTCAGATAGTACATCCTTGCCAGCCAACGACAAATTCGCCAAAGTTCGAGAATATTTCACGAAACTAAACGTAAATTTTACTGCTAATTTCACAAAAGCTGGTTCTTCACACATTTCCATAGACGAAACTATAGTACCATACTTTGGAAGGCACGGCACCAAACAACATATTCACGGTAAACCAATAAGATTTGGTTACAAGCTCTGGTCAGCAGCTACACGACATGGATATTTGGTAAATTTTGAACCTTATCAGGGCGCGTCCGGCCCAAGCCTCAAAATGCAGTCTGAGTTAGGCCTAGGAGCTGCTGTTATTTTAGAGCTCCATTCAAGATTACCAATTGAGTTAGGTCCTTACAACTTATATTTTGATAATTTTTACTGGATTACCGATGCTAAAGTACTTACGAGAGCAAAATGTTGGGGAACTGGTACTGTTCAGAAAATCGTCTAGAGAATTGCAATTTGCCTAACTCAAAAGACATGAAAAAAGAGCCAAGAGGCAAGTTATATCATAAGGCTTCTGAAGAACTTATTGCAGCTAAATGGCATGATAATAGTATCGTCACTATAGCATCCAACTGCCATGGATTAGATCCTATCACAAAAGTGGATCGAATTGGATTTGTGGACAAAAAACGGGCCAAAATTCAAGTTGACTGCCCAGCCATTATCAAAATGTACAATAAGTACATGGGTGGAGTAGACCGTTTTGACGAAAATGTTGACTCCATGAGAGTAGCTCTTCGTGGCAAAAAGTGGTGGTTCCCGCTCTTTGCTTTTGGCTTAGACGCAAGTTGCCAAAATGCATGGCTAATCAAAAGAAACTCAGAAAACAACTGGACCTACTGCGATTTCCGTCGAAATGTAGCAACTATTTACCTGCAAAAATATGGCAAATCTCCAACCCGCAATTCTGCTTGTGGCGTTCCTGTGCAGATAAGAGTGCCTACCGAGGTGAGGAGTGCAGGAAGTGCGGATGATCACTCGCAAATCGACTGTTCTCAACGAAGATGCGGATATTGTCATCAACGCACTAGAAAAATGTGTGCCAAGTGTAATATTGGTTTGCATGTAAAGTGCTGGTACAACTTTCACAATAAATAAGTGTATTCTTTTTTAATAAGTACATAAATAAAAATTATCTACCCTAAATACTGAAGTCTTATTCCTATTAAAAGAACGCCTGTCCAATGCCCAGTGTCACCTGTAGGTGACATCCCCATAAAAAAAAACCGGGGTAGGTAAGAATTTTTTTATTTATTTTTTTGTCGTATCTAAATGTATCTTAACTGTTTTATATAAAGAGACTATATATATTTTTGATTTCTTGTACATGGAAATTGAAGAGTTAATATAGGTCGGGGAAAATTTTTTTTTCGTATTTAATAAGTAAAAAGTTGCACTAAAATTATTTGGTTCTGCTGTGGTTCTGGCTAGCTTTTGTTCCATAGATGTCATTTTACAAAAAGAAAAATAAAAAGTAAAAGTGGTGTTCCGCTATTTTTCATTGTTTTTTTGTCCACCAAAATGAGTGAATTGAAGGTAGAAATTCGATACATTTTGAATTTTTATTACAAAAAAAGGGAAAAAACCGACACAAGCCGCAAAATATTTTTTTTAAGGCTTATGGACATAATGCAGTGTCGGTCGGTAAGAGCAGCACAAAACTGGTTCAAGTGCTTCCAGTCCGATAATTTTGACATCAAAGATGGACCTCACTCTGGTCGACCTGTTACAAATGAAGTCGATGTCATTTTGGAGAAAGTAGAGTAAGATCGGCATATTAGTTCTTAAATCATCGCGAAAGAATTGGAAATTGACCACTAAGCAGTTTTAACCCATTAGAGAAAAGCTGCATATACAAAAAATCTCGTTACTTCGATCTCGCACGAGCTTACTGAAAAACAATTGATGAATCGTGTACTCATTTGCAGTTTTCTTTTGAAAGGTAATGAAACTAAACCGTTTTTGAAAATATTAATCACTGATGATGAAAACTAGATTACTTATGACAAGAAAGTGTGAATAAGATCGCAGTTAAAAGGCAAACAAGCTCGACAGACTATAACAAAACCCGGATTTATTCGCAATAGGTTGATGCTACGTATGTGATGGGATTGGAAGGGCACTTTTCATTATTCATAAATGGCGACAAATTGTTTACCAAAATGGCGTATATTAAATATAAATAAAATATGATGAGATATCTTAAATTTATGTATCAAATACGAAATTTTTATACCAACTCGATTGTAATATTGTTTATAATCGGGTTATTTAATATTGTTATCATAAGAGTTTGCTTTTAGATAGTGAGCCTTATCTTCATCTTCACCGCATTATTTATAACATCAAGGCTCCAAATTCAGTAGTGAAAAGGAAACCGATATCAATTTTATAAATGCCATCTTAATAAAAATTTAAATAACAAGTTATAACTCAGTTTGAAGTCAATCTTTCAGTTTAGAATTACTTAGTATTTAAATATACGTTTCAGTCGGAATCAAATTTAGATTAATGGAATGGTAAAAACTTCATTCGACCTTAACATTGAGCGTTGCGAGACTGAAAAGAATAATTAGTACGTTTTCTTGGTAATTCAAAAAATATAACTAGAAAAACTTAAGAAAATAGCATATTTTTTCTTTCTTCTTTCTGAAAAGACGTTCGGCAAACGGCTAATATATTAAAAATACATAAAAAGAAATTTACAATTATTTTTGATAAAATTTTTTGCAGCTCCCAATTAGCATTGTAGTTAAAATTTCTTTTTATATAGAAAATGTCCATTCTAGGATGTAATCTACTTCCGCGTAAAGTTTATAATCCATTCAGCCGTACGACTTTGGTCGAATATTTAAACGAATGTACTTTCACATTTATCTATATATGTAGGTATATGTATATATCTATTACATACATTTATTCATTTATATATATATATATATATATATATATATATATATATATATATATATATACAACAAAAATGTGGTCCCAAAGCATGTGTTTGACACATATATATAAATGAATTTTTCCGTTTACATATTGTAACGGTGATTTCCTGCATTTCTCACAGTCATTTCCGAGTACAGATTCTTGCGGTGTGTGGGCAAAATGATGGAAAGCGTTTCGATGTTCAGACTTGTTTATTGCATCACGAGCTTCACAAGTGGCGGCCGGAGTACAACTGCCACGGATGCACCAATACTGCTGCAATTTATAAATGGCATATTTGCCTGCATACATTACAATTGAGGAGGCGTGACCATGCACTTTGCATATTTCACGTATGAGCGCCATATGCGCTCGGTACAATGATTCGCGGTCGTACCATATAGACCGCCGTGTTCTCGGCCTCTTATTGGTCCCCTCCTTCAAGACGCAATTTTTATATGCAAATCATATTCGCATCACAATGATTTCGTAATTGAATACGACAATACACAAATAAAACATGACAAAAAATATTGCACTAAAAAACAATAAATATACACAAACCGACAAAATAGACAAATATTACGCAATGAATAATTCCTAACAACTAATCCCTACCCGGATAATAATAAAACAACTATTCAAGTTATTTAATCACAAAAAAAAATACAATAAAACATAAAAGAATACCTAACCTAAGTCCGTTTTTATGTATCAAAATAATACACTTTTTACACATTATCACTAAAAGCGCAGCTGTCTGTAACACATATATAGATAACGGCTTGTATGGCTTGGAGGTAAAGTCTCCCATTACGGCATTACAATCTAGTTACTTTATAGTCCGTCTACGTCTTAACACGCTACACTGAAAAGTCGTAAAGGATCGTTTTTGAATTTTGCAATGATGTGTACCTCGATGGGAGCTATAGCATCGCGGCTTTCCGTTATCAGTTGATGGGTCTCTGTGACGGCACATAAAGAGGCGCTTTAACGCTCAGATCGCTGACTCGCCGAATAAACATCGCAAGGCTCTAATAATAATTCAGAGTTTTTTTGCGGGGCCGATCGCGAGGCCCCGGATTTTGTGGGTTTACGCACACTTTCTCGGTCAACCGAAAACTTATCTCTTGCAGAAAGTACGGCGGCCGAAGGCTTATTATTAGATCCGGGGGTGACATTACGTTAGGATGCAGGAGAATTTGTTGTGATTACAACGGAGATATCTAGAGAATCGAAGAAATCATAACATTTTAGATCTATACAACGCGTTTACCTCAACTCAGAACTACTTGTAGTGTCTGATAGAATAATTATAACATAGAGAAGGTGGCAGAGTGCGGCGTATACATTGTTGGCGTACTACTGTAGCTGGTAAGTTTCACTTTGTTATGGACCATTTGTCTGCTCTTTGTCAAATAACTCATAGCTTGGATGCGCTTGATTGCTGTTACGAAAGACTATATTAAAGTATGGCATTTTTGTTAAAGTATCGTGTAATTTGTTGCAATATTAATTGTTTTATGTACAAAACATGGAAGCTTGTTACGAGTATTAACAGCATTATGTCAATTACAAGCTACAATATTAAAAATATTGTAATTATATAGGATTTCACGATATGCTTTTTGCAAACTTTGCTCGGAGCTTAGTGTTGATTTCTGATAATTATGAAGTTATCAGTTATTTTTCTTTTGATGTTTTATTTGTTTATCTCAAGTTTTGAACCGAAAGGAAATTAACTCAAATATAAACTATATTTCATTTTTCAGGCACCATTCTTGCGTTGTGAGAAGCTATCATTTTGTAACGATTAAGGATTCGAGATATGCGAGGCAAATTTTTAAATCCTGTCCTAGTTTTACTATCAATTGCAAGGGATGCACGATTTGGGCGAAAAATCAAAACATATTACGTCCTTTTTGATACAAATACATGCGTGATGAGCTCATATTAATTAAGGCTCAGAAAGTGATATTTAAGAGTTTCGCGTCATCATACGTAAATCGGTGATTAGCAGAGTTCTGACTGTTTGTTACGACATCACAACGAATAACGTTTATTTATATGTCCATAATAATATCCATACATAATAACAATGTTTGTCCTATAGGAATTACTTCGCAATGCCAATTTCTGTTTCTTAGCTCACATGACTCTGCAATCACACGTCAGTCATATTGAGTGTTCAGTTCAGTTATCCCAGACTGGAGGTGATAATTCAGTGTCGCTAGATTTATGTATGACATGTGCAGATTAGCAGAAAGATGCATCAGAATTTGCACCGTGGCTATTATTGCAATAGCATTTTTTATCAGACCACGCTAACTTAAATTCGAAAGATTTTTACCAAATACTGTAATAAAGGAGAGGAAGTTCAACCTTTCTCGGCAACTTCTTTAACCAAGCTTTTTCAGTAAAAAAAAAGACAGAAGCACATAATTATTGTGTTTTTTTTTACCATATTCTTACAATCATAAATCAATACATTGCAGAGTAACGTAACGCTTCCACTTGTTCCATCGAACTTTTCATATCGTCTCTGCTCCACTGTTTAGTTGTCGGTCGGGACATGTATAGTGTTTATACTCTTTATGCTCGGCCTACTCACATACTAATGCGTTCCGACACTCCACACAGACAAGTACACTGACTGTATACCGCTAGAGCAGGCGGCGCTGTACAGAACTAGACGCTCGGCGTCTGGCGCCTGGTGTCGTCGTGTACGCTCGGCTTAAGTCTTACTTACCCGGCCACACCTTAGGCATACATTCAACAAAACAAATTACACACGGTGACGTTTTAACCGTAGCACTTGGCGGAATGTTGTTCTTGTTTAATAACTGTTTGCCGTGTAAACGTGATATTTTGGAGTTGACGTAAATTTCGTCGTCGAAGTTTCGTGGCGTGCGTTAAGTTAGGGACGGGTGGGCCGCAACAAGTGTCCAATTAAATCTTCGCTGTATGCGTAAGCGAAACTTGTTCCTGTAACAAGTGATAATTATGTGTACAATTTAATTAAAATTATGGAAAAGTTTATTTGAAAGACTCAAACTGAAGTTGGGGTAACTTGGTTTTTTTATACTTTGACATGATCCACCGAAATGATCTTGATCATTACCTAAACCATAATATTTACTTCTAAATGCGTATACCGTACTACGCGTTAGAATCACTTGGCAATGGACGCCGTTACAGTCAAAAAAATACGATGCTTGACACTATGATCTATTAACTAGTAATTACAAGAATAAAATTATACAACAATTAATGAGTATTATTGTCTTCTACCTTTAACAGTAATACTACTGTTCTGAGCAGTTCCGTGATAACAAATGACGTTCCTTCAATCCATCACGAATGACCGACGAACTCATGAGTGTCAACCGAACTTGGTTCGAGAGAGTGCATTTAAAGTTGCTAAAATTAGCGTTGTCTCTGGAATGCACTAACCGATAAAGAAGTGCCAACTGCATGTGATATTGTAAACGAGTTAAGAGTTGTTGATCGCGGCACAGATTCGATTCGATGTGATCAACTTTTGCTTCAAAATTAATATAAAATATTGACGTGCTATGTTTTAGTTTTCGAATATAATGCGAGAAAAATATAACAATTAATTAATGACACACGGATTTTCAAAGTAAAAAGCAGTTCCATCCCATTAACAAGCTGCGGTTATACTTTTACCGTATTTTATTTCAGTACTGCGGAGCTCCACGTGAAATTCGTATTTTATGTTAAAATTATATTAGTCGTATTAAAAACAGACAAATGAATAAAAGCGTCCATGGATTATTAGTCTTGAAATAATCTAACTGTATTTATCATCATATACCAAATGTAAATACAATACTGTATCGTATTATATTTAAAGATTGATATATGATGCTATTGATATATAATGCATTTTGGCTCGAATTAATGACGGTAGGATTGACTATGTCAGAAGAAGTTTGGTAGTGGTTTTGGAGTCCGACAAATTGCCAAGTCCTGGGCTATCGTGGTTGGGATTTTTGATGAGCAGGGAAGAAATTCTTCTTTCAAAGAAATCGATATGAGTATGAATGGGGAAAGATAGTAAATCAGGAGAAAGCCTGTAACACATCAATTTAGCATCGGTGTTTATAAATTAAATTTCCTTATAACTTGATAATTGAATGACATTTTCTTAACAGGGCTGCGTCGATGCACGATTATACTACTAGACCGATAACTCACTTCCACTAAGAGTAAAACCATTATTTTGTGATTTTATCTTCATTTAAAAAAATAGATTCTAATGAGAATACCTAAAAACGCTTATTTTGAACGTTTTTATTATAATATTGATTTCCTATGAATTAGATTTGGTTCACTTGTTAATTTCAAAATAATAAAATTGGAAACAATTTAAACGATTGCAGGTACTTCAATAAGAACTCCTGCTTCTAGACCACATCCAGCTTGAGTGCTTCAAATTGTCGGCGATTTTTTTTAATATCACTTCAGCTTGACCCGTTGGCTCTCAGAAGAGACGTAACATCTTCGCATATATTACGGGGGAATTCTGAAGAACTATTCAACTCTATTACTGCTGCTGAATCCCGTTATCATTCCGCTCGTCGGATATACCATCATTACCATTTTGATAGCTGATGTTCTAACCCTGTACGCTTTATGCCCAATTTTCTACCACGTAAGAGCCTTTTTATTTCTAAAAGCCAATAATGCAGCAGTGACTCTGGAGTAGCGGGTGTCCATGGGGGGCGGTGTCCACCGGTGGCATGCTCGTTTACCATTCAAAAATTCAATATAAAATGTTTTTTGGTCTTGATAAAAATGATGCTTGATAAGCCATTATTAGAATTAGAATGACCTTGAAAAATAAAAAAAGAGATACTGTAGTGAATCAAGTTACGTATGATATTGTTGTTCTTTTTTTATATTTGGACATACACACAGCACCATCTGATCCCACACTAGGCATCCAGGCTTGTACAATGGGTACCTGTTACTTGATACGATACATGTGTACTTTTTTTATGAATATATTGTAGTAGCTGAGCTAGGTGTATATAGTATGTGAGGCATCCGTGCTCAGTCTCGCGAACGTGGGTTTTATTTGCATTCAATGTATGAATTCAAACTTAGGTTTAGGAGCCAAGCTGGCAAAAAAAAAAGGAAAGTATATAGTCAGTCGGATATAGGAAAAGAGTTGACAAAGGCTCATGCCCAAGTGCAGAGGTCTTAATAAGTAATAAAGAGTGAATTGTTAAATGTTCGACGTTGTAAACTGAGTATACACGAGATTCACAAACAGAAAGACTGAAGAACTGGTCAAATAAACATAATCATATTCTCATTATCTTTCATTGAAGTTTTCTGTAATCCTAATGCACACAAATGGTGCCATTCGTGCTACATAAAATACATGGAAACACTCAGACTTAAGACAAAGATTATTTTTTAGTTAAACAAATTTTTATTTTGTGTTGAAATCGAACCCACGCTTCCAGCACTACAGATCGAGTCGCTACCAATTGTGTCAGTCAGACAATCGCATAGTCGCGCATATTGATTTGTATGAGGTACCATGCATCACAGGAGAAAATATCTCTATTTGCCTTTCTTATCATTTCTAACTGGAGGTCCGTGCCGTTTATGTAATTCTAGGATTTTTTTTTCTCCAAAAAGGATAGAATGTTTGTAGACGCAGATATCGATCTAAAATGTATTCACATCTAACTTCTGTATCAGCCTTTTAATAATATTAGCCAAAATACTTAAAATCTGCTCTCTCCTCCCACTGCCGAGAGTCTATTTCATCATAACATCATATCCTTGATAGTTCTAATGATAAATGTTTATTTAAGAAAGTATGTACTTACCTATTACCTTTTTTTTTAAATAAAACTATGTTTCTATTCATTTAAAGTTCTGTAATATCGTTGATAGGAACTAGAACATTTAATTGTGAATATTTTCTTATATTTCGTATTTATAATTCGTATAACGTTCTTGGCTTATAAATATAAGCCAAGAACGTTAGGAATTGTTGAGTTCCATCTAATGACTGTTGTAATACTTGATGGATTAACGTCTGCACCAGAGAATAATGTTTAGTTTAGTCAGAAAAATATTTTATAAGTCCGATTGTGCCAATCGAATGTCCACCATGAAATATTTATTTCGTCAACAATTTAGTATCACCCGCTTAGCGTTAGAACTTTAGACAATAAGAATAATGTCAAATTAATTACAATTAATCAAACGCACACTAGTTTCCTAACGTTTGCAATTTTAAATGTAAAAAAAAACTATTGAAATTTTATGGGACGTTGGTGGTTTTTGACAAGTATTATTTTGATCTTAAATAATATGCTTACGTGTTAAAATTAAATCGTTTCATCTCATTTCAGTGCTTACATCAATCACTGTATTACATGTACAATGATCGTTTAGCCGTAGATAGATCCTCAGAGAAACCTTCAACGCTCTTCTCATTTCCTTTGAACGGCACCCACGAACAGATAAGGCGGTTCAATTTTTCAACCGGTCCATTCTCCCGAAGATTATCCGAAACGACAACGCCGCTCGCGATAATCCTCCGGCCGAAATGTAAACAGACAGAGAAACGAAGATTATAATAACTTTGATAACCCACCGGGGATACGGTCCCCGGCAGACTTCGAACACAGAAGCGGTAATTAATTCTTAACGAGGTTATAACGGAAGTCGCCGCCCGTTATGGGGATGGCGCTTTACCGTCATTGCCTGGGGCGTTTTCCATGGGGTTTACGAGCGCATTGATTGCAGAGCGGACCAGCGGTTAACTGGTGGGCTGAGTGGTGCTATCGATTCGTTTTATCGGCATATATTAATAAAATATGTAACGGCTTCAATGTCGGCGATGCTTGCTCGTAACGTAAACAGCGTTTATGATTTTCCCGTTCAATTAATAGATGGGGATTTACCTGTATGGGAAATAGATTCCTTCTGGATTATTATTTATATTTGTATTTTATAAATTGTTACGAACTGCGCTCGCATTCAAAAAAATAGAACTTCAAAATAGTTCCATTATAAAAGAAATATCCGAGAATAGAATCCCCTAAACGTATATAGCTCTCCGCGTAGTTTTCATTTGTTTCCATTTTATTTTTTAATGGATTTATTTTGTGGGATTGAATTTTTGAGACGTAATAAATCTTGTTTGTTAATGTCAGTAGTGAGATGTATAAGACTTGTTGTACCGGATGATTCAATACCTTCCTGAACAGATAGTCTGCGGATATAAATAGTAAAGTGCGGCGCACAGGAGAGAATTTTAAAGTTTCCACGATTGGAGCATTCACAAGCAAGTGCGATTAACGACGAGCCATCACCTCGTTCAGTAGCGATTTATTCTTATTTCATATTTCTGAATGTGCGCCTTTGGTTGTCCTTTGTATTTCCCTTCATCTCATTTCAATCTATCAACTCGTAGTAAGGTTGTTTCGTAACGATATCTCAGTATGAGCATGACACTCTCACAAACAAAAAAGAGTAGTTAACATTTTAATTATATTCCTCTTATGAGATATGTTTGTATAGATCATCTTTTTTGCACACTACAAGGAAACAAAACATTTAAAATGTATTTATTTGAAAATAATATTTTTTCCTAAAGAAATCTTCTGAGACTGTTTATCAATATATATTATAATATAAAACACAAGGTCTCTTTGTCAGTTTATCGGTCAGCTTGAGCATGAGAACCGTTAGTCAGATTTCAATGACTATATCTTTAAAACAAAAATACGTTATCTGGCTAAATTTTGATATATATCCAGATACAACAAGTAAATTAATGTGACCATTTTATTGCATAATGTAGAAAAAAAAATCGTGACAGCGTTAATTTTCGGGAATTACTGGTCATTTTCGAGAATTAACTGGTACTGTTTTTAAGATAAGAATATGTTATTTGGCCAGGTTTTAATATGCATGTATTTATGGTAGGTTTGATTATGGTCGCAAAAATTCAGAAAACAAATAGCAGTATATAGTTATTTCTATTAATTAAATTCTATACTAAGAAAGCTGTAAAAACTACACAACATTCTATATATTATATTATACACATATGTAAAATATGTCTGGTAAAAAATTGTTTGTTTCCTTTGCTTGGTGCGGAAGACAGTTAGGAAGAGGAAAAGGATTCAGAGAAAGAAGAGAGAGGAAGAGTGAAAGATGTGAGAGATTTACGCAGTTAGATGTTAAGAGAGAAGGTAAGAGCAGAAAAGATTCTATATCATCTAATGTAAGGGAACACCAATTTAAATCACCAAATACAGATTGGATCTAATAATGACCGCATATGTAGACTTGTTGCTTTTGCTGATGAACATTTTTAAAGAAAATATAGTACGATTAAGCTTAATGTTATTTAAACTTCAAAAGATCGGTTGAAAACTTTCGTCTTGGTATTTCGAACGCGTTGGGAGCTAAATGCATACATGACTGACAGTAAAAGACTGGCGCTTGTACAACGAATGGTGACCACCTACAGCAGCCTAACTTTTCGATCTGAGTACACAACAATCTGCAATTGGTCATTAACTAACTACTAAACTAGGATACTCTACTCATTATTCAGTATCTATGCTACTATATAAATTTGTAGCGTCTGACTTTATATTGATTTTTTTTGGAAAAATTGGTGATAGATACTCGCTTTAGGAATAACCGACCCCAATTCCATCATTTGTAAAATATATATCTATCTATCTGTATACTTAAAACTTAAGAAAGGCTTGATCAATCTGAATGAAAATCGGTGTAGCATCCAAACATGTGACTGCGCAAAGTATAGGCTACTCTCTCTCTATCTGTCTGTATGTTTTTTTATAATTCTATTTTATAATTCATAAGAACTGTTTCACCTATCGGGACGGAAATTAAGTTCAGTTATGACGTATGATTGTGCAAATAATAAGCTACTATCTGTTTCTCTGTTTGTATGTTCTTTTATAACTTAAGTACATTTTAATGGATCTTGATGAAAATTAGTGTACAGTCAGAACCTGTGGTTGGAAAAATGAAAGTATGTATGTTATTGTCATATAACAATAAATAAACATTTTTTTTATTTCTCTAGTAGCCATATTCATGCAGTTGAATGTGCGTAACTTGCTTTTTATCGGAGTCAAGGGGAGTTGAATATTGTATGCAACTTTTTTGTGAAGCGAGGTACAACTTTGAAAAGTGGTGAGATGCGTTCTTTTACTATTAGGTTGGAGAAGCGGGGTTGTGTTATTTAAATATAAGAATTTATCCCGGATTCGTCTGAACTAGAATTATGACCGGTAACGGAATCGAAGTTGAAAACGGGACGAGGAGCAGAAACAAAAGCCGTGACCGGGAGGCTTCGAAATCGAATGTGATATTAATATCGTGACCGCAGTCGGAATACGAAGAGATCAGTATTGACAGCGAGATCGCGATCGAAAGCGGGATCGGAATTGATACCTACTTAAATTGATACTGTATTCAGAATCGAGAATGATACAAATTGTCATCGAAAAGAGGAATAGTTTCAGATCTGAGAGCGGGATATCGATGAGGATTATGGTTAATTATCTTAATTGGTCGATATGTGTAAATTGAAGGGAATTATTCTGTGTACGCGGGCGGAGATGAGGGCAGGCGGAAACTGGTTATTATAATAAACCTACAGGTACGAACGCAGACCATTCTGTATGATTGTAATATGTGAAATAATTTGTAGTAAATGTAGCAAAGATTTTAAATATGCTTACGATTAGGTGTTTATTTTCTCACGACACTTTTGTTTCTTTCCAATGTTGGCTCATTGTCTTTAGCTTTACCCCTTTCCGTTTATATATAATTTTACGAAGAATAATACAAACTTTTATTATACATAAATAAATAATTATCAGAGTTGTTCAGGTAGATCAATGTTATTGGCTATAACTTTCGTATAATTGGAAAACTTTCGGGGACTGCGAAATTTCAAATATTTAAATAGGAAGCTTGGTTTTGAATTTTGTGTGACTTGCGGAATTAGGACGACGCCGAGGGGATAAAGAGACTTTCAACGTTTGCTTGGAAAAAAAAACAGATTTCTGTCCACCTTGAAAGAGCTGTAGAAAACACACTAAAAGTTGCTGAATATTTTGTCATAGATTATCGAATAAGAAATAAATATTTCATTAGCGCATTTTAAATCGTATGAATATATAAAATTTGCGGGTGAATTGTTGTTTAAGAAGATATTTACTTGGCGATGATTAGACGCATAACATGATCGAGAGATATATAGATATTTTGAAAGTTTTAACAGTTTTCTGAATAGCACAAGAGCTCGCGTTGACCAGACCTTGTTCATTTTAAAAAAGTTGAAAATTTGTCTTTGTATGACCTCCATTTAAGTAAAAACGATGCCTGAATATGAAATTTGAATTATGGCGATTTTGGCAAGTAACAGGTAGCAAAGATCTATAAAATTGCACCTCAGATTAGTTAAATTATGGAGCTCAATTTTTATGTATTTTATTCGGGATTATATTAAGAATTACGTCGTCCATTACAAGACACTTAATACGGTTGCAATACCTTGCCAGACTCCCTTGAACTATAATAAATTATAATTGTTTTTTATGTTATGGTATAAAAGCTGAATTTATAAAATTCAGCTTGTAATAACGCATACAAAACCCATTAAATTTCAAGTCGTATGTCACAACAATGTCGTATTCAAAATTACAGTAAGACGCGTTGCCAATGTCGACAACGCTCACGTAATACGAAAGTTTTCGTTTGATCGACATTTGTCGATGACATGTCGATAATCACATTAAAACTAAGATAAACAATAGAGGTTATCGAACCAAAATTTTCTGATAGGTAACTTCATCGGGACGTTAAAGTGTATGGTGTTCACAAGTCATAGACGCGAAAGTGAGAAGACTTTAGTGTGACATTATGTAATAGAGAAACAGTTCTAACACCTTACCAGACACATCGAAAGTCTGCGCTTGGCAATAAATGCAAGTGAAAATACTGCGTTCGGTCAGTTGCGATCTTTCACTGCGCATTTTTCATTTACTCAGTATTGCGTGTCGAACTGTGTTTTATTGAATTTACCGGAATATTTGATTATGCAGAATTATTGCTGGCTAAAAAATAAATTTTCATAAAATTATTCAGTCCAACTGTCATGTCATTAAGTCAATAAGACGAAAAGCTAACGAATTAACCAATAAAGTTTTGGAGATTTACAAACATTTGTCGAAAATTTTATTAAATTAAATTTCCGATATTTTATATAAAAAAAAATAGATTATTTACAAGAGGAAACAATTATTTTGATACTAAGAAATCCAAGAAGAAAAGTAGTTTTTTTAACCTTTATATTTGTTTTATACAAAGAAAAAAAAGTGATTGAATATCGAATTAATTGAAAATAATGATAACCTATAAAGCTCAATGACTTAATTATTCAAATAGTGAATAATTATAAATATAATCTAAGGCATAAGATTTTTCTTTTATATACAGTTGCTTTTCAATCAGAATGCTTAATCTAAAATCTTGATAAGCTGTTTGTCATGTAAATAAAACTTATAAAAAGGTTCATATAATTACGTATGTTTTGTTACGTATATTGTGTATATAGCTGTTTTAGAGAGATTATTCTGTTTTCTAAAACTAAGCATTTGAAATTTCGCAACTAGAGGATCAAATAGAGCAACAAAACTATAAGGTTTAATACTTAGAGCTCATAGCTTATCATAGTCTATTGTTCTTAATACTTGAATTCATAATCGTGTCTGTAACGCTCTGGCAATTCATGATAAAGTGTTTTTGAAAAGATACATCGTAAATTTATAAATAGGTGGTTATTTTAGGTAAGTATATATTGTTTTTATTTAATATCATGTAGGTAAATAGATAAGCTCTCTCTATAGCTTAGTCAGTAAAATAGAGATGAATTTCTAACACGAAAAATCGGTTAAACGGTCTTCAAGGAAATAATATACTCCTTTCTAAAATACCGGCAATGGCTATTGGAGGTGGTCACCGTCTACTCTCTAATGGCTAACATATTGTATCCTCTTAAAACATCTATAAAGAAATCCTTTATTCTATTTGCTGGCTGACATGAGACGTATAAATGAAGTTCTATTATTTACTGGGTGGATGCAACTTTTCAGGTTGGTATGGTCTTGCGCCGTTATTTAAATTTTTTTGGTATGGAATTAGAAAAACTTGGTGTGTTGATGTTCGTTTGTTAATGTGTGTTAATGGTACTTTAATTGAACAATTCTTATTTCTGTAAAAAAATATAGATTGGTATTTCGGAAAAGGCTATACTACTATCCATGACAAATTATACTTTGATAACGTTTTTTTTTAATTTTTTTGTATATACAGCATAAATTCGTTAATGCATATTTTTAAAAATATTCATTAGCTTCTTCTTTTTAGAACAATTTGGCCAAAGTAACTATTATATGTAATATAAAATATTTGGAAAATCCAAAAGTGCACGACTCATAATGTTCATTAGTTTTTTGTTAATAACTATTAAACGACACAAATCAAGTTAACCATTTTCAATACCAATCTCCGGACAGTGGATCTCAAGCTATTAAAAAAAAAAATGGATCAAATTAGTTAATTAATACGCTCGCTATCGTGTCCGGAACGAAAAAAGTGTTGATTGACAGGAAATTTCTTTTGACTATTTTGATAGTTTTTTCTAATTGTATTATGTTAAATCGATTTGAACCAGTGATAGAATTAATCTTCATTAAATTATCTATCAAATAGTGCACAGGTTAATAAAATTACATGAATTATTAATCGTGTTATTAATGAAAAAAGTTACGAAATTGAGGAAAAAAAATTATTCGTTCGTAGAGCACTTCTTAATGCTTCGCATTATGAGTCGTGCAATAACATAATCACGACCCTAATAAATACTCGGCGAGCCTGCAAACGCGGGTATGATCGAGTCGCGGCGCGATGCAACGAACGCTGTGCAAGTTCGCGACTAATAGCGGCTGTGCGGACGGATCACTGGCCAGCCGTGCGACGCGTACGCGATTGACCACCTAGACCCCCGCTGCAGCGCGGTACCTATACGATATTTCTACGTAGATGTTCTACGCTATTTTCTTTAGAAACGGCTACTTCAATGACTATGGTTTTTTTACAAAAGTGTTTTATGAGGGGAAGAGATTATTAATATTTGAGAAAAGAAGCATGATAAAATCAACTCTGTGTCTGCTTCTTTCTTAAAAAAATGCAATGAAAAAGTGTTTGTTTATAGCACAATCTCGTAGAATTTTGTGGTAATTACATTTTTCTTATGTTATCAAAGGTATTATAAATATATTAGTAGACTTAATGTAACATTATCAACCAAAAATGGCATCACATGATGAAATTATGCAGAACAGAGCACTACGTGATGTTGTTGACGTCAGAATAGCTAAATTTTACACATTATTAGTGTATGCATATTATGCAATGTTAATTCTTGGAATTGATTATAAGTAATTTTTCCTTTGAGAACTATTTTAATCTCCAAGAAAATTAGAAAAATGCCGAGCAAAACTCGTTTACCCGTGTATTGTTTCTTGTCAGGGGCAAGAAATTTTTCTTATTTCCAGTGATTAGTGAAATAGCGGACGGTATCAGTGCTATAATGAACGATAAGGTCAAGGTCATAATTGAGAACGGGATCTGAATCAACAGTTAGACCGAAATCGGAATACAGAACAGAATGTGACATCAGAACAGATAATGAACCGGAATTGTAATTGACAACAGTACCGGGTTGAAGACTGTACATGAAATAAATATCTCTAGATATGTAGAACATATATTGTACCTATGTTGGCAGAACTGTGGTTGAGAGCTAGTAAAAGTAATAAAATCTAATTACTTTATTATTTTACATATAAACATGCAATTTCCGTGACCTGTTCAATAATAATATAATCGCTATCAAAATACATGAAATTAATGCCAAATTAGACGATATCTTGTCAAAGGAATTCGCTTAGGAGAAAGCGTGTTTCTTAATAGTGATGGTGGGCGTTTGATAAGAGGTCGCGTCGAGCGAGGCCTAGCGAATGAAGCGATTTCCTACAAGACGACAGACTTACAAAATCGTTAGTAAGAGTAGTTGTATGTTATTGGAAATATTTACATTTCTTACATTAATGTTTTCTTACTACACACATATATATATATATATATATTCTTATTTACACGTATAAAACGAATCCTTATTTCTTTTGGTCACGCCAAAACTTGAGACCGACTTAATCGAATTGAATAATTCTTTTTTTGTTGTATTAGGTATTGTAAGGACAAGGTTTATATGAAAGAAAATAACCCTATTTATATGTCTGTCTGCTTGTTCGGAGTATCTTCGGAATGGCTGAACAGATCACGATGCGATTTTACTGGAAAGTAGAAGAGTTTACTAGGTTACATATAAAGTACTTTTATATCGCGATATTTTTAGGGTTCCTGTGTGAAAGAAAACCCTTAAAATGAGATAATTTATTGGATTGATTCAAAATTGGAACTGAGATCGAAAGCAAAATGGGAATCGGGATCATAATCGAAATGAAATCAAGGACGAGGAGTGGGATCGGAATTGGAAGCGGGACGGAAGGCAGAATCGAGAACGAGTCCAGAATCAGACCGAAAGCGAGACCGAAACTTTAATTGAAAACGAGATTAGGGTCGAAAACGAGTGTAGGATCAAAAGTGTGACTAGGATCGGAACCGAAAGCGAGATTGCGATTGAAATTCATTGCGATTGAAATAGATCTATACAAAAGGAAAAATAATAATTCTACGTCTATGCTGGTGCATCTGCAAACATGAATTATAGGAAAAAGTCACCTATCAGAAAGTGGATAACAACGTTTGCCGGGCCAACAAAGTATCTACATAAATGCTGTGTGGGACTACTAAATAAAGTAGTTGCTTTGCTCTTCTAACAGTGAAAAAAATATTAGACAAATAGATAGAATGCGAAGCTACGCGCATGATAACTATACTCAATTGGTGACAGTACTTCTAAAAAGACACTATCAACTCTCGGATGAAACATTTCTCTAAAATCCCTTTTCTTAATTTCTATCTTAATTCTTTCCCAAGTAGTTGTAAAGCAGTAGTGAAGAGCACAGAGAAACATTCCATCAGTATATTTCTGTAAGGAAAGAAACGGAGATATCAGGGCCACCGGAATGAAGCAATGCGTGCGGATTACTGCCGGTTTTGTGTAGGGATGTTTCAGAACTTGTGGGTTACTCATTTACAAATTAAATACATGTATGTGCATTTTATTTCTTAAATTCATACTTATTTCATTCAAATCAAAATTTATATAAGAAATACTAAGGACACACGTACAAGACACTACATAGCAACAAATACTCTCATTTTGCGTTGATGTATCAGTGGGCCGATATGTCGGAATTTATCGATAGCGAATCGTCCATTGTTTTGTAAAATGATCGACTCACCGTCGGAGAGAGGCAGAGGTTTCAGTCGTTCGTTACTTAATCACGGTGTCAATACAAACGATTAATTCAAGAGCGTTTAACCTCTCTCATAGTTTGTTCATGTTCGTAAGGTGTAATGCTTGACGTATAACGTGAAATTAAATGAATTGTAAGGCTTCCAAAATAACACTGAGCGTTTATTTATACATACCAGAAATAGCGGCTCTTTAAGTGTAGTTTTCTCACCTACCTTTCCTGAAATCTACAAACTCATTTTCTAGAGAAGATCCAAAAGACGATGATCTAATGAAGACACCACTTGCTAAGTACATCGAACCATCTGACAAGTGTTCTATTATCAATTTAAGATGTAAACGTCGGTGAAAAAAAAGGACGATCACACTTTTAATGTTTTTAGCGTATGTGATTAATATTCAACTTACTCTCTTAATTCTTAAAAAAAACACATTGTATAACATATGCATGTCATATAATAGTTTCTACTAGATTTGATAAATATATCTCTTTTATCAAAATTATTTGTTCCATCCAAAATTAGTAAGAATTAACTCACGAAGTAAGAAAACACTAATTTTGGTTAGGTACTTTTACTCATGTGAGCATTTTTCCTACATAGAATTATGTAACGCATCGTATGGTAGACTTACATAAGCAATAGTGTACGTTATAACGAAAAACTCAAAAATATAAAAATGGATGTCTATTATTTTGTTCCGTTTAGGTACATGGAATGAAAATAAGTTTATCGCTTATCTATAAAAAAAAATAAGGTGACGAATTAGAAACTTTGGTGGTAGAAAACTCGATTTTTCTCATATAAGATCATTTTCACATGTTTTAACAAGTGAAATGATATTTGGGTATACGATTCTTTATGTTATTGACTTAATTTATCGGTTGCTCTTACCCGATTTATTAAATTTTCTAATAGAGGAAGAACTTTCAAAGTAGAGATTTACATTTTTCATGAAAATAGGATCGATTTAAGTCTTCAAACTTTCTTCGTCTTTTAACCTATGAAAACTATTCAAAATGCCAATTACATTTTTTGAAATTAATCTCAGTTGTTACTTTGAAACGAAAAAACTTTATAGTCGCTTACGACCTGTGTATAAGCGAGAGAGTTTATGCGAAAAATGTGTCTTATTATGCTCTACCGTGGCGTACGCGGGTCGCTAGACGCTACGATATGCGTCAAATTTATCTATATCGATTTCGAAGATCGACCCGGACAAACAACAAGCAGACTTTTTACTAAAAGTCTCAAAAAATACCGTTTTCGCAATGAACATGTTCTTACTCTACACCAATTTTCATCAAGATCGGTACCAGCGGCCCCCTCTTCGTCCCATTATCTCCCTAGAGGTCGGCAACGCACCAGTGGTTCCTCTGGGATTTTGAGTGTCCATGCGCGGTGGTGACCATCTCTCTATAGCTTGCCCATTCGTTTGCCCACTTGAATATCCTATATGAAAAAAAGTACAAAAAGGAATACAAACAGACAAAAAGACATTCATTTTAAAAATGATAGAATGAGGGAAAACGAAGCATAAAAGAAATATTTATAACAAAATTTGACAAAAAAAATTCTATACAGATACACGTTAGAGATTTATTTAGTAGTTTTTAGTTAATTATATTATTTTCATATTTAATAATGTCCAATTTGATAGTTTTAAATGAATTCATAGTAATCAATTACTTTCAGACTATCAAATTTGACAAATCAATGAAGTTTTATTTCGAAATTTACATGAAATATGTAACACTAGTGACTATCCCCAGTGGAATAGTTTGCAAAACATGTTCCTCGTTGTGCGTGAGAATGTGTCATATAGAAGCAAAGGTAGCGACATCCAGTTTTACTCAACTAGATGTTGCTATCTTTGCTTCTATGAGGCACTTTCATTAAAATAAAGTGACCGAAAGCAACGACTTCAAAGATTATGAAATATTAACGGTTACTGTTAAATTTCACCAAAGGACTATTGCCAGGCGCGGATTATCCTTCTTTAGAGGACTTGCTTTTAACGGAAAATCTTAGTGCTACTGGATTCGTTCCGAGAAATTTTTGCTTGTTAAATTTTGGACTGTTATTCATTACAATAATTAATGGTAAAGGAATTTTGTAATAAAATTATTATTATATTTAATTATTATTGTTTGATTAAAACTTTGATACACCGGAGTGAATATAGATTGAATAAGCTACATTAGTGATAAAACCTGATTATTTGAAAGTTATCGTTTCATAAGAATGATCATCATATCAACATATATATGAAAGATGTAAATTTTACCACAGGCTATTTAAAGATTCCTTAAAGTTATATTTAATAACACGCACGAATAAATCCAGGTTTATTGATCCAATATTGATATTGAATACTTTTGATGAAACAAAGGTTTTTTTTTTGTAGAACACGAAACAATAGAATCCATTTAGAATAATTTTTATTTACAGTATTATGAAATGGAGCTTCCATCGACCGGAGAGCAAGTGATCAATGTCGCACATGAACACTCGTAACCACTAGGGAGACGTTAGTGAATCGCCGACTTTTTGGGAAAAAATAGGCTCTTTTCTTGTAGGAGTATTAGTTGTAGTCGGTTGGAAATGTTACTTGATGCAAGACCACTCCAAACTTTTGCTCCACAAGGCATTTTTGCCTTTTGGTGTGCAATTTTTTGCGCATAAAGCTTATGGGGGTAAAACCCTGGCCATCAAGATGGTGATCTCACATAAATTTTAATAAGTATTTCAGCTAATTTAGGCAGAATTTTGAAGGTGATATCAGTTTTCTTCTTTGTGAATTTTTTTTTCATTATCGTTTAATACTGTTATTTTTGCTTAGAATTTAATTGACTGTTAAAAGATCTATCCTATAAATTTTGTTCACTATAAAATTATTAAATTGTGGTAAATTGTTCGATTGGTGTAGCAATTGTTGTCGTTTTAAATAACAAATTGGTACTTTGAAGTGCTTCAAAAGTTTAGAAGTATGTGTCTTAATCACACATAGCAAGTTTTGGGTAATAACACTGTCTATGATTCTACGTAATTTTCCAGCATCAGTTACTTTAATGCTTGTAAAATCATTATTGTCAATAAAATATTGAAAAACAAGCGTACCATAATTACTTTGCCTGGGTCCAGCACTAAGAGATTTAAAAAGTTCCCTCTCGTATATATGGTATTCCCAAAAATTTTTGTGAGGATTTAAGAATATTAAAATAAATCACGATATTGATATATCTCTTTTGTCGCTCTTGTAGTAAATAATAATATAAGAAAATAATTTTTTAATCATCTACGTAAAGAAATTACAAAGGAAACACGGACAGCTGAAACAAATCAACGATATTTTAGTACAACTACCTTTATCATCTCACGTAAATAAAACCTACTTTGTCTTGTTTATACGCTTGTGAAAGATAAATGTACATTTTCAGAACCGTTTTCGTTCGAGAAGAAACAAAAAAACATCCTTTTAACTTCACTCGCGTGTCCACCTCTGCCCGGGTGTCAGTCAGAGCTTTTCGTCGGAAACTTTTCGACGTACAAAGAAATTTGCTACAGTAATCGACCACATTTCTCGTTAGGGAGCACTTAAAGCGTGTTTTGTTGTAGTCAAAAAAAAATGCGATACGGGAATTACTGTTTCGTATGTCTTATTGAAGCATTAGAGCTAAGACATCGAAATATATGAATCGACTTGACATGCTTACAAAATATGTTTCAATACAATCATTGTATTTTCCGAAAGGCAAATATATCTTAGTATTTATGGTTTCCCTTGCTTCGGCATGGACAGCAGAAATTTATTTTGCGATCTATGCGATATGTGAGTGTTGGCTGCTTATTATATTTTCCGGATTTGCTGAGAGCACAAAGATAATTTTCTTTCGTTTTCGGTCCCGGTTCTGTCTCCGTCCCCGTTGAGTTCCGTCTCAGTGTCGATTTTGACTTTGTTTCGGTATTTACTGTCAAAATTATGTAAAAATTTAATGACAATGTTATGGATTTACTTAAGTAGGTTATTAAGGATTGTTGGGCAAGAGGAAAAGGAAGCTCGTAGTATATTCTGGACTTTTAAAATAATTTTAATAAACGTTTTAAACTGACACAACTATTATTAACATTTGTCATCATTGTCCTTTTACAGTCCATCACATAACACTATTCTAAAAAACTTCCTAATTTATAGTAATCTTCAGAATTATTTGTAAGATTATAAAATGCTGATACTTATCCCTATCAGCTGTTCAACTATGGTAAGCTAAATGTGTCACATAATTAATAACCGTTTTAAAGTCTGTTTTTTTTTGACCTGGTTTTGCCCGCGTGGTATCGGATGTTAACTAGATTACAATTTGGCACAGATATTATGTTTGACGTGGAGCAACTGGAGAACAATCATATAATTTGAATTGTAAAATCAAAAAAAAAATAATTAACGAACAAATGCAATCATTTCTTAGCGACTAGATTTTATATAAAATAAAATTATTCTTAATAAAATTGGCAATACAGATTTTACAACTACTTACAATTGCATTGCGTATAAATAAGACATGTAACATTCAAAGTAAATATATTTTGAAAGAATGAATTATGTTCGAACCTAAGACTCAACATCGCCAATAAAACTTGGAAGCTTAAATATTCAACACAATCCTCTAATCGTTCCTTGGAGTCGGTGTCAAGCTGCCAATCGATCGGCCAAGTTTACGGGCGCGTCGGGGCAGACGCCGGAAGGGCGGTCTCTCGATTGGGAATCATTTTGATGCTGTTCAGCAATGACATCGAGGTCTACAAATACGATACCTATTTAAAAAACCTACAAACTTAAAAACAATTAAGAGTATAGTTTTAATATACTTTTTCCGTATAATTTCTATTTTATTAAAATCGGTTCTTTATTATTTGTTTTTAATAAGTCTTACGTGATTAACTATCTATCAAAAATTAGTTAAAAAAAAGGAAAGAGGCGAGAGTTTAAAGTCCCAAAATTGCGTTCTCGATTGATTTTGGAATTATTTCCTTTCATTACAAATTTTCAAAATTATTTCATTCGGTCTTGTTCGATGACCTAAACAAGCAATTATATAAATCATTCTATAGATAAAAAAAAATCATGAAAGTACTTTGAGACACGTCGCGAATTAGGTGTTAAAAATAAATATTGTATTGTGTGAGGTGTTAATTCGCGGATATTCATAGTAGACGCTTGCCTGCAACACGCATTAACATGCAGCACCGCTGACCCTCAAATCTGGCTCTCCACTACGAATCTCTATCCAAAGAATTGAATGTTGATTCGAGAGGATTGACAGATATCGAGCACCTAAGCAAGTGTTAATTTTATTTTTTATAATTATCTTAGTGCGCTAATCTAAAAATAAAATTCTTTGAAATCGAGACTAATCAACTTACATGAGAATGATATATAATATAATATTAATCTCATGCACTTTGATTAGTTTCCATTTTATTTAATGGGATCCGTGCAGAACCACTTAACGCTTTGGACGATCGCGTTTAAAAGTGTAATACTTATGATATTTTATAAGTGCAAACTAAGTGATTTCACATGGTATTACATATGTTTTATTTAAGTAACATACTATTTCATGTTTTGATTGCAGGACTTCAGTGTGTGTGTTGAGATTGCATTACCTTTATCAAAAGATTATACTTTTTAGGATGTAAAGAAAGGAGAAGGAGAAGTAGAACGAGAAGGAGAGAGAAAGAGACAAGGAGATTACTCTCCTTGTGCTATTACTAGCATAAGTAATAATAGCTAATAGTGCATTTTTTATGAAATTATTATAAAAAAGTATTAAAAATTATTTGAATTCAATTATTTTTATCGTTTTTCAGTTTTTTTTTTTATCTAGTCATCTAAAGCATCCGAGCTGGAGTAAACCATGTTAAGTGTTTAACTACTTTAGCTAATAATTTCATAGTGATTTCGAAAACTTAAGCAGGATGGTAGAAAATACATAAAAATTTTGGGTCAGTTTTTGTTAGGAGAAATGTTGTTATATAAGTAATAGGACTGACTAACTACTTATAAAGGGACGAGAGGGTTTGTTTACGTTTAGGGACTTCTATTTTCGGAGTTTTTTATAGGGAAATTATTTTTATCCTGCGAATGCAGTTTGCGACAATATCTAATAGTATTCGTTACCGCGTTTATCTGTGTTTATAGTATTGAACAAAATTACTAGGTAGATTCCAAAAATTCTTTCACCGATAGAAAACTACATTATCTTCGAGTAATATAGTCAATATTGTATATATTATTTTATTTCTTCATACAAATCGGAACTGGGACCGATGGCGGTATTTAAATTAAAAGCGGATAAGAAGCAGAATCGAAAGCCGGGACTGCGAACGAAATTAAGAAAAGTGCGGGGGTCAAAATTGAGTATGGGACAGGAATTAGCATCAAGATCGTGATAGGGATCTGAAGCAGGAACAGTACCGGGACTAGAATTGTAACCAGAATCGAGATTGGGATTTAGAATAAAATTGTTCTATATCAAAGAACACATTTATTCAATATGAAAGAATAAATTTCTTGTCTATGCGTGCGTAGCCGTGAACGAAAAGTTAGTATCTAGTATGAAACACATCGACTCGTAATTTTGAGAGTTCATTTTCAAAAAAAGGGATGAACAGGTAATTCTTCATTACTTTTTTATTAATCAAGTTCAATTGGATTCCTCTGTAGTTCTGGAAATGATCGAATATGGCTTAGTAGTTTAATAATACCTTCAGGCTTAGTGGAAATTAAACATTTTTTTATATGTGTATATTGATGTATTACATGAAAATAATCCACAAGGCTTAGCTTATAAGACATTCCTTTTGGACGCGAGAGGAACGAGTTAAATTCATAGACAAAAAATAGGTTAACCATGTAGGCCAACCCTGAAACTTCCCGCTATTTTCGAGTTTAAAACACTCGAAAATATACGGGATTTGACGTGATTTTTTGAGTAAAAAAATGGTTTGTTTCGATTTCCTTCGACAACGATTTCTCTCAAACGAATCAACTGATTTTGATCCGGTTTGCGGCAATCGACGTGTTTTTAATAGGTTAAGAGCTGGTTAGATTTTGGAATTGATCGGTCAAGCCATTTTAAAGTTATTTTGAAAAAAAATAAAAAAAATATGTTTTTTGAAAATTTCTCAAAATCTACCGGTCCAAATCGATCCAAACTTTCAGGAAATCTAAGTTTGGTGAAACTCTTTAGAACGCCGTTCAGTGGGCTCGATTCAGTTAAGCTGTTTAAAAGTTATAAGAGGTTTACATACATCCACACATACACACCCACACACACACACACGCACACACACACACACATCCACACAGGCATACGGACATCATCTCAGGGATGATCAGGGAAGCTTCCTAGACCCTCAGAACGTCTAGATCTGATGAGAACTCCATTTTGCAAAATAGAGAAACCAATAACTTCCCGAAAATTTTAGAAAATTTTCAATTTTCTTAGCGGGAAGTTAACAACTTGCCTACAGATTAATTTTCGTTAGTTATTCCACAGCTTGCTAAGCTATCGACCGTTGGTGGTATCACTATATAGAAATATAATAAATCAAAAAGGTTGAAAATAATTGAGTTTATTTTAAATTCTACACCGAGAACTCACCTCTCATGGGTTTGTGTATATATAAACTGCTCTGTCATCATAATTAGAAACAATAGTTGTATTTCTTTGATTATCGCCGAATTGTAATTACCGAATATTATATTGTTACCGAACGCCCTATCAGTCTTGAATTTCTTTTTATTTCTTGTAAGCAAAATTACTTAATCAATTTCTCGCCCCTATAAAATTACAGTCGCGTAGCGACCACTGAAATAACTTTCAGGTCACGTCAACAGCACATTTTCCGCCGGCGAGACGCGGCCGAATGAAGCAATTACTTAAATTTGATGTGAAAAATTTCCTAAACGAATTGTTCGTATTTATTTACAAGACTAGCACCTTTTCCGCGATCTTCCTTTTTAAACTCATGATTTAACAAAAAGTAAATTTTACGACGAATTTCAACTTTAGGAACAACCGCTAACGTGTGACTTTCTGTTAAAAATGACCTCTTTTCGAATTGAATTTCAATGAAAAATCTGTTTTATAGATTTTAATTTAAAAGAATTAATGTTAAAGCTGAATTTTTATTCTCGAGTTCGTAAGGAGGTCGTTGAAAAGGCATTCAATGATAAATTAATTAAACGAATGAAATGAGAAAACAAAAAGAAACAAACAAAATAAATGAGGAAAGAGTAATTATTTGATAGAAAAAGACTGAAAGATATTTCATTAACGAAATGAAAATGAGACTGATCAGCAATGTTCTTACAGACTTTAATAGACGAGATCTCGCACGCGTTACTTCTATCTAATGTGAATTAGACAATATTTAAATTTTGGTCACCAAATCAGTGTGACTACTGGTATAAAAACAGTTTGGCTACTTACAAATAATCGAATGGCTATGTGTCTGCTACGTTAAATTGGGGAGTCCTTTGGCACTTCTTTTATTTTTTTTTCAGATCTCGACCGAATTGGTACAGAATAATTGTTTGTGGATCTTTGGTAATATTAATGGTCTAAAGGTAAAAACAAAAAAATAAGGAACATTCTTAATGATAAATCGGCCTCTGAACAATGACAATAAGTTTTATTTTCAGACATCGTTTGTTAACCTTCTAAACGTATCTTTCGTTGAAATGTATGACAATGTAACATTAACGATGTAAAAATTTTGAAAAGTTACCTTATGCTTCGCTCCGGATTAAATACAAGAATCAGAAAATAAAAGTAGTAAAAACATACTTTTGAACATGTTTTTTATAATTATAATTTAATTAGCATTCGTCAAGTCGCTAGTTATTCGTAAAAATGTTCACAAAAAATAAAAGGAAAAAACACTCCAACTGATATTAAGCGCCCCATGCTTTTTTTGCTTTCATTAAAATTGTATTTAAAATGTATTTATGTACTACTTTTTAGTTTAATGAAGCGTGTTTATTTTGTTCAAACTTTATCATTCCAAAAGGAATAAGAAGCAGAATTAAAAATCAAAAATTCCGACTATAATAAAAATCCTATTGATTTGAATGTTTTACAGTAATGCGGTCTAAAAAAAATCAAAAATAAATAACTTTACAGTGGCAGCACAAAAGGAGCACCTCTTTAAGGGCTTCTTCCATCATCTTTTAAACTTAAAAAGGCACTTTTAAAATAAAATTTGCGTTCCACATCTTACTTTTAACGGCTGTTCAGGCGGATACCCGTTAATAGGAAGACATAGAACATAAATTTAACTTTATAAGTAACTTTTTGTTAAATTTAAATTCAAAAGGAGACAGTAGAAGAGGCTCTTAGTGTAATACATATCGACAGTGACGCCAATGCCAGCGCAACTTCTCGCAATACAGCCACGGGGTGTCGTGCATCTTCACGGGACAGCGAGAATCTTGTACAAATGGCGTTCACTCCAAACTAGAGCCTTATACTAATGGCGCTCCTCCATACTAGAGCCTTGTACTGATGGCGCTCCTCCATACTAGAGCCTTGTACTGATGGCGCTCCTCCATACTAGAGCCTTGTACTGATGGCGCTCCTCCATACTAGAGCCTTGTACTGATGGCGCTCCTCCATACTAGAGCCTTGTACTGATGGCGCTCCTCCATACTAGGAGCCTTGTACTGATGGCGCTCCATACTACTAGAGCCTTGTACTGATGGCGCTCCTCCATACTAGAGCCTTGTACTGATGGCGCTCCTCCATACTAGAGCCTTGTACTGATGGCGCTCCTCCATACTAGAGCCTTGTACTGATGGCGCTCCTCCATACTAGAGCCTTGTACTGATGGCGCTCCTCCATACTAGAGCCTTGTACTGATGGCGCTCACTCCATACTCTGTTCTTCTTCTAAGGCGCAGGTCTTGTGGCATCTGAAATTCAAATCCAAAACTGCTACGGACGACGATACTAAAATGATAAAAAAATAGTACTGTATACTTTCACTCAGAACATGATACATAATAATGTTATATATATATGTAAATGGGTTACCAAATACCATTTTCACAAGTTATTTAATTTGTGAGAAAAATTTAGATACCAACAAAAATTCCCATACGTCAGTTTTAAAATAGAAAATATTTTTTTATTGTAATGAACTACCAAATATTATGAATAATTTTAAAATAAGACCAAGGTATAGATAATTTTCTTTTATGATTTTTTAATCTTATATAAAAATGCGTCGCTTTCTTATTTTAATTGCAAGAATACATATATTTAATTGCAATCTGTGTATATTGCATATACATTTGTATCCTGTTTTATATTATATTCATCAATTAAAGAATTTCGGAAGACGGTCGGTTGCCTAAGAGAGGAAAGAAAAATTAATAACAAAAGCCGTGACCTCTAGCTGCGGCGCACCTAAAAAAAGCGAAACCGGCGCGAGAACTAGTCAACCGCATATTCCAATCTAAACGACGCTAAGGCACGTTAATTTCACAAGTGTTCAACGACGGTACAGTAATTAGAAATCCGAGCTTAACGACTGACGAGGCGAGTACGAGTTATCTGAAAATCCTGGTCGGCTGGAAGCTTCAAAGCCAGTTTCGGATACGTTCGGGCGGGCGTCTGGGAACCGCAGGCGCGGCTTACGGGCGGCGGGCGGCGGGCGGCGGGCGCGGGGCTCGCGTTATCGAACTACGCTCCTCACACGAATTCCTAAAGTCGCATAGTTGGAAAGTTTTCGAGCTTTGACGCCGAAGACTCGCACAGATTTTAGGTGGGCGAGAGTCGTCCTCGACGTCACGGCCGTTTGCGCTGATGAGTTATCGCCGAGTTCAGAGATCGATCGTGACGCATATAAAATACTTTCGGAAAGAACTTTGCCTTTCGGTCGCTGATCCGTTATCACCTTCGGTGAATTATGAAAATTCGTCTCACGCGTGATGGGCAAAATCTATGAATTTGGAATGAGATTGCGTGAATTTATATCGTTATCATGAGTAGTTTTTCGCCATGGCTTCGGATGCGTGGACACGATACGAATTTACTAATATTTTGTAATGTATCTCGTCTTAGCCTACTTTCTCGCTTTCAATCTTAATATCGATGTCGGTTACAGTTCTTGTTCCGATTTCAATTCCACTTTCGGGCCCTGGTCTCAGTTTTAATCTCTCAATTGTTCACGGTCCCGTTCTAGGTTACCCACCGATTTATGGCGTGGATACTAACAATGTTCGTGATTACAATTGAGATTTTATATATATTTTGTTTTACGATATCTCCATGGATCGACATGCAGTACTTATTAAGCAACTCTTAATCTATCATCACAAACCATCAAACCCAGTTTTACACTTAACGGAATAGAAACAGACGATTAAAAAATAAAGTATTCAGATTGTTCTATTTCATTTTGGATTTATTCATTGTGATGTATTCGTTGCGGTTGTCTTTCTGTGCATTGTAGCACTCATTTCACATCTAATTTATTTCAATATAGTTTATGCTTTATATATTAAAACGTAAACAGACATCAAGGTATTTCTTGGTAGGATTACAAATATTTCAGTTTATACCTCGCCACGGTGAAACGGCGTGAAATAACAAAAAATGCATGCATTTTCTAGCGTATTGGACGTAAAACTACCGTCCACACTGTTGTTTGCTACGGACCATTCTACAAAGAACAGAATAAAAGCAGACATAATTTTAAATCTGATACTTTGTGCTTGATATAAAATAAATATTATTCTTTTTATAGAAAAAGCATCAATATTGTTTTAATCATATGGAATTTATCAAATGTATGGGAATGAAAAACATGTCTTCCGAAAAACCATTGCGTAGATGACGTGCGACAATAAAGTGTTTTTAAGTGAAACTTCTTTAGGAATGTCAGAAGAATTAGTGTGGAATTAAAAAAAATAGCGTTACATTCACCTCCGTCACACTTTCGTGTCATGTTTTCCCGTCATTAGCCTCCAAGATTATGTTGAATGTAATATTTCTTATTTTAGTTACCATAAATATTTGATTGCACAAATATGTAATAATAATAATTTAGCCGTTATAAATGAAGTTGAATAATAATTTTAATAACAATAATAACGAAATTTACACTTATATCTAAAAAAAATATTTTTTATTTGAAACACAAAAAAAAAATATTTTCACGGACTTCATTTGTCCTATTAATTTTAAACATAAATTAAAAATGATTTATAATATAAAGAAGTTTCACTTCTTTACACTTATAAACGTTTTTTATATAGGACTTTAAAGGCGCAAACGAGCAAGCGAGAAATCACCACGCGTATGGAAACCACAAGCCCAAGGCAGTCATTAGTTCGTTGGCGTCCTTTTAGAAAGAAATGAGCTTTTTTTCTTGAAGATTCTCTTGTCGATTGATCAATTTAAGGAACAAGTATAAAAAATCACAATGACGGCATGAATTTTTTCTAAAAAATTACGATGTTCCAACGTAAATTTTTAGAACAAATTCCATCTTTATCACATAATCTTATACTTAAAAAAATTACGTGATAAAATTCACAATAAGGTTTTATTTTATTTATAATAAATATTTGAATTTGAATAAAAGCGATAAATGATCGTTATTTTTCAATTTTAAATATTTATTATAAACAAAATAATTTTTTTTTATAAACTATTATCACTTAATCTTATTAAGCACGTATTAAAGAAGAGCTCTAAGACGCAAAAAAAAAATAGGTCAATTATTTGAATGTTTATGTGATATTTTATAGGAACGGAAGTCCAACAAAAATTAGTTAATCAACAATTTGTAATTTTTTGAAAAATCAAGTTTCAATTTTTTCAACGGCTCTTTAGTCTTTGAAGTGTAATCTTTGAAGTGTTAGTGAAGTGACATCGTGTTTTTTTTAAATATTTAAATTAATATTTCATAATAATAAAAACATTTTCTATCGCACTCTATGTTTAACGTCGACGCGACAGTGAAGAAACGGCCGCGCGGAGTCTTATTTTCAGAGTTAAATAAAAATTATAAATAATGGAGATAGAGTTCCGAAAGTTAAAAACTTTCTATTAAACACTTCCTTCTCTTCAAGGACCTTGTTCTCAAATTTCTTAAATATTATTAGTTTTAGAGATATAAACGAAAAACTAAAAATCTTATTCTTTTTCCTTAATTTGTTTATAACTTTTGTAATTTTTTATGTGCAGTAAAACCCTTAAAATGTTTTATGTAGAGGTCATTCCGAATCGAATGAGCTATTTCTTATATTTTTGAGACCTTTATCAAAAATTAACACGGTTTTTAACATGTTGACTAGACTATATGATCGATTCCATCCTATATGTATCATGACTCAATATAAACTTTGTTAGATTTGATCGATGTGCTTCCTAATTCATATAAAGCCTCAGAATCGTAATAATTATTTACGATTTCACTAGCCTAATATGAGTGCAGGGCGCAGAAAAAATGATTTATCGTATGAGATTTACGTTCGTTTTAGGGTCTTAGCAATGTGTTTTGACCATTTTTCGAGCGATATTTGTGTACGTGTGTAGTGCGTGTGCGCGTTCGTTATTCTGTCATATCTAACGTTTGAACGGATTAACCGATCGAAACTCAACTTGCGGCATTATAATAAGGCTTATTTATATTAGATTTTCTGAAAATATGAATCAATTCAGCTTGGTAAATTCTGAGATACTTATTTCAAAAATTAAATTTTCAGACAAAGTTTTTTTTTATAAATAACGTTACACTAATATGTCTATCGATATCAAAATCTAATAAGCTCTTTTACCTACAAAGTTGCATCGATTGCCGTAAACCGCATGAAAATCAGGTAATTTCTCAATTTTCTTAGAAGAATTTAAAAAAAATATTTGGATTATTTTTTAAACTGTTCTACTGATCAATTTCAAAATTTGATCAGCTTTTCTTCCTAAAAAATAAGCATCAAACAAGGCACATTGCATCAAAATTGGTTTGTTTGTCCGATTCGTATAGTTAACAAAATATTCGCAAAAAAGTGTTTTTTAGACTTGTCCCTATTGATGGTCGGTGTTCTGTCAAATTTTTGTACTCAAAAATCATCGTCGAACGCCACAAAGCGAGACGAAAGGCGAACGACGAATTAGAAAGATCAGCTACCCTTTAAAAAAACTATACCCTTCGTGCCGACAAGTCAGCAGCGGTGGTGATCGAGTGGTCGGAGCGTGGGTTCGAACCAAATTGTATTGGGATCGGATTATGAGCACGGACTAAATGGCCGGTGTTTGATAATGAGTTCTTACATTAGATTCAGTTGAATCACTTGATACGTATTTCAAGTCACCCCGCCGCTTGTGGGCGTCGGCACCAAGTCGTTGACCAAAGCCGCCGCTGGCCGTGAACACGAACGGAGCCAAATGAAGCAAATCTGATACGAAAAATAAGCATAGATTGGTACACCATATGTCGTACCTTTACTTTGTTCGTGGTTAGAATAGATTTTTTTATTGCAATTAACTTAAAGAAAATGACAATCATTATTACGCAAATTATGTTTTTCTTTTTTGTTAACTAAACAATGAAGCTTGTACTATGCACACACACACACACACACACACACACACATGTACACATATGTATATGCTAATAATACATAGAAAAACACAGACCCAAAAACTAATATCAATTTTTAATCAACTAAATGTTCGTTTTGTGCGGGAATCAAACAATCCAACCCATTCAACAAATAAAGTCACTACCAACTGCGTATATCGAATATTTTATGAATAGAAATAAATCGGTCTGAGCAATAAAACACTTGTAAATACAACGAAAAATGTCAAAGGAAAACCTATTTTTATTAATTCGCAATAACTCATGGGAACACAGATATCGAAAATAAACTAAAAATTAAATAATGATCGAACTTTTGAATGCTTTATATTTGCATTGTTATTAATGAAATTTTGCAACATATAAAATGTCTGACATTTATCCAACACGAAAACACTATTTTTTATGCTTTCAATATAGATTAATTAGTTAGCGAACTGTGGATGATATTCATGATGTTGACTTTTGATATCGATAGTATTGAGATGAGAAGACTTCAGATTGAAATTTTAATGGATTGTTACAACTAGAAAATCTACTAGAAAATCTAATAGCAACATAGGCGACTAACAATCCCATTCTATTGGAAGTGTATCTTGTTATGTAGTGAAGTACATTACCCTTCAATCATAAAATCTAGATATTATCATTGCCGGAACAAAATGCGTCCTTAAAAACGCACAGTTTCCATTCTCAAGTAACAAATGCCAATTCAGGATTTCCCCCGTACTATAGAGATTGAACATATCGGCCTCTTCGTACGTATTGTGCTGTGTTCGCACGTAACCCTGGCCAGCCACTGACAGTAAGCCATAGGTGAGGTATGATCAATAGATATTCCCCCTGGAGGTTTTGGGTCCACGGTGTCTGAACTCGCCAACAACTTGCCACAGCTGCTATGAGGATTTATTATTATTGTTATGTTGATAAATATTATATTAGTAAATGCTATTTCTAAAAGACGTCTGACATTGATTAAAATAGAAAACATATTACTTTTTTATTTGTAAGCAATGTCAACTTACGTATTTTATATTTGTTATTTAAATAGAAGATTTAAAACAAATTTTCAGGTTTTTAAGTACATAACACATAGTTTCAAAGAAATTTATTTAAACATCAGACATCCACGCTTGCGGGGGTAAATAAAAAGGATCCTAGTATCATTATAGACGCATGCCACTGATTATAACCGGGATAGCAGATTTCACAAATCATTTCTCTAAACAAAATTTTACCCGTCACTTAGGAAGATCCCGATATAAAAGTTAATATTACAGGAGAAGATTAACTGATTATAATATTTCCTTAAAACAAATTCGATTTTCGCAATGCCTGCCCTAACGCTTTTCTAATTGGAAAAAAAATTCACAAATTTGTGTATCTGAAAAAGTGATCTTCGATATGATACAAATGGCAGGTGACAGATCATAATTTACGACGGTAGTAGACAACGCACTTTACGTTCTTACTGTGTTATAACGCAACATTCGCGCTGGTAATAGACAATCCAATAATTTGACTTTGTCATATTACAATTCAGTATTAGCGCCGGTAGTAGATAACCCACTATTTTGATTTTACTACGTTACAACAAAGCAGTCGTGCCGGCCGTGTGCGGGACGCCACCCGGTCACTCCGAACCTCGTCGTTCTTCATCACGCGCCCTCTTGTACCCATGGGATCATAATTAAATATTCCGCTTATATTATGGACTATGTACTTATACGTAATGCTTACGTTATACGTTCCCTTGTTAGTACGTATCATCTTTATTTTCAAACGGTATAATTTACGCACACACACACACACACACACACACACACACACACACACAACACGCACTCACGCACACACCACACATACACGTATATGTACTGAGGTGTTCCGTACTGGGACACCTTATACGCCACCTCATCGAGTGGTATCGGAGAATACTGGTCATGACAGATAAGCAGACTGTCACCGAAGTGATTTTGCATATCTTACGTTTTCAATTTTTTTTTTATACGGAACACTAAAAGTACATTTTCAATATTAAAATATGTAAAATAATCACTGAACCGTTTCGGCGTAATGCGTTTGAGCCGAAATATAGAGTTGAGAGGGATTTTCTCGGCGATTTCCATAATACCTCCGCCGGTAAGCTGGACTTAGGCGCCCCTCGCAAGTGCAGGTCAAAGGAAAATAAATCTCACTAAAAATCCGCGGCAGCAAGCAGATAATAATATAAAAAAATAAGCCGTGGCTCATATTTTGTTGCGGCGGATATTGACAAAGAATTCACAATAAATAAATAAAAAAAATGTCGATTGCACCTTCTTTTAATTAAAGTAATCTACATATTGAATATATATTCTTTGGAATAAATTGAATGAAACAATTGGTCTATATAAATAAATAAAATTGGAGTGTCTGTTTGTAATATTAAAATAACAGCTTTTGACTAAATGCATATGGATGCATACACGGTACATATAGCAAAATAACATTTTTTACAATTTTGTCTATCTCTCTGTTGCTCTGTTTATTTGTTTGTTCTGTCTAATCTCTGAAAGGCTGGACCAACTTTGACAGGAATTTCATTGGGAAATAGCCGATGTAATAAGGAGTAAATTAGGCTACTTTTATTTTATAAATTTTATTTATGTTCATTTATATAAAAAAATAATAACTTATATAAAAAAAAAAAAACTCTTCTACGCTGATGAAGTATATAATGTATTTATTATTATTTTGCTGTTCGCTATTTTACTCTGTTTATATAGGTACTTAATCAATATATCAAATAAAATTATAAAATAATGTTGCAATGTCGAAGTACTGTCCAGTACCGCGCGCAGCCCACGCGCATGCCACCGCTGCGCCGTCACGTCGGCCGCTTCCGGCCGCTTCTCCCACCAACGATCTTAGTGGGAGATCTGAATTCACAAAGGCTGCTTGTCGCACGGATTCAGAACGCGCGAGCTATTGCTGACGGTTGAGTCTCAACAACTTCGTTTAAAAATTGATTCCCAGCACTTACTTTCGTTACGTATTCACTGTTTTCTAGCAGTAAGACATTTTTAGTTAATTTTTGATTTACCTACTTTGAAATTGATGAATTACTTAAAGGTTATTTTTTTAGTTAAGTACGTGGGTAGTCATTTTTAAACTAGATTTTTCCTTTTAAAATTGAGAAAGATTGTTTCTCAACGATTTTCTTAAAGAATTGTTTTTTGGGATTATATAATACTTTTTTTTGTATGATTAGGTATCTTTTATAATCCCACCGATCCCTTCTTCTTAATTCAAAATATTTTGTTACATTTTTACTGCTTTCCTTTTTCACTTTTAAGTAACAATTATAAATGAATGTATAACGTTTTCTTTCATGAAAATATATTTTTAATTTTGTACAGTACATTTGTGTTTAATATTTAGATTTACATTGAAACTGATAGATTATTTGCAGGTTATTTTATTTAGGTAGTAACGTGGGTAGTTGTTTTTTCTAAAATAAATATTTTTATGTTGGGTTTTTCTTTTTTTAAATAGAAACGTACACACCCATTAGTTATGCCTAAAATAGAGTCAAATCTCTCTAAAAACACGAGAAAAACCAAAAACCAAAGATTACAATGTGAAAATGAATCTCAACAGAATAAGAAAAGTCTTCTTACAAATTGTAGATTTCGGATGCCCATGTCTGGGTCAAATGAGAATAGATCTAAGAGTAACGAACGATTACAGTCAGATATAACGCGTCATTCATTGTTAAGGATTCAAGAATCTTTGGAATCTAAAGATCAGCGTCTAGAAAACGGCCGTATGCGATACATTGTCTCGTGAAGCCTTGAATAATCTGATTCTAGAGAGTAAAGATTAGAGAATGATAGTCGTCATCACCAAAATCAACGAGAATTGGAAAGTCGGGAACAGCGTGGCATCCGTGTTACAGGACAATGCGATCGATATTATGACTCACAAGGACAAAGAATCGAGCGCTTATCTCAGCTCCATGAGAGTGTGAGTATCATTCGTTAGTCAGAAACGATTTTTGATCGAGAAGGGCGTCTGGACACAGCCAGACAAACGACAAGTATTCTGCAGGATATTGAAAGTGAAGCAAATTGACGACAACCACTAAATAATGACAAAATAAAAAGAACTAATAGACGTAATATTGCATGGCGAGTAAAAAATAACAGTACGTTTAATTATGATGCTCAAATAAATTATTCTGCTGCGTCTGAGATAAGCCCTATGGATGTATGTGACCAATCTCAACATTTCGTAAATAATATTCGACGTTATAATTCGGCTTTTCAAATGACTTCTTATGGAGCGAAAGAAATACACGAAGGGAATTTATATACCCAAGTTTAAATACAGGGGCAGATATATCATTTAATTGGTTCCCTTCTACCAGTAGATAATGCAAAAGAAACATTTTTACAAATATATCTCATTAGTGATTATGCACTACAAAGGGATGCTAGATTAAAATGTTTTCCAAATCTAAGTCCTATGTTAGTAGAAAGCATCCATAGTATGCTTGTTGAAAATAACAGTTAAATTCATGATTTCAAAACTGCTTTTCAATCTTTCGCACCAAATTCAAACGAAAATGACTATAAAATAGTTATGAATGCTGACTGACAACCTTTAGCAGAGCATCCAGGTCGCCATAATGAACTGACAACAAACGAAGTATCTGTGCTACTGATAAATAAACATCGTGATAAACGAGATATAATACTTCGCAGACATGATAATCGATTGTAGAGAATCTCAGAAACTCATAAATCGTATGATGTTTTGCAGTATCCTCTAAAGTTTTTTTTTTTTATGGGGAAAACGGATATAACATTGCGGTCTATCAAAGCGAACCCAACAGAGGCCAATCAAATTTACAAAAAAAGATATCCGCTTTACAATACTATTGCCATCGATTAATAATAAGGCAAAATGAGTACAACCATCTGCATAATTATAAACAATTATTTAATCAATACTTAGTTGACGTATGTGCTAAAATCGAAAGAAAAAGATTTATTTTTATGCGAACTGATCAAAAGAAGCTTCGAGTTGAACATTATATTCACCTTCAAGACGCAATCCATCATAATGAGAATGTAGAGGATTCGGGCCAGTTAGCTATTCTACCTTCATCGTTTACGGGAGGACATAGATATATGCACCAACGGGTACTGAATGCTTATTGTTATGTTAGGAATTATGGACGTCCCGATCTTCTCATAACGTTCACGACCAAGCTTAAATGGAATGAAACTATAAACAACTTTTTACAGGGCAGTTGGCTTCTGACCGGTATGATGTTGTAGCAAGAGTTTTAAAAAAACAAACTGATGGATCTCCTAATGAAAGGAAAAATTTTCGGTTGCGTTCGCTGTTTTATGTATAGTGTAGAATAAGCAGAAGCGTGGTTTGCTCCATGCCCACATTTTGGTATGGTTGGAAGGGAAAGTAAAAGCTAAGCAAATCAATGATGTTATTCGAACAGAATTGCCTCATCTAGAAGTTGACCAGAGCTATTTGATGGTGCACGGTCCATGTGGCTCTTACAATGCTCGATGTCCGTGTATGAAGAACGGCATCTGCAGTAAAAGACTTCCTAAATCTTTTACTGTAGATACGTTAAAGGTGACGATGCTTATTCATTTTACAGACGTCGTTCATCTAAAAATGGTGGTATAAGAACGACAATCCGATCACGAACTAACTCTGTTGATATCGACAATCGCTGGATTGCTCCATTTTCACCGGTACTGTCGCGCATTTTTAGAGCACATATGAACATTAAACTCTGTAGTAGCATTAAGTCCATAAAATGCATTTATAAGTATGTCAATAATGGTTCAGACTTGGCAGTATTTGGTGTACAAAATGCTGACAATAAAGTGACGTCATATCAAAATGGAAGATATATTAGTACTTCCGAGGCAATCTGGCGTATTTTCGATTCACAAACGTTTTCTCGCAGTAACACGTCTGGATATCCACTTAGAAATTGTTCAGAGAACTTATTTTGATCCAAGCAATGTCTGTAGAGTGGTAGAAAATCCAAGAAACACGATATTGATGGCATTTTTTGATCTGTGGAATAACGACGAATTCGCACCCTCTTTATTGTATGAAGAAATACCAGGTTATTACACATTTAATAAATAAAATTGAAATGGCGACGTTAAGGTACTTCTTTAGAGGGTCATTCCGGCATATTTCACGAGCATATATTTGGGAGAATCTAAATTCATCTCAATAATCGGAAATGTTATCATCTAAGGTCGTTATTAACATTTGTCAAGGGACTAACTTCTTTCAAAAGTCTCAAAAAGGAGAATGGGATTATAAACCCTACATATCAAGCGGCATGCTTTGCTCTTGGCTTACTAGAAGGCGATAACCACTAGTGCGACACTTTAACAGATGCAGGTATAAGCAGCAGCGCATCTAAATTACAAGAGTTATTCGCCATTATATTAGTTTTCTGTAGTGTCCCTACTCTTACAGAGTTATGGGACAAGTTTATAGATCATTTTACAGATGATTATATAAGAAACTTCCAACGGCATTACCCGATTAGGTCATAATTGCTCATTTAGATATATACACAAATAGAGCTTTGTTAGCATTACAAGACGTTCTTCTTTCGATAGAGGGCAATTCTCTCCTTCATTGTGGTTTACCATCTTCACAAGTGACATGGAATATATAAAACACAAATTGTGATCCAGTTGAACTTCAAAATACTATAAATCATAATGAAACACGATTAAACGACGAAAAAAATCAAATTTACCGACTAATCATTGATAGGGTAAATTCAAACGCTAGTGGGGTATATTAATTGGACGTTCCAGGTGCTACCGGTAAAAAGGTTTTGATTAATCTTTTGCTGGCAAAACTACGTGCAGGAAAGAAGACTGCTATAGCAGTCGCATCGTTTGGCATAGTGGCACTCTTACTTCCTTGGGTAAAATGGCACATTCGATATTTAAAGTCTACTATATTTAGACTGTATGGAAAATCCAGTCTGCAGTATACCCAAAAATAGCCTCAAAGACAAAGTACTACATGATTGTGTATTTGTAGTATGGGACGAATGCACTATGGTAAACAAATTTCTATAGAAGCGTAAATAGAATGATGCAGGAGATAAGAAGTAATAATCTATTATTTGGAGGAGTCATATTCTTATCCGCTGGAGGTTTTAGACAAATATTACCAGTTGTGACTAAGTATACGCGAGCCAATGAAATTAACGCCCGTTTAAAAGGTTCAGTACTTTGGAGACATTGTAAAAAACTTAATTTAAAAGAAAACGTGAGAGCACATTCAGTCGAGTCTGAATTTAACAAAATTATTTTTGATGTTGGAGAGGGAAATTGTTCAGAAGTGACTAGCACTCATGATATAAAACTACCAACCGGTTTTTGTCAGGTTGTGGCGGAGACCGAAATTTTAATACGTACTATTTATGATGATATTTATAATCTTAAAATCAAAGAAGATTCGTGGTTGTGTAAAACATCAATTTTAGCACCTACGAACGACCAGGTTAATGCGCTTAATCTGCGCATTTTAGATAATTTATCTGGTGAAGCATAAACATACCTTTCCATCAATACTGTTTGCAATTCGAATGAACTGATTAATTACCCAACAGAATTTTAAACAGTATAATTGTGCCTGGTCTACCCCCGCACAAATTAGAACATAAAATTGACGTGCTCATCATACTACTCCGTAATTTAAACTCACCAAAACTTTGCAATGGTACTAGGTTGCGAGTAGTGTCGTTGTAAAGAAATGTTATAGAAAGTCGTATAATATCCGGATGCGAAAAATGTGAGATAGTATTTATACCACGGATTCCTATAATACCCTTGAATTTTCCATTTGAATTCAAAAGATTGCAATTCCCTATTAATATAAGTTTTGTTATGACAATCAACAAGTCACAAGGGCAAACGTTAAGCAAAGCTGGTATAGGTTTGACTAAGGGTTGCTTTACCCATGGACATGTTCATACGTGGCATGTTCACGTGCGAGGAATGCAAATATTGTTGTTGTTTTAGCTCAAGAAAATCGTACACCAAATATTGTATATAAAAGAATTTTTCAATAAAACTAATACGAAAAACTGAAAATAAATAATAACTAAACCAAAAATGCAAAAAAGAACTAAATATAGAAACATGTATCATACAAAATATTGATTCACAAAATAGAAGAATTTCATAAAAATTAGCAGAGGTCTAATCTCAGTACGCGAAATACAGAAATATATAGAAATCGTTAACTCTGTGAACTGAACAAACTTTTTTGTTAAATTCCATGCGCTCGAAGTCGCGGACACAGCTAGTTTAAACATAAAATATACAGATGATGTAGGGAAGCGTTCAATTTAGTACAAAATATTTATTACAGTTTCTCTGATCCGGCTAATAGAAAGTAATACTGAGCACGCACAATCAGAGTAAATCAATTTTATTAAAAATCGAGAATTGTTCATAGAAAATAGATTGTGTCCTTAGGAGAAGAGTTTTTAGGAGAAAATAAACTGTGACATATAAACAGACAGGCAAGGCGCATGAGTGACCATATAAAGGGTGTCGTTTATTTAAAGGGCGTACCTACGTTCTACAAAAAAAGCTAAAGGGGAGTTATAAAAAACGTAAAACCTCCACTGACATGCAATTGGTGTCTTGTGATTTTCTTTTATAGATTTGTCGACGTAATTTCTTAGTTTGAGACATAGTAAAAATTTGGAATGATTAAATCACATTTTATCACATTGCAATTTTATTGCAAGCAAAGTATTTGTGACGTGTTGATTGGTGTTGGATTCAACATCTATACCCTAGCTGCTACGAAATATTTCGGAATAGAAACGAAAGCGACGCTCAGGGTTTCGCTGTTCGAGTCGTAATAGGCAGTCAGTAATATTTACAATCGTTTTCTCAATCAATTTCCTTGTCAAATTAATCTACCCCCAAACTGCTCTAATAAAATAATTATACTTTTAGGAATTCCCCGCCTCAAAATGAAAAATACTACCCTTGTAGGATTACTTCATTGTTCGTCTGTCCGTCCATATACCTGTCTGTCCGTCCGTCTGTCTATCCGTCTATCTGTTTCCCTAGACCCTTTTTCTCAGGAACGCATCGAATTATCATGTCGTAATTAATATAAAATAACTAGGTCTGCCGTATCTTGGAGCTGTACAAAAAAATAAGTTTTTATGTCAATGTAATAAAAAATGTTACCATATGTGCCTTGTATTTTGATACTCGCATATAAATTAAAATCTATAGAAATATTTTTATTGGTCTAGAATTATGAAATTTAGCAAAAGGCTTTACTCAGAATACAAATAGAGGACAAAATTGGACATTCATTAATTTGTAGTTATATGATATAATTTTTTTTTGTGATTACATATTTACACTTGCAGTTTGGGAATGGATGGTGATGGAACGTATGAGAGAACATTTTTCAGCTTGCCGCTCTGTGAGATTTAAATTCGGATATTAAAAAAAATTAAAATGTTGTTTGTTAAAAACGAAACTTTCAAAATTCCAAGAAATTGCCAGTATCGGTATCGAATGCAGAGAAAATTCGTCGAGATTCTTGATAGAGATGTAATATCTAAATATATTTAATTACATTTGTACGGAACCCTCAGGATGCGAGTGCTATTCGCACTTGTCCATTGTTTTTATTTTTTGAAGATAATCATCATTATCATGGCATCGATATTTTAACCCACTTAACGCATCGCTAGCCAATTTTATATCCATAGAGGACCGAAAGCGACCTTCCGGCACGTGTTCACCCCACAAGACGTATATCGCTCGAACTAAACGCGTTAACGTCCCCCCTACACCGTAGATCGGGAGTTGCCGGCACGTGACCGAGGATCTGTTCGAAGGTCTACCAATAAAAACTTCGCGGGTTTTCCATTTCCGCCCGCGCCGTCCGCATTGTCGGCCGAGCAGATTGTTCACTTAGTTAAACGAAACGGATTTACTACACGCGCCGTGCTCAACTTTAGAACTACTTAAGGTCGATGTAGCTTTCGATCTTTGCTAATGTTAAAAGCTCGCAAACTTGTTTAGTGCCATATGTACCACCCACACGTGTGCGATGAACAGCGCCGGTGAACACACTTTGTTGAATAAATTGTATAATTATCTTAAATGAAATATCTATGTATGTAAAAGAGTGGGTAAGCTGACTGAGTGACGTAGAAGTGCATGGCTCATAGAGACTTGGTTTTTAATTTTTTAGTTTAGTTTAGTAGAAGAAGTTTCTTAGGATTTTTAGAAATTTAACTTCTAGGTGCGTGAAAATGGTGAAATGCTGATGTATAGAAAATAGAAACCGTTGTAGTTACGTATGTAAAACTTCAAATTTTATTTAATTATAGAAATAAAGAAAAAACAACATGTATGTTTTTTAATTAAGCTGAAAGGGTAAAAGGGGGGTTGAAATGTGATATGGAAAATCGCTATTTAGTAACCTAAATAGCGATTTTCCATTTTATTTATATTTTAATTTATATTTTAGCTAATAATTACTAATAAAAATTGATGACTTTTACCCTACAAAAGATAACGTAAGGGTTGACATCTCTATATATAAAAAAGAAACCGCTGAAATATTGACAACAAAACCTATGTCTTGACCGTTTTTTACAAGTGAAAAATGACTACATGTATCGTTATTCGAAAAGTAGCTTTAAAAAGAAGAAATAAAGGATGAAAGGTTTTATGGGAAATTGAAAACGCTGATTGAATTATGTACTTTTTATTTTTGCGTTCTCGTACGTGCGAACGAAACGCTTCAGAAAAAAAAGCTTCGTTTTCATGTTACTACCTAAAGGTTTTAAAAATTCATTCACTTATTAAAAACCACACTATACCCGAGTAAATAACCCAAATTTTATTTTGATGCTACTAACATTTGCTACGCCTTTATTCAAATAAGAATGGTTACTGATAGCAGAATCGGAATTTCATACAGGACAAGAAATAGAATTAAAATCGCGACCGGTGTGAAAATTGAGAATGGAACCAAGGTCAAAATCGAGTCTGGGGTCAAAATTAAATTTGGAGCTTGACCGGAATCGGAATGAGAAACAGTAATGAGGTCAAAATTGGAAGCGGAATCGGAAATAAAAACAGAATTCGAATCTTCTTAGATCCTGTTAGTTTCTTTCATTGTCAAATGACAATTAAAGAATATACACATATACCATGTGCTAAAGTTGTATATTGGCGATTGGTAGACGTCTGAAATCCGGTCTTGAAAAAAAGATTGAACGACCTGCTAAAAAAAGTTGCTTAAAGGAATATAAGTGAAATTTAAATTGTCAGTATTCAGGTTGATATTTTTATCGCATAAAAATATAATAATGCGAAAGTAATTCTGTCTCTACGTTTTGTACATTAGCCGTTGAAGATATATTGATAACAAGTAATATGGAGATAAATTGATGAATGGACACAAGCTACTTTTTGTTTGGCTGTCTGTCTATATGTATTGTCTGCCTGTAAGATATATAAACCAATTTTTGTAGATATTTCTTCGCACAGTTAGAACTCTATTTTCGTGAACGTATTTAAATAATAATTTAAAAAAGTGAGATAAATTTAAGATACTTTTTTTTTGCGAAATGGAACTATACATGAAATTTAGTTCGATTAGGGAATTAAACTTAGTCACATACAACTACAACAGTTTAATAGCTTAATCTCTAGCTAGAGCAATATATACGATAATTTTTGTTTACGTAGTGTTTAACTTTGTTTCATAGTACGTTTTTCTAACGAATACCCATATGCATATGTATATAGTTTCACAAAAGCGTATAAATTTATATAGATAAGGAAAAGCTTAAAGGGAAACAGGAGCACATCGTAGACGCGGGCGAACCGCGGGCGGTCGCGCCGGTAGAATATAAAATACAATGTGTGTTCGCGGCGCGGGAGGAGAAGCTAAGTCAACGCCCGGCTGTGTCCTAACACCAGACAAATGGCTACACGTGTCTACGCTCATGAATAACAGGGATAAATGTATGTTTTATCTGTCTGTTCGTGACCCGTACTAGTGCTTCGTGAGAGGTATTGTTTTGATGTGAAACATCTATAGGCACAGGGTAGGCCGGATTGTTGGCGTGGCGACGCTTGCCGTGGCGGTTGGTCGCCACGCTATACTAGGGTATACATACAGTCTATTTATAGTAGAGTGCGTGTGTCGACGGGTCGCCACGCTATATAATGGTATATATATGGTTAAAATGTATACCGTTGTAAACAGCACCATCGAACCGAGTGATGAGGGAGTCGCACAGTCGCTTGCGCATGGCGACGCCTCGACACAACGTACACACTGTTGCTTGTGGACTGTAAATATATCTATAGTATAGTGTGGCGACCCGTCGCCACACCGTACACATTACTACATTTTGATTAATATGATTGTATTTTTGATTAATAGTTGATTATTAATTATTATTATTTATTACTGTGACAGGCAACTGTCACAGTCAGAGGAAACATCGAATATAACTATTACTGAAGTCATGAATGAAATTAATTAAGTTGTGGCAACTTGAAATTAATATTGAATTTTTGTATTTAATGAAAATAAAAGTTTATTAAATAAATAGTCATAATTTTTTGTAAAAAATTCGACTTATTTAATTTTTCCATCATGTTATGCTAAATTTAGTTCCTGTCGTAATCTTGTCTTTAAACCATATTACTTGTACAAACTCGATGTTTCACATCTGCCAGGCGTCCCGTGACGGCTCACATTTTTATTAGATTTTAGTTTGTTTCTTCGTTTGTATATCCTCCCTCAATTTTCGTCACGAAAGTATGCGACGGAAAACGAGAGATAAAGCAAAGGTTTTTTATCTTTTTACAGATATTTCTTTGCTTTGTTCTGTGTTCCGTCTGTATGGCTGTATGCCTGTCACGACAATGGGGACGTTACGTTTTATAAGGTTACATTAACTTCATTGTGTTTTATATTCGTCTAATGGCTGTAAGTCTGTCCACAACATGGGCATCTTGCGAGTGAAGTTCATACCAGACTCGTAGAAGAGAACGTTTCAACTTAAGGCTGTGTTCCCATTACTAGAATTCTTGAAGGCTTAGCACTGTACCTACTTACTTGAAATTATGTACGGTTATTATAAAAATAATAAAATATCATTAAGGTACGACGATATACTTAATGGTACTATTTAAAAACTGGTAATAAAATGAATTTAATTTTTATTATTGTAATGATATAGAAAAAATTACACTTATTTTTTCTATATCATTGAATTTATATGAATATTAATTCTTTTCCTAAGTTTATTTTGCTTTTTAATATGAAGATTGACAACGACTTTTTTAATTAGTAGTGTAAAAGTTAAAGTAACAAATAATCTTTTACTATAAACGTTATCAAAGAGGAAGTTTTTATGCTGCATTCTTGTCGTGTTAAATATGTATAAGATGTTTTTTATACTTCTAGAATTAAATTATATTTCTAAAACAAAAACAATTAAACTATTATTTTTATAGTTTTAAATATTACTTATACTATATAACAATAATAATACTAATGCTTTTATAAGAGTGATTTATAAATCTATAAATATAACTAAATAGTGCCGAGAAATAATCTGTACATTAAAAATATTTAAAAAACTATTTTTTGGGAGTTATTTGAAACGTTGATATAATATAATATAATGCTTCAATGGCTTTTAGAACATTTGTTTGTCTGTCTGTCGGTCTGTCTGTCTGTCCTGACAGAATCAAATGAAATTTTGGTACGGTAATAGTTTATTTTTTATGCCGCATGAAAAAAAATAAGCTATTATATTATTATATAACCTGTGTGGAATGTAAATAAAGCTTTATTATTATTATAATAATTTATACCCCGGAGTATATTTCGAATAGAACCACAATCTAGATGTACACTAGAATCGGAATCAAAAGAGGGGCCAGGAGTGGAATCTAAAGTATGCATCAGATCGGATCATGGTCGACAGTCAACACGGGTTGATCGGTCAATAGGAAAGACGAAGGGATCATTCGATGTAATTTCTCATGAAAATGACATGTAGATGGCATAAGACTCAGAATATGACGATAGAATAAATCTGAATTTTATAATTTCTATGAACGAAGGTATTAAGTTGAAATACCTAAAGTTGCCACTTGGTATTAAGATTCGTTTCTCTCTTTGAAATTATACTAAGCGATACTTTTTGTGGAATAATAATTTGGATTAGAAGACGTAGTTGATTATGTTTTGCTAATATTTTGATAAATCGGGCATTGTCATTAATATAATTTTTCGCGGTATATACATATATTAAAGGATGTGTGATGTATTTTTATGCATAATTTAGATATTTTTTTCTTGAACGAACTTCGGGAGTGAGTGTTTACCAAACATTAATTATGGAAATATTAAGTATAATTAAGTCATTCCCGGTAGTTAATATTAGGTCGGGAAAAACTGTTTATTCGTATTTCATAAGTAAAAAGTTGCAGGAAAACCTCTTTGATTGTGCTCCTTGTATCTGGCTAGTCTTGATACCATTAAACAGATGACACTTTAGAAAAAGAAAAATAAAAAGTAAAACGGTGTCCCGCCATTTTTCTCTTGTTTATTTTTCCACCAAAATGAGTGAATCTAATTTAGAAATCCGATACATTTTGAAGTATTATTACCAAAAAACGAAAAATACGACACAAGCCGCGAAAAAATATTGCGACGCTTATGGACCTAATGCAGCGTCGGTAAGTGTAAAACAAAACTGGTTTGAGCGTTTTTAGTCCGAAATTTCGATGTCAAAAATGAACCTCGACTTCGAGCAGAAGTCGACCTGTTACGGTTAAAGTCGATGCTATTTTGAAAAAAGTTGAACAATATCAGTATATTAATTCATACAACATAGCTGAAAAGCTGGGGATTGAACAAAAAACAGTTTTAACACATTTTGAAAAAGCTGGATTTACACAAAAAGCTCGATACTTGGGTCCCACACCGGTTCACTGAAAGAAATCTAATGAATCGCGTACTCATTTGCGATTCTCTGTTGGAATGTAATGAAAGCAAACCTTTTTCGAAAAGAATGATTATTGGTGATGAAAAATGGATTATCTGAGACAAGAACGTGCGAAAATGATCATGGTCAAAAGGTAAGGAAGGTCTAAAGGATATAGCGAAACCCGGTTCAACTCACAATATGTTGATGCTATATAATGGGAATGGGAGAATGTTCGTTATGAGCTCTTACCACCAGGTAAAACCATCAAATCGGATCTCTACTGCCAACGACTGATAAGACTCAAGCAAGAATTAGATAAAAAACGGCTGAAATTGATCATTAGAAAAGGTGTGGGTTTTCACCATGATAATGTCAGACCATACACATTTTCAACTATTCAACAAATATTGAAAGAGTTTAGTTGGAGAGTGTTAATGCATCACCGTATAGTATTGACCTTGCACTCTCAGATTTTCACCTGTGTCGGTCTCTTCAAAATTCTTTAGGGAGTATTAAGTTAACATTAATATAGAACTGTTAAACTACTTGTCGCAGTTTTTGATCAGAAGTCCCAAAGTATCTACAGTAGCAATGTGATTTTGTCACTACCTGCCAAATGGTATAATTAAACGTAAATAAAATATTATAAGTAATTATATTAAACTTCTATTTAAAATACGAGAAAACTTTTTCCTTGAATTATATGTTTAAAAATCCAATTCCACATTGAATGATCTCTGAAAAATATACAGACACACAGAGATCTGTTTTAACATATATCATCTGATATAAAACTGTTATTCTTTATTTTTAGTTCTGGTTTAAGTACACGACCTAATTGAATATTACATAAAAATGTTACAAAAACATTGAATAGGAATGACCGTTTAACTATTTACATAATTCAAACTAGAATTTTAGATTCTTTACTTTGAAGTGAAATATTTCAGATTATACGTAAGGGAATAGAATTAAACAGTTATTCTGTTATGTTTCATAAAGGGCTATCAAAACAAGCTCAGAACATCTCTCATTGAGAAAAGACGAAACGTCAAATGCATATTTTGAATGATGTACATTGAGACCTGTAAAATATAAGCGCTCAAATAAAAGACTAGAAATAAGAATTTTGTGAAGTCACACCGTTTGGAGATCTCCCGGGGCATATTTAAAATGTTTTAATAAGTGTAATTGAAACACAACTGCTGTTTACGAAAGTGACACATCTGACATAAATTAGATAAGTTTAACGGCATAAAGCAAAAGTCGTTAGTCCTAATATAAATGTTGTGACGTATGAACATTGATCACATGGATCGTCATTTTGAATTTAGGATCATCATCTGCATCCAGGACAGGATAACGACAGATATGGGGTATTTTGATCAGATTAGATGACACCGTAGCTACTACTGCCCAAGTGTTTTTCAAAATATACTGTCGAGGTTTTTTAATTTTTTCCCTATTCAATGAATGTACCTATTTTTATTTTTTATTGCATTACGAAATCTAAATATAAATATGCTATATAATTTTCGCCAACAAAATTATTATGATATAATATATGAAGCAAGTATTAAAGAAACATTTACGTGAAATACTTTTATGGCCAATAAATAGACGAAAGTTTTTCCTATAAATACTTTTTCAATTTAGATTTTTAGTTTTGTATGAGTCGTAAGTCGGAGTATTAGCTTATGAATAACTATTGCAGACATGGAACAGCCTGCATCACGGTGAAGATTATGAAGCCACGTTTAGCGCCTCACGACACGGTTTTTTTTAAAGTGATCTGAATGGTTGATCATGGTTTCTAATAGGCGAGTCGCAGGATGGGAGAAATAATTATTTAAATCGATATTCCAATTTAAATAAAAATTAAAAAAAAAATTTGCTTCTCCTAAACAGATCTGCAAGCCCTGCAAGGTCTCCGTTTTTGTTCAATGCTACCTAATACTGTACTAATGTTATATTTAACTGTTACTACTAATATGTGGATTAACAAATATAAACGACTTTGTAGTCCAACACACAACACACATACACGATTGAATAGCCCGATATTTGCTCTGCACGCGTTATAAATTCATATTATCAGATGGAAGCGAGCAATCACACAAGCAATTATAGGCTATTTAATGGAGGAGATAGTGCTGAGTACAGCGATATATCTTTAATTAATCTCTAGTATGCAAATGATTTAAGGCCTACCGCAACGCATTACGCTTTGTCGTGAGATTGTACCTAGATGTGCTCCGTTATGATCAAAATACATTCTAAGTGCCTCTAGAAATGTATTTACATACTGCATATATGTGTACTTTGAGTACTGGATTATAGTTTATATATAATAAGTTATGTCAAGGTAATTATATATGTTAAAATATTTTACTTAAAATATATCGTTTGTGCAGAAAAATAAGAAAATTAATTCATGAGAAAAATGAATTAATCATTTCAATAATGTCATTGTTGCAAAACGTTATATGTTGTTGACACCGATGTTGGCATAATATTATTTAGGATGTATTTCAAGGACAAGATGCAATTTAAGTTAACAAAATTAACACTAAAACACGATCGCATTTCACATCATATGAGCGGAAATGAGGCACGGCCGACCGTTGCGTCAGACAATTTCAGAACTATTCAAAAGACATTCGGCCGCCTCGCTCCGTACCAGAATACACATCTTGTTGCGCAAGCGACTGCTATGCGACAGTTTTGTACGAGTAGTTATGGATATCGTTATTTATTAAAGATTATGTAATACTTACGGTCATTGTGAGTTTTCATCACTGTCCATGAAATATACACGGAATGTGAGACATAATATTGTAAAAATTACTATTTATAATAATTTTATTTTGATATGTATACCGCACAGAATCGATAGAAGCGATCGTAAACATACAAAGTTTATGTAGTTTGTTATAAAGTGTCACGTTTACGATATTGACGTTTTTGAAACTAAGATTGTGTGCGATGAATATTAAAGAGTTTAATAACAATGCCTTTCACTGCTGTCAAATATGAAAAGGTGATTTATTGTTGGGGAATTTGCAGAGGTGACATCGCTGCGGTTTTAAAACTTTATAGTGAAGCTCACCCGGACTAATCAACAGCCTGCAAGTCCACGAGTAATATTGCCTGCTGTTTATAGTTTACGTGGTAATTTGCCACGAATGTTCCTAGGTGATCACCGTGGTGATCGTACGTCTGAAATTTCTTCACATATAAAATAACGAATATTGAGATTTTTTTACGGGATTTTTGACAGAAGTAGGAGGCAAGTAAGCAGGTGCGTTCGCGTTTCACACACAATAGTACTGCGCTTATTAAAAAAAAATAGATGTGCTTTCCATATTCAAAACGAGCATGCTCTTTTGTCGCGTGATTACGGCCAATGCACAACATCTACATCACTGGCAACATCAAGTGTCATTTGTACGTAAGTGACTAGATAAATTCCTTAAAATAATACATCGCTTAGCCCGTTCGTCACGTACCCGGGTGCGGGACGGTGCGCGACGCGTAAGCGCCAGGCATCGTCTGGCCGAGCATTTCGTAGGGTTTTTTCTGTATTATTTACAAGCATATTTTAAATGAAATATCTTTGTTATAGTAACTTTGAAAAAGGTCGTTCTAAATAAGAAGGAGATTATGAGCGCAAAGATGCATCATCGATTCCATACTATATATACGACATGTTTTACGTAGGACTTATAATTTCTAATTCAGTTCTAGAGTTTGATTATACGTAATAACCGCTTCAAACTCTAATTCATTTCAATCTTCTGCTTCACTGAACTCTTTGTGTGAACTGCACTAATTTATTTGAACTGAGTTAATTCCCTTTATTTTGTCCAACACTAACCTATATTATCCGAGACAAAACTTGAAGGAAGAGTGTCCATAATGAAAATGGGCAATTCCATGTTTTTTCTTCTCTTGAGTAATAACAGCGTATATCTCAAACCAACACCTATCTGGAGAAACTTTTTTCAATATTATGGTTATAGTATCACATTTTTTTTAACTTCCTTGTATGAAAATTGAAAATTAAAAAAAAAAAAATTTGAAAGTTACTGTTTTGCATCAAATCTTGATGTTTTAGAGTCCCAGAAATCTATTTCGGGCATTTTCCGGGTGATTTCTGTATATCTTTATATATGTGTGTGTGCGCGCGCGCGCGTTTGTGCCTGAATGCGTGTGTGTATGCGTGAGTGCGTGTAGGCATGTGGACGTGCGTGCGTGCGTAAGTGCGTGTAAAGCTCTCTTTACTTTTGCGAGGAGTAACCGATCGAAATACATTTTGCGTCATTTGAAAGGGGTACACTCAACTTAGAATTCCAAAAACTTCGAATTAGTTTTGCCTGGTAGATTTAAAAGAATCTCAAAATTAAACGTTATAGAAAAATATTTTTTGAATTCACTTTTAGACTATTTTACGGATCGATGCCGATATCTTATCAGCTCCTTTTTCCAAACAATTGCATCGACTGCCATAAACTGCATTAAAATCGATTTTCGCAAGAGAGAGATGTCGTAGGAGAAATTTTTTTGAAAAGTCTTTCTTTACAATATTTTATAAGTTGTTACACCGATTAACCCCAAAAATCTATCCAGTTGTTTTCCTTAAAAAACAAAGTTGTTCTAAAAAAGGAGGAAATTATGAATATTTGCGGAGAGATGCATGATCGATTCCATTCTGCATATGCTAACCTTCGTCTAAGATTCCTCTCATGTAGTACATAAAAATATTCTTGATCCAATTTTGATCTTCATTATGATTTTGGTATGCTTAACGTAGAGTTCCATTTACAACTGAGATATTTATCCTTTTCACAATACCAATCTCTCTCTTCTTTCTTCTCGCTTCTATTTTTCTTTTACTCTCAGTTTTAGTCTAATTTCCCTTTTTTTTCTTCTAATTAATATCTTTTTCTTTACATTTTCCCTCACTTTCATATGAAATTGAATAAAAAGCAAGCAAATTAATATCGGTCAGGAATTAAAAACTATATGATGGCTTAAACACATACATTAAATGTTTATACGATTTAGGCACATTTTAATAGCTTAATACATGAACTTATCATTTTTATCAATATTGACTTTGGTAAGAATAGCGAACTTCATTAAAATCGGTTCAGGCATTATAGAAGAACACAGTGTTAAATGAACAGAGAGTAAATCAGACTTTACGTGACATGTTATAGTATTATACTAAACTGCAATAAAATAGTTTGAGCTATAGATCAAACTATTTTAATGAATTGAGTTATAAGAAGAAATGAACAAAATACGTAACACGTTTCGTTAAAACGATTTGTCCATTGTTGAGTTATAAGAAACGACAGACGACAGACAAAAAGTAATTCGCACTGTTCTTTCGGCTCTCATTAGCCACCGAAACAGAGTTGAGAGTTTAACGTTCAAGCTCACAATCTGAAACAGAAAATCGCACAATAATAAATTCAGCGATTTTGTTATGAAAACGGTGTGTTGTGTCACCGACAGAGTTATAGTCACTTTTACATTATTAATATAAATTTGTATGTATCTTACATACTACATGCTGTACATTCTGAATATTGATTCGCTAATGTTTTCACATCGGATTGAATTTTTTAACTTCCCGCTAAGAAAATTGAAAATTTTCTAAAATTTTCGGGAAGTTATTGGTTTCACCCCATTTTGAAAAAATCGAGTTCTCATCAGATCTCGACGTTCTGAAGGTCTAGGAAGCTCTCCTGATCATCTCTGAGATGATGTCCGTATGTCTGTGTGGTGTGTGTGTGTGTGTGGATGTATGTAAACCTCTTATAACTTTTAAACGGCTTGACCGAATCAAGCCCACTATAACGGCGTTATAAAGAGTTTTAGCAAATTTAGATTTCCTGAAAGTTTGGGTCGATTTGGACTGGTAGATTTTGAGAAATTTTCAAAATACTAAGTAAAAATTTAAAAAAAAAGTGTTTTTTTCAAAGCAACTTTCAAATGGCTTGACCGGTCAAATCCAAAGTCTAATCAGCTCTTAACCTATCAAAAACACGTCGATTGCCGCAAACCGGGTCAAAATCGGTTGATTCGTTTGTGAGAAATCGTTGTCGAAAGAAATCGAAAAAGACAGTTTTTTTTTTAAATAACTGCGAAACAGCTTGACCGATCGATTTCAAATTCTAACCAACTTTTGCCCCTGTAAAAACACGTCGATTGCCGTAAACCGGGTCAAAATCGGTTGATTCGTTTGCGAGAAATCGTTGTCGAAAGAAATCGAGACAAACCGTTTTTTTACTCAAAAAATCGCGTCAAATCCCGTATATTTTCGAGTGTTTTGAACTCGAAAATAGTGGGAAGTTTCAGGGTTGGCCTACAGGGTTAACCTTTTTTTTTATATATAGAAGCAAACAACTTTCTGAGCTGTGATTAAATTCCCTATACGAATACAAAACGCAAAATATGTCCTACCTATTATTTTATTGACTATATACAACACTATAGACATTTTACAAACTCTATGGTTGTTGTTCAGGATATAATTTAATAATCCCCATATAAAAAAAATATGTAAATAAGCCTTGCATATGAAAATATAATAAATCCGTTGTCACAGAAGCACAACTATAAAATGCACTAGTAAAGTAAGCCATGTATCCTTGTCGGTCAGCAGCAAGGGAAAAAACGTAATAAGGCGAGCCGTAACTTGCGTGTTGTGGAAGCGCCGCCCACGTCGCGAACACTGGAGTAAATTTCTTCTACGCCTTGCTTTCATTCTACTTTATGAGGATTGCATAATTTAGCAGTCGCCATGTGTGATTCGAGGCCCGTCGGGGCAGTGGCGCGTTGGCAGCGATAAGCGATTTTAATTATTATGGAAGACCGGCTCACCGTCCACGTCCCGCCCTGTACTGACATGGAAACACTCATCCACTCTTGTCTACGTCCAGCCTTCGGTACCTGAAAATTTTTCCCGAGTCTGTAAGCCTACACCATTGCTGGACGTCATCGCAGAAACTTCAGCACGAAAATAGATCGGATTTATCGGTGAGATACCACACTCTCACAGAATACGGACCTCAAGTTGTTGCATTTCGTCCAGTGAGAGAGAATTTCGGTGGTCTAGTTCTATCTTCATCACTTCCCTTCCGAAGATCCCCCTCCTTCAAGTAACCTATTCCAACGCATGATGCCGGCAACGCATTGGTGACTGGGGTTGCGATTGTCCGTGGGCAGCGATGATTACTTGCTCTCTGGAGGTTAATTCTGTAAGCTTAAAACCACTCGGGTGATATCGTTATGACTTCAAATTTACGTCAGGGCGAGAAGATTCGCCTGCCGCGCACCCTCAATTACCGTAATTTTGATGTCATAACTATAAGATATCGACTTAGTGGCTTAAAGCTTACACTGTTGGATAGGCTGGTGGCTTGCAAGCTAATATGCTTCTTGAAAAAAAGTATTATAAAATCTTAGCTTGTAACGCCATTTGAAAGATGATAAATGTCACGAAAGACATATCGAAATATGAATTTCTAAAATATTCGTATGTATGCAATTTATTTCCACAGAAAATGTGTCTACTCTTTCCTATAAATAGAAAATAAAAAAAAAAATGAAAAACAAAAAATACCCGCCTTAAAGTTTCATTTTCACCAAAAAGACTGAAATATAATAATTAATGCCTTGTTTAATAGAATAAATAATTAGAATACAATTGGCAGTAGTTTTAGATTTTGTAGATATGATCCATCATATCATGAACTTAATTTTTTATTATGACCGAAAATTTAAAAATTTTCTTCGTGCTGGTATTTTTTTATTGACATCACAGTGGCAACACTAGTTGTAAGAACAAATGAAAGTAAAAATGGTGTAATGTTTTCATTATTTTTTTTTCATTCTGTGTAATTTATTTGACATAAATTCAACTAAGAAAAATAAATAATATGCTATATTATCACATATAATGAAAAAGTAGAACCCCATACAGGAAAATAACTACTTTTAAATTTTTTGTCTATGTGTCTGTTTGTTGTTATGTAGAAATAAAGTTTGTGATTTTGTAAACTTACGTGTAGGGAATAATTTCTGAAACTACTATTCCGATTCAAAAAATTCTGCCATGAACAGGAAACTACATTATTTCTGTATGCTATAGGTTACTTTTTACTCTTGCAAATATATTTTTTCAGTAAAAAAAAACAAAATAGCAATAACTGGAAGGTGGAAAAACTAGTTGTCCGATTGATTAGTCCGATAGCAGCAAGCGCTGCCTAAACGCTTTGAAATAAGGAAATAAAAGATACGGTAAAACCATTAACCCATAATGACGAAAAGATCCGTGACACCGTGTATCTAAGCTCGATATTACAGCCAGAGACAATTTTTATGTTAAAAGTGAAAAAAAATTTACAATTGTTAACACCCTGACTCACTGGGTCAATCTAACTGACTCAAGGACCGAGCCCTGAAACTGAAATAAAAAGGTTTTGGAAGGGTATGGTTTAGCAGAAGGGTAAATGGAACCTGACAACAATCAATATGGCAATTTTACGATTAAGGAGTTTACCTTTTCTTAAAGCATATAAATTGATTAAGTATTTTATTAGACAATAAAATGAAGACAGTAAATTTATAATTAGAGTAAAATGATTTACCTATTCCTTTACCATGAATTCGTGAAACCATAGAACTGATGAACATGGAATTTTATTTGGTAATAGGGTATATAATGCAAAAACCGATTAAAGATTTTTTTCAAATAAGCTAATATTTATTGGAACAAAGGTGTTTGAATTTTGGAATAAACTTTCAATCGAGAAGAGCTGTAGGACTATGAAATTTGATTATTGTTCATTAAAAATGGTGATACGCGTCTTTCGCAATTAAGTGCAGGAGAGTGGAATTTTATAATTTATAAAAATGAATATTCATTTTATTTGTCTTTTTGCATGCTTAAAGTATTCATTCGATTATTACAAAGCAGCCCATATGTTTTACTCGTAAATGAGTAGATTTCAGTTAACAAAATTGAAATAGCAAACGGGACGGGCTGTCCCCGATTCTGTCCACGATTCTGTAATCGTGAGCCTTGATCTCAAATCGAGAACTGAATCAAAATGGAAATCGACTGTGCTATTAAAATTAGAATCAAGATCGAGACCGAAATCGGAATAAAAATCAATAATTAGATAAAATTGAGAGCGGAACCGGGATCTAAAGTGGGATCTGAGTAGAAATTTGCTTAAAACAAGATCGTGTTACGAGCTAAAAGGTTCATTATTAAGATAGTGATCGGTCTATGTATAACATGAAGAAATTCTTACTATGTCTACGCGGGTGAAGCCGCGAGTAAAAGCTATATATATATAGTACAATCCGACTGAATACATTCTCAATTGTTTTGTAAAGTTTCTATTCTCTCGGCTAGACATTAATAGATATACGAAATACGATTTGTTCCTTTTTGAATAGAAAACACATATTCCGGTTATGTTTTCAACTTCGTGATTAGACTCGGGAACTTGTCGAGTTTTTCATGATTTTGAGTTGAATTCCAAACTTGAATATTTTCATTTGATCAGCCTCTGCCTCAACATTAAATCGTATTAATTTTTTTTTACTGTGAAAGTAATATATTCAAGTTTTAGTTAAATAACTTCATTACAAGAAATCATTTTAAACATTATTTTAAAATTTTGTCAGTGACACGAGAAGACTCTGTCATATCCCTTTGTATAATTAAATTCTGAAAACCGTTAATAAGGCCGTAAATAGAACAAAGGGGCATTGTTGATTTGTATTATACGTACGAAGTCTCAATGCTAATGAACTTGAAATAATATTATATATATATATTCGAATGAATAAGCGTGACACATCAAAGCGAAAAGAACAAAATATGCGATCCTTTTAAATGATATATGATATGTGTTATAAAATAATTAAAGCATTGAATGCATTACAAAGCTTGTGAATTTTGTTAATCTTTACTTTATGAGTATAAACATTTAAGACTAATTGCTACGTTTCGATGGAGAAGTAAGTGGATAAGAAGTAAATTCTAAAATATTGGTCATACTTTTCAGTATCATCACCGAACTCTGAAAGCACATGAACGTAAACGCTAATCGCTAACGCCGCTCAATGTGACGACAGACTGAGTAATATGAAGCAAACACTGGTATCCTGCAGGCTTGTTTGTTGACTGCGTCCCCAGTGTCACTGATACCTTTATTTAAAACATGTATTAGGTTCGTAAGGAAACTCACGAAAAACAGGAAATTGCTTTATGTTCCGCGTTTTATGACACTATATGTTTTATAAAGTTTGAGATTGTTATTACTTGTATTTATGCACGCTGCCGGTGGTTGGTTGTGAATAATTGATAATGATGGATCATCGGCTGATTGCGAATTAGAAATATCAATAATTTGATGATGGTTCAATATATTACTAACAAAATCAATAATTTCTTTCCACAAAAAAAATCGTTGTATAAATGTATTTGATTGTTTTATTTATGAAGTATACAGAGATCACAAATCTACTTGTGACACGAATTTGCATACATCTGTTGCTTTTCCATACTCCATCAAATATTAATAAATAATAAAAAATTAAAATCTCTGATACTTGAAATTGGGTTCTTATCAAATATGTCACCAGGTTTAGTTTGGATAAAGTTTTCTTGGGCTTCTTTTTGTCGACTCAAATAAGATATATGTAACTTCTAATAGCTGAGTACGACAAGTCATCGGACAATGCTGTACTCAACTATGAGACCACTAATTAGATGAAATATTTGGGTATTTCGGTTTGTGTATTGCGTTAATTGATCACTATTTATATGCAATATTTACTTCACTGGTCTACTCATGTATATGTCAAAATTTAAATCTTATTCAATTTCATAATATCTTTATTTCATAGCTTATAAAATAATCTTAAAATATATCATATTTCTTGTGCGCAAATTTACATTTTATCATAGGATTGAAAGGCAATTTTGCCTAAAAAAAGAACAAGAAACTTAAAGGTATCTCTTTTCTAATTTCATCATACGTAGCGAAAATAAATAGAAAACAAGTCATGAATTAATCAGTTCTATTAGTATAGTATAGTCTATATATATAAACTAAAAAATAGATTATGTTGTCATCACTAACAAAGCATATTGTAGATAGCAATTATCTAATATGATTTTTACCCATAAAGGTAGTAAACTGCTCCCAGACTAGCAACCTTACACTGGCAGACAAAGCGGTGGATCGGGTTACGTATATTAGAAAAAACACACAACCTACGGCATGCAATTACGATCAAATGCAGCTTCCGGTTTGCAAAGCATAGCTACAAAATTATGGCTCTGTTTGAGCTCGATCTGCGGATCCAAATACATACAGACCATAGTTACAAAGTGTCATTACTATTGACTATCAACGCTCTATATTATAAACATTGTATTATAACATTGCGATATTCTTCAAAGTCGTGATAGTCTATAGAATAGTACTATGTGATGTAAACGCAGTATTATCTGTTTATCATTCATTTGCTTATTGATTAGACACATGCGAGAAAGACAATACTTTATACGCTATTATGTATATACATATATATATTACATTTTTTTATCTGATTCAATTTGTCTAGGAGCTCCTTCGAAGGCAATATATGATAGAAATAGGCTTATAAGTTTGGATCAGCAGCTGAACACAACTAGCAATACACTACTGTACCTATCGATACCAAAATCTAATCAGCTTTTTTCCCTAAGCAGTTGTATCGGCTGGAGTAAACCGTATAAAAATCGTTGGGTTCGTTCGAAAGATATTTATAACAAAAAATTCGGGAAAATGAGTTTTTTCAAAACAACATGTAAAATTTTTGATGGCAAGTTTGGTGTTCGGTTATCTTTTTCTGCACGAAAAACTGCATCGAATGCCGTAAAGTAGATAAAAATTGAATTAAATTTTTGAAAAGTATCGTCGTTGAAATATTTACAAAATAGATTTTTTTAACTTTCCGATACGAAAACTAAAAAAACTTCATAAATTAAGAAAATAATGTCTTGAAGAGATTTTCAGTTCCATTCGGAAACAGGGTTTTCATCAGATCTTGAGGTTTAGGGTCTTAGGAATTTATTGTATTGTCGCGAAGCTAAAAATTAATACATATAGATTTTTGAACTCTAATAGCTTAGAACTATTGAAAATTTTTTTTGAGAAAACATTAAAAAAATCTTTTGAACATGAAGAGCTTAAAGATTTACTGCTCCTTTATTCTTTAACATTTTGAGCTCGAAAGTTTCAGTTATGGTTTTCAGGGTCAATCGTTTATCAAATTTTTAAGCTCGAAAAGCTCAAAAACTCATAGACAATATTTATAACTCGAGGAGCTCAAAGACACATCGATATATATCACTGCGGGAAGTTTGACGGATGGCCTGTAGGGTGAATTATTTTACAGATTTTTTTATCTGTGGCTATAGTAAAATGCTACGACCAATTATTATAAGACTGAACATAGTATTATGCGTTATCGAATTTTATTCGATGCTTTGGTGCCACCAAAGAATCCAGTATCCAGTTTTGGCGGCTACAATTCCAGAATTAGAGAAAAGGAGAAATTAAACAGTGAAGGAGTTTATAATGTTGCATTACTTTACAAGTAGCGTCCAGAATTTGGCCGAGTAATACGTTAAGTTCGTTGTGTTTATATCGTATTACCGTATTAAATAGAGGAGGCCCGTGCTGGTGTTTCCATAACGAAATTCAAAAACACTTTTTATACCTGTAGTACTATGCAAGTCATCAGGATAATACACGCTGCAAATATTCAGAAATATCTTAGATTACAAACTCGTAAACGACGACGAAGACAAAAGTAAACACACTTGTTAAGATAAGCTATCCAATCTAATTCTAGGTCTTGAAGTAGAACTCTGGCTTATTTTACGACAAGTAAAAAACTTTTTTCATCTGTAACTACAACAAGAAATGGAACCATTTTTTATTATGATTCTCATTAAGATTCCACCTAAGATACAATAACAGAATTGAAGAAATGTGCAAAATTGCAGTCTTGCTGACTTATTTCAATAATGTGACATATTACACTAATATTTTCTTATGACGTCGCAAAATAATTTTAAAATTTCAGACTTATTGCGTAACCCTTGTTAGCAGGCATAAGCCCGATGTATAGAAGAGAGTTTATAGATAATACAGATGTGAAGTAGCAGTTTTCGCTACCCCTTTAGTCCAGGAAGTGAAAGTTTCGGAAGCCCACTCTCACTTCTCCACCTTTCAACCACCCGATTCTCTCCATTAGATATCCTATTTCCTATCAAGAGACCGGCAATGCACTGATGGCTCCTCCAGAGGGTTGGCGGCTCCATGGTCGGCGGTGACCACCTACTTGCTGATGGCCCGCCTGCTCATTTGCCTCTCGACCTCTGCTGCTACAAAGAAAAAAAAGTATATCAACCGAAATATAAAAAAGTAAAAATAAGAAAAATCAACTGGCCATTAAAAAAGTTAGGTGTTCTGGAAAATTCGTAAGTGAACAAAATAGAAAAATATGAAAAGTCCGAGACATTTAAACAATATCAATATTTTAAAATATGGAAAATGTCGTTTCACTTTGTTCATTCAACGTTCTTAAGGACCTCATTATAATAGACTTACCAGAGAAAGCTTAACTTTTTTTCAAAGAAAAAGAATAAATTATCCGATGGAGCAGCATGACAAGGAAAGAGTTTTATTAAACTTCGAGCGGGACGTTCTCAAAATAGACTGTCGGCTATACGAGTCTGAGGTTGGCTAAAGGCACTTTTATGAGTTTCAGTGTAGTAGGCTATATATGGCATGTTACTGGCCGAGCGTGGAATCCGGTTTTCTAAATTATAGCTATATATAATTATTAAATACAATATGGAATATCTTTGGTCGCTTACAGTCGCTGGCGGTCCTATGGGGATGCAGTCAGAGGTAGACATTGACCATAAATCGAAACTGACAGCGGGATGGGGACGCAAATGAGTACGAAACCGGGACTGGATTCTAGAACTTGACCAGGATTGAAATCAGGAGCAGTACCGGGATTGACAGCGAGATCGATCAATATAGAATATGCAGAATGTTCACGGGGGCAAAGCCATGAACGAAAAGATAGTATATATATATATATATATATATATATATATATATAATTATATATATAATCGTTGGTGCATCTGTTAGTCATGGAGTAACTTCTGAAAGATCTTACTGATTGAAATCATACTTACATAATTTAGTTTTTTTTTTATCTTTAAAATTGGTTACATCCTAACATTGCTATGAACCAATAATGATTCATAGCAAATTTGACAAGTGGCGCTGTAGTTAAGCTATTAAGAAAGTCCATATTTGTGTATTCATAGTCATAATACGAGTTAGTTTAATAAAAAACGAAAAAAATCAAAAAAACTGATTCTGATAGATGCCAATGTTGTTGGGTAACTAAAAAATTACATATCTGTAAAATAAAATGACTTATATTTATAACATATGTTGATTTATTGGCAAAAAAGAAAATACAAAATATGAACCCGATGAGTAGCGCTGTGGTCCAGTTATTAATAAATTCCAATTTTATGAACAGAGATGATTTATATTTTCTTATATATTTGCGTGATCAATAAAATATAATTCAAATATTTTTTGTCAAATTTATGCTAAACCAAAGTATATCTTTTTGTTCTTAGCCATTACGAAATGTGAATCTATACATAGAGACATCTTTCTATTATATTTACAGTGAACTTATTCCTTTTTAATAGCTATCATAGTTCTTCTTTAAATAAAATATGATTTAATTAAAAAGCTCTACATCTTTTTGTCTTTGCCCTCTGCTCTACGAGAATAATTATTCTAGTTTAACGGAATTACGCGGCGGAGAAGAACGGCACTAATTGATACCATTTGTAAACAAATTCTGCTTGTTTATTGTCTTTGAGGATTTAGCTATTATTGGTACAATTAATTTCGTCAGCCAAGGCTATTATCAATACTGGAAGTTCATTATTAGAAGGAATACTCATAATTTACGTTTTGTTTAGTTCGATTAGGTTTATTAATATTTCAATTGTCAGATGTCACACATTAGCATTTATATGAGATTTTGTCACATTCTAACGTAGCGATCGTTTCGTTTCTTTCTTAAAGGTGTATTGTATTATTTTCAAAGTGTATTTCAAAGGTGTATTGTATTATTTTCGTATTTTTCTCTATACGAGTTAATAAAATACATCTTTGTATTGGAAACACAAGATTACGAAAATTACATGTATTTATAAAATATGCAATTTTTTTTATTTTAGAATTTTAGAAAAGCAAAAAATGAAAAGTTAAATAGAAAACAGAAGTTATAAAGCTAGTGGCAATTAATTTAATTAATTTGTAAACAATTAATTTACAGCTAAGATAAGTATGTATGTATTCATATGGTGCTGTCTTGCTCTTAGAATAAAGAATGAGGTTCGCATTGTAAGATAATTACCGAAATATAATTAATATTCTTATAATGTGACAAAGACAGTAGTTATTTCTAATATTGTAAGCATGAACAGTTTTCTCATGCACATTATTAGAAATATAAAGTAATGACAAATATTCTACGAAATAAAGATGAAATTGGGACTAAATAATTATTCCCTTATCGAAATACGGCAGAATAGCTCCATCGAATCGCCATATGTCATTCATTGCAGTAAAAATTTAAACGAAAATCTGTTTATTAGTAACGATAAAAAAAAAGAAAACAAAAATGGACAAAAGGAAAACGACGTTTTAAAGGCACTAATTTATTAAACCGTCCTGTTTTATGTCGGTAAATTAAAAAGAAATATTTATATCGCATATTTTTTAATACTTAACCCATTTTTATAAAGTTTTTCAAGTTATTTTATTATTTTACTCTTAGCGTTCGCTGATATCTCCAAGGTTATCAATTAGATTGAACCTGCTTGCTTCAATCTACAATTATACAATAAAGAACTATCTTGTTAATAAGGGATTATGTGTAAGCACTAGCTAGAACGAGGTCACAGATGTGTTTCGTTCTTAAAATTGAATATGTGTGTGTAGTTTTAAGTAAATACTATTGACGTTTAAAAAAAATCCTTTTCAGTAGATAAATATCATCATAGTCATGAGATATATTTACTCTGTTTATATCAAACGTCAACATTGATTTGTTTAGCCGAGACGAATTTTGAAATAAAATTAAAACAAAAAAACCGGGCAAGTACGAATAAGACTCGCTTTCTAAGGGTCGATATATTCATTCCAGAAATTTTGAATCTTTTGCTTTTTTCAAAAAAATTTTCGACTATTTTTAAAAATATTCTAATTTTTAAAAAACTTCAGTATTCATAGTATAATGTTAAAAAAAGTTCTCCCATACATTGATTTATATAACTATCCGTACTTCAATTGCTAGCGTTAGTTTGTAATCATAAAATGTTTTTTTTTTCATACAGTGTACCAATAAATTACTAATTTTCAGATTTTTTTATTAACTTGTGTTGTGAGACCTTTCTTCTTGCCAAATATCATGATTCAAAGTCAATAGGGAGTAGCCTATAGGTTTTGATTTACTTAAGAGTTTCAAAATATAAGGCATAAATGGCGGTACGTTGACCAAAATTTTTGATTTTTAAAAGCTTGATTCTTTTATAATCTCAAAGGACTGCAGACAAGAATTTTATTTTAAATTCAAATTGATACCTTCACACGTTCCTGAGAAAAAGGGCTTGGGCAGACAGATCGATAGATAACGAGATGATACTATAAGGGTTCCTTGTTCCTTCCTCAAGGAAACATAAAAAATAAAAAGAAAAAAGGAAGTTTAACACACATTTAACATACATTTACTTACTTTAAATTTAAATTTGATCCAATTAATTTCATACTCACTTACAATACATTTGAGGCGTACAGTGAAAAAAAATCTGGCACTGACAATAACAGTTGATATATATTATAAAATTCAACATTTCTGTCTGTCCGTCGCAAGAACTACCTAAGCGCCTTTTTTTTTAACTTAATAGAAAATTTCAGCGAAAAGATTATTCTATTTATCATATAATTTTAAAGTTCGTACTCTGCAATAGTATTAGAATAAAGTAAATACATAATTGAGAGGCGGTGGGCCAGCGGTCGACGCCGTGCTTTCAAATCGGGAACTGCTTCAGAAAGCACTTTAAGTCATTGATTCCTGATATTGATCGTTGGCAATTCGCGACTTGCACTAAATCAACGTGTATGGTGGAAAAATAAAAAGTTGACTTCATAAGGACGTGATCACATAAGGAATTAAAATAAAGAATAATAATAACCTAAGTAATAAAGAAAACAAAAACAAAAAAATTGTCGTTTTCCTCCTTTACAGTCATACATTCGATGTGTTTGTGTTATGTTTTTCAATTCGTAAAGTAAATCTGTCCGTAAAAAAATAAAAACCCTGTCAAATAAAAAGCAAGGAAAAATTAATATCGCGAGCGTAATTTGTAAGGAAAACAAACTTTAGGAGAAGAAGCGGCAAGAAAAAAAATCAGTTTCCCGAGTATTAAGATAATTCCGCTGATTACGGGCGTAATGTACATTATTCAGAAGTATGATATCTGCGATCTGAAGGCAAGAACTTGATAAGGAAAATTTAACTGGAAAAGCTTAAGATGCTTCCCAGCGCGGAATCCTTTGTAAGGAATACAGTGTTCTAAAGGAAAATGTATGTCGGAAATTCAACAGAAAATCTCGGAAGCTCCGCAGTCGCGTCTTGTGTATATACCTCGACTTAACGGTAATCTATGGACAAATCGCGCAGTTATATTCCGAGACAGTTTTCTATCGGGCGACTATTGGGGAAAAAATAATCTGCAATCATGTACCTACTAGAATGACCTCGTAAGTGTAGCTAACCGTTTGCATGTTTAACATAATGGCACCGCACGTGTCCCTACGCACTTCCGCAACGTATTCGCCATTTCACATCTCCAAGACCCGAGGTTCGGAGGCGGGATGTGGCGTGTCCATGCGCAGGTCAAGGTAATTCAATGAAGGCGGCCCGTAATTTCACGCCGTCGCCGGCGCCCCCGGAGCAAACAGTTTGCCGGGGCCCGACCCGCGGACCGCAAACGTTACATGTTCATTTTGTGCGCGCGCGGCTCCCTCGCACTTGAAGTCGTAATTAATTATCTCGCCGAAATTGGTTTAAGGGCACGCGTTCCGGTGTTTCGGGAATTGTTATATTCTGACGAAGGCGCTCTGGAATAAAATGACTATGAAAAATGTGTTAGAAATCGTATAGGTTTTCAAACAAACTAAATGTGTTATCGTGGGACCCCCGTCAGGAATCAAGTTTTTTTTCAAACATGGACTGTGGTAGAAATAATACAACGATGAACTTGGCTGCATCACAAAAATGGACCGGCTCAACTTGTGCAACGCGACAGTCACAGAATACGGATGTGAAGTAGCAGCTTCCGTTTTTAGGTTTTGTTCAGGTAGTGAGAGTTCCGGGGGCCTGCTCCCCCCTTCATCATCCCACTCTCTCTCTCCGTCGATCCTCCCCCCATCAGATATCGAATTTCTATCCAAAAGGCTGGCAAAGAATCGGTGACTCTTATCGGTTTCCTACTCTCTGATGGCTCGCATGCTCGTTTGTTCTTGAGTTTTTTTTTATCTATTAGTTTTCGAGCATGCTCCTACTTGTGTCTATGGATATTCATCCTCAAAGTAATCAAATGTTATGTAATACGCTTATAATACGAACTGCTCGAATATCAGGTAGTTTCATGTTATTTCTAAGTGTTGTAACAATTTTGCTAAATATTTAATATTTTGCGTTTATGAGCAAAAAATAGCAACCACTGAGTTTCTTGCCCATTCTTCTCAAAGTGAATCAGCATTCTGATTGGGAGGTAAAGTTAACTTCGCAAGCAATTCATTAATGCATTATTTCAAGTGTAATTCTGTTACCTATGAAACAAAGATATTTTTGATTCGACTTGGTTACTAACTGACCAGGATGAACTTTTTCCGAATCCGGAGTAACTTATTATTATGCTGCTAAAAAACCTTACATCCTCCTGCAATTGAATGAAATATTACTTGAAGGATGTATTATAAAATATAAGATACAAAAGAACGTAAAAGTTGCCAGAAAAAGCTTGCTGGTATTAATTTTATTAATTAACTAATAATTATGCTTTTTAATATATTTTATTCTATCAAGTGTATATTTATTATTATGTAAATAATGTAAAATAAGAAATAAAATCAGACAGTTACATTTAATATTAAAAAAATAGTTTATTAAAAATTACATATTAAATAATCGATTTTTAATTGTATAAAAAAATAGTAATTAATAAATTTTAAGAGAAAAGGAGAGAGAAAATCCTACAGAGGGGGTACAACGTTCCTTCGTTATGTTACGATTTCTACCAGTCTTTTTCTCTAAGACAAATATTTATATTTAATATTAGCTTTCGCCAGCGTCACCTTCCGTGCGGTCATAGAGTGAATTCATTCATATTTTACACGGACCGATAGCGCTGTCAACCATGGCCCTGTTCCTGGTTTTACTTTCGAGTCCAATCGCAGTCGCGCCCTCGATTTCGATTTCAACCTCGATCACAGTCGAATCATCCCAAAGGAATATGCATTCTAACACTGATAACACACGCACCGCTCTTAATTATTCTGCTTTAGATAAATGTTGCTTCAAGTCCTGATTCTGAAACCAGTCCTGCTAGAATTTTCAGTTTCGGACCGGTGTTGATGTTATCATCAACATTGATACTGTTTACAACCGGTTGATGTGAAAAAGAATGGAATCCATACTTATAGTTGCCTATGTTTTGACAGCTGAAACCACTATATCAATTTTTGATGAATTCAGCATAAGATAGTTTGACACTAAGGAACGGACATAGGCTATTGTTCGTTCGTTTGTATCTTTTTCTATAGCTCAACAATAGTTAATCTGATTCTAATTAACTTTCGTGTACTAACAGAGTAAATTATTTAGTGTGTTTATCTTTCTTTCTGTTCGTCCGTATGCCTACTTACAAGTTGACAACGACAACCAATTTCGACCAAAATTTAAAAAAAACTGATAGAACTTATTATCACGTTACTGGTTGCTGCTTTATTTTGTACTTTTGTCTGCATGACTCTTTATAAATAGAAAGTTTGAAAATCATTAATTTAATTTTATTTTATTGGTCATGTTCGGAGGAGGGCGATGTCAGAGTAAGTTGAGAGAACTGAACGTGAGAGGGGAGAGGAAAGCATGATGTGAGAGGGTGAGGTAAAGCTAAAGTGAAATTAATAATAATAATAATAATTAATAATAATGGTGCAATAATAAGAAATTCGTTGTAGATCAAAACGAACAATCAGATTATTACGCTGTGTTCCTTTTTTTTTCAGTACTGTAGCATATTAGAAATGTGACATTCTGTGACGACGATCGGTCGCCTGCAACTCAATTACTCATAAACGAATATCGAAGGCGGGATCGACATCGGAAGGTATGTAGCCCGATTGGAAATGAAGAGGATGCGGGATTGGAATAGACAATAAGACTCATTCTGAACCAACTGTGAAATCGGGTCTTAAATCAAAAAGACTATAAGATTAACGACAGCAAGATTACTCGATACAGAAAATGAGGAATTAATTGTGTCAACGTGAGCGAAACCGCTCGCAAGAGTTAGTTGAATCTATATTCAATCGGGCAAAACCGCCGATAAAAGGTAATAAATTCTAGATGTTTTAAGGACTTAAGTTTTATATTTACCTGAAATAAGATTTTGAATTGATTTAGTGTTTTTTGCCTGCTGCGTGTTATTGAATAAAGAAAAAAGGTGGTTCGAGTCCTTCGCGCTCTCAATTATTTTTATCATTTCTGTAAAAGTCTGTTAGTGTACAGACACACGAAGTTCATTGCATATTATAAAGACGGGATACGAGGAAAACGATATACTAGAATTAGAGTCAGGAATAAAAAGATAATATACAACAAACATAAATACGTGCCTGAATTTATTTTTGCGCTTTAATTTCGCAAAATTATAACAGATTTTCGTAGACTTTTGAACAAGAGGTTTGCCCTATATTGATGAAAGTTGCACTAATAGAGTATAAAAGTTTATCTCGATATCCCAGAAATTACTTTGGGAAACATTATGTTAAAGATTTAATGATAACAGAAGTATTGGGTTTCGTATTCATTTTATGGATAAATAAAATATGTTGATGGATATTATCAAAAATACGCAATATTGTTAGTCTTTTGGAATTTTCCATATTGGTAACGTCGACGAACTGAAATTGTACTTAAGGTCAGAACGAAAATTGGTAGCTAGATCGGAATCGAGTTCAGATTAGTGGTAGAATATTAGGGCGAGGGCTACTGTTTATGTGTCCGGAATATCAAAAATAAACAAACATCTATCGTTTAATATGGTCTTATTGCATCGAAATAGAAACCTAACGAAATTGGCTTCGTAGTAGGCGTGGCATACGATATTGGCTTCGCCGCCGTATAGATGTTCACCACGTGTCCTTATTCTTATTCTTTCTGTCATCAACGAGTGTTCTCATTTTTTCTTTTTCTTTCTCTTTGGTTAAGAAATAACAATTTCATTCAAAATTACATCTAAAAAAGATAACAATAGGTCCTTCGTTAGAGATTAATCTATTTTAAAAATATCTTGTATATTCTCATTTACATTTGTGTAAATTGTGTGACACTAATTCATGTAAATTTGTTCGCACTTTTGCATACGCTGAAACTAATATTTATAGCACTTTTTAATTCTGATTGAGGTATCTCCAAAACGTGCATTTTGAACGTATCAACGGTCTCTTCGCGACTTGAAAAATGTTGACCTCGTAATTTCATCTTCACACTTAAGAATATATATTTAAGTGACGGATCGGGGCTGTACGGCGGATGACCCGCCAATTTGATTTTTTGACCTTCCAAAAACCGCGCTGTTTCGGCCGAAGTGAAGCTAGCATTGTCATGATAAAGAATGATTCTGCGTTGTTGATTTAGGCCGACCCTCTTTAAATTCGTCCGTGAACATAGATAGCCTACGGTTAAAGACACTAAACAGTAATCTACAGTGGTTTTTGATGGTGCTTCATCCCCAAAAGTCGAAGTGAGTTGATCGATGCACTGTTCTTGAGCTATCCCACGCCCGAACATTATAATAAATCATTGCACGAAAATTTTCACGATTTAAATCCATGGTGATTAAGACGCACAATTTTCAAAATGACGCCACAATGGTAAAATACTTGACAGTCACATGAAACAAACTTTATTCTACAGCCTAGGAGTTCTATTTTTAAATGTTGTAATTTCTTTTTAAATATTGTTCTTTATGTGGCCAGTTCCGGATACATAAATGGCAGCCTTCGTATTACTTTCCATCCAAGCGGGCGAAGCCGGAATCAAATAGCTAGTGAGTTACTAGTGAGTTAGAGTAATTAAAATATATTTTTTAAATAAATTCACCCATGAAACTTCCTATGTTGCCCAACTACAAAACTAATTCATAATTAAAACTTTTAACGTAGATAACTTTCAATTCTATAAAGTAATTTTTATAAAGGTGAATAGGAGAAGTTAAAACAGGAAAATTATATTCTATGAATAGGAGCACTCGTGGTCGGTCTTTAACGTCAAAATAAAGTTCGGTGGCGGCTTAGCTAAAAAAAGCTTTGTCATCGAGCCGTGAGGTATCGGGGTCGAAGACTGGCCTCCGACGAATAGATAAACCAGTTTTTAACTTAAGTCGAGCTAACTAGTGGCCCTACGCCTTATAGTTTAAGTTAAGCAATAGATTTCGGATAACATAATCGCATTCGCGACAGTGGTATCCAGTAGCTACAAATCACGCTTTGCCGACGTAGAATCATTGAGATCTCAGTTCTTCAATTTGCAAAAAAATATTGCGAGGGTGCAGTGGGATGACTAAAATCTAAAATAACGACATGTTAGGAATTTAGAATATATTTTAGTTAGTTGTTCTTGATCTTGATAAAAAGAAGACAAGCTTAAACCGTTGTAAAAACTCTTCATGAGTCAATAATTTCGTATAGTTCATATTTGATGTTGAATCTTGAAAGTTACACTTTTCTTATGAAACTAAGAAAACTAAGAAAAAAACAAAGTAAAAATGTACTCTCCTATTAACACATCTCGAGCGGGGCGTCACTTGTTGACACGAAAAGATGTATGGATATTTGTTTACGAAATGTGCGTAAATAATTGATCGGATGGTTCTCGCATCTTGTATTCATGGAGCTTGTTTACGACAAAATACGACATATTTATGTTTTTGTTTACAATTATAAACGATAACGACTGACAAGTTGAAACACTTCTAAAAACCACCGCTCGAAAATGTTAGTACGGAAATTTGGGCGCCGGATATCGGTTTTTTCTCTTGGCTACAAATGGATTAAGAGGTAAAGTGCATGTGAGTGGAAAGAGCTCCAGTGGTTCTGTCATTTCTTCTTGTGGAAGTGATAAGTTGGATTTAAATATACTGCTTGTTTAGTAATATTAAGGACTTTAGCTCATATAGAAAATAACAGAATGATTCTCTTCTTAAATAATTAAACAATAGTACTCACTTTGCTTATCTCAAAATGCTTGGATGTAGTTCTTTACACATTTTATATATTTTTATTATGCTCCAGATTATCATAAATGTTGTTTGTTTATATCAGACGTAGCATATTTGTGTCTTTGTTTTAATAATTTATTTATAACTTTGTTTACACTCGAAGAATGTAAGCAAGTACTATACTACTGGTGCAAGGGTCGAGAAAAAGGTTTTTCGTATTTTATAAGTAAAAAGCTGCAGTTAGTAGTTAGTTGTGTTGCTTTAATCTGGCTAGTGTAAATAATATTAAATACATAACATTTTGAAATAATAATGAATAAAAACAGTGCCTTTCCATTTTTCTGTTGTTTTTGTATTCATCAAAATGAGAGAATCGATTCTAAAAATTCTACACATTTTGAAGTTTTATTTCGGAAAAAATAAAAATGCGACACACGTCCCGAAAAAAATTGTGACTTTTATGAACTCAATGCAGGGTTGGTAAGAGTAGCACGAAACTGATTGAAACATTATCAGTTCGGTAATTTGATGTCAAAGATGAACCTCGCTCTGGTCGACCTGTTAACGACAAAGCCAATGCCATTTTAGAAAAAGTAGAGTTAGATCGGCATATTAGTTCTTACGGTATCCTAAAGAACTGAGAATTGATCACAAAACAGTTTTGACCCACTTAAAAAGCTGGATATACAAAAAAGCTGGATATTTGTGACCCTACGGGCTCATTGAAAGAAACCTAATGAATCGTGTACTCATTTGCAATTATCTATTGGAACGTAATCAAAGCGAAACGTTTTCAAAAATATTGATCATTGGGTGATGAAAAATGGATTCTCTAAGACAGGAACGTGTGAAAATGAGCATGGTCAAAAGGTAAGGAAGATCCACAGGGTATAATGAAACCTGGTTCAACTCACAATATGATATAGTGGGAAAGGAAGTATATTCGTTATGAGCTTTTATCGCCGGGAAAAACCACCAATTCGGATCTCTACTGCAAACAATTTATGAGACTTAAGCAAGAAGTAGAGAACAAATGGCTGGAATTGATCAATAGAAAGGGTGTGGGTTTTCACCATGATGACACCAACCCACATCTTTAGCCATTCAGTAAATATTGAGAGTTTGGTTGGGGAGTGTTAATGAATCCACCATATAGCCTTGATCTAGCATTTTCAGATTTGTACCTGTTTCAGTCTCTTAAGAATTCTTTAGGTAGCGTTAGGTTAATATCAAGAGAGGACTGTCTATCTGATCAAGAAACTACTGGTCGTTTTTTGATCAGAAGTCCCAAAATTGCTACAGCAGCATGAGATTATGTCACTGCCTACAAAATGGCATATATACATATATATACATTACTATTAAATGTCAATAAAATATGAAGAATAATTATATTGAATTTGTATATAAAATATGAAAAAACTTTTTTCCCTATATTATATATCGGAATTCAAACGATGACGATTAAGCTTTGTTTTGGAGATCAGTGCTTTAACAAGTTAAGTGCAAGCAATTAAGATTTTTGTTATATAAGTTCATATCTTTCATTATGTATGTTGTGTCCTACTGTTTTATGAGCTTATAGCTTTCATGTTATCTTAATCATCGAGCCCCATTGGAGATTTCTCATAACAATTGTAACGGCGATTTCAGCTATCGCCGCGTAAGCCCGCACCCCGGATTGCCTCTCTTCACGAGCGCACGCTTCTCTGTGGTCGGCGGATTTCTTGCGGTGTGGCGGCGATCAAATGATGGACAGCGTTTTCTTTCAGACTTTTTTATTCAGCCGAGCTTCACAATGTGACGGTTGGCTAGCAACTGTGTCGGATGCACCACTCCCACTGCATTTTATAGGTGGTGCATCCGTTGCACATGTGAGTTGCATACATTTTAATTGGGGAGGCGTGGCCATGCACTTAATTTGCATATGCATTGGCGCCACTTGCTCCCGAGACACCGATTAGCGGCCGTGCCGTAATGACGGCCGCTTTTTAAGGCCTATCATTGGTTCTCCCCACCAAAGCACGATTTCGTATGCAACTCACACGCACATTACATTTCAAATATTCAATTCAATAAAACAAAATTCTAATAAAAAACAAACAAATATTTTCCTTAAAACTAGTCCCTACCCGGGTAATAAAAAAACTATACAAAAAAACTCTTTAATAAAACACACACAAATATAAAACATTTTTAAGCCCGTATAAGACACAATACAATTTTTAAATTTACATTAATTGCGCGGCTGTCCGTAACAACAATATTTACTTTTTATTTCAATTGTCAAAGCGCGCTGGTGATAGGTAGAACGTAGTATTTATTTTAGCCTCTAAGAAGAAAAATCAGTCTAGGTAAGAGTAGGACTATTGCATTCAGGGTTCCTTACCAATGAATAAAATTACATAATATTATTGAGTTTATAATATTAAGTAGGTATCGTATTGTCCTTTATATGATAAATTAAATTTAAATTATTTAGGCCATAATATATGTTTAAGTGATAGATACTAGTAACAAAATCCACAACAATACCAACTGAATGACATTATTAACTGAAACTTGAAAATATCTAAAAAAATTGTTGACCGAATTGTTCAAAATAATCTTCGTAGACATAATTTATAAAGCTGTAATAAAGGGATTTTTTTTATTTCTAGTACACATAGATCAAAAGTTAGAAGAAGAGGGTCTTAGGTTTATTACTTTGGAAGCTAATACATCGCAAGATATACCTCCGTGAAAGACTCATTTAAAACGTTTAATACTTTACCGATTTGAGCCACGTGGACTCTATAATGATTTACAATCAGCGGTAATCACAATGAACTTCGACAAGAGGTTCTTCAAGAAGAGAGAGTACGTACTCGTTTTTAAAAGACCGGCAATGCGCAAGGGACTCCTCTGGGGTTGTGGGTGTCGATGGGCGTCGGTGACCACCTATTATCTAATGGAACGCATGCTCGTTTGCTCCTTACAAATCCTATAAAAATATATATGTAACGACATCCTTTACGATATTGTGGGTGGAAAAGAATTGTTAATACTTTAAATTTATGAACTTAATTTTTTTTACCTATCGCAATAAAGCCATCACATTTTTTTTTTTGGTATATTCCTAACTTAGTTATTAAAAGGCTTACACAAGACATTTGTCTGAATAATTTATCCAAAAATCCTACCGCCCTTGGTTGCAGACCACTAGAAAAATATGAGGTTGTAAGAACACGCGCGCGCGCTTTCAGCGTAATCAGTAAATAGCATATTTCGGTTAACTTCCTTTGGAACTCACAGACTATACATGTAAATAGAGAATAGGCAGAGCCAGGATTTGCGTGTGCACTGAATCAATTGTTTGATGTCCTTTAAGTGTTTTAAAACGTGTTTTGCTACAAACCCTATAAAAACACATACGTATATTTTATATAATGGCGACTGTTTGTTCAGGTTATAAATATTTTTTATTTAAACGACATTAGAAAACAATTTAATCAAACGATATAATGAATATATATGAAAACTAAAATGTAGTTTCATTGAAACTTTACCAATCGTATTTACCGTCTAACAGATAAAAATACTGACTTGTGTCCGCATAGATATTTAAATAATTTTTCATGCCAATTGAAATCATTAATATCCATAGTAGGTAATGTTACCTACATTGTCACAGTATTTAAGAAAAAGTGCCATCTAAAGTATATTTTTGTAACTATTACAACCCACTCACTTCAAAACAGATATATTAACTTACTACTAGAGATCGCCACTATTTGTGAGAGTCCCCTTGATCTATTATTAAATTCATGTAGAAGAGAGCACAAGCATAGAAATAGTTGCTGACAAGAGGTAAAAAAAATATTTCTATCAGAAAGAACTTTCAACTCAAAAGCTTTCGCATTATTGGTCATGCGATATCATTTTTCTCCACAAACGCAGATCAAAATATTGAGAATCGTATCCAAATTCTTTAGGTGATTTTCAAGATTAACGTAGTCATACTTTCTACAGACAGACTTTCTAGTATAATACTTTTTAGATCAAGAACTTTTCTAGTATTAGACAGAAAAAACACTCTAATTCTTTTAACTACTTTAATTATAGAATAATAAATGTTCATTTTTTAATTTTGCCAGTGACACGTATAGTGATGAAGCGATGTGACTGTCATAAGCGCTTAGTTTTTATAAATCATGTAACTGTGGAATGTTAGTAACACTTATAGATAGGTATTGTTGCGTATTACGCTCAGACAAAAACCAATAGAACCACAAAATTTTTCTTCTATTAAATAAATATGGGCATAGGACTCCACTGTACTACTTAAAATGAACATTTATTCTGTTTGCAAAACAAGTGACTTGATGGGTGAGATTATTCTTAAGATTGCCAATTATTTCTTTATTTTACTTCACAGTTGAAATGAGTTTGTTTCCATTTGAAGAAATATAAGACTACGTTCTTCCGGTATATACGAAAATTATAACCCTGGGAGTACAATTCTTCTCTTCGACCGGTGGTAAGCAAGCAAAGATATGTCTTGTTTATTTGAGTATTTACTTTTATTTACTTTAAATCTCCACATCCGATAATTGTAGACTGTAACAGTATTTTATAAGTATTATAATTCATATATATATGTCTGTACAAATAGCAAGAGTTTTCGTCTACACGATTGTTTGTGTGGTTTTTGCGTCACTCAAAACAGTGTGAACTTATGAAGAAACTCCTCGAGGTCCACCAGTGAGACTTACGAGAAATTCGTAAGTTATTTGAGGTTGAAAGTTAAACATGTTTGCACGCCTTGATCGTTTTGATTATGTTAACTTTATTTGTGATGTGTTGTTGGGAGTTGCCGAGTTGTAGTCGGAGTTTATGTGTGATAATAATAATAATGTTAAATTTTAGCGTGGCTCAAAGAGAGACGCCGCCATTGTGTATTCATTCTCCAAATGTATGTATGTGGAGAACGAATACACAAAGATAATGAATATATTTCTCAATTCTCATGATACAATTTTCTTATCTCAAGATAAACTTACGAAAATATCATAATATTTTTCAAAATTCCTTGTATAACTTAGTATGTTTATATGTTGTAGCAATAGATATTTATTATTTATTTTTATTTATTTATAAAGTAAGTATTATTTATAAATTAAGAAAAATACAATTTTTAAATAAGGCATTTTCTGTATTATAAATGATTTTTTTTCGATCTAGATTTCAGTTTAAAATTAGCCACATTATTGACACTCGCCTGTCACTAGTATAATACAAATTTTTTTTAGCGTATTAAAGGGCAAACGAGCGTGCGAGTCACCAGAGAATAGGTGATCATCGTCGTCCAGGGACTCTTGCAATCGCAATGGAGTCCCTAGTGCGATGCCACCTTTTTAGGAAGGAATAGCACATCTGACGGAGAGAGATTGGGCTATTAGACATAGCCGCTACTTCACCTCTGTATTCTCTGAGAGTCGGTCCATTGTAATGCTGTAAATATGAGAACACGCCTAAAATGAATACGCATATAGCAGCCGTAGGAGTAGCTAGTCTTTTTTATCTAAGCTTCGGAAACATTTCGTACGATTAGCCGTTTAACTGTCTTTTTCCCATAAAACGTTTGAAGTGTCTAATCACACCGCCCGAACACCGAGCAGCGGGCCGGCCGCGCTCGCAGCGAGCTCGAGTGAAGTAGGTACGACTCGCAAACTTTTGATAGCGCCGAAGCGGGAGCGACGAATACGCGTGCTTCCAATAAAACTTTCATAATTAAAAATTCGCTTTGTCCCGCGCCGTTGATTAGTCCCACGATCGTTTTCGCCGGCGGACGTATATACATGTATATGTGCGTGGCGAACGTAGCGAGAGTAACTTTTGATAATGTGAAATAGTCCTCTTTCGAAGTGCGCCCCGCGATCGCCGGCGGGCCGTTTAAGAAGTTCATTACGAATGGTAAATTGTGAGGCCCCAGGACAAAGGGAATTAATCAACACGTCGCTGAGACTGGAAATTAATTTATGAAACTGAAATTACAGTGCGGCGCAGGGGCCGTTGTCAGTGTATTTATATTACTATTGTTGGGGTGGCCGACGCGATGTATACCTCTAACAAAGATAACATCTTATTGGAATAAAATTGTTTTTAGTGTTGCACACCTCAAAAGAGAGCGTAGTAAGACCACTTTGTCGTGTTAGTTAAGACCCTAAGCAATACATGGAGGTATGTATTTGAAACTAATATTGAATATTTAGATCTACGGCCTCTTGGGACTGTAAAAATCCAGCATCTAAGCCAAAGTAAAAAAAAAAAACTTTTTGTCCTGTATTTTGACATTCACAAATAAATAAAAACCTAAAGAATACTTGCCGTCTATCTACCATCATAAAATTAAATAAAAAAACAAGTTCATACAACACAAATAAAGAGAAAAAATTGGAATTCGTTTAAGTTGTAGTCATATCACATATTTCTTTTACAAACTGATTTTTAACCGTAAGAGTAACTGTTACTCAAGTCGCCTCAGTTTCACAGATGATATAGTCCTCTTTGTTGAAAGCAGCAGAAGACAGTTTAAGTTAAGTAAACAGAGTGGAAAAGTAGGTCTTTTAATTAATAGAAATAAACCAAAATTTATGACAAACACCTACACACATACGATAAAACTTGAAGGAAAGACACTTCAATATGTAAATAAATACATATCTGCAGAAAAAGATAGTTCCTTTTCTTGATATATGTATCAAGAGAAAGAACTATCTTTTTCATTTTCATTTGAAGACAGGAACGAAGAAGGAAAGGTCGAAAACCGTATAAATGTGAGCTGGAAAAAATGCTGGTCAATAATGGTAAATGACGAAATGGGATTGTCCGCCACACCTAAAGAAAACAGTGATGAATGTATGCATTTTATCAACTCTCAGATACGTAGGTTTTCAGACGAAAACCTACGACACTAAAATAAAAGTTAAACTAGTGGATTGTCCGAAAGTCACATGAAATAGGCCTTTTAAAAATAAGTACAATACAAAAAGTAAGAAGTTATACGAAAGAAGACTACAATTATCAACATCCTATACCTCAGGATAAGGTTGAAATGGTGATAGGTTGACTATGTCACAAGGTGCAGCGACAATCGTTGGACAGTAGAAGCGACGAGATGAAAAAGACATAACAAAATTACGTATTTAGCTTATGGACAATACGCCAAATTTAACCGATGTGTCAATTATTGAGATTATTTTTAGATATTTTCAGTTGAAAGCAATATTATTATTATTTTGTAAAGTTATAATTTAAGTTGAAAAACTACAATATGTTTTAAGTGAACAATTTATGAACATAGATATTATTATCTTTCAAAGTCCAAGCCAAATATAAAAATTATTGTTCTGATGCTCACACATTATTCTAAAATATTTGTTCAATCGATGTCAGGTTCCTCTAAAGTCACTATTATATACCATAAATGAGGCTTATTTTTTTAATGATCTCTTGCATTGAAATATTGTAATAAATTACCTATTTGAATTCCTTTAAAACTTTCAATAGATGCCACATTTATGTATGAATCTAGTTAAGTAAATAAATAAACTTAATTGGTAAATTTTATTTTGCTAATGATGTTATTCACTGTTAAGCACTAATAAAGTTGTAATATCTGTTTACTAATGTTTACATGCAATCGTCAAGTATTCGTAATTACCGTGTTCGTTTGGAAATATTTCCTTTTTTATAACATATATGAGAACCATACGAGCACGCAAGGCATTTGATAGTAGATGGTCACCGACAACCATGGACACCCACAACTCCAGAGCAGTTAATTGCGCGTTGCCGGTCTTTTAAAAAGCAGTACGTTATCTTCTTAAAGAACTCCTTGTCGATTTTCATTAGGATTACCGCTGATTGTAAATAATTCCAGAGTCCCATCGTACGTGGCACAAGTTGAGCACGAAACGTACGGTAGTAGAATACAGCCATGAAGATGATGCTGATGATGGTGATATTTCTGACAAGCAGAATGATGATGGATATCAACGGCAGGTATAAAGGTTGAATAGCTCTTCAGAGCATTTGCCGAGTTATATGCGATAGAGCATGCACAATGATGTCGCATCTCTTTTCAAAGCCAACGGATCCAGTTGGCCGAATACTAAGGGGTCGCCAACGATTCGATATCGAACGAACTATCATCGTGTTTGTATATTTTATGACTTCCTGGGAAATCGCCGTACCGGATTCGAGGCCGGTTCTTTGGTGAGTGTTCACCGGGACTAGGAACGTTCTCGTTTTAAGACCGGTTTCTCGGGAAAATAAGTTTTAGGCCAAAATAATAACGTGAAAGTATTACCGAAACAAATAAGTCAATAAGAGGACGCCGGCCGGAATAAGACGCTCTCGTGACGTTTCTCTTACCATTTATTCACGAGATAAATGGCGTTGTCCAACCGCGCAGCAGGCGGATATTTTCTCACAGCATCCGCCGCACGACATCTCGATCGAAAATGAATATCCTTATGTCCATGAACCTGAAGTTTATTTAAATAACAATTACGAGTCTCGTTAATTTTTTTGTTATGAAATTATTCTGCAAATTTCAAGATCCTACGTAGCTGTGCAGTAAATTATGACATATGTTGTTATTGACATTTTCTCGATATAATAAATAACAAAACTATGGAGGCTTAGATATAAATAAATGGTTATACGCAATTATAATACGAATGTAATACAATAATTTGTCAAATATTCGGAATGATGGATGTCTATGGGATATAAACATGTCATTATAACTAATGGTTTGAGCCTTTTCGGTGCTCGAAATTTTGAATTTGACAACAATAGCGGCAGAAAACTATGTTTATTTGCTTAGCTCTGCGATGCATGCAGCAATACACGTATAACTTCTGTAGGACAATAACTATATCGAATCCCTTTCGTTTCTGTTACTCTCAAGGTCCATCTCCTAACCCAAATACAACTCAACTCTCTCTCTACTTTTTATGTGAATTGAATAACCTTCTCTTATCTTGAATTGATCCATCGAAATACCGTTCGAACGACTCAGTACGGAGGCCGGTCGCCTCGCGTGACACCTATCCACTATTATAAATATTTAGAATTACTTTTACAATCACAAAAAATAAAATTACTTACTAACATTCTTACTGTGTCAAAATAATAAATAAGACGATTAACTTTTTTATTAAATCTCGCTATAAGTCTGGTATCAGAGAATAACTGGGCTACGTCGGCCTCCTACCGCCTCAAGCCTCCAGGACGTCCATCTCGTCGCTTATGTGCCGTGGTCGTACTTCGCATTCAATCAGTACCCTGACGTGTATAGAAGGAGTTTATGAGAACGCGCACTGTACCGCCTCAGGCTTGTAAACCAACTACAAACATCTCAATTCGGCCGCCCTAGGCCCCTAGGCCTGTACATATAATTACAATGTAATGGTCAGCATCCTATATTAAGTACGGAGAAAAGAATGTAATTAAACTTAATTATATTAAGTATTCAGATAAATACACATTTGAATGGAGAGCTGATAAAATAATACTAACACAAAGAGATTAAGCTACCCGATTTCGAACATTGCACTGGGTTCACTTCCCACCTATATTTGCGTTTGGACTCTCATCTGATATGATGAAACCTTCGCAGTAGGCACTGTAGGCAGATGTATTTTTGCAATAATGTTGCGGGCTAAGGCTGCCTCAGGAATATAACACTGTGCATTTCCTGACTGGCGTCTGCTCATTAAAACATCAGTCATCCATTACACGGTACACTTATCCCATCTGGGATAAGTGTACCAACAAATGGCTTTAGTGCATATAAGTCCCTCTTAACAAAATGACCCCTATTACAAATGAAAACATGAACGTATCCAAGTCAAAAAAGTCAAACCTCATAGGTATGTACCTACGAGTTCCATTTTACTGTTCCGAGAACTGTTCTTTCAATTTTCTCCTTATTCTAAAGACATAATAAAGGGCCATGCCAAAGACGATCTGCGTGTCTAATAAAACAATTAATATCAGTGAGAAGTCACTCACCGTTATTTCGCCTCTACAACGACACGAGCTTACGAGCTGTTACGTCTATTGCGTCATTATGCCCTTAGCTTATAATAACATATTAACTATTTCGGTATGAAATTACTCGAAAGCGAGCTTTATAAATAAGCCGCGTAGACATTTCGCGAAATATGAAAAGGAACGTTAACCTGGGGTCGAATTCTAATCATGTGCGACTTCAAAATATCAGCAGTCAGTTTTCACTGTGTCAGTGAATACCGTTATAGTATCGACTACAAAACCAATTGATGTTTCAAAATATGATTGTATGGTTGTTTTAATTGATTGTAGTTGTATTAATAATGTTACTGTTGTTTGGAAATCAATGAATCGATTAGGACGGTCTTCGATTAGTTATAAAAAAACAAAAATGAATGGGTTATAAGAGATGTTAGGTAATGTATGTAATATAGTTTGTTATCTCCTACAGTTTAAATTACTGAATTGATTTCGATTTATAAGATGTCAGTTGATTGCTCGTATTTCATATTATAAAATCACAAGTAATCAGTAAGACGGATGGTTAATATCATCATGTGACATAGGTTGACAATTTAGTTTATATAATTATATGCAAATATAATAGTGATAATTTTAAAAAATGTAGGAAATACTCAAAAAAATTTTAATGAAAAAGAAATATTCGTAATTATTTTCTGGAGGAGAAAAGTTATTTTTCTTTTTACTTTTAAAGAAACTATATTTTTAATAACGTATTTACAGAGAATTACATTTTTATTGAGATGAATTTTTCGCAATTATTTCATTAATGACAATAGTTATTGCTATGAACGCCACTGGACATTGTGTGCTTCCGTTTCTTACTTTCAAACATAAGTAAAAAAACATAAAAACGTAAGTAAACGGCTGATAAGAGGCAGTCCCCCGTGTGCTAAGGGCGTTCCACATCTCTCAGGATGGAAACAAATGAATATTTTTATAGATTGGTTTAAAAATTTCATCAAAATGCCAACCTAAACTCAGAATCAAAAGTTTTGTTGATCTTAAATGTTTTGTTGATAAGATGGTTACGTTATTCACACTTGTAACATCGACTTGATTGAACTAACTAGGGAAAACAATGTAGAGATTGTATTCATACCTCTGCACACAACCCACAAACTCCAGCTACTGAACAAGACTTTTGTGGCACCTTTGAAAACTTATTGCAGTGAAGAAATACGTATGCGGATATAACATAATAACACACCACTAAGTGCTTATGACATTGTTGAGCTATATGGCAGGGCTTACTTGAAAATACAAACAGGTGAGATTGCAGTGAATGGCTTTTGTGTAACAGGACAATAAATAAAATAAAAACACATTTAGTGAAATTAAATATCTTACTGCGCAACAAGATGCAGTTAAAAATAGTTACACAGTCAATGTTGCTACAACAAAATCAAGCTTCTAGTCAAAATAACTATCAATAGCTAATTCAAGATCATTCGAGTCGGAAAAAAATATATCTGGAATTAGAATTTTCAACTTCCCGGCCCCTCTCTCAGTAGTCGAAATCTGTTGTCTCCATATGATATTAGTCCAGGTGGCAAATAAAAAAAGACCAACTTGCGAAGGCAATTATTGCATCAATGTTCACGTATTCCATCTTCTAAAAATGACCTCATAAAAAAATGTAATAAAAAGGAAGAAAAAGAGGATAAATTGACGAGGCAAAAATTCAAAACAGAATAAGAAGAAAATGAAACGAAAACGAAGAAAAAAGAGAAAAACAAATCTGCAAATTCAGATGATGACGAGATGGTAGTGTTTGACATAAATAATGAGCCCGAGACCTTGAGAGGATGTGCAGCTTCAGGCTCAGAAGATGCGGAGTGTTTTGTCTCCGTATGTAAGTGTCTAATGATACACAAGAGGGAACCTGGATCGAATGACTAATGTGCAGTTTATGGGCTAACAATGATGGCACTGATGCACAGTTCGTTACTTGAATTTGTGATTATTGCAAATAAGTTCTTTTCTACATTCGACCAAAATTTCTGAACAGTTTAGTTTGGGTTTTGATAATTTTTAAACTGTCCCATATTTGGAGTACCTATTTCCATTATTAGAAACCTTTACGTGAATTTGTTTGCAGGGAAATTGTAGTACTTATATTTAATAAAATTAATACTAATTTGTTACTACGTCAAACAAAAATAGATGTTTGTTTATTTAAAGGTTGTAATTTTTTAAATTAATTTTATTTATACCTAAAATACAAAATAGTATTCCATATTTGATGACGTTCTTTCTAATATTAATAAATAATCACTTGTGTCATCCCTTTTAGTTTCCTCCATGATTAACTTTAAGTTAGTTTTTTTTTATTTTCATTACTTTTTATGATATTTAAATCTTAATCAGCATAATTCAATTCAATATTATACTTATTTTTTATAGAAACCCACTTAGTGATTTCCTGCTTATCGTAACGAATTGTAAGTAAAATAATAAAGAGTTGACAAGCACTTTTAGACGCTGCCAGTAATGGTTCGAAATAATACGCTCCGTATTTTACGTTAATCTATTATGTTATCTAAAATGTTTTAATTTTAATTAACTCATGAATTATGTTCCTTAGTTATAATATACTTAAAAATACTCATAAAATAATAAAAAACATTATCCAAACTCTGACCTATCTCCCTTGTAGAAATTTAAAATAAAATACCAGCCATGTATAAATATAGATTGTAAATGTACCAAGTCGAATATAATATTATGAAGTCGTATGGAATCAAGAATTAATCCCCACGTGTTGGCGCCTTGAATTTGTCTACCGCGAGAGCATTTGTGTAAGTGGCTGTCACTCCGAACTACTTCCTAATAAAAGATGTATGTTGCGTGTGTCTTTGTAAAGGGGTTCCTTTTTATATACATCGTTGTACGCTATGATTTATGAAAGAGTTACGTGAGTAATAACGATTTGATGCAGAGATGTCAAAAAAATATAAAAAAAAAGTTCGATAAGAAACAATTTTTACCTACTCAGTACTGGCCATATAGAATTACATTTAAAAAAATAACATGGACAATAAATGTGGAACAATTTGTTGTTTACAATGTTTTTTTGGTTATTGCTCTTTTATTTATGGACAAGAACAGAAAATATTGGCAAATCGTGTAATATAGCTTTATAAATCAAATGGTAAATGGGCCATTGGTGCTCATTTCTCTTTAGAAACCATGCGAAGGAAAAATGTTTACTGGATAATCAATTAAGAGATATGAAGATACAGGAGAAACAAAATTCAAATTTCTCGTCGGTAAGCTGATAAAGGTATTTCTAGCAATACTAATACAATTTAATAGATAGAGCGCTTTGTTATAAAAAAATCAATCCACTTCGGTCCTAAATGCGAGCTGCATTAAGAACTGACGTAAAACATACATGAGGTAAGTACAGATTGATCAAGAAGCGAGAGCAAAGACGGGACATAGACAAGCTTATGAAAAATCTTTGGAAACAAGAACTTTTTTCAAACATTAATAGAATGTAGTACTACTAAAAGCACTAAACGTGCCACTAAAAACGATACGTGTACCGTTTCCTAATCCTAAAACCCATTTGCAGCGCCACTTACCGGGTCCAATTGTGAATCTAAGCCGTCCAGAGTCCTACTCAAACACACAAAAATTTAATCGTAATCGGTCTGGGCGCTTAAAAGTTCAGTGACAGACACACGTACAGAAGAGTTGTATATTTAAAGACTATGAAACAAGATAAAATAATCATTTATTTAAACCAAGATCAATACACTTTTTTAAAAGTAAATTAGTGCATCTGCATATGAGAATCGAACACAAGGAAAGAATTTTTTTATAAAATCAAATTTAACTCATTACATGGTTAAATATACTAAAATTTTTACTTTGAGCAGTTTTTAAAGATATTTGGTCATATTTGTCTTAGTAATGGCAAAAAGCGTATAATTATGATCATTTTCCAAATGTTATATTACTCACGCAATAGTTACACACAAATCTCACTAACACATAGTATATAATTTTACATAAATACAATTTTTCATACTATTAAGTCCAATGCATTGCACCACAGATATCCTATCTTATATAATCAATTAATGTTGTCGTATCAAGTTTTAATCATCCCTCTGCTGAGGTTAACCCTTCGTCAATCGTTTTATTTCAGATTGAAGGATTAAGCATTCCACTTTGACCCAAAGTGGGTTGGGAGCTGCTTAAAAATGTAGTCACCGAATGTGGTAATATACGTGGGACGAGACGGAATACCGTGCTCTCTGAGGCACAAAGAGAGTGGTTTCATTTGACTTAAGTTATATAGACTTTATTAATTTGTCGCTGTTGAGGATCGAATGCAAGACGATACCTGATCGAATCCAAGGCTCTTAATCACTAAGCCACGAACGCAATCAATATCTACATAAAAGAAAATAAATGCATCATTAAAAAACTATAGCAATAATCAAACAGTGTTTTTGGATACAAGTATATCACGTTGTATTTATCCATAGCGTTAACGATAAATCTATATATAGTTGTGACTGTTAGAGTATATTCAACTTAGGAAATCTTTGGGAATCAAGTGCTGGGGTAATTGACCGTGTTAGTAAATATTAACAAAAACACGAGTCCTTTGCGTAGAAATGTATTATTTATATTTATGTTACATTAATTTATTGTTAAAACAACAACCAAGTAAAGATAAGATAAACGATTCTTAGCAAATTGATTGGACAGCGATTTTTTTTTCTCGCATTCTCTGACAATATTGAACATTCTTTTAATTTCATATTGTCATTTATTTTCGTAGAATAGTACACTGAGAAGGGTTTATTTTGTTTATGGTTATATTTTTATTTTTATTAGACTTCTCACGTACATCTATTTAAAAATATGAACAAAATCTGCCAACAATTCGTCAATAAACACCGGAGTTGTGTATAATCACATATATATGTATTTCATTCTCTTAAATGTCATAAACATTATTGTATGTTCTAAATATTCATACCGTATATGTATTCTCTTAGCAATACAACCAGAACATAAGACTAAAAGTTGCAACATTTTTTGAAGAAAAAAACATTTTTTTGAACGTATCAGTGATTTATAATATACCTAAAAAAGTTTGATTTTATAAAAACTAGATGCTTAATATTAGTTACCCATATACGATTCGATCCTGATAGATAAAAAGTTGTAAACCATCTTCTTTCATTTGCCAAAGAAATTTTTTAAGCCTGTTCAGAATCGAAATAATAATTTTATGATACTAAATGAATACTTACAAAATATGTGGAATTAAATTATAAGATAAACCTTACAATTTAGTCTCACATATTTTAAAATAAAATAAGAGAATGTATTTTACTCTAACTCAGTTCCTATACGAAAAACATCTTACGAAAAAAATGCTATGAGGTCAAATAAAAGGATTAATAAGCTTGTGATGAGTAAAAAGATACGAATTCTATAATAAAATGTGTTTGAGTATTGTCATAAGTTACATTTCTTGTGAAAGCCAATAAACTATTATTAACGGATTTGGATCCGACCATAGACGAAATGCTTAATATATTTTTAAATGTAGATAAATTAAATAACTTGCAATTGGCCTCACAGAGATAGTTCAGCAAACGGTTCCGACTTTGGACTTTGTCATATCACTGTTGACAGCCTTCTACTTACACCAGATCCAAGTCTCACAAAAAAAAGATTGTGGGAGACTATGGTTCTATGAAGTATCATTAGAAAAACTTGAAACTACGAATAATTTTAAACAAATATCATTGTGATTGAGCCGTGTCGCGGCCAACATAGTTGCTGCATGAGAACAGACCAGCGCAAGTGGTGAGATACCGGATATTACAAACATATTAGTAAATTTATGAAAATAATATCAGATTGCGAAAAAAATCCACAATATGTCGTGTCCAAAATAAACTGCTTGTGTAATAAGCCACAGAGGTTGAGACTTATTTTGTTAACTTCCATACTCATTATTAGCAGTATTGGAAATAGTCTGTATTTACGACCAGAAGCCAGTTACTTACTTAATGCCACCAACCGCGAAAGCGCGAAACGGGCGGATATTAAAATAATGTGAATTAAGAGGCGCGTGCGCGAACAGCCAACGACCGTAATATCTCGTTAAGATCTGTCTTATTAAAACTATATTAAACTTCTAGATATAATTAAAATTTTGCCAAAATACGTCAAAGTTGTTATAAATTCGATTTGATGTCCGGCAATTATTTCATCTACGTAATTGTATCAGTGTATACAAATTTTATGGCGGGCTCGTAAAACTAGTCTGAAAATTGCTAGTAGTCTATATAGTGTCAGAATCGATGTAAATCCTTTTGGATTCTATAGAGCTGTGTGGTATAATCTATTAAGTAAAAAATTTCAAAAACGTCAATATACAGTAAAAAACTAATAATTTGAAATAGTAATGAATATTACTAATAAAAATGTAAAATAATAAATGAGCTTTGGTACGTACTGGTAGTCTTTGATAACTATCTTTGGCGTTCAATGAGATTTAAAGCAGCGCCATAAATTGTCAGGAATGGCATTGAAGGTGAAATGAAATTTTCATGAAATATCCCGTAGTAGATTGTATCGAATGCTTTACAAAAGTAAATATAAAACAGTTAGTGTGTTTTTTTTCAAATATACATCCGTCATACTTTAAAAAACATACGTCATATATATCAACAAATAGTCGTATGTAGTTGTCGAGTGTTGTTTATTAAAACCATCCTTAGAGAACAGCATGAAAAGGAAAAACGCGACACAAGCCGCAAAAAAAATTTGTAACGTTTATGGACTTAACGCAATATCGATGAGAGTAACACAAGTTCAAGCGTTTTCAGTCCGGTAATTTGATGTCAAAGATGAACCTCGCTTTGGTCGACCTATTAACGACAAAGCCGATGCCATTTTAGTAAAAGTAGAGCTAGATTGGCTTATTAGTTCTTACGACATACCTGAAGAGCTGGAAATTGACTACTAAACAGTTTTGACCCATTTAAAATGCTGGATATAAAAAAAAGCTCGATACTTGTGTCACTCACGGGCTCATTGAAAGAAATTTCATGAATTGTGTACTCATTTGCGATTCTCTATTGGAATGTAATGAAAACGAAACGTTTTCGAAAAGATTGATCATTAGTGATGAAAAATGGATTATTTGAGACAAGAACGTGCGAAAATGATCATGGTCAAAAGGTAAGAAAGGTCCACAGAGTATAGTGAAACCTGATTTAACTCACAATATGTTGATGCTGTTTAATGGGAAAGGGATGATGTTCGTTATGAGCTTTTAGCGCCTGGAAAAACCATTAAATGGGATTTCAACTGCCAATAGCTGATAAGACTTAAGCAAGAAGTAAAGAAAAAACGGCTCAAATTAATCAATAGAAAGGGTGTGGGTTTTCACCATGATGACTCCAGCCCACACATATATTTAGCTATTCAGCAAATATTGAGAGAGTTTGGTTGGACAGTGTTTATGAATCCACCATATAGCCTTGATCTAGCACCATGAGATTTTTACGTGTTTCAGTCTCTTGAGAATTCTTTAGGTAATGTTAGGTTAACATCAAAAGAGGACTGTCAAGATTAATTCTCGCAGTTTTTTGAATAAAAGTCAATTTAGCAGAGATTATGTCTACCTACAAAATGGCAACAAGTTGTTGAATAAAATGGCATATGAATGTCTGTACTTTATAGTTAAATGTAAATAATGTGATGAAAAATTATGTTCAATTTGAAAATAAAATATGATAAAACTTTTTCCCAGATCTTAATAATAAATATAAACTCGCGCCAATTTCCGAAAGGGTAGGCAGAGATTATAAATTTCCACATGTTAAGATTTTTGTATATCTCTCTTACCTTACTGATATCCATCAATTTTTTTATGTAAGCTTGTCGGTTTCGAGTGCTAAAAATTTGGCCCTTTCTTAATATGCCACCAATATGGTCTGCATAGGATTTTCTAGGGCATTTCCTGTGGACCCTTCTATCACACACATTCGCTATTTGGGTAGTCTGTTTGTAAACAGACTACCCAAATATACAAACTCTTTCAGTTGTTAGACTTTCTCACGTTCTATATGTATATCGCATTCCGTTGTGCTTTCTCCTCTTTCAAACACCATCATCTTAGTCCTACTGACATTTACTTTCATACCCTTTTTTAAAAGAATCATTCATTTTATTTACCATTTCCTGTAGCCCACACGGTTACGGGGCAAGGATCACTTGGTCGTCGGCGTACAGGTAACATTTGAAAGACAGCTCATCCATCCTAAGTCCACACTCATATTCTTTCAAATCATACAGACAGCTATCCACGGCTAGGTGGAATAGACACGGTAAAGCCACACATACCTGTCCGACACCCCTGCGGATGTCAAACCACTTAGTATATGCTCCATTTATTTTGACGTAAGCACTAGATCCTCTGTATAGAGATTATAGTGCCTGTATTAATCCGATGTTCATATGAAGCATGGATAGGGTTCTCCAAAGCTCATTTCTTTTTACACTATCATAAGCTTTTCCCAGATTTACGAAAATACAGAAAACCTTTTGGCCGCTGGTCAAAAATTTTTGTGCAATGTTTCGCAAAAAAAAGATTTGGTTCGTAAACTCAAACCTTTTCAAAATCCCGCTTGCACGTCCCAAATCTTGTTTTCAGTCTTATTCCCACTATTTCGATAATGATTTCCACTTACGTTTGCCAATGACGCTGAGGAGACTTATAGGGCGGTAATTTATGCAAACTTGCTGTAAACCTTTCCCTTTATAGAAGGGTTAAACGACTGCTTTACTCCAGTCATTAAGTTATTTGTTAGAGAGCTGGTACAGCAGGTTTGCCACTATACCTTCATCGCCCTTCAGCATCTCTGAAGAAACTCTGTCACATCAGGCAGCTTTTGCAAATTTTATATGTTGTAGTTCTTTCATAATTTTATCCATCGTAATTTCGCTTTCATTTCCATTATCAACCATACACTCAGTTGCAATAACATTGTCACCTGCAACTGTCACATGAAAAAAGGCTTTCGAAATAAATCTTCCAGCTCTCTTTCACATTATTTTCCTCAGTCAGTAAATGTCCATCATCGTCTCTAATTACATGTCTCGGAATTATTCCGGGCCTTTTTTCACCATATGTCAAACAAGTTTTTGGTTTTGCCTGGAAGTTATTCGAGAATCTCCTATCACAGCGTTCTTTTATTTAATTATTTCTTCTTTTACATAATAATACACATTTTGTTCTACAAAGGCGTGTATTGTCAAAACTTCTCAAGGTCCTAATGTAGCGATTTGTGCCAATTTTCAGTGCATTGGAAGAACCTATACCTAATGGCTACTGTGCGCAATATGTCCAGAAGAAAGAATAGACGGTCTGATTATCCAATCTCAAGAATATTCTGTACCGTATGGTAGATGTATCGATTGCCATGTTTTATCATTTTACGAACACTAATGGGATTATTTGGAATGGCTCTTCCCGAGTGTTCTTCATCTTGAAGTGAGTTGCGTCCATTACAAAATTCTATAAACAATTATATTTCATTGTTTATAGAACTTCATTGTTTACTGGCGCCTCATTATTAAGTGCTAAATATATTGCTGTTCGGATAGACTAACCTTAAAGTTATAGCATATTATAGCACGCCAGTGCTCACGTTTCAAGTACAATGCTTTTTTCACAGAAACACATTTACGGTACCTACGTTTAAAATTACGGAAAGTGATTACTGCGCGCGCTTTGTAGTGAAGCTGACTTGCACGCATGCGCAGTCATAACTACATAAAACTGACGTCTGACAGTATTTCAAAAATTCCAAAGTAACCCTCATGTTTAAATGAAAACTCTTTCTAATCGAAAACGTAACTTTGACATTAATTTCTTCTCGTGTTTTAGATATTACATGGACGTTATTCCCCAAATAGAACGAGAATTTTCGTCTTATATTTTATAGTAACATACCTACCATACCATGTATTATACCACAGCACGTACGGCTTATTATCATTTAAATTAATCGCATCTATTGTCAAAGATTTTTGAAACTCAACACCGCTCAGCGGGAGATAGGTTTTCTTTTAATGTAAACAAAGCCAGCAGCTCCTTATTGTTTTCTCTTCCGGAAGCACATGCATGATGGACGTAAAAACTTGTAGTTTGTGATATCAGCAGTTAACAAATCTAACGTTCGACCATTCCTATTTCTGACCTCACTAAATTTTGTTAGCTAAACACAAGAAACTAATTAAATGTTTATCGGATGCGTAGCATGTTTTACAATCAATAGGCTCAAGATACATGCTACAATCATTCCACTCTAAGGTTGGTAAGTTATGTGTGATATGTGGCACTAATAATGTAGTAGTAATTGCTGTATATATTAAACATAACGAACAGTCTTTAAATGCAAAATTGTAGTTTTGAAATGATGTCACTAATTGATCGAATGACTGTCTAAAACAGTAGTTTTTATAAGATGAGAGGTATGAACAAATAAAATTCTTTAAAACGATGACTAGATCGTGTAATATTAATTCCATCAAATATATCAATTTTTCATTATCTTAAAAAAATTTTTTGAACACAATTCACCCTGCAGGCGATCCCTGAAACTTCTTACTACTTTGGAACTTAAAGTGTTAAAAATAAAGGAGAGTAAATTTCTGAGCTCATTATGTTGAAAAGATCAATTTAGACCAATTTTATTGCTTTTTCAAGCTCTCTGAATACAAAATTATAGTTCTAATGTGATGTGAGTTATTACAATTCAAAAATCTGTGCATTAAAAAACTGCTCAAATTTTTAATATTATAACCACAATATCTTTGGGACACGTTCATTGATGTTGGTCTACTTTATGGCATCCGACACACCTTTTAAACAGAAAAAGATGACCGAGTACCAAACATCGATCCCATCGATACCAAACATCAAGCCATTCAAATGTTATTTTGATAAAATCCTTGTTTTCGAATTTTCTGTTAACGATATATCTCGAACAAACGCGTCATTCTGATTCAGTTTACAAAAACGAACGTTGTTTTTTTAAGCAGAAGAGGTAGTTAGATTTTGGAATTAATGGTTTGAAGAATATTCTAAAAAATGCACTTTTTGAAATTTTTTTCAACACACGCACACGCAATTATACAAACATATTTCGGAAAACGGTCAAAATAGATTTTCTAGGAAACTATATTATCAAGATCTGATGAAAATTCTAATTTTTGAAATCGGGCTGAAAACAACATCTTCCCAGTTTATTTAAATTTTTCAATTTTTACAGCGAGAGTTTAAAAAACGCTAGTTTTTTAAATATTTTGACTTCTAAATCTTTCGAAAACTTATTTCAGTTTTAATCTCATTTACGTCATTCGACGCAGTTTTTGAATAAGAAAAAGATAACCGAGAACTAAACATCAGTTCTATTAAGAATTTCACATATTATTTTGAAAACAATCCTTTTTTTCCAATATTTCGTTTACAATATCTCTTGAATCGAGCAACAAATTTTGATGCAGTTTATGACAATTAACTTTGTTTATTAAGAACGGAATCTGATTAGGTTTTAGAATTTATCGATAGGGCACAGCTTGCGACAGTCAATGCAACTTTTTGGGGAAAAGAGCTGATTAGATTTTGGCATCTATCGGTAGAGTAGTCTTAAAAGTTATTTCAAAAAACATTTTTCTGAAATCCTTCATTTTGAGATTTCTCAAAATCTACCTAGTGAAATTATTTAAAATTTGAAGAAGTCTAAGTTGAATACAACCCTTTCGAATGTTGTAAACTATATTTCAATGGATTAATCCGATCAAAAGTTACATATATACACGCACACATTCACGAGCGCACCACACACACACGCACACGGACGCATACCTGTGCGCGCACTCTGACATGCACGTACACACGCCCGCATACACACACTCACTAAACGGTTGAAATAGATTCCCTGGACCCTAAAACAACAAGGTCTGGTGAAAACACGAATTTCAAATATCGGAGTGAAAACGACTACCTAATTTTATAATTTTTTTTCGGTTTTCAAAGCGAAAATAATTCTTGAAATCCCATAGTATTTGATGCTCGCTTTTTACATACCTTTCATTTCCTAATTCATTCGGATCGATAAAATAAAATACCGCTTTGTGTAGGCTGAATGCAGCTGTCGTGTTACACGAAACTCGTTTATGCAAAAACCTGCAAATCCGGTAAGCGGCACTCGCAGGATCACGCATACGTACCTCCGCGATATCGGCGTCGTTCCATCGATCCCGGACCGGATAAAGATGTACCGGGTACTTATAACGGTTACAGTCACAACGTACACCGCCTATCTCCTCGGGTGGTTTGTGTCAAATTTCGGATGTACCGAATTAGGGATTCGCGTCAGGTTTTCACATCCCCTCCGCGAGTTAAACCCTTCCATAATCATTTCATTTCAGATCAAAGGCTTTGCGCATACGCCCTCCGAGCTGGTTTAGCGCGGGTCGTTGGCCGCTGACGACCGCCGCTATTAGAGCTATGACGATATGCGGGAACGATGATTTAAAATTTTCTTCTATGCTCGCAGTGAGTCCCATAAGTCAAAATATATTCCTTGATTTTCCAAATGATATCTTTTCGTTATCGATATGAGTTCTTCTGGATAATAACCTATACTTACGATAAATATAAAATTCTACAAACATATAAAATACATTTACAGTTTGAACGTAGGCTAATTGACTAGTATTTTCCTGCAGCGCCGTTCGCGTGATCCGTGTAAAACGAATGGTATTTTTTTTATATTTTTGACATTGTTTGTTTATTCTTAGCAGTAATGTTAAAAAAAGAGTTGCAATCGGCTTATGGACTGAGATCAAAATTAAGTATAAGGACCGGTGGCGGAATCGATAGTACAAATGAGATGAAAAGTGAGAACGGGATTAAGATCAGAATTGTCAGTGACAGTGAGTGTTAGACTAGAATGGATACACAAAACGGCCAAAAAGGGACAGTATTGGCACTGGGACCAGTATCAATCAATGAATCGGGATTGGAATTGAGACTCGTTTTCAAGTAAAAACAAAACTCTGAAGCTTGCAATGTTACCTAAAAATAACTCTTTCATTGTGTGCTTGTGAACTGAACACTCAGAGGACATCATATTTTAATTTTCCTAATCTACATAAACTGATTTTAAGAGATTAATTATTCATGTACGTACTGGAAACTACTGCCGGTCACTGGCACAGACACGGTTGAGATATTGTCAAGTTGCAACAGTAAAAAATGAAATCATCAACTGTATTTGCCGCTTTCTTTACTTTCGAAGTTCAACTAAGAAGCTTAGAAAGTTAGAAATCTTATATTTAAAGAAATGGTCAAGCGCAAGTTAACTTGAGATCCAGGTTTGCGAACAATGTTTTTCAAATATTCATGAAGCGCCATGTTACGCGGGCTTTCAGTAATTTAATAATGAAATTTTACGTTTATTTTGAAATATTATTTTCTTTTTGTCATAGCGTGTTTGATATCAAAAAGTATATAACTCACATAATATATAAATAAAATACAATTGTAAAATCTAATACCATTGACTTTAAGAGCTTAACGAATTATGGAGGTTAACGAAATTTGTAATAGTAGATGAAGGAAGAGAAGATATGTCAGATAAATAAGAATTCGAACGTTAGCAATAAACTTAGAAAGTTATGTATTCGTAAAGTATTAAAAATGGAAAGTTGCATATATTTGCATCTTTGCACAGGTTAACAACAGAAAAAATATCACCAAGTGCGTGTCAGGCCACCCGCAATGTAGAGTTTTGTAGTTGCTCGTCACAATATGCGTACTAGGAATGGGGCTTTTTTGTTAGGAATCTATTGATTTAGTTCACGATTTAACGGTTAATAACGTCTAAAAACATACATACAATACATAGGACGGGTATACGGGGATGATTGATGATATGGTTTTATATTTTCATAATTTCATGCGGTTCATAAATTAATATTAACTACCTGTTTTGAACAACCAAAAACGCCGTAAAAAGTAATTTCTAAGGGTAAAAGTAATTTTGTGAGTTAACATGCATAACTCAAAAAGAAAACTATTACAGCTAAATCCGAATTAGCTGTAATAGTTTTCTTTTTGATTTCGTTATTGTAATCTATTAACGTGAACTTATTCACAAAACCAAGAAATACCATTTAGCTTGCGGGTGGGGGACAGTCCACTGTAAGAAAATTAGTATTTTAAATTTTAATATTTTGCAAATAGATCCCTATATTGATAAATGTTTTTCATAGACCAGCTATGCTTTCAAATGAGCTGTCTAACAATACCCCACGCTATGGGATAGACGAGAAGAAAAAAAATCATCCTCAACTTTCCCTGCGAGGGAGGGTATCCCAAAAAATTTTTTTCCATATTTTATTCTACCAATTTATCGGCGTATTTAATACGTATATTCGTGTCAACTTAAACTTTTGACAAAAGTCTTTGAGCCAACCCGCGGACAGAGAGGCGGATGGACGGACATAGCGAAACCATAAAGATTCCTAGTTGATTTAGGATCCCGACAATGAGCGGTTACTCAAATTAACTGTGCTAAAAGAGTCTGAAGTCAAGTGAAGTGAGTCAGTTATTTACATATAGAGTCACAGTACAAAACTGTATAAATGTGAAGAATGTGAAAATAATATTTTACCAAACTATTTTTTTTTTAAACACAGCGACAAAGACATAAAATAACAAAAGATTATTTATACATGTCTTCTGAATGTTGAAAATCTTATGAATGAGTTTTAGAAGGATTATTTCTAAAGTGTTTACGCATGTGAGGATACAGCTGCAAAAGACAATATTATTTTAATTGAATATTTGAGTAATAATCAAAATTAAAATTTGATGAGCATAAAAATATTACAAGATCAGTAAAAAGTTCGAAGTATATAATACGGTTTCGTCTTTGTAATGGGTGCTGGGAAAACTCAAGATGCCCAATCACTTTTGAATTTTCGTGATTGTACGTTTATACAAAGGTAAAAATATAAGGAAGGTAAATACAAATTATTGCACTTAGCTATAAGTCTTCTCAGCATCCTTAGCAAATTGCATGCAAAAATTATACAAATTAAAAGATTACTGATGAGATTGAAAGTGAGATCTGATTTATTTATCGAACAGGATTTTGATATGTGTTGGGATGGCTAGACAAATTTTTTTCACTACGAAAAAAAAAACAGGATTTTTTTTGTTAAAGACTCGTATGTCGTTTCTGTACTTTCATAACTATAGACGTAGTTCATAGTTGAGGGCAAGAGAATGTAATGAAGAATGGTGTGAGAAATGGATTGATTAGTGTCCAGCAATCTTTGTACAAAAACTTTAGGGCCTATTTCAAAATAAATGGGGCATATAATAACTTATTTGATATACGTAAAAAAATTATATTAGAATATATAGCGTGGTTGTTCAACGTGTTAATTTATAGTTGTCAACATCATTCCAAAGAATGTGTGTAGAGTCTGAATGGGCAAAATTTTTGTAAAATACTTCTAATACGCCGAATATCAAGTAATCTTTGCGCCACGTACGAGTTGCAGAAGATGGTAACTAAAATGGACGATTTTGGAAAGAAAAAGAGTATGAAAGTAAATAACAGCAAGACTGACATCTTGGTGTTTGAAGGTAGCAAAATTATGACTGAATACGATGTATATAAAGGTGAGAGAGTTGAACAAGTGAAGAGGTTTGTAAACTTTGGTAGTTTGTTTAGAAATGACGATAAACATGACGGAGATATAAAAGGGGAACAAATCCAGAAAATAATGAATGGAGTCATACTGGCTGGTACGAATAGTAAGTATTTTACAATAAACCTATGTAGTGAAAGTTGGTTATGACAGAAAAAAACATCAAAAATGACAATGTAATGGAGATGCGACTAATGTGTAGTACGTACGGAATGTTTTTGGAAGATTGATATAACAGAAGATATCAAAGAAAGTTCGGTTTAAAAGACTAGTATAGAAATAGATGCGTTGAGGTGGTTTGATCATTTAGAAAGGATGAATGACAGTAGACTAACAAAAGAAATGTATATGGTGAATATTTCCGATGGTAGGGTCGAGAAGTGACGTCCTTATGAATGACCAAATTAGTGGTATATCAAAGAAGGGTCAAATTTTTAGCATTCACATCTGATGAACTTGCATAAAATGTTCAATAGATATCAGTGAAGTCTAGGTATGTAGCATGTGAAGATAAGTGGTCTTGCCTGCTGTATATACCTTCTAGGAAACCGGCGTAAGGTTATAAATAAAAAAGTTTGCATGGCATCAGCATAAGGTTACATTATGATTTTAATAAGATAACATCGGAAATAAAAGCGTGTAGAAACATTATAAAATTAATTACATTTAAATAAACAAGCATTTGTATAAATTAGAAATGATTTTTTTTTCAAATGATTTCAGAGATAAGAAGAAAGATGTTTTACATCATATAATATTGAAAATGTTGAGTCAAGTTTATATACCTCAATCTTGGGGCATGTTTTTTCACAATTGGATTAAGGAACTTGGACTATAAGCACAAGCAAGCTGACCCTATGAGGTTTAGGAATTGTGTTTTTCTGGAGATTCAAATGTTGATAAATATTTATAAGTACTATGAAATTTTATTATCATAATCATCAGCATCATCATCATCATTTGCTCAACATTTAGTCAGTGGCAACGAATGAAAGGGGGGCAAGTCCCAATAAATACACCAAAGGGAGCGCAATTATATGAGGGGAGTTTAGATTCTAGTCTGGATTAGGAATGACGGTAGTGTAGAGCCCGCCAGTGTTCGTACAACCTTTAGCCAGAAACTGGAGTGGGGATAGGCAATACTGGCAATAGGCAATAATAGGGGATACTGTTGACAATCAATAAATATAATGGGAAAGCGTAAATTTCTTTCGTTTGATGTTTAAGTACTATGTAATTTTACTTTTAAATTATTTAGCGATTTATGTATAAGGATATCTAAACTATCTCATGACCCTGTCAATGTCTAATCCGATTGAATTCCGAGAAAATAACAATCAGCTAGAGACGGTCAAATTAACTTCTATACATCGCCTAATGATTCATCAAAGTAAAAAATACTTGTTTTATAGTATATTTAAAACACTGTGCATATATTTTGAAAAGAGGTGTAGGTTTAATGTTCAAAAGCGTCGCTTTTGCAACAGAAGTTTTTTGACTAGAATCGAATTATTCGCTCCTTGACTTGGAGATACTTTAAGCTCGCGGTCGCGGACGTTGTGATATTTCGCACAGACGGTTGTATAATTGAGGAAATGAATAAGCGAAAAATGTTTAACTCATTTATTTAAGTTTAGTCAACATCTCCATTTTGCTTGACACGTTATTTACAGGAACACTTGCACTAAATCGCGGTCTGTTGATCATTTCCAACGAGTATAATAATAATTATTATTGAAACGTATATAGAAATCTATCTTTTCTTTACAATGTTCGTACATACTAAGCTATTTTCGTCGATTCCTCGTATCAGTCGAGATAAACTACTGTTTGGGATTAGTGAAGTAAGTGAATTTACTGATTTAGAATCTTGTCTATAATAAGCATGACTCGTGTGTTAATTACCCCATGTAAGAGTTTATCTCCACTGATCATTATCGCAAACAGCTTTTTTGATTACAAAGAAAAAAAAACGACAAGTCTACAGTAATGAGACAACTTTTTTCTTAAAAACACAATTTCATATATACATCAAATTAAAAAATATGTACATTTATGTTAAACAATGATATCCTCGATTTTTAACATTAATTTGAGGAAGAAAGCGCGACAAGAAATTTTTTGGCTTCTTAACGAACAAATAATTTTCCTGGAAGGCCCCATGAAATTTTAATATACTTTTATAAATTTCTTTGTACAGAAAACGAAAAAGTTGTTAGATAATTACTGTACATATAATATACATAAGAATGTACAATTATTAATTTCAAAAAGAAACTTTTTTTGACCCTAGGCAAATATAATAAATTTTGTTGAAATTTATTAATTCATAATATTAAATTTCAGTTGTATTTGTAATAATAACTTTATGTTTCAAACAATCGGTTTTACAGTTAACTTTTCGATATAATTTTCCTTAAAAGACTCAGGTTTAGTTAAAGTTTATGCTAAGTTACAGCAGGTTCTTAATTAAATATTTGCTATTTTCATTATCAGGACCGTTCGCAATTGATCAACCGAAAATAATTGGTTTCTATCAGCTAAAATTTCCTTCGAGCGGTTCTTAGAATTATAAATCTTATACAGGATCTGAAATTAATAGATTGTACTGACGAATCTACTCAAGCGAACAAAAGTTGTTATAACATTAGGCAGATTTGTTACAATAATAAATAATATAATAGCCGTGGAAATTCAAAATAATATAATAAAAATCTTTGTAGAAAATACTCATTTGCTCAGATTGGATCTGTTTAGCGAAGCGCACTGAAAACTCTTATGTCGCATGCACACGGCCGAAATGTATTGAAAATTCTCCGCATTTTGACAAAACAAAAATTTTGAATATACATTAAAAGAAAGTGCGCTTGTAGCACCGTACTTGTGATAGAAGTGAAACTTCTTAAATAATAATAAAACCTAATATCGAATATTAATTACACAACGAATGATAGCGGTTCATATACAGCGTCTGACGCGTATGCACCACAACGCGCGCGTGCGCCACACTGTCTTATTACATCGCTTTGTATCGTTGTATATACTTTACTCTCTTTTACGCGACTGTTATCGGGTTGCAATGTATAGCTCTCCCTCTTCTAACGTTATATCTTTCTTTTCTCTCTTGAAACGAAATGTACCTAAAAGTGCCGTATCCTCGAGACTTCACTCTCAATTATCATCCAATAATCGATTACCAAATCGTTTCCTAAGAAGTTGCACTTCAAAAATAAAAGTTAAAACCGATGGCACAAACTTATTAAATAATCGTGTAGTCGATAAAATTTGTTAGTTTTCCCCATCAATGTTTATATATTGACTTCACCAAAGAAATGGCGTTGACAAAAACGGGACGTAAAGCATTGCCTGTAACTGGGCTGATTTGCCGCCGCTACGTATTAACATTAGTGCTAATTAGAGTTTTATAACGTTTTTCTTATGCCTAGTTTGTATGAGTTGGACCTGTCTGATAATATAAATATTACACAATCATAATTTAATTAATGCATTACTTGTTTTTGCAATACGTCGCCACATCCATTTAAAATCGTTTTCTTTTTTGTATAAATTTAATAAGATTAATCAATAGTCTTGTAAACAAATGAAGAAAAAATTAACAGAGTTACTGCAAGAAGAATGAATGCGGGGAATAAAGTGAATAGGGCCTTGCTAGCTATTACGAAAAGTGAAAGTGTCGCACGACAAGCACGTTTAACTATCTATAATCAAGACAAAGATCTTTATGCTTATGTACGGTACTAAAAATTGGGTGTGGCAGAAGAAAAATGAAAGTAAAAGCAATGTCTTTGCGTAGTGTATGTATTGTCTTTAAAAGATACATGTAGATTCATTCGCTTGAAAGATGTTGTGACTAAAGTAGAGAAAGTACATTGGACAGCTTTGTTATCAGAAAAGGATGAATGGAAATTGATTGATAAATATGTATATGGTGAATGTGTATGATGGAAGACTCTGTAAGAATCGCCCTAAAATTTCTATGCAGACCAAATTGAAAGCACATTAAAAAGGGCAAAATTTATGGGAACCAGTATCTACGAGCTAACATGAAAAGGATTGATGAATGCCAGCGAAGCAATAGAGATATGCAAAGGTTGCACCACGTTAAAATCTATATTGCTTGCTTACCCTTCTGGAAAATAGGCGTAAATTAATAGTTCTAGTGATAGATAATGATAGTCAAAAGAGGGCTTTTTACATGACGACTTACATGTAAGACTTGCAATATCAAACCAATATTAGAACCAGATATTTCACTAAAGTGTTTCTCTCGATGTAGTGTCCAGTAATGAGGTTTCTGAGACCTATGCACAAACATCGATGGCATTTGGACATGGTATCAGCTAGATTTCGTGCCTGGATAGAAGTCTCATATTAATGAATGGAACTGAATCAAACGCCATATACGAGTTTAAGATTTGGGAAACTTCATACCCGTTATACAATTTATATTTAATATATAAATACTACGATAATTTTTCGCCGTGGTTTTCAATACTCCATTTCTACGCATTTCGAACCGGTAAAACTTGAGTGGATTGAAACAGTGAAAGGCGTTGTCTCTTTAAACATTTCAATCACTTTAATCTCTCAATAAGCCAGTATATAAGACAAAAGTTAATTTTACAATATTTACAATAACGCAACAACAAAACGTATATTAAAAAGTTAGAATCTAATTTATGTACAAAGAATTAATTTTCTGTCACTAGTTGTCTTTCATTGCGCTGGTATATTTACATCGTAGATGTATTTTGTTTATTATAGAGAAATCTAACCTTTGGCAAAAAAAAATATTAAAGGTTTTTGTTGAGATAAGTTAAAAATGTATTTCTATAGCCACTAGTACAACTCTAATACATTGTATGAAATTTCACAACGGCTTTAATTTGTTAAAAACGGCGAAAGGTAATTTATAATCTTTGTCAATACAAGTTTATCCTAGCATTAAGAATATCTAAAGGAAGCCTGTCTAGGTAAAGCTTATATCGACAGTTGTGAGCTTAAATATTTAAACAGTCAGCTACACACACATCCATACCTTTAATATCACTTGATATGCATTTCGAAATCGGGAATGTAAAAGTAACAACGTTGCCTTCAATAACTATGTACATTTTAGTGAAAGTACGTAATTACATATGTATCATCATTATTAAAATAAAATTTTATATCTATAAGAGGAGGAGTAATAAATCAAAAAAATATGACTAGAATTTCCATGGATGTCTAAAATACCTTAAAAAGAGAAACTAATTAGTTATATGAATTATTTCAAGGTTTCTTTTTCCTATTCCAACCGAGATAAAACCATAGTTTACTGTTGTATATATTTAATTTTATTTATTTATACTAATAAGAAAAGTGTTAAAAAAACTAAGACTCGATTGAATATATAGTCGGTGGGTAAGTACAGTCTTATTCGAGAGCGACTTAATTAAACTGTCACTTCTTCTGTGAAGCGACTTTTGTCGTCTAGATTTATAACGATAGCATGAGTCCGCGCGTGCCCCGACCTAACACCCTTGGTCGCGTCTCCCGAGCTCGGTCTAGGGTCCGTATGGTCATCACCTTCTGGTGCTCTGAAGGATCCGTTTCTCCCTCCCATAGGATCCGGAGGTCTTACATCACCACAGTTGGCTTCTCCCGATATCTTGAAGACGCCGTTCTGGTTCTCACTGGCTTCTTCGTTGAGCTCTGCCCTTCTTTTCGGAGAATCGGTAGTTATCTCTGTATTGCTGTGATCCGCTTGACTGTCGTCAGCCGGAACTGGAGTGAATGTCGGATGTCTGTGACGGTAGGCTGGTGGAGCTTCGAAGGGTACTTCTCTTCCACTACTGCTGGATTCTTCAGCCGGTGTGACGGTGCACATGAGGCGATCGGCCACCGCGCTGAAGACCGTGTTAAGTTTGAGGGGAGCAGAATGTTCAGACGTTGGAGGTTTCCGATCATATTGAGTAGCAGCTTCTTGCATCACAGCTATCCGCCTTGCGATGACAGTTACAGGACCACATCTTTCACGCAACTTATCCAGCTGGTTACACAACTTCCTAAACTCTTCCTGTAGAACAATAATTTACATATATAATGTAATAATAATGTTATATTTAATATGAAAAAATAGAAATAATTACAGAAAATCCGAATACATAATTATGAAATTAATTTAAGAAACTACTGTGTAAAAAACTTAAGTAATTCAATAACAAAATTTCCGATAGAAACTCGGTAGTACAACATAGATCCCTCTCATAAATTGAAAAAGTTTCCCCTGAAACTTTTTCTGTTTTTAACTGTAAAAGTTGAGGCTACAAGCTTTATGCTGAAAGCACGAAAGTTTTTTCCCCAGTCTTAAGGTGTGAAAAACTGCACCTTATTATGTACATATCCGCGACTGAAATTTAATAAACATGGAGGAAGGATTAATTAAGCAGATCACTATGCACTGTATCGTTTCATACTTCAAGCTCTCTTTCAGTCATGTTGTCGCAGAAGTGCGTGCGCCTGTTAGTCGTCATGGTGTACGTGGACTCCGAGGGGCGGGATCTAAACTTGCTCTTCTCACGTTCCTCCTTCCCGTGCCCCTTGAACACCATGTAAGCCTGCCAAATAAAAAACAAACATTCATGATTCGTGAATATAAAAGACATAAAAGATAATTTTTCAGAGATTACGACGACAAGTGTGAAACGATAATCTGTTAGTAAATAAATACCACATTACACATACGATCAAAAAGAGTAGTTTTGAAGTATATTTTTTGATTTATACTAAGAAATGATTCAATAATCTTACGGGAACTTAAATAATGGGTAATAGCTAAGTTCTCTTTTAGTAACTGCATCCGGATGGATATAGAATGAATTTCTTAAATTTTGTATCGAGTCGTCTCTTTTTCACTTGAGATCTCAAGCCCATATTATTAAATTCTAACGTGCCGTAATATTTGCCCCAACGCTAACAAGCAAAGCAAAAAAATCTGGATAAGGGTTGACGTCGCTGGCCAGCCCCATAACTTCCCGTATTGTTTTGAACAATAATGTTTTTGAGCTCGTAAGAAAATTATTGCCTACATTTTCAAATTTAAAATTATCATCATTTATTTCAAAATCATTAGAGGAAAAATTGCTTTTTTTAAAATATCCTGATAATTTCAGTTATTCTGAAAAAAGAAATTGGAACGGAGTTAGCGAGTTTTCGAAATCAAAAAGAATTTAGATTTTAAAACAGATAAACGTGTTTCGGTTAATTTAATCCATTGAAATGAACATTTCCACTTTATTTAACAATAATTTTTATTTTAAAAATCTATATATGGAAAATCTAAAAATTAGAACTAAAGCACTTGCGAAATTTTTTTTGCCCGATATCTTTCAAGGAAATGAACCGATTTCGTACAGGTTTTTGGCATTCAATGCATTTTAATAAGAGTAGAGCTAATAGGATACTGGAAGCGATAGCTTCTATAACTTAAAAATAATAAGAAAAAATGTTTTTTAATGTTTTCATAATCAATTGATCTCAAATTTTCAGAAAAACTAGGCTCATTTAAATCATTTTCGACATTTGCACGAATTCTGCAGAAAAGAATCAGAAAAACATCCAAGGAATCTAAAATTTCTTCAGCGCAAAATTTAAATAAATTATTTCCTTGGTCACTATAATTTTGGCCAACAGCTTATCACTATCATATACATCATTATTGTAAAACGATAAACTGTTAATCAGGCGCTTGCCTGCGTCTTACTAATGACCTCCGCGAATTAACACTTTGCACAATAGAATATTAATCAGTGGATGCAATTCGGTGATTGATTACGCATCTAATTATATAGAAGAAGTGATTGCACATCTGATTGATCAGTCATGCACTTTTATAATACTCGACTGTGACAATATCGATCATTTGATAGTATACTCGATGGTGTCCTACCTTCTCCTTATACATTCTTTTCTTTCTTTCTCTACGTACAGAACGCAAAATGAACATCGCGAAACTGTTTTACTCGGTGAGCGCTTTCAGCGAACAAAAGCGCTGCTCCGCACCACTTGCCCCCCTTCCGCGCATTTAAATACGGCCACCATTGTAAGCGACTTTTTCAATCCCGGGGACGAAAATTAAACTTCAACGTGAATACGAGTATGTTACTGATAGCGCCGCTCTTTGCGCTGGCTGTGTAGAGATACCTAACGGTAGCTGGAAATCCTCTTAATTACGTAATAAAAAATGCCAAGTGCATATCGGACTCCCATCGAGAGGGTCGTGTACTATAAATTATCGCATTAGTTTTTCCGGAAATTTAGTAACAAATTTTATACGCATTTTTATTTCACAATTATTTGGCGTTCTCCATGCAGGGGAATATAGAGTTTGGATTCTGTATTAGGTCTTCTTTTAAACTGTAAGTGAAGTATTATATACAGTATTTTTTTTAATTTTATGCTCAGTAGTTTCAGAGATGGGGAGGGCATGCTGAATTTTCGTAGATTTTCTTAAATGCTTTTTATACTTTGTATTTCAAAATCATTTAAAAAATGTTTTTGTATTACATACAAATATTTTTTTTAATAAAACCGCTCACTTGATATATCATCATATGATGCAATCGAGCAAAGTTTTTTTTGATCGACCCGCGAAATTATCCCCTGAACTACGATTTCTTCAAATACTTTATGTGTTTTTAAATGCACCTGTACATGTATCAAATCTAAAGTTCGTAAAGTCGACTCCGAAAAAATAGGCTTTGACAGACATTTAGGAGCCTGATTCTATTAGGACTACTCTATTCTTTATCATCGGTTTTACGGAACCACAAAGGAAGACCGAATGACTAACAGGATACAGTGTTCCATTCACACAGTGACCATTCGTAGTCGCGATTCTAGGGACTTTCTACATCAATGGTTATCTACAAGTTTCTACAATGAATTTGTTCGTAACACTATGTAGGGACTACTCACCTAATCCATAAAAGATGGTGACTTAGTGATTAGTGACCCCGCTGAAATCATTATATGAAGACAATAACACAAATACGACTGAGAATGCACCAGAACATACTAACCGTTTACAAGACCGCTCCGTCGTACGCGATCAACAAGAACGCGTTTCCATTACACCACGCGACATTTTCCACGTTGGCGTTTGCATTCCACTGTTCTGGCCAGAAGAGCCGGAAATATGGTTTGCGCAGGTCGAAGGTCAATTTGCTATAGCAAACATCACTTCAGACGCGACTAAATTCAATTACGTTATTGGACATCTGGACCCACAGTGCTCTAAAAAGGTCAAATATATCATTGTGTCACCACCGGATACAGTTAAATACGAAAAACTCAAAAAAAAATTAATTAAGCGTCTATCAGCTTCTTAAGAGAAAAAAGTGCATCAACTTTTAATCCACCAAGAACTCGGAGACAGAAAATTTTCACAATTTCTGAGACACCTACAAAGCTTCGCTGGTTCAGATGTACCTGAGAGTTTTTTTCCTACCATAGAAGCAGTCGTCTACCAAGTCATATTTAGACACTACTTGCATCGCAACTCCACAGTCCCTTGGAAACACTAGTTCATCTCGCCGATCGTGTGTAAGATATCGTATTACCCGGACGACAGATTTCTTCAACATCTTCAGCATTACCAGGGTCAATCATAGAAAGCATAACAAGCGAGATAGTGGCACTGAAACGTGCCGTGATAAATCTGACCGCACAGATGAATAGATTACGCCATTCACCAATACGAAACCGTTCCAGAGAGAAACAAAGCCACTCTTCAACCCGCTTCAATTCAAATTACAGAAAATATCTACTGTGTTGGTACCATAATAAATTCGGTTCAAAATCAAAACGATATCAAGAACCCTGTGCCTACGGGAAGACAAAAAACAAGCAAAGCAGTCGATAATGGCGACAAACGATTGCTCTCATTCCACTGGTCGCCTCTTTGTAACCAATTGCAACTCAAAGACGCAATTCTTCGCGGCTACCGGTAGCGACATCTGTGTCTGTCTTCGTATTGCGGTTCGCGAACAACAGGAACAGTCAAATTATTAGCTGTCAACGGCAAACGGAAGCATCATCAACTCCTACAGCTACATTAAACTTAATTTAAACATAGGCCACAGACGATTTTCACACTCCAACATGAAAATCGTCTGGGGCCTACTTTTAAATTGTGAATTTCACTTTCCAATCGAGGCACACCTCAAAATGTGTTTTCGGTGTATCTAAAGTTACATTCTTGGTCTATCACATTCAGCATCAGGTACAAAACCCACGAAATCCAAAAGCCATTAGAGACTTTCTTGCACCCAAGATAGTCAAGCAGCTCAGGAGATTCCTAGACATGTTGAAATTCTACAGACGATTCTTGTCAGATGCAGTGCAAGCTCAAGTTCCGTTAAACGCCCTTTTAAGTGGTTTGGTAAAAGATCAGCAACGCCGCATTACTAGCACATACAAACTACGAAGCCAAGATTGCACTCACCACGAATGCATTCGATGTCGCCCTGTCTTGCAACAATAACAGAACGACGTGTGGTAACCCTTGGCATTCTTCTCGCGGAAACTAAGCCCTTCGCAACAGAAACACTCACGATACGATCGTGAGTTGCTGGACATATGCCAAGGTATCAAATACTTCCGTCACATGTTGGAAGCTAAACACTTCACTGTGTACACCAACCATAAACCATTGTGCTATACCTTCCACGAACGAAAGAACAATTGTTTACAAACATCTTGACCTAATTTCACAGTTCACGATGGACATCCGTCACCTATCCAGCAAAAACAATATTATTGCTGATACATTGTCTCGCGTCGAAGAACTGCAAAAACCAGGTGATTATAAAGTATTGGCTCGATCACAAGCTTCAGACCAAGAGTTGTCACAACTTTTAAATGACACAACTTCACTTTACTTAATCAAAATTACTTAGATGGCAGCGATAGCCCACTTTACTGCGACATAAAGATGCCAGTGCCAAAACCATTTGTGACCAAACCGTTCTGAAAACAAATTTTCGAAGCCTTATATTCTTTAAGCCACCCTGGTGCAAAAGCAACTGACGAATTAATAGCAGAACGATACGTTTAGCCAGGAATCCGGAAAGACTGCATACTTTGTTCATGATTATGCTTCGCATGTCAAAGAGCGAAGATAAATTTCCGCCTATCCGCGCCTCTAAGCACATTTGATTTATTTCACGCAAGATTTACTTAGATTCAAATTGATCTAATTGGCCTATTACCTTCATCGCGAGGATATCGTTATTGCTTAACAGCAATCGATAGGTTTACAAGATGGCCTACAATAATTCCAATTATGAATATAACGGCCAAAACAGTTTCTAAAGCATTACTCTCCGGCTGGATCGGCCGTTTTGGTTGCCCAGTAGACGTACTCACAGACCGCGGAGGCTAGTTTGAATTATTCTTATTCCTATATTTATCTAGAATAATTAGATTCAAACACCGACGAAGCACGGCTTATCACCCTGCCTGTAACGGCCTAATTGAACGATATCATCATCAACTTAAAGCCGCTATTATACGTCACGCAGATGCTAATTGGACTGAATCTTTGCCACTTGTACTACTCGGTATCAGATCGGCGTTTAAGGAGGATTTGAAAATTTCTTCTGCCGAACTGCTATATGGTGAGCCCTAACGTCTCCCTGGTGAATTTTTCGAAGGGTATGTAAAGAATACGACCGACGTCATTAACTTTTCCTCACGAATTCGTGTATTCGCTGAAAAATTACAACCGGTCTCAGCTTCGCAACATAACAAAAATAAAATTTTCGTCTATAAGAAATTTTCTCTACCCACTCATTTCCTCTACCCACGTGTTTCTGCGAGAAGACGGACACAGAGGTGCAGTACAGTCCGCACACTCGGGACCTCATAAAGTGATTCAACACAATAAGAAAGTTTTTAAAATTATCGTGAAAGGTAAAGGAGTCACTGTATCAATAGACCGCCTTAAACCGGCCTATATACTGGCTGAGTCTCCACCAACCAAGCAACCTACAGTAAAGGAAATTCTAACACCATCTCAAATTATCAAAACTACCAGTGAAGGTAGACAAATCAGATTCCCTAATTATATTGCCCTTAGAGACGGTCTCTGGTGAGGGGTGATATAGGAACTACTTACCTAAATCCATAAAAGAACTTACACATCATATAAAATATATATTCAATTTTTCATACATACACAGAATACGTTCATTCACCTACCTTCGCGTCATCATCATATATATACACACATCATACATACATGGGACGAATGTCGTGCCGACAGACGGCTAAGGAAACGCGCGCCGCCACCGACCGGTCGGCTCGGGACCGGCCGGCGAGGGTAGTTGGGAAATAACACGATCGTGAAAGAGGCGTTTTTCGATATCTATCGTCGGAGCGTGATTGCTTTTTATTTCGTAATCTTGTTTTATAGTTTCATAAGTGTACCAATAAGGGGTGAATTATCTTGTAACTTAATAAATTTTTGTACATATAGTAACGGAACTGTGTCTTCCAAACCTTCACTTAATATTGTCAGTGTGTAATGTGTGTTGAAGGATTGTGAAACAAACATCGGGAAAACCGTAAGTGTTAAAAATTTAGTCCGAAATTGTATCCCATGAATACCGAAATTACACTTATATGTTCGCTGTCACTGCAATCAGCCGTTCTTGTGATCTGGGCCGTCATTTGGATACCCTTGTTGATTTTACCTTGAGAACACATAATCCGAGCACATAGACTTTTCCCATCGGTCGTAAAGGAGCACTCCGGTCATAATGAGTCTATTACGATAATAGGCCTGTAGGACACGTATGTTGCAATAATTTTATTTTTATAAATAATACTTGATTAGAAAGCGTAAATTACTTAAACATTAGAGCTCCAAGTAAAAACTATTTGAAAAAAGAAATATTGGTAAATTACACGCTTTTACTTATCCACTACATTTTGTTTTGTGGAATGTTTTTAATTTGAAAAAGAAAAAATAAAACCCGCTTACCTTACTTCCGAAGATAAAGCACAGAAGTAGAGTCACAGTAAGCTGAGTGTGACAGAAGAATATTATATATAGAAGATCCGGATTGGCTGGAGATTGTAGAAATAACCTGTGGATAAATTTGTAAAATTAATTCAACTGAAATACACACTCGATTGGAAAGTACACATTAAGGTATTTTTCATAAAATTCTATTGTAAAATTCCGTAATATAAATAACAACATTTAAAGCTATCTATGGGCCTAGGGTATTTTATTCATGTATCTTAAAGTTAAATTTAATACCAATAAGACAAAGACAAATCTAAATTTTTCATTTTACACCAGTGCAAAAACCGTATTTAGCACCTAATAAAGCAAACTGTGACTCATTATAAGTATTAAATAGCTGTAATAAAATTATCTCCTGAAATGAAAATCTATTTTATTTTAGTATCAGTAAGTTTTTTTAATAAATATTTAACATTTTACAAGTACACAAATTTTATTACATTTAATAATTGTGAGTAACATTTTTTTTGCACAATTTCTAGAGATACATTGATCGATGTTACTCTATTAAAACAGAAAATAGATCTACGACCCTCTTAGACGCGGCAACGGTATGATGAATGAGGATGAATTGCGGATGGAACAGCGGCGCTCCCAAGGGTGCTTTCACGTTAGGTCGTGATATATCTCTTTGAGGACCGAATTTGGGGATAAACTTTGATAGACTTCAGCAACTAAGACTTTACTTCTGTTCAATCTCCTTTCGCATAATTCGAAATCTTCAATATAATCTTGAATATCATTCTTCAAAATAGTTAAAAAATTTTCATGGAACAAATAATTACTCAGCTAAACAATGGTTTCATTGCTTTTGATATTTGAGTGATTTTAGAAAGAGACAATATCAACAACCTTTAGTTATTTATTTTATTGGCATTTGTATATTCAACGCAAAAAAAAAACAATATCTAAACGAAAAAAAAAAATCTTTTTTTGATAACTAAGTATTATCGAAACTATCAATGGCTCTAATGATTCTTGATTTATTTGGAAGAGTAAAAAAAGTTACAAATATAACATTTTTCAGAAAATTCTCTAAGAATAGGTTTAATATTTTTAAGTATTTTAAGAATCATCTCTTTAATTGGTTTAGCAGCTAAACTGCTATCATAACTATCCAAATGTACGCTATTTTTTTTAAAGTTAATAATTTTTAAAAAAAATAATATAAAAACATTCATCTTATTTTTTGTGACTCTTTTCAAAGCACTCCAAATTTATCAAAAACAATAGATGTTATTAAAATTTGGACAACAACTACTTTGAAGTATTAAATTATTTGTCATTTGAATCTATAATCACAAAAGTCGGTGGATATTTAATGGCAGTTTTGTGGTCTCTTTCGAAGGTATTACTTAACAAAATTTTTAAAATCAGATTAAACTTCTGTACAATTTCACAAAAGCTTATGATATGTCCAAGAGAAGTTTAAGATTTGCTTAATTTTGATTTTAAGATTAACCCAGAATCACATTAAGAAATTGGCATCATTCACATGACGAGCGTTACGCAACCGGTAGCATGTTGTGTAAGCTCTTAGTTCTGTGCGGTATAGCATATGGTAGTTACCTTAATTACTGCTAAGTACTATTGTGATAATAATAATATTTTGACATTGAAAATGTTTTACTATCGCTTCAGTAAGGCTCCGATTATCAGCGTAAATGTGAATTAATTTTGGTGTCGTGAGCTTTAGGTGTAGGCGAACGATTGAGCAATCAAAAAATGCGTATATACTATGTTTGTTGTGACGGTGGCAAAAAAAAGTTATCAAAAACCTTTTTTTTTTCAGAAAGTGGCTATAAACCGCTAAAAATGGGTGTTCAGGAGCTTTCCAAAAGGTAACTCTTTTGCGCCTAATCAGATTTTTTTTTTATTTTCTATTTTTCATTGTGCGATTTTTTTTCATTTTTTATATGTTTGTCATGTTAGCCAAAGTATGACAATAACGCAGGCGTTTGCGTCTGACTGATCACATCATACTAATGAGTTGATGATCAAAGTGAAGCACTTTTTAATGTTTAGAAGTTAGGGAGTAATATCGCGATTTGTGAACAGAACCTACTCTTAAATGGTTACTAGTGAACCTTTATGTATGGGATTAATGGATTCGATTTTGACAATTCCATATATTCCTATGTATTTAAATATTCATAATAATTAACCAACAAATTTTTTAATCAAATTTCGTTAAGCAGAAATATTGAATCTTTTAAAAAATTCTAATGTAAAATATTCAATACTATTATTAGATATTGTACAACTCATTCTGAACCTAAATTTAAAATTAAAACTGATTAATCGAAAAATATTCAAAAATAGATAAGAGATGCCGAAGTCGCTTGATTTGCTTCCAAGCTACCACGAACGATGTTATAGCCTGGGCGAAAATAAATAAACGTAAAAAATATAAGAGCGCCCTCCTTCAAATAAAGGGCCAAAGTAAACAAAGGTTTATTTTGATTACGTGGGAGAGTTCGCAATCACGATTTCTACTTAAGAAATCCCTGCAAAGTACCTGTAGCGCAGGCATCGCAGAGAAAGCGTTCGTATAGACTCTGTGTTAATGGTCTCAATATACGCTAAATGAAATCAAATTGTCTAAGTTTTTTTTTGCGTTTTTTTAAGTTATTTTATTTTCGTAATGAAACATGGACAATTCTAAAACACTCAATCTTATTTTAGAATTATATTCACGTATACATTAATCAATTATATAAGAATCCTAAAATTAAATGACAACGAGGTATTTCGCAAAATTGGAATAGTATTTTATAGGTAATAGCGATTTTTTATTGCCATGTCCGTAAAACAACTCTGTCTGATAGTTATTGAAGCCCGTTAAAATATGAAGAAACAACAAGAATAATTTCAGTGTAGAGCTGTCCAAATCGTAAAGGTTTTGTTACACGAGTCTGAAATCTCAGATTATAGACACTATGATTGTTTGGATTTTAGTGAATTACTATCATTTTTAACACTAACATAAAAGCGAATTAAATAATAAAGCGTATAATTATTTTATTTCATTATATTTAAACAAATTTCTGTAATATAATTGTTTTTAGACGTATAGTCATTGAGAAACCGTTACTATAAAAAAAAAACCTTTTTGTTGCAACGGAAATAAGTCTTTTAATTTTGAGTTTACTGTATTATGAAGGATTGTGTAGGTGTAAAACTAAACTAAATTTCGACGTAATTAAAATTTGTATACTAATAATTAAATAAATAATCACAACCGTATCCGAATAGCGTGATTTGTAAATATTATCTTGCAGTTCACGTGCTGATAATTAGAAGTTTAGCAGTTCTTCGGATCGCTTCGGGTGGTTTTCACTAATTTCCTGTTGGCTCTTAGCACGACATACATACATGCACATATATGTAAGTGTGTACATCCCTTTATAATTGGAGAACTTCGAACTATCAAAGTTTTGTACACGTGCCACGAAACTGATTTAAAGCTTTTATATTGGAAGAAGTTTTAGGCTATGTATTTCACAAAAGGGATATTAAGAAATATAACTTAAGATTTGACGGAGCTAAGTTTGTGTCACGTTTTGTTCGTTCATTCATTTCAAATGAAATGTTTAATTTTCATGATTGATTGCCATTTCACAACAGAAAATGTTGAAAACATTAAAGATTCTGTATTGATATTACTATAAAATTTAGAAGAAAACTGATTCAAATATATTTAATATAAAATAACATTAAAAAAAAATGAAATTTTATTATTAGTAGCGAGTTGACCCGGTCGACCTTTTCTAGCTTTTCGTTTAGGAAGCGTGCCCTTATACTATACGTCCACATTTTTATCTACATAGAAATAAAGGGGACTCCTTCATTTTTTACAGCGATGCTTTTGTTGTTAATCTCGACCTTGGTCTCAGTTTCGATTTCGATCCTGGTATTCCGATCCTGGTATTTCGATTTCGATTCTAGATTCTGATTTCGGTCACGCCATCGATTCCGAATCTGGTTCCATTCTCGATTTTATACAGGTCCCTATTTTGATTTTGCTATAAGTCACAGTTTCGACTAGAGCAAATCTTAGTATAAAAAAACTATAACCTCAACTATATTATTTTCTATGAGAAAGTGTTTTCAGAATGGACTTAAATTAATTCTATTTTGAATGCGGGCGACGTCGCGCATTTATACTAAATATAGTATAAATACGTGACTTCGCTTGTATGGATTAAATTCCCACACATTATTCCTATTATTGCATTAGTGTAGTTTTATTTACATATTAGTTTTAATGCCTACGTCTTCTGATACCATATTCTGTAATAAAATGTAATAGACGCCCACCTTGAAGATACAGGCTATTTCTTTGGCAAATTTCATAAAATAGATCAGGCTCTTTATATTAGGTTCTAAATAAGCCTCTTTATATCTCAATCGATCAAATCAACGATCAACAGTCGTTACAATGTATTTTAACAGCAAACGTTATTCTTGCAATATATAATGTTTTTTTATAAAAAAAATTATTATTAATGTGCGATAGCGCTATTTCCACACACACACACACACACACACACACACACACACACACACACATACACACAGACACACACACTCAGAAAACACACACACACACACACACTCATACATATATATATATATATATAAACTTAAAATAATTTCTATGACAATTGCTTAACGTAATTATTGATAATATTGATAATAATACTCAATAAATAAAGTACATAAATTGATAAATTATACTCACATAGATATATTAAGGAAGACAGATAGAAGAAATTCATTGTAGATGGCCATCGAGATGAATCTGCTTTCGTTGAATTCGGAGGGCGCCTTCCGCACCATGATGCACAGGCGGATGCCCCACATCAAAAATATCACCTCCACTGTCGACATCACCAACTCATTAGGATCGACGTCTATTGACGTTCTTGGCTTATATCATAACTTATTGGCATAACATTACTATGTTTTTAATAAAATAAATATTAACTCTTTCAGTCTCGGTGGTTAGTGTTACTAACCACCTCTATTCGATTACGTTAATTATAATCCAGGCCATCTAGCGATAAATGGTTGAATTGTAATGAAAGTTTGGACTGTGCTTCAAAACAGATGACAGATTCCCGTTAAATTGAATAAATGACAGTTCATACCAGTTGAATTGAATATAGCGCTAACGTATTTTTTCTCGAGTGTCTGATAAAAAATCTATAAAACGGGTAAGTAATATTTTTTCTGTAATGTTTTTTATTGAACGTATTCTCATATACCTATTTTATGTGTGTTTGCATGCAAGTACTGTTACTTTTATGTTTTCAATGAGTATTTACAAAGGGAATTTGGTGGTTAGCTTACAAACCACCATGACGGTGGCGGGTTAGCTTATGGATGTAACTTCATTTGTTTTTTTCACATTCTTTACAGTATGTCGCGCCGCACGCGCCGCTTAGAAGAGAAAGAGATTGAAAAATACTTGTTTGGAGACATCCCTTCAGATAACGGGAGCATTTGTAGCTGTGAAGATGACGAAGAAGAGGCAGAAAATCAGCCAAATCCAATGGTGTTAGGTGATTTGATTGGAGTTCAAATTGCTCATGACGACATTTATGATTCTGATGATAACCTTTCTTTGTCTAGCCGGTTACAACGGAATCCTGATTCTACAGTCTAATAATGGAAGTTCAAATATGTCGGTTATGATTGCTCCAAAATGGAAGAAGAATTATTGAATGGATATGCCTGGTGAGTTTTCTGAAAGAATGGGTTTGTCAGATCAAATTCTAAGCATGGAGAATGTGACACCTCTTTTACTATTTCGCCTTTTTTGAACAGAGCATTTACAAGACATTTTATGTTTCCAAACTGACCTTTACGCTACTCAAACTGGAAAGCCATGTACACCTATCACAACAGAAGAGCTTGATGTTTTTATTGCCTTGAATTTGGTGATAGGATAAAAAAATTTCCGAGCTACTGAGATTATTGGTCTTCAGCACCTGCTTTGCATGACAGCTATGTTTCGAAATTCATGAGCTTTAACAAATTCAGTTGGCTTTTGAATAACTTACATGTCAATGACAATAGTGTAATGCCCGACCGAACTGACCCTAATCACGACAAACTTTATAAAATTAGTCCTCTACTCGACATATTGCAACATAATTTTCAAAAAAATTACAAGCCATCTGAGAGAGTTGCAATCGATGAAAGCATGATTAAATTCAAAGGTAGAAACTTCCTAAAACAATACATGCCAAAAGCCGACGAAACGTGGATACAAGATTTGGATGATGTGTGCACAATCAGGTTATTGTCTAGATTTTAATATTTACACAGGCAAACAGGGTAGTAACGTTGAAACTGACTTAGGTGGAAAAGTAGTCAAGAATTTTTGCGAAACCTTGAAAAATGAAAATCACAAGGTTTATTTTGACAATTATTTCAATGGTTACCCTTAGCAAGTGAAACTACTTGAGGACCAGATTTTCGCTTGTGGAACTGTGAACTCAAATAGAAAGTTCTTGCCAACGCTAAAAGATGACAAGCATTTATACTGTCAAACTACCATGATCCGAAGAATGTCGGAAAAGTAAAATGCAGAGAGCGTGATAACACCAGTACTGAAGAATCCTGTCCTCAAGCCGTCATCGACTACAACGCAAACATGAACTTTGTCGAGAAATTTGATCAGCTCAAAGGAAGCTATGCTATTGACAGAAAATCCCATAAATGGTGGCATAGGATTTTTTTTCACTATCTTGATTGTAGTGTTGTCAATGCTTTTTTGATTTATAAGGAACTGCAGTCCTCTTCACGCCCAGACCTAGACAAGCTGATGCTGAAAGAATTCAGGCGAGAAGTATATCGGGACTTACTGGCACCAGCATATGTCAGAGACAAACACAGGCCGGATTCAATGAACAGCAGGCGTAATTCTGCGACCTCTTCCGCAGGACCTGCATTTATAAAACGCCACAAACGTACAGTCCCTCAGGAAATTCGTCTAGAATCCAGTCGCCATCAGTCTAAAAGAAGCACATCAAGATGATGCTGCAATTGTAGCACTAAAATATCTCCAGTGCGTACTGTATGGCAGTGTAGTACATGTAAAGTGCCTCTTTGCTTACGCAAAGGTAAAACATGTTTTGCAGATTTTCATAAAAAATAATTTATTTTTGTTAGTTTTGTACTTTGTCATAGTGGTTAGGGTTAGTGACCACCTCATTCCTTGAAAGCCTTAATACCTATTTTTTTTTTCTCCTATTTTCTGTGATATTTTAGTTGTAAAAGTTGCTTAAATAAACAGAAATTGATAATTATGTTCCTATTGCAAAAGTGTGACTGAAAGAGTTAATACGTTCCCGTTGTTCTTAAAATGTATAAATAAATATGTGACAAGAGATGAATAGACAATCATTAAGTGAACGAATTGCAAGTCTTCATCATCCTAATCATCCTAGTTATTTTTTTACTCATGCGAATGTTTTAAAATTTGTTCATATTATTGTCCTAAATTTGCTTTCAAAGTCGAGAACTTGACTATCTATATTTAAATTTTATCAAAACGAGGACAAAGAGATGACACCTAGAACAACTCATCTTAAGATCGTTTGTAGTCTCGTAACCACAAACCGAACTTAATGACACAAAGGCTACGATAGTTTATGTTTAAGTAAATTTAAGAAGTTTTTGTAGAAATTTTGGTAGATGTTGTTAAAGTTACGCTCGAAATTTGCTTAAACGATATCCGACTACGTTAATTAAATTGATATTACAACTTCTGAGAATTTCAAAAGTAATAAAGGTAAGATTTACTTAATCATAGTTTTCGTTGTTATTCCATTTTAATCACTATATACATATATTATGTAGACATCTAATATATGTATATATTAGATGGGCATTCAATATACAAACTTTTGCAATTAATGTTTATTTTCTTATAATCCCAAAAAAACTTTACGAATTTATGTATGTAAAAGATGTTATTTTTAAGAAGTAAAAACTATTATTACAATATTTACTAATAACTTACTATGGTGTAACTGAACCCAAAGCTATACTGGCTTCTGTTAGTTATATATTATTTATAAATAATCAATTTGTACTACATAGCCAAAACTTTTGGTTTGTTGATACGCTGTTTTGTACTCACATGTGGTGAAAGAATGGTCCCACCAGTCGGTATTACAGAGGTACGCCTTCAGATCTTCTTTCGTTCGACCGACTATCACAGCCGGTGGCGCAGCTAGTGTCCGTATTGCGAGCAACACACACGCCACGCCTACTATAATCCCGATCCGTCTCAGTAGGTACATGTCAGATATCTTCACCGCTTTCGCTGAACGGACTTGAAATATTACCGATATCCTGTTAGTAAAGAAAAGGCATATGTATTTTTATTGCTTCCTTTGAAGGATTGTAAGAAAACGAACAGTGTAGACGTCCGAATGGCCGTACCTAACGTCCGCGTCACGCGGCTGTACCATCATCTTTTGCGACATTGCAACACGCGATGTATCTTATTATATCATGATATGTCCAAAAGCAATATTCGTATTTATTTTGTGTTAAAAAGAAACTAACAAGTCCCGTTGTTGTATCGAAATCCAATCGTTTCATAAAATCATCTATTTTGAAAAATTCAGCGGTAAATTAAAATAATATAAACCAGTGGCGTAGCTACCATAGGTGGCACCCGGGGCGGATTTTGTAGGTGTCACCCCAAAACTCAATCAAAACTTTTAAAATAAAAAAGTAATAATAATTTACGTTTTATTAAAATACGAGTATTACAAATATTAGTATACTATGTGAAATAAGTTTAGTATGCTCAAAATTAAAATTTCTTCCTTCTAGCTTTGACACTTGCGAACTCCGAAATCACGTCTTCAAAATTTATATTTTGTGTTGCTTCATGTTCTATCGTTAAAATACCAAGATTGTTTAATCTGGTTTCAGTCATTGTAGACCGCAAGTAACTATTAATTAATTTTAATTTGCTGAAATTTCTCTCACATGAAGCAATTGATGCACATATTGTTATAAATAACTTTAGTGCGACCGTTAGATTCGGAAGAGATGCTGTAAAATCCCATTCCACAATGAATTTCAAATAGTCCAGTGTCACCCAATTAGAGACAGTAATATTAGCCGCTTTTAAATGTCTTCTCAATCTTGGTATTTCTAAAAGTAGTTCTGTTTCTGATACTTCATCGTAAAAGTTTGTAAATTTTGATATGGTAAATTTTAACTGTTCAGTGTCTGCCGAAAGCAAGGTCTTCGACTGCACAACCTCAAACAATGAAGCTACGTCTTTAATGGACTTTACTCTTTTTTCGAGTTCAATGTTTAATCTGTCAAGACATTCTAACATGTCCTTTTGAAGTTCCGCTCTAAGTGTAAGTCCAGCATCGGTGGACGATGCTAACTCACCGGGCATGCGTTTCTTGCGACGAATTCGTCGTTCCATCGAAATATTATATTGTTCAGATTTTTGTACAGCAAAATCTATTGCCTCTTCTGCTAGATGCAACCGTTTCTCTCCAATGAATAGACGCAGTGCTTCTAGTTTATGATTATTTCATCAACACATAAACCTTTACTTTGTAATGCAATCTAAGCATTGTTCACTTCCCTTAGCACATCATTCCAAAAGAAAAGAAAACAAAGAAATGAAAAATTGCACACAGCAGTGATAAGATTTTGTGCAGCACCTCTAGTTTCTAAATTTACTTCTTGGTCACACAGTTCCTCAATTGCAGATATAATCCCATCAAAATTTTCAGCCAATACTTTTACTGCACCATAATGAGCACTCCAGCGCGTTGTTGAAAGTCTTTTAACAGATGCTTTGCTGTGATTGAGGAGCACTTCCTAGCGGCTTGTGGAAGTTGAAAAAAAGTTAAATATTGTCTCCAATGTTCCGAAAAATGTAACACAAGTCACATTTTGTGCGAACGAATGTTGGCCGCATAAATTAATTGAATGATCTATACAACCAATAAAAATTGCTTTATTGTTTTTTTCTTTTATAATAGCTTGCACTCCCCCGTGTATACCACTCATAACTGCAGCATTATCATAACCTTGAGAACGACACATCATAATATCTAAGCCATCGTTTTCAAGCTTCTTTAGTATTTCAGCGCTTAAATCAGCGGCTTTTTTTCCATGCAAGGGAAAAATCCTAAGAATACTTCTTTGACTTCTACTTTTCTATTATTAATTTTTACATAACGAATTACTTCAGACATTTGATCGACATGTGAAACGTTAGGTGTGCTATCAAACATGATTCCGAAATATTTGGCCGATTTAATTTCGTTGACAAGCTGACATTTTACGTGATTAGCTAAAACATTTATGAACTCATTTTGTATTTCTGGCGATAAATATGTTACTTTAGGTGATTTTTCCTGCTCCAAATATAATATATGTTCTTTGAGTACAGCATCATACTTTGACAGCAGTTTAACTAGTTCTAAGAAATTACCTTTATTGGAAGACCCTTGGGTTTCATCATGTCCACGAAATGCTAGGTTTTGTTTAGCCAAAAACAAAGTTATATCAAATAATCTAGATAAAAGATTTTTCCACTTCTGTTTTTCCGTATTCATTAATTGCAAGGTTGCGTCATCTATTGTGGTGTGATTTTTTAATCTCATTTCCAAAGTTTTCCACTTTTCGAAATTTTCTAAATGTTCACATGAAGTTTCATGGTCCAATACTTTAGGATTTAGTTTCCACCACTTCTGAAATCCAGTTGTAAATGTTCTTTGTATGTTACTGGCAGCAAATAAACGACAGCAAAAACAGTACAGGTTATTTGATATAGGAGAAAATACCATCCATGATCGTAGAATTTTTTCACCACTAGGCATCTCTTTATAAAACCATTCCTGTGAAAGATGACGAGAATCACCTTTAATCTTTGAACCCTGTCGAGATGCAGTAGGAAACGGTCCTTCTTTGTTCTGGAAATGTTCACTGCTCTTTTATTATTATGCCAATGCGAACATTATTGGGAACAGGTAAACTCCAATGTGAAACATCACTCAAGTGTTGCACAGATTCTTCGAAGCTAATGCTGTCTCCAAAAGTAGCATTAACGGTGTCATTTTCATTATTTATTTTGGTTCCGTCGAGGTAATGGGTCGTCTTCATCGATTCTGTTCTGTCAATGTTGCTATCTGAATGTGAGTCTTTAAGATGTGAATCATTACTTTCGTCAACAGGAGACTCGGGTACTTTACTTGAACTTTGGCCGCTATCTGCTTTTGTGACATATTTGAAAAAGAACCAGACATGCTCTGAATTTCATCCATTTTAGCCTTTTGGCTTTTCTCTGCTGAAACCCGCTTTGGCTTTTCGAAGTATGAATTCCTGAGGCATATTTCGTTCTGGGTATCCTAAAAATATTTTTAGTTAGTAAGTGATACGTTGATTTTATAAACAAATTGTAACAGTAAATAAACACCTACACGTTACGTAACTAGCTTTGTGAAATATGTTTTATATAAATTAACAATCCTGCATCTGGGTGTAAATATGTATTTAAGTAGTATTATTAGAAAATAATAGTTAAATACTCCACCGTTAATTGTGATATCCGTACGACGAGTGCTCAAGCTACTCATCTCGGAGCCAAATCAATGTACGCGAAGTTGTATGATATGATATGATTATGATTACCTACTTTCAATCAAAAATCTAAACTTAATGTATTCCGTTTTTGTAAACAAATCCCATTGCTATTAGATCAGAAAATAATAATAAATAAGTATATTATTTACCTACTTTTAAACATTATTACCTAAAAGAATATCGTAAAACGTGTAGATCAAAATAATCTAAAATACTGCTACTAGATACTAAACGAATTAAAAAAGTAAGTATCACCTGTAATAACAAAAATACTTCACTCACCTTGTTTATTTTCTTCAAAAATCGAGTATTAACTCGGTTTTTATACACAAATTGTTGTTTATAATATCTAATAATTAAAAACACTTTACACTAGACGTTCACACGTTCACGTAAAGAATATTGAAATGAATGCGGTCGGAAACAAAGAAATTGCCCAATCCGCAATACAAGTGACGAGCTCTATATCGAGGAATCCCTGACTAGAGTTGGTTATACGCGAACGGGGTATTAAATTTTGGGGGAATCCCTGATCGATTGACAGTATGCACATTGTTTTATTTTTAAATATCAATTTATTATGCTCATGGTATGATAATGTGATTACCTAGATTATTTTATTAGAGGCGGTTATGCTCTCTGCCACAGATTTACGATTTTTTATAGATAGAAAGAACTATAACTGATGGTCATAGTCGGGCTCGAGTGTCACCCCTGAACGGGTGACACCCAGGGCGGGCCCCCCCCCGCCCCCCCACTAGCTACGCCACTGGTATAAACAACACTTGAAAACATCTAGGCATTACTGAAAATTCGAGCAAACATAATGGCGGTAGGCTGCACCGAAGGAAAAAACGTAATTTGTAAATCTTATCTTTAAAATTTAGAAAATAGTCCCTATATTATCAGTCGAATTGTATGGATAGTTTACCATGTAGCATTTTTATCTTTGTAGCTTGCCGTAAGTTTTGCTTACACTTTACATAGTAATGGAGATTCTTTCTACAAGTTTATAAAGAACGTACCGCCAAGTTTTGAGCATCAGGGCGCCATAGGTGAGACAGAAGCCGACTTCCCTCAGCCAGACCCTGGCTGTGCAGGTGAAGACAGTCGGACGGCTGTACATCACGAGAGTGGTACAGTAGATGAGAAGAGCTCCTAGCACTATGACCCTCAACAGAGCGGGACTCGCAGCACGAACTACCTAGGATGGGGATAAATTACTGTTTAGTAGCATATTTGACTATTGTTATTAATTCACAATGGAACCTTCTGTTTCCGGTTTAATTTTATTAGAATAGTTTGAACACACTCAAGCTAGTCCCACAATACATTATACCACCGCGCCTATTGTTATAAGTCACTGAGTACCGCTAACGGGCGTACATTTGTCCAGCAGCGTTATATTGCCAAAGTTCAATTTTATTTCCGTGGGCAACACCGAAATCAATAAAATCTGAGAAAGGCACAAATGAATTTATTGTAATAGGGTAGTAGCCGATATTTTTTTTTACATTTACAGTTTGTAAATTTAATAGTAAACAAATAATTATAGAATAAAACAGAAATCAATAATAATTGTTTGACAATTTTGTATATTGATTTCATTTATTATTATAGTAATACTCAAATTCTATAGTTTGTCTATAGTTAATACATTATTTTCAGCTTCAGTCAACTACGCTGCTACGTCAAAAGCAGTGTTCACCTGAAACACAGGGCGGAAATTTAGTGACAATATTTAAAATACTTTTGTTTCATATATTTAAATAAATACACAAAGCGATCTAGCTAGATTTAAGCCTCGAAATATTCATATCTACAATAATTCATCACTATACAGAAATAGGTAATCATCAGAGAAGACTGGAATAAGTGAATATATTTGATGACTTCTTATATTTTTCCTCAGAAAGCAAAAATATTTGAAATTAATAATTGTTTTTATTTTTTAACTTAAATCAGATCAATAATTTAAAAAAAACTTTCGGATTTTTGTGTTCTATAGTTGTATCAGATTTCAATGATCTCGCTGCTGAGACATATTATTTCAGAATGAGGGACTCGTGCCATAATCCACGCTGCGAATTGTGGGTCGATAACCATTATTTTTATCGATTTCCCGAAAATAGCCGGAATCGACAGCTTAACGTGCTTTAATTTAACTTAAGTTAAACATTCATTGCTCAGTTCGCCTGTAGTCAGAATTAGGTCCTCGTGCGTTTTGATTCTAGTGCAACGCTCTAAATTAGTCGGTCACCATTGCACCATTACAGAGTGATGAGAAATAGAATTTTCGTGATACCAGAGTAAAGATGGTAACCGGTGCCTATGGATACTCGCAACACCCGAAAAGTCACCATTGCTTTGTTAGTCTCTTACGTGAGAATAAGATATGCGATAGAGGACGGAGTGGGCTGTGGAAGACGCAAGGGGGCTGATGAAGAAAAGTTGTGGGGTGATGAAGAGGGAGTGGGCCACCGGAACTCTCGCTCACTGGTCGAAATGCAACAGTGTTATTCCACGCCCCTATTTTGAGAGAATGTGTTGCACCAGTTGTGCTGGTCCGTTTACGTGCTGCAATCAAGTTGACTACAGTGTGGCACTACCACAATAAAACACAACACAGTACATAAGTATATTAATAATCAGAAACTATAAGTTTATATTTATGTATTATTGGAGAATAAACTCATCGAATGATACACAATCGGAAAATACATTAAAATAATTCTAGATTTTAATTTGCCTTATATGTCTGAATATCATGGTAAAGTAATCGTAATATTCAGACACGAGATTACTCTGTCGAACTTTTAAGTAGAAGCCTCTAAAGCGTAAAAGATCAACTCAGTCTAATTGGCGTAAGTAGTAAGTAAATTTGAAACATAGGCCACAATAGAGCTAAGGGCCTGTATAACAAAAAAATTAGCATTAAGATGATGCTTTGATGCATCATATGTATGAACATAATTTTAGCATAGCATCAATAATTTTATTACTTTGTTAATCTCACGCACTTATTTGAGCAACAGGGCGTAAAATTAGGACAAAAGTGTTTTATGTCGTTTTCAAGAATGCTTAGATGAATATTACAGTTTATCATTTCTGTGGTATTGGCAATACTAATTATAAATCCATATGAACGACACATATGAAACTCGTAAAATATTTGGAAAATAAATAAAAAGCATACGTTGTTTTAGAAATCGAGATAAGGATTGTAACGTTGACCTTCATTAATACAGAATTTAAGTTTTAGTTAAGACAACCTAAGTTGTTTTTTTTTTTTGCTGTTGGTACGCCCGAGTGAACAGTTGTCTCCTCTAATAAGCTTGTATTTCTTTACGATAAACACTTTTAATTGGGTATTAGTCGTTGCTTTACATCGTTCTTGTGGATAAATCATTCTACAATGAAATCCAGAGACAGTAATAACGTAGTTATACCGTTTTTTAATAAAAAAATAAAGCGTTCAATTCAATTCAATACGAAATGTATCTGGACAAAATATACTCGACTCATACAAACATAAAATGTGGAATCAGTTGGAACAGATATACTAATTGATTCAGCTTTGATGGCTAATACTCCATGTTAAAAAAACTTTCGTTTCGTTCAAAGTAATACGATCTTTCAAGCTGGTGCAGCGCCGATTAGAGACTGCTATAGCGATCGTCTCCGTCAATCGACATTTAACGAGTTAACGTCTCTCTGAGACACAGAGAATAAATCGTTGGTTAATTCGCTCGTGATTAGAATTCCAAACTAACGCCTTGTGGTTCAAAATTAACTTTCTTTACCAATGAACCAGTACAGAAAGTTACCAGATATAGTTACTCCGTACTAACTGATCGTATTCGCACTCTTTTACCCTCGACTACTCTAGTTTATTGAATCTTTGTGCTTAAAAAAAGCTCATATTTCTTAAGATTGATTTTCACGCAGTCGGTCTTTTAATACACTTTTCAATATCCTTTTCTTATATAACGTGTCAGGACAAAAAGGAAAAAAAAAATGTCTGACTACTATATAAAATACTTTCTTTTTTTATAAACGCCCTTGCAATTTTACTAAACTACGTTTGGAATATACACTTTTGTACAAATATACACCATAAAAGTGAAATGTTTGAAAGAAACTTCTTAGCATAAGTGGAATTTTATCTCTCAGAATCGCTTTATTGGGATAAACGTTGAGTAATCGACGATCTTTAAGGGGTTACGACCCACATCTCGCCGGCGTCTGAGGTAGGACGGCTAATATTAGTTGAAGTTTGCGAGTCTAAAGAGAAATGCAACTTCTATATGTAGGATCTTATAGGAAAAAGCGTAATCATATAGAGCAATAAGACACTCTGTGTAATATAAGATTGATCCTGATCAATTTCCACTAGATGGGGCTCACTTTTGTATAGGCCATTGTCTGTTAAGTGTCAATGTGATGGAGATATTCCTTCCTTCGGAGCATTTAACATTTGTATGCTTTAAAGTAAGAATTTGAGATTTATTATATTGTACGGACTTATAATATATTTAAGACAGTTTTTTCTGCACTCTGTGTCATTTTCCCCTTCTCAAAAATAGGGACAGAGTGCAGAACGAGCAAAATGACAACAAATTAAATGGATTCGAGATGAGGATGGATAAAGCAAACAAAATCAAATTTAGGATCAATGTTCTAGTACAAACATGACGGAAGTCTGTCGAAAGACGCGACCCACAGCCGAAAGCTTGTAGGTCCATAAATGTAACAATTCCCAATACAGTTAAGTTCAGTTATAAACGTTGATGGACGTTACAAGTTTTGTAACCTGTAAAATACAGGAGAAGATATAAATACATATCACGGAAAACCGTTTAATTGAATAATTATTCTCGGACTCATTTTGTTTATTTTCTGTCAATTGCAGATCTTGGAGAGATTTAAGAGGTAAAACTAACTATAAAAGTTTTAATGCTTTATTGTTTACAAAAACAGTCACTATAGTTCGTGACAGTGTTGTAGCTAGTGTGTGCACAGTCTAGTTTTCTAAGTGCGTGTAATCTCTGGTAGTTAATTTGTGAAATTTATTTGTTCATAGATTTAAGAAACTTACCCTGACGTGACCGTATTTGATGGTGAAGTGCACAATGAATGGCAAGCAGCAGATGACGAGGCAGGCCAACACGAAGATGGTGGTGCGGACCACCCAGTTGAGGGCGGCGACGCACGGCGACCCATCCACGCACGCCTCGCAGCCCTCGGCGCAGGGAATACATTCAAACGCGTCCGGCAGGGCGTACCGGCTCATCTGGTTCTATAGAAGTCGGGCGAATGTTAAATGTCACGTATATTAGCATATCGTATTGTATCTATGTATCGTTGTTCATAGATAATTGAGATCTAAAAGGTCGACTTGATTTTCTTTTTATAGGTCGTTCCGCGTCAGGGGAACGACGCCCTAATATTGGTCATACGGTTAGAGCATTTTTTGTATCTAATACAAGTTCACAGAAATACAAATAAATTTAAACCAAATACATAAGCATTTTAAATATTGTTGTTGATAACTATCTGAAATTAGATATTAAACCCGAAATTCAAATTTGCAACTTGTGAATTGAAGTAGAAATAAGCGTTATTTATATAGTATACCAGATTGAGGCATTCTTTACATTATTTTCAACCAATTTCAAAAAGAAGAGATTTGCGTTTCGGCTGTATCTTTATTATAAACAGCTGTAATGTTATTGTTAATTTTTTTTTCTTATTGATTGAAAGGAGATGATTTTAAGTAGATTCAATATTAATTAATACAGGATAAACTAAACAAATCAAATATTTGCATGAAAAATTTCTCCGATGTGGAATAATATGTGGTATGGGATGTATGAAATAAAAAGTTTTGTTCTACGTTTGATACTTCTCTGATTTAATCGGACTGGTGTTTGTGTATATATAATAGTTACATGCCACATTGGTTTGATAACTTTTTAACACATGAAAGTTCCTTTCATATTCCCGTAGTCCCATAGATAAAAACGTTATAAAAAAATTTGTAAATTACATTTTCGCAATAGTAGTTGATTCTTGTACAATTTGTATTCGTCGCCCACCATTTTAACATTGATAGCATTAGAATACTTTCGTACGGGCATACAACAATTATCAACACTTGCTTTTGTGCAACCATTATTCAGGTGTAATAAATTACGCATTGTTTTACTTTACTACACATACATTAAATTTTCTTGTTCTATTAATCTGATTTTAAAGCTGTTATGTATCGTTTATTTTACAATGACTTGTGACATTATAATTGTGCATCATTCTCCTTCAAATTTCTATTCTTATAATCCAGCGTGCATCAAAGTTTTCTAATATAGCAACATTATTTAAAATTAATGACTAAAATTTATTGTAGCTGGTTATTTTTTTATAGTTGTCGTGTTTGATTTTTTTCTTTGAGAGCTAACACAAATATAGTTTTTGCACCATATAATTGGCCCAATATTTGTGATTGAATTACATTTGTTTTTAGGGTTCCGTAGTCAACCATGAATTTTTCATTTTATATTATATTACATATATTATATTTTCACTATCTGTCTTATAGTTTCACTATCCGTCTTATAGTTTCACTATCTGTCCGTCTGACTGCCTGTTTATGGCTTAGTTCAAAGATTCTTAGTACTAGAAGTCTGTAATTTGGCATGGTATACATATTATTTACGCTGACAAACTGATAAAATAAAATCTTTACAAAAAACATTTTTTAGAGTATTAATGTGGATGCCCATTTTTTTTCGTCTATTATATGACTTAAAGTATTATTAAATAGGTCGTTAAAAAACTTTGCGGGTTTGTGAAAACTAGTATTCAATTCATCGATCCATTTGTGAAATATTAAGCTTTAAATCAATAACTCTTGTTAGAGTCGAGTTTCCCTCCTTCCTGCCGGATAAATGGTTGTTTTGGATACGTGAAGAAGTAGCAGTAGTAATATAATGAATTTAAACGGAAAACTATCACTACTAAGTAGGCTTTATAAGTCAACGAGTAATAGTTGACCAATTTATAAAATGAATTTGGAGAAGCATAAAGCAAATATTCGTACAAATTCTATTAAAATTACTCAGATGAGTTAGGTAAGGTTAGGTTAGGTGAGGTTTATTAGTTTCAATAATGAATTAGTTAGTTTTAATAATGAATAAAGCAAATATAATTGCTGATAAATTAAATAAACACCTTGTAGATAGCATTGAAAAAATTGTAAATGAAATTGACAGTGATAATAATAGTGACATTAAATCATCAAGTAGTAATACTAATTGAACAGAGTTTTAAAAAAAAAACCTTTTAATATTTATAATATATAAATAAAATTTAAATAAGGGAAAAAAATGAAAGTAAGTTTCAAATTATTCAATTAGTTTGGAAAGCCAAAAAAGACTTAATTTTTTATATGATAAATAATTTTTTGAAACTTGGTACTATACCTATTGGTACATTACCAATATGATTAGTATTGGTACGATACTGTACCTTCTGTCGTAATATCTATTCAGAAAATAAAAAATAATTGTAAAGCTGAAAAACTAAGACCTATCAATACGTTGTCCAGCAACCAGTGTAAAGTGTCAATAGTACTGTGATAATGAAAAATATGAAAGTAAAAATATGATGAGGTTATGGTGGCATATGACAGGAGAAAAGAGACACGTGTCTCATATATTTAACGTGTACTTGGCGCGAGACACTACCCTGTCTCCGGATTGGTTAAAATTCCGGATTTTTGATTGGTGGATTTTATGAATCCATTGTTCACGGGGATAATATATAAGAATAAACCTATTGGCAATATTACATTCAATTTGTACAGTTACTGGCTGTTTTACAGAGATCTTTCTGGCGTTCTGGTCCGCCATGTAGACGACAAATTGACATTTAATTATAAAGCAATTTACACGGCAAAAAAGTAGCTAAAAAGTAAAATATTTTATATAAATTAAATGATAGAGTTAGTAGTTATGCAAGGTCTATGGCATGCAAAACCAAGAATGTCCCGCACTTTGATTTCTACCCTTTTAAATTACGAAGATAATAAGATTCGTGTACTGCAAAGGCTTCAAAACTATTCTATGAGGAACATACTCTTGTTAGAGAGATATACTAGCATTAAAAGTATACTTGAGATGTTGGGATGGCTTTCTATAAAACAGAGAATGGTAAATAATACTTGTATATTTATCTAAAAAATGATGAATAAATTAATACTGACCTACTTATATGGACTTATACTGTATATGTCCATATAAGGGCCAGTATTAATGTATAAGTTATACAGCATAACTATGAAAGAAGTGCATATAATAAGAGATACAATAAATTTTTAAATATCAATAGTACTAAGACGGATACTGTAGAAAGACTTATATTTTATAAAGTATTGTGTTGGATGTACGTGTATTTTACGTACTTTTCATGCCAACCAGGCACATCCTCGGGACATTGCCGACAGTCACATTCACCAGGGCGTAAGGAGTGTTAACAATTACGTACGTAGAATTAACAATTTAACGATTAGCGGATTAAGATAATTATAAAAATAAATAACACTGCTTAGGTGTTCGATATCTGTTAATCCTCTGGAATCAATATTCAATTCTTTGGATAGAGATTCGTAGTGGAGAGGCAGATTCGAGGGTCAGCGGTGGGTTGCATGCTGCATGTTAATGCATGTTGCAGGCAAGCGACTAATTTACAAAGTATTATAATAAATTGCCTCTTAATGTCATAAATCAGAAAACAATAGCATCTTTCAAAAAAGAAAGTTAAAAGAGTGTATTAAGTCAAGTCAAGATCTATGATCAACATTTAGTTGTTAAAAGTATACAATAAAAATAAAAAAAAATTATATAAGATTTATAAATTATTAAATTGTACTCGCAAGACATAATTGTTTAAATAGTGTGTACTCTGTTTAATAACGTAAAACAATTATTGAATGATTTCAACGTAGAAATTTGCTTCATAAAAACTTTTGTTATTATATTATTAAAATATTACTTTATGGACTATGTGAAAATAAAATCATAACATCCTTACTATATACCCCCCTTTCTAAAATCGAACGTTCTAACGGGAAATTACGGTATTTTAAATTACACTTTGCACGGCACGCAGTTGGCCGGTTTTTTATGTGCAAATAAGTAAGTACTAATTCTATATTTTGGAAATTATTCCAATTCCAACTTGAAGAGATTTCCTTTTTAATCCTCCGTCGTGCCCCCATTCACCTAATATACGTCTCACAGGTTTATTTATTAGCAACCCTTGGAAGTAAGCCTCGCATACTTACCTTACAACTTAACTAATAAAATAACTTTCAATAGGTAGTAAAGCTACAGACTTAAGAAAGTTAATATCCCGCAATGCGTAAACACAATTTGTTAAGTACCAATATCTAAATTATTAAATTTTGTTTTCAGAAATTTATTGTATACAAGTTTAACCTTCGAAACAAACTTCTGATACAGTGACTTAGTCTGCATAAGCCGGTTGGATTAATAAATAAAATTTCCTTTTGTGCAACAGAATAAAACTTTAGCTGTATAAAAAAAAAAAGATAATAAACAGCAAATATGAAGGTAGGTACAATTTGTTATCCCCATGTCGCCCAGCCCTGAACAAGTGTGATTTATACTGGTTGTTTGTGGCACACACCTGCTGTGAAACTTATTGGGTGGCCAAACCAATGAGAAAATCTTAAGGATTTAGTTGCTTGTGGTAAATATAAGACTTACGAAAGAATTTGTAGGTGAAATCACGGTAGCTTTTTCATGACTGAGTTATTATAGTGTATTAATTGTTTCTTAACATTTATTCAAAACAATGAACTTTTATATAAACATGTATAATGATTATAAATATACATTTTTTGTCAAAAGAAACTTAGCACCGTTAGATCTTAGAATTTATTCAATTATCATCGAATTTCGTCTAACAGGACGACTAAAAGTTTTAATAGATTTTACAAACGATATTCTGACATATCATAATAATCTTTCAAATATTTTTACACAGAATATTCCTTTTTTCGTCAAAATCATTATAAAAATGTATTTTTGTTTTATATGTTCACGCCTATTTTCAAGAAGAGCAGACAGAATCCATAGACTTCCACGTGGTACGACTTTTGCACGCATTTCTTGCTTCGTTAATGACCATCAATCCATCTATCATTTTATGCAAATTCGTCGGTTTCGGTATAAAATTAGGCTCTTCTTTTATATACCGCAAATTTTAGACAAAAGGTTTTTAGGGTCACATTTGTCGTTCTTTCTAGCACACCCATTCGCTCTATCAACATGTTTTGTAACTCTATTTTATTAATATTTTCCAGGTGGTCAAATCATCACAAAACTCCTTAGTCTAGTTACCACATATTCTACAAAACAATCTGTATTAATAATCGTCCTAATGTGATTATAGACGATCATAGATGTCTATTGAATGAAGAATTTCGTATGAAAGAGCGCTGGAAGAATTATTTGGAAAGTGTTTTCCCTTGTAAGGATACATGTTAGCAAGTATTTCTGTAACTGAACATATGAAGGATGATAAAAATCAAAATGAAATTAGCACGGAAGAAATTATGAAAGCAATAAAAAACATGGAAGCTGAAAAAACTTTCGGATATGATAGGGTTTCTTTAGAGATGTCTAGGGTCAGCGGAAAGGTAGTAGAAAATCTGATATACCAATTCTTCAATAAATTCTGACATAAAAAATATACTGAGCAAATTTATATGATATAAGGATCGACAAAAATCGCCTTAGAAAACGTTTGACATGCAAACATTTTGGAATATAAAATAGCTAAATTTTAAGCATTCAAAACCTACGAGCCTTCATGAAATGATTGATCAAAGTAAAATATGTATGCAAAGATCATATTATGTACAGATCTCTAGTCTCTGCCTATCCTTCCGGAAAATAGAACCTAGATAATAAAACTAGTCTTTCATCAAATACGTACTGGTAAGGTTAAAAAACGAGTCTAATTCAGTTTTTACAGTATTGTGTTGTGTGATAGAAAAAACTATGAATATTGTCACTTAATAACAGTCGTTTCCCGATACAGTCTTCTGCTTGACTCTTCTCGTGAACTCCGCCGAAAAATTCGCTTGGATCTATCCATCGCACCGTGAAAGATTGAGATATTCTGTGTACTGATATTCCGTGGGAGTTTTAAACGTTCAATTCGTTTAAAACTCCCACGTGCGAATTTTCGGTTCACCGTTTGAATGTATATATCGAGTTGGTACCGATTACATGTCAAATGTACTGAAATATTATTTAAACACATTAGTTTTCAATTATTCCTCTGTAAATGTCTGATTAATTATTGTCAAATACAAAATAAATTATACATAGTATACTTGTATTATTTTCCAGTACACTTTTTAGTCATTGTCAGTAATTGTCGAATATTTTTTGTAACTTCGTTTTTTTGTAATGTTAAACGTAAATTTAAAAAATACAAAAAAAAAATACGTCGCAGGTTCTTTTCGTGGCTATGCCAATAAAATGGTACATCAAGCCCAGCGTTGCTGTATGCGTCGATGTATGCTTCGATTAATTTTCATTTCATTGTATTTATAGTTTATTAAATGAAAATAAAAATAATAACAAAATGTTCTGTCAACGATTGACGAAACGACAACAAAAACGTAATCTAGATCGAGAAAAACTGAGATCGAAATAGAAATCAGGACGGAAATAATGTGGTTATTGTAATTCTTTAATTGTAACAGCTATTAGTGTTAAATATACTCATCGCATTATAAAATATATCACTTCTAATAAAAAACATCTATTCAAAAACATGCGTTAATAATCGTTGTTCTGTGCATACGGTTGTGACCCGCCAAGATGAGCTAAGCTAACAAAGTAACGGGGCGCTATCTTCTTTTTCTAGGAGCATTTCGTCGTATTTTTGAACCGTTATACCTTTCATGCGGATGATGTTAGAAAGCTGAAATTTTCATGATACAATGTCCTTGGCAAAGTTATCAAACGTATCAAGTATTAATTAACCAGTTTTTGTGGGTTCAGATTTATTAACATTTGAAATACGTTCATTTCATGACTAACTAACTTACTTATGACCATCAAAACATCTAAGGTAATTCCTGAAGTCCTAAAAGACCGACATTTGATATATAGGCTAGAAAATTCACATAAACAACAGAAAAATTAAGAAATTGAAAACTTTCCCTTTCCGACCTCTGATAAAGGGGATTCATACCCGTACAGTCTGTGCATAAACAAATATGTGCAAAAATGCGGTGTACATATTATAATTATAAAAAAAAACAGCCATGACTCTATTACAAATGTTTATACAAACATTATACCCTTTGCGGGATTCTAAACCGTAACGTCTGATTCGACATCATGGCTTCTAAACACTAGGCTATATAAGTGGTTAATAATCAGATAGTCTTATCGTGTTTGTGCCCATTATATTAATTTTAGAAATATTCTTCAGAGGTAAGTATCAGTAGCGACCGGCCCATTTATCCCGATTTCCATCAACGGTCTTTTCGCCTAAAAGCGATCCATAAGCCAAGGGCTAAGTTTGAATAGTGCTCTCATTGATATTGGGTCGTCGACGTTCTCTTGTGGGTAGGCTTATACAGCACTTTCGAGGGTGGCGGATTGAAAGGGGTCCATTTTATAAACATTGATTTTAGTAGTAGCTAGCTAGTAGCTCAAAGCACAACAGTCAGTTATAGCAGAATAACAATTAGTTAAAACTAAGTATCAACCGCTCTGATTTACCACTTATTACACGTACCAAAGTCACAAAGAAAAAATGCAACGATAGTGTGCGACACAAAAAACGAATAGCTGAAGTGCATGAAATGCAATCCCAAAAAAATTAAAGAAAATTCGGGCGCCTATTAAAAGGAAATGAAATCCCACCAAAAATATTTCATGTAAATTTGGTTACTAAAAATCACAAGTTCATAACGCTTTCATTGTTAAAAATTTAAAAGATTTTTAGTAGAGCCAAGCCCCTAGCTGAGCTCCGATTTGTGCTGAACATTATGGCTACGGCGCTTGTCTCAAGTCCAGAATAATAGTTCTGAGTACTCTTGCCAATATAATATGTATAACCATAAACAACAAATGACTCTACTTGTGAGCCCTGGCTCCATGACTCTACATCTTGATAAAAAGTTATGGTTCACCGGTTTATTATTCGTGGAACTATTTATTACTTGACATAAAATTGAAATCCATTAGAAATAGTTTGCGCGACAATCACGAACGGTATGTCACGGAAAAATTCCATGAATGTTAAACAGCCACCAGTCTCTTTTTGTAATGTTCCCTATAACAGATTGCATGAGTAACCAACGACATCGAAAAAGTTCTTGCAAATGCATTACAATTTCTATTTCATTATAATCTCTTTCATGTTCTCTTTTTACCAAACGTTTCAACATATCTCACAGGCATGCAGATGACATAACACAATATTCGATATGAACACAATTTAGGATTTGCATTCAATTTATTCTTTCACAAGCGACAACGCGACGGAACGTCATACGAATGCATTGACGTTAAACTCTTATATTATGCACAAGACAGGGTAACGAATAAAACAAAAACAATATTACAAAGACGGCGATTCTCCGTGAAAGATTTAAATGAGTGCTACGAGATCACCTTGTAGACCGTAGCTGCCGCGCTACGAAGGGAACTAAAGTAACTGTGTTATCTACGCGTATAGAGTACGCCAAATTCAGCATTTCAGTCGATATAGCCCCCCGGGGAGGTCACGCACTTTGTAACTTTGCACGACTCGGGGCGGGCGGAGCCTTGACCGGAAATATCCGCATACGCTCACCGGCTGAACTTTACCTTTTACCACTACCTCGGTTAGAATACGAAAGTCGACTTGTTTTAAGGTTTCGGTAACGAAATCGGAGAATGTGAACGGTCATGAGACAAAACTACATAAAAATTTATTTTACTTAGAAATAAAAAAAATGGTCTAGATTTATTACTTAATCATATTCTTTGAGAATTTTAGGACTAACGGCCTCTTTCACAACCTCCTTATAAACCGAATTTTAATGAAAAAAAAACATTTTTAAACGAAAGTCTTCTAAAAGTACTTTTAACGTTGTTTTCTTTACATCATTTGTAACGTTTATTTCACTGTACAATTTTGATTCTGTATACTGTTACCAACTATCAAAGATAAGCGACAAAAAAATGTAATTATGTATACGGTCACGTTGGGTTTTAATCACCCCGCTGCTGAGGTACAGTCACCCGCAACATCTTGATTTCAAATTGAAGGTTTTGAGCCTTTAACCCTCCACGCTGGCCCCGTGCCGGTCGAGGGTTGCTTATCACTGTTGTCACTAATGCGGTGACAACTACCGCGACATATAGCTTAAAGCGTCCTTTGACACACTTAACGAGTAGTTCAATTGAATTTGCGTTAAAAACTAATTGATCCACTCGTCCATAGCAAAACTTTTATATTCTGGTAGGCAAAGCTTTTAACTATTGAAGCAGCACCGTTCTATAACATAAAATTGTATTTAAATATCACAGTGTAAATTAAGAAAGATCAAATATTGCCGGTATGTTTTTTAAATAATCATCAAAATTTATAATTGCTATATTATATGGCAATATCTGTAAATAAAAGTGAAAATTGCCGTTTGTTGAAATGTTAGATTTTCATTGTCCATTCTAGTGCAGTTCGATATCTTATTAATATTTTGTATTTTTTTTTAATAAAAACAGGTTTTATGTGTCCTTTTATTCCAATTTGACATAAATACGGATAATTAGGCAGTTAAGGATTCCCTCAAACAAATTTGACACACAAAACTCTGTAATATCTTCATAAAAAGTTACTTAAAACGCATCAGCTTCTATCAATGTCAGAAACAGATGATTGTTTATGCTCCATATTTCAAGGTATATTTTGGAATAATAAAGGTCCTTTCGGCTCGTCTTACAACTTAAAAGTCACTTATAGGACCTTAGATTCTGAAAGTGAGTTCGTGAAAGTCAAAATTCATTTTAAAAGTGAATCCTTGTTGGAAGTGAGTTTAAAAAGAAGCCGGGGAAAAGACGCTCAGTATAATTTTGTTTATCGGTGCTTTTATTCAAAATAAATAACCGCCTGACAAAAATTTATGTAACTTAGTTGTGTTTTCAGTTAATCATTGTCTTCTAATTTATCATAGGTATATTTTAAATTTTCTTAAATTTGGTTATGGAAATTTGAAAAATATAAAACTATTTTCTAAAATAAAACTTATTTAAAGATTCGGAACTTAATAACTTGCTTTATTGTCTTCTGTTCTTATAAATAGTTGACGATTTTGCAAAAGCATACATTAGAATTTCTAAAAAGGTAAGAATACTTTGTCAGAATAAAGTTTTTATGAAAAAAAATTGGAAAACAACCGGGAAAATAAAAAAATTGGATAGTATTTTCATACAAAAAGCACAAAATAAATATGTGATATTCAATTTAATAGATCTTCTGTCACCTGTACTTGTAATAACATAAACTATTTATTTTGCGAAAAAGGATCAAGACGATAAATATCGAAAGCCGGGACCGAGACTGAAATTGAGCACTGGACCAGGATTAGAAATAGGAGCATGACCAGGATCGAGATCAGGAACAAAATCGGAAACGAAATCTAAAGCGAGAATAAGACCGGGGTCGACAGCCAGATTATTCAATATAAAAGACGAAGGATTACATTCTATATTCACGCGAGAGAAGTCACGAGCGGAGAGCTAGTGATGACGTAAATATGATATTTGTGACGATGTTTGGTTGTTTTTAACTCAATCACGCATGAACAGCTGGACGGATTTGGATAAAATTAAGATAGAGCATTATCTGAATAATATGCATTAATATTTTATACCTTCCGCGCACCTCGCTTACTTGTGCAATAATTTAAAAGAAACCGGAATCGATATTGATGATAAAGAGAGGGACGCAGGATTGGAATAGAGAATAAGACCGAATTGGAGCTAACTGTAAAATCAGAACTTATATTGAACACAGGATTTTGATGATGACAAGATTACTGGATATAGAAAATAAAGAACTAATTGTATGTAAATGCGGGTGCAGTCGCGGGAAAAAGGTAGTAAGTTGTAGAGAGGCCATTGGCAATATTTCTAGGCACAAAATTTGATTTTGCACGTCACTAACTATTACCTAGTTACGTTGAAGTTAAAATATTAAATTAGATTAAATGACTTGATAAGTATAAGCATTATTGTCCGAATTGTCCATTTAAATCTCCTTGGTAACAATCCAATTGAACTTTTCCTGTTTCTAGCAATAAGGCTCAGTCGAATAACATATTCTAAAGCAATTTAGAATATTAGAAACGGGACCATGTAATAAGGACATTTACTATCTATTTCAGTTTTTTATAAATAAGTTGATCTTATCAATAACGTTCAAGACAAAATAATATTGTCCATTGTAATTATTACAAAACACACGGAAGCAAAAATCGATGACCTGAAACTTGTATCCGTATACCGAATCTGGTGAAAAAAAAGTATGTAACATGTTTTCTGACAGGCGCACGCGAACATCACGCCGACGTACATTCACACATCCATTCCGATTTTTCAAAAGCGATTTTGTCGTTTTCGCTGCGGAACCGAGAAAAAAATTAAATCTCAATCCGCGCCCCGTGTAGGGTTCGTTTTCCCCGCCGTAAAACGACGTAATACATTTGCGCCGGCCGGCAGCCGAAAACTTTGTTGTCTTATAAATATGTCGGGAGGGACCCTCGTCACGGCATCAAAATGTCCTTCGCCTGATACTTATTTGAATGTGCACTTGTGTACGGGCTTAATAACGAATTCAACACTCGCCGGCGTGGCGTGTTTTGACGTGACGCGCCAAAGTTCGTGCCATGTCGGAGCTGACGCAGCTTTTACAGCTAGCAACGAGAAGCTGCCGCCTCGGGTACCTAGCAGGCTGATGCGAGTGTTCATTTATTGTGTTGTAATTGTAAATGTGCAATCTATTGTAAAGTCGATAACGGTGACAGGCTCGTCCTCGTAATTCAAGATAACGAATAACCAAATTTTATATTGTTATAAGTGTTTTTTTTTGAACGAAGTTCATTATCGCACATTACACTCGGGTACTCGGCGGATTGGAGCTATACGAAAAAAAGTGTAACCGCAATAAAGAATGCTAACTGCTGTACAGTGAATGCTAGACTTAGTGTATATTTCTCGATCTCTCAGTCTCCCTCTCTTTTACACATATAAAGTGACATCTATTATCGGTTTCAAAAATGGCATAATTATGCACCTTGACGAAATTAACAAAGTTTTTGTTAAACATATTTTATAATTCACTATTTTATGTAAAGTACTTGAAATGAATATTTTTCTTAAGATATTATTTTGTGTTTCTCGTTTAATTTTTCTCAAAAGTTGTTAATTTATTTCACTATTCTTGTGATTTTATATAACATAATATAAAACGAAAGGAACTTCGTGTCAACCGGATGTCCCAAAAAACACCTCTAGTTAATGATTATTAAGTTTGAACGATTTGATAATTAACCTGTGATAAATTTTATTTATACTCTGCCCGTAATATTGGGAATAGGAAGAGTATCAATGTAACTAATGTGATTGAAATCTCTTAATTAAGTAAAACTTTACATAAATTTACAAGAGACACCGTCTAAGTGCCGGACGAACATCGACCTAAGATCCAGTATCGTGCAGCATATAATGCTTATACGGTCAAGTATAAAAATAGATATGGATATTTCAAATGACTCCAGGTCTCTTATGAGGTTCTAAAGTATGTACTAAAATAATGAATAATTTAAAGTACTTTTATTTTATGAAAGGCCTCTCCAATAAAAATCCAATGATGACTGATATAAAAAAGAATTTTCAGTTTTGTGTACGGGAAGTCGTTTTTAATTTTATACGATTTCACTAAACAATATTACTATGGTTTATAGGAGACACCTTCTTGTGAATTTTGTAGAAATATGATATTTAATATTGGCCTGTTTTGATTAAAATTAAATGAAAAATTGACGGATTGTTTTTACGAATTCCACGTGAACGCATAAAAAACAAAAGTTGATTTGTTTATGGAAGGAACATATGAAAACAGTGTTGCTTTTCAAATGTTCAACATCAATTTATCGATATCGTGGATAATAAACTCAGTTACATGTTTTTTTAACAAAATGGGGAATGGATCATATACAGTAAGTAATCCATCAATACAAGAAAATTTATGGAATTGATCATTTTTTAATAGGAATATTAAAAAAACAATTACAGTTCTTGAAAAGAGAACCTATTAGGGAGTTAGTTACTTTTTTTGTGTGCTTTGTCATTGGTTTTTCCATTTTGTCATCGTTTTAAAAACTAGGCGACGTCGTTACAATGAATTTAAGTCGAAAGGATGTTCGTGCCATGATTTTTGACGAATTTCGCTGTGGTTTAAATCACAAGGAAAGTTGTCAGAGACTTCAATCGGAATTTGGCTGTGTTGCTCAATCTCGCAGCTCTATATATTCTTCGTTCAGTGAATTCGGACGTAGACGTTTTTATATCTTTGAAGATTACGTGAAGGTCGGCCGACGATCGCAGTTACCGATATTGCGACGCTTTAGGACAACTAATGAAACTGATAAAAAAATACTTCTGAGCAAATTCATACTGTATTGAGTATAGCTGTGAGACAAGTGTAAAACATATTGCATGTGCATCTAAAGATTTGGAAGTTTTGTAATTGATACATACAGTATGATTCTAACAGTCTATTTTGAAAACGTTCCTTACGAAGACTGGGCCAACTGCTTTTTACAATGGTTTCATAGATTACAAAAGCGTGTAAATAGTGAGGGAATATACTTTAAAAAACAATAAATTACAAACACAATATCTGGTATTATTAGGAACAATCCAGAAATTTTTAATATTGCCCACGTATCTGTATTTTATGTTTGTTTTTTCTTTTATACCTTCTGCTGAAGAAGTTATTCAAGAATAAATACTTTTCGGCTACTAACAGGTTGATTGATTTTAAACAAAAAGAAGTAGAGTTACCTGCAAAAACTTCTCATAATGTTCTTCTATGTCGCTTCCGTTGTAGTAGCGCTCCGGGGCGGTCGTATTGGGGAAGTAGAACCCGCGGCGGCACACGCAGCGGTACGAGCCGCGGCGGAAGCCCAGCCCGGGCACCGGCACGCACTGCCCATCGACACATCAACTTAAACAACACGTTTTAGTACGTCTGACGACTCATTACGAGATCTTGTGAAGTTGTGTCAGGTTTTTTTTTAAAATAATCCGATATATTCGTTTCAGTTTGAAAAGCTTGCAATTCGACCGACCACGCTCATCCGATACGGGTTGTAGGTGGCCGTCGACTTAACCTGGTCTCGGGAACATCGGGCGCGTGGCTTAAATTTAAGTTAAAGACAGAGTGACCGATCGCGCTTGGTCAGGATCTGGTTCGTTTAGTTCGATGGCAATGTTATTAGCCGCCGAACCTCAACAATTCATATAAAGTATTCAGATAAAATGATGTTAAGATAACTCTTGAAATGATGGCATCGAATTAATATTCAATGTTTTATTGCTTAAAAGTATAGGAAAGGATTAAAATAATTCAGAGAAAGCTTTAGTGTTCCAGTTGTTTTTATTTTATTGCGTATTATATGAATATGTATTGAATGTGAATTAGATATGTAAATCAAGAGGTTATGTTCAAAAACGTAAAAGGACAAAGTGATTAGAGGAATTGAAAGACGTGATATCTTGTTAGAACTGCAGCCAAATAAGTTTCAATGATACGTAAAAAGCCACGGTATATTCAGTAGGGAAGCCTGTAACAAGTAACCCTTTAATGCAAGGAAGTTCTATGAGCCTTAACGAAACGGGCGTATGATGTTAAAGACCTTGGTAAGAGAATTTCATAAATATGGAATGTTGATAACCAATTGCTAGATTCTCTCCCTTATGCTACAATCTCTGCCTTAGGAACCTGCATATTTTTTTAAAGTCGATTCCAATGCAAACCTTTATCCCAACTCTTTTGCCGGTGTTAAACAGGCGGATATGAAAATAAGTTGATGTCGGTAGTGTAACGGTGAATTATTATTACTTGTATTGAATAAAAGTATTTAATATTATACAATTATAAATCGGTCTCTCTGTTGGTGGATATTCATTACAATTTTTGTTTTGCGATCTGGCTTGAATAATATTATAATCGGATACTGTTTTCAATCAGTACTGATGAGAACCTTTTATTTTAACGCCAATGAAATATCGTAAATGTTAAATATCATTCTTAAATTAAGAAATATTATATTTCATAATTGAAAAAATTCGCTCATTAGTACTAATTATAATATAATAGATTCTTTTTAGGAACGATTTAACTAGAAGTTTCTTAACGTACTAAGTATATTAGATGAGATAAAGTAAATTAAACAATAAATTTATTACCAATCTTAAACGGTTAGTTTCCCTATTTTATAATTTATATGTATATATATTTAATTTTAGAGAAAGATTTAGCTATCTTAAAGCCGTGTTTAAAATTGACTCACGCTTGGCTTGGTTTTTCGTACAGCGTTTCCAATTCAATTTCAACATGCAGTAGAAATCAACTCAATAGGTTACGTTTAGGAACTATTAAAAAACAATTTTAATGTTTTCTGTGCGAATTTCAACGTTTGTTTTCTTTATAACTTTTTATAATCTATAAATTACATAGACTACAAATAATTTGTCTATCGTATATACCTTCCATTATTTGATTATACAATCCGATAATATTGGCCTCACTGAATTCTATTCAGTGAGGCCAACTAATATAATGAAATTATATATTTATAAGATCGCTCCATGTAAATACCTAACGATAAATGTTTTACAGCTTTTCGCTCAGCAATAACGGCCGTATACCTACCGCTTTCCAGAACGAAATGGCGCAAAAAAAGTACACTTTATTGGTTGTTCTTACTGAAAAACTGGCCAAAGACAAGCGATAAAATCTACCTATTTTTATCATGTTCATTTTAGTTTCCTATAAACCTCGCTTCTGTTCCACATTTCGTTTTTGATGTAATTTGAATTAAATGATTCTTTACATATGCTTATTTTAGACCCGATTTAAGTTACAAATAAAAAGCCTCCATATATTCATCTCAGTTCACGTATCTAATTATTATAAATATTATAGGAAAATACGTGAAATTTGAAAGAATAAACATGTTTTTATAAAACTTAACTTCTGTATAAAATGAGATTTTGTTTTATTATAATAATCATAGGTACTATCAAATATTGATGTTAAATTTATCTAAATATTTCCTGATTTTTCACTTTGAAAAATACCATGAAAAAAGGTATTATATCGAAAGTGTAAAGGAAAAATTTTCGATTTAGCGACATTGATGCAGGTCGACGGTGCTAAAATTATATCAAAGTTACATCATGTCTTTTCACAAGTGGTGGGTGTGTTTATTGCGATGGTAATTGATTTCTTTCTTTGTTTGTGATTACAATTGTTTTAACTTACTTTAATGCAATACTAGCAATGATTTTTTTTAAAACTACTGACGGACTTATATGAATTCCTCGGATTGAACTCATTTCGAATCGAAAAGGGAACGGTCGAGATTTAATACCAAAATGTGATTTAGGGCGAAAATATAACAATGAATTAGTTTAAAATAGAATTTGCAACTAGTTAAAATAACAGAAAATCTTAGAAATCTACTTCAAAACATAACTGCAACGTTGACATTTAATGTTTAATATATAGATTATATAATATAATGAGTAGGGTATCCCTTAAATTTCAATGTCAATATATTTTTACGCATACCTTCTAAAAACTTTTGTTTTGACCTAATATAGTACAGAAATAAATATTAGCCCGATTTATAAACGATAACCCGTGCCGACTTGAGTTTTTAACTTGTCCATACAAGTTGCGCGGATGCAGCGCTGCGACCTGTTACTGCGAGTTTCAATTGTCATTTCATACGTGATTTCTAACATTATTAGTGCGTTGTTGTTTATTGTGTGAAGATGTCTGTGCAATTACGAAGTGATAAACAAAATATTTACCTTATCGGACTGCCAAGCCACCAGATAAATGGTGCAAAATTACCATCTAATCGACAAGTTCTTACCGTTTTATTTTACAATATACGTGAAGTCAAGCTGATTGTTAGTAAAAGTGCGAATGTTGTTATAAGAGAGTGCATTATATTTTGGGAAAAAGCCAGAATTCCTACGAAGGTATTTCCTAACTGCGTGAAGAAACTTGTTGATTTATATCATGTTTGGAGGGAGCTGCAAAAAAACTGTAAGAAAACTCAGGTGACGTTCAAGAACCGTGAAAATAATTTTGTAAAAGACCTTGATAACTTATTTGATATTGCACATGCTGAAGCCTTCGACAGAATGAAAATAGAGGAAGACAAAGATTTTTTAAGGAAACAGAGAGAGGCAGGTCGACCGGGATGCTTAGGTGGAATTGACAAAAAATTGACGGAGTAAGAAGAATGACTTAGGCAAAAACGATTGGAAGAAGAGGAAAGAAAGGTAAAACAAAGAGAGTTATTGGCTGTTGCATCTACTTCTTCGATAGATAGCTTGGAATGTCTGGAGAATTCGGATGAGGACCAGATTTCGAACTCGGTACTTACTACTCAGAGTCCTTGCCTTGAAAAAAGTTCTAAAAGAGGCACGAAAAGTTTCATAACTCCTAAACTGGTAGCAGCTTTAGATCGATGCCAATTAAGTATAAGAGACTCAGTTTACGTTCTCCATGCGGTTGTAGAAGCGCTTGGTCTGAACAGCGATGATTTTCCTATTAACAAATCTTCGATTCAGCGAATTCGTACTCAGGCGAGAAAATCCAGGGCAGAAGCAATAAAAACTGACTTCCAGAATAATTTGCCTGACGTAATCACAGTCCATTGGGATGGAAAACTATTACCTGGATTGGATGTACGAAGTTCAAAAAAAGAACGCTTGCCAATTATTGCTTCATTTGACGATAGAGAACAGCTTCTTGCAGTGCCAAAATTAGAGAGTTCTTCTGGAAAACATCAAGTTAAAGCCATTTCAACTGTACTCTTTGACTGGAACCTCCATGATAAAGTACAGATAATGTGCTGCGATACAACAGCTTTAAATACTGGCCGTTTCAGTGGAGCTTGTGCTATTTTGGAGCAGACTTTAGAAAGGGAATTACTGCTTTTTGCTTGTCGTCATCATATTTATGAGTTGGTCCTTAAAGCTGTTTTTGAAACCAAGGTAAAGCAAATTACAATTAGCCCAGATATTCCAATTTTCAAAAAGTTAAGAGATAATTGGAAAAATATTAACACCGATAATATTGAGCCACCTCTGAATTTCGTTAAAGCACATATTGCTGAGACAAAAATTACATCTTTGTTAACTTTTTATAAGACTGAACTGGAAAAACCTTTTATTAGAAACGATTACCACGAATTGCTGGAACTATGCGTTGTGTTCATAGGAGGAGATACAGAGAATAAACTAAAACTCAAGCCCCCTGGAGCTTTGCATCAAGCGCGATGGATAGCGAGAGCGATCTATTCTATAAAAATATGTTTGCTTCAATCGCAACTTAAAATTACTGCAAAGGACAAAAATGCTCTACAAGATGTTTGCTTATTTATCGTCACCTTGTATACTAAACCTTGGCTCGAATGCACAGTGGCAATTAAAGCACCTAACCAAGACTTATGCTTTTTTGAAAGCTCTAAAAGAATATGAAAAAGTAGACGCGAAAAGTTCCAAGGCATCCATAAGCAAGTTTGTTCATCATTTATGGTATTTGTGTGAAGAAACAGTCATCTTATCACTCTTTGATGAAGAAGTTGATTTCAAAACCAAGACAAAAATTATTAATAATTTAAACAGAGATGAAAGTTCAGATTCCGCCAAACGTTATATCCCATCGAAGGGAGAAATTACGAAAAATTTCTTTAGTAAGCTTAATATTTTCTTGTTTCTTTTTTCAAAGTTTCGTGGCTTAGTTTTTGATTTTTTAAACTGTTTTTTCTTTCTTTCAGATATGACGCTGGATGATTTTGTGCCTCAAAAAAGCAAACAATTTCTATCTCGACTGCAGATCGACGACAGTTTTCTTCGGGAGGATGTATTTTCTTGGGGTGACAATCCTACTTTTTTGGAAGCTAGAAGACGAATCAGTCGTTTGAAGGTCGTAAATGACACTGCTGAAAGAGTTGTTAAATTAATGCAAGATTTTAATGGATTTATCATGGCTGAAGAAGAGCAAAACAGTTTTTTATTGCGTTGTGTTCAGGAACATAGAAATCTGTATCCAGACTGTAAAAACACTACACTAAAAAGAAGTTACCCTAATTAATTATTATTATAATTTGTATTTAAATAAAAGTTTATGTTGATCTTATTTTATTCTTACTCATATTTACTTTATTTGTTACATTTTAATTAGTTTTGGATGAAATCAAAATGTCAGGCCAAAACACCATTTTTTATTTAACTTTAGAGCTCGGTCGGCACGGGTTGCAATCATGCTACAAATATGAAATTTCATATTTAAGTACATTTTAGCATTTATAAAAAAAGTAGATGCGTTTCGAAATTCTAAAAAAAATTTTTTTTTGCCATATAAGGGACACCCTAATAATGAGGTAGGAGAGGAATGATTCAATTTGATAATACTATTTGTCTAGGATTAGGCTCAAGAAAAACTTTCCTTTATTATTTAAGTAATATTCCTACGACGTATTGAAATTTAAAGAATTTAACAACATAAAAGTTTCCAAAAAAATCTGCTGTTATTAATTCTGATTAATTAGATTGAAATATGTGTTTTAATCATACTCCTTCATACGTATATTAAATTTTTCCAGAACCACACTATAGTATAGTTTGTTGTAAAGTTATCATTAATTGAATGCGAACATTATGATTGCTAAAATTTATACATAGAATTTATTGAAATCTTTCTTTTAATTGAACGATTACATTTTTAAAACTTTCACTGCGTAAACTAAAACTTGATATAACCTCGTTATGCATTGAATCTTGTATCATCTTGTTTAATTTTTTTCTCCAAACACTTGCACAAAGTGCAGAAATAATATTGGCTGCAGGATTTTTTCGATAGATTTTATATTTTTAAATTCTTTACATTTAAATAAATACAAATCGAATAACGTAAAATTAAAATTAAACCTCAAAATAATAACGGTTATATCAGAAGGTGCGTATCTTCATTCAGTCCGAATAGAAACAACGATCCGCACTTATTTACGTCAATAAATAATTCAACATTTTAATAATAAACAACCGTCACTTTATTGATATCGCCCGGGCACCTCCTCTCCTTTGACCAAGAATTAAGCCGCTCAACCATCCATTTATCGGCCAGTCCTTCACTGCAGTAATATTCCACCCTTTGTGTCAAAACCCCAGCGAATTGTTTTAGTTGAATAAATTTTATAGGGGTATAAAATCCCATTATCCGCACGGGAGCTGTTTATAGCTCAGTTACTGCATAACACCATCACAATAGTAAACATTATTCCCGATTGTGAGAAGGCTACAATGTGGACTTAGATTGTTCCTGGCGCTGCTTGTACGGTGTTAAGGGATAACTAATTGTAATAATATACATTATGTGTTTTTGATATTCAATTCTAAAAAATTGATAACAGATCAATTAAAACAACAAAAGCGACTAACTATTTATGATATTATAATATGTTTTTATAATTTGAATTAAATAAAAATTAGATGTTGGCAAAATTGTTTTTTTTTTATTCAATGTTATGAATGATAGTTTACTATTGTATGAAAACACTCGATGGCTGTCGGAATGTATCGAAATAGGAAGCGAAGTACAGCCCGATTTGCCTATGGTGCCGTTATAAAGTTTTTGTCTAATAGCAGTAAAAAACTATTGTAGATTTTGTTATGATTTACTCGTAAAAAACATATATTTAAAAACTCATATAAAAAAACGAATACTACTATTATAATTATTAAGCTGAAGCTTGAATAGAATTTTATTTTAATAATTGCCATTCCACGGTATATGGTAATAGCAAATAAAATATCAAAAATACTATCTAAGAACCTTGCTCTCATAAATATTTTTTCTATTGAATGCGAATTTATTATTTGTAAATGCTTACTTGCCTTGAAATTACACAATTTCAGTTTACTTACGTTTAACGTAAGCATTTTATACGCGATCTCTGAAAAGGTATTTAAGCTCTATACATCTTAGGGCAGTCTCCTTTAATAATTGTTAAACAATTTTTCATTTATTTGATTTATTAATTCGTTCGAAATTTATCAGAAAAATTAGATCGACATTTTATATTAACTAAATCATAGTAACAAAATAAATTACTTATATTTTTAATACATTTTCGATGGAATTCGATAATTCTTTTATAAGAATATAAAGATATTATTATTACATATTATAATATGTTACTTATATTATAATATTACAAAATAATAAATAATGTTGTCGGATAGTATTAAATCTATTTATTCAGTACAAGTAGCCTATTTTTAATTATTCCTTAAATCCGCTTGTTTAAGACCAGGAAATATAGTAGTATTACATAATAATACAATATATAAAAATTTAGGATAAACGCTGTCTACTTATTACATTTAAATTCTACAATAAGTAAAGGTATTCATATTATTTATTTTAAATTTCTCTGAATGCAATATCAAAATATAACTACCTAACGTTAATTATAAATAAAATAAAACACCAAAAAGAAAACTTGTGATTATATGTTTGAATACTCGTGTCATCTTTGGTACATTTGGTTTTCACTTTTTGCATTTCCCGACTTTTACTTCAATTCTTTATTGCAAAATGACATACTTATTTAGAACAAAATCACACACAGCTCAGTAATAAACTTAAGTAGTCGACGAGCCCCAATCTTCAATGTATTCAAATAGGCGACATCATCAATATAAATAAGCCGGCAATGGTCAGGCATTACTTAACGTCAATAATAAATAAAAACATCGCGTCCGCAATAAATGAAGTACAGAATTATATCCGATAAGTGATAGAATCAATAAGCCCCAGAATGTAGCTGACAGCCCCGAGCGGCCCAATTTCAACGGACGATTTCTTTTCGCGGACGAGCAGCGGAGCCCTTCCCTTATAATTATTGCCACTTATCTTCGCTTTTAATACGACGCTTAATTTAACCTTCTTTTTTACCTTCTCCCTCCCTTCCTTAAGACCCTCCGCGCCGGGATGCACACGGAGGTGATTCACTGTCCCCTTTAAAGGAGCCGTTTCTCTCTCTAAGCGTAATATTACTTTTATAACGCGCCCTAAGTACTGGACGACGTTTAAGAGGCCGAACGGAGCGCCTAAAGCTTCGTCTTCATCATCGATGAACGGGAAAGATTTTGTTCGAGCCGTTGGAACTGTACCTCGGTCGTGGTCTTCTTGCACTTGTCGGTGCCCGCGAAGATGTTGAGCTGGGCGCCGCCGCGGCCCAGCGGGCACTGGTCTATGTCCACCCGCCGCAGGTCGATGTCGATGCCGCTCGTTCCCCTGACAGAACATGCAAATTCCATCTCTACTATGAATAGGTAAAGCTCGGAAACGGCTCTCGGCCCCGGAGCTTTGGGATTCGAACAGAGCTTAGTTTGTCAACAATACAGAGCTCGTGTTTCAATAGGAACGTTGTAAACCGTTCTTTGTCGTCATGCGAGAGATGATACATCTGAAGCAAGTTGTATTTTAAGTAGATATAATAAAGTTTCCTGCACTGTATTTATAAAACTTAACTTAATATTTCCATTTACGAAAATGAAAATGTTTAAGGAAATGCAAAGTTGCAATTGAAGTTATTTCGTTTTCAAGTCAAGGTTTTGTTGTACTGTTCTAGCATGCTTTGTAAAGTTGCCAACTCATATCAGATCAATAACAAAATTCAATAGGCGTTGTATAAAAAGGTGGTACACTTTATTTTATCAAGAAATGTAGAATATTATAAGGGATTGGTTTTGTAGTTTTCATACATTTGTTTTCCATTTTGAAGATGCGATTGACGATGTTAATCGTTGACTTGAAAACGCAATAACCGTTTCGGAAAAATAAAAACCTATAACTCAGATAAACTGATAGCACAAATTTAAAGTCGTTTCTCTACTTTTTACGCTAAATATCTTTTAAAGCTTAAACAAAGTTCTAATGGCTACATCATCTCTCATGAACATTAGACGACAAATTTATTGAACTTGTTTCTCAGAATCCATCAAATGAGAGGTTAAATATACAATTTATTAATTTGACTTAAGTATTGAGATTTCTATGTAATGAACATATATGTGGAAAAAACTAAGCGTTTTTTCTCGATGCAAATAAATGAAAGATTAAAACTTTTTCTTCAAGAATATTGCACATAGTTAAGAAATCATGTTTTTATTTAATAATGAACATTACCCAGTCGAAAGACTTCCAACAAGACTTTTAAAGATTAACAATAAATATTCAAAGGATACACAGCCAAATCTAATCTCCAATCAAGATCTGACGGATAATGCTCGGGAGCCATCGCCTTTGAAATAATACTTCGCCATGGCGTCATCGGTACGAGAGAGTAACTTCCAATGGCCGACTCTAAATCAATATTGTCCCAATGAATCAGTTGGGGAGCCGGGTCGTCCCGGTCGTCGGCGGCCGCCCTTGTTTGTTTACGTGTCCCGTTTGTGTTTTCACTCCGATACGCCACTTCGCCAGCCAGTTTGGATGCATGCAAATTTTATGGTCGCTACACATTCACGACTCCGCGTAATAAATACCCGTATAATTGTCCGCTTGTATTCGCGTATACGCTTCGTTCTCTCGTTATATGTAAAGGGACACGTGCGCCTAATGCGTTTTCGTTTCGGTGCGTGTTCGCGATACGTTCGTGTTTTTATTAGACATCGATGCCATTTATGGAGAATGTTCAAATGACAGTTTTAGAACCCTATTTTCGTGATGAAATAAAAGCTACGGATACAAATGCATTTGGCATTTCTATTTCAATGCTGTTATTTTTATTGTTCATATATTTTTTTATGAAAGTTAAAGGCGGTTGTAGAAGAAGGTGAAAAGCTTAAAAGCTTATTATTGTTTTCTAACACTTAAGCATTGCGTTAGATTGATGAAAATTGATTCAAGTATGTTGTATACAACATTCGTTGTTCCGTTGTTTTTTTTTATAAAAAACCTGAACTGCAGATTTTTATAAGCTTTGATTTAGCCCAGAGTAATTAAACAAATTGTGCATAAATCCAAAATATGAATGTCATCTGTACTAATATAATAAAAAGGAAGAGTTTGTTTATTGTTTGTATGTTTTAAGCGCGGTAATCTCAAGAACTATCAAACGGATTTGAAAAAATATTTTTGTAGTAATTCGTCCATTTATGAAGAAATTCTTTAAGCTGTCTAACATCACATTTCAACAATAAAGGCCAAAGTAATAACCATAAACGTCGATCAAACTAATCCAGACAAACCAGCCAACTAAACTGAACCGAACCGACAAAATTGGTAAATTGTATGCAACGTGAACGCCGTAAGCTGTGGTGACGCTGGCGGCGGGATGTCACCAAGAGCATAATACCGCATGAAATGAACGAGAAACAAACGTTATCGAGCAAAACCGAACTGCAAGTAGCTAGTTCACGGGACAGACGCGCTAGGGCAGATATCGCTGTCAACTGTGTCTTATGAGCTGAATATCATTAGTTTGTTTTTTTTTTATGTGTTACAATTTAGTTCCTTCTTTACTAGTATTACTTACGTTGCCTATGTAATTTACCGCTTCATATCTTTATGTCACTTTGATGAATTATTAATTTAATTTAAATAAGTTGTGCTATTTCTTGTCGACGAAAATCGCTATTGCGAATATTTAGATAAGTATAATAAATCCCGGCATACTTTTTCCTCCGAAAAAATTTGTAATTCCCACGGAAACGAAATCTATTTGGTAGGAGTTTGGTATAATTTAATACTGAGGTTGTCCACCTCAGTATTGAATTATAATATATTATATATATAGTAATATTAGTATATTCTGAATAAAAAAATATGTATTTTTCATTAAATTAATAAATAAGAAAGACTCAGGTAACTACTTTAATAAAAGGACGACTCTGTATTGTTACAATATCGTAATTTTCTAAAAGATTACTATATTTCTCTAGTACTAGTACAATAATTAAAGGTTTGATACGATTGTCCATACTCACTTGAAAAAATAAGTGCCATTGTTGTATCCGAAAAAGGGCACAGTGTACGTCAACATCCAGATGTTGCCGCCCCCGCAGTCGTAGTAGGGCTTGGACCACTTGCCGTCCTCGTAACTCACGGACAGGATCTCGTCGGGCTCCCTCTCGGTGTGCGCGGTGTCGTTGTACGTGTACGTGTTGTACCCTGAAGCCGAGATTCGATTGTATTTCAGAACAAAGGGAATAGCCCTGGAATCGATACGCTATAATTGGCAGAAAATAACCACTGTCCCCGGCACGGGCGAGAGCCAATGGAAAAAGAATTGTTTCCCGCTCCGCTAATAGGCGAGAAATATTGGCTATCTGCGAGTGAAGGGATCCGCTTGTAATTGAGTTGCCTGCTTTTTTTTCTGCGGGATTCTATTCAGTTTCTATTCAGATTCTATTCAGTTTCGCTGTTGCTTCTCACACATAATATTTCTAAAATGTAGGTAATGGTTTTGTCTTAAAAAAAAATGCTACGTCAAACAATTTTGCGGGTAATTTCAAAGCATTCTATATTACATCTATTAAAAACTTTCGTACATTACTACAAGAATAAGTAAATTAATCGTTGTTATTTTTTAAAAACAATTTATATGCCTTAGAAAAAAAATCTTCGTAAACCAAATATAACAATTTTTGTAAACAGCCGTTGCGGCTTTTACTACGTTAGACTTGTTAACTTAATTTTTTTAAAATTGCTCTCACCTCTTCTGAACTGATTGTTATTCCTAATCACTCGTTCGGCATTTTTGCGAGCTATGTAAAACCATTCGGACGTATTGCTTAAATACTTATACTCGACGGCCAAATCCTTGGCGAGTATTGGCCCTTCGGGCAATCTATAAGCAAACGGACAAAACAATTGATAATCTTTGTACTGATACTGGTCATAACAATTACCAGCGGCAAAAATGTCATCATCAAACTCGACCATCGAGAAAACACTGGCATGTAACAGATACTCATTGTGCATCACCGGAGGTCCTGCATATTTCCAGAGTCTAGTGAGCATATTCGCTCTATTAACCGCGACGTCCGCTTCTATTCTAAATCTCTCCTGGGCGTATCTGTCGACGACGCCTTCGCCTAAATTTAAATCAGTCCCTGCTGTACAATTTTCCCCTAACAGATGCTGAGTCTCTATGAGCTTTAAAAATTTCGTAACAACGTCCTCATGTACGCTAGGTTTCATTGTATTGTTGAGTGAATCAGTCGAAGAATCATTCTGTACTGAATTTTTTGCATTTGTTTCCTGTCTCACCAGCTCGTCCATTATGACTTTCGCTTGTGTGTCGTTGTAATTCTCGTAACTATGTTCTACATTAAGGAAGTGATCTATTAACGATACGTTATCTTCTAAATTTTCTTTATCTGTCTCTAGGTGGTAAACGGTATTTGTTTTAGAGGTAAAATTTCCGAAGAATTTTTGAAATGTCTCGTCGGTGTTTGGCTTGGAAGACGGATAAGTTTCTTCTTTACTTCCAGCTGACCTCAAAGCAGCTGTGATCGGCTTCTCACCGGACTTGTCGAGGGATTCTGAAACAAAATTGCAATGATTATTATTATTTTATGCCATTTCAGTCCAAGAAAATTTAACTAATCTGACTTATTTCACAAAAAAAAAACTACGATCATTCTCAGAACTCTCGCAGTGTGGACGGACAGTTAGTAAGTACCCTGCAGAAATCTTTACAAGGTCCCGGGTATAAAGCCGGATTTTGTTTACGACGACAACAAATAGAGCAATCGCGACTTTCATTACGGCGTGGAGGCGGTGTGAATTGATCACCTCCATTATTTATTGAAAGCAATTTTCCCAAAGAAGAGCCCGAGCTTTTATTCCCAAGGAAACCATATTATCCTCGAAATAAAATATAAAAATAAAAACACTGAAATTCTGTACTTCTTCTTTGGAAAGCCGTTGTACTTCATTAATATTATTTAATTAAATTGTGTTAAATACGATGACAATAAAAGGTTATAATTGTTTCGAGCACAATCTAAGATAAACACTATTAAGTCTAATTAACTGTTTTAATGGCGTTGTAAATTGATCATCGGTTTGGATTATGGTAAGAATAAAGCTGAAGGGCTTAGTGTAAAGCCATTTTCAGAAGCCCTTTTTACGTTAAATTATGTCCAAAACGATTTGAAGAATCTCATCACGGTAAGCCCTTAAACTCTTTTATTGCGTACAAAACGCAAAAGGGAAATATTTAAATGACATAATTATGCACAATAAATTCCTTTGACAAAATATAGATTAAAAAATATGTGTAATAAATATATATATAATATAATACATTTATGTGGATATTTAAAAATATTTGTGCAAGCTCTATGAAATAACATAGACGGTTAGAAAATAAAAGATCAACGGAATCGTACAGGGTAATGTTTATTTTTTTACTGTTATTAGCCATTCGTATTATTGGTATTATTAAAATTGTTTAGTACTGAATTTCTACAGAACGTATTATATTATTGAAGTTATTATTTTTAGACTGATTATTGAAAATCAAGTGTTCATCAAGTCTCGGTATTTTGATGTTTAGGAGAGCTATTCTTACAGTTTTACGTGGATGTTCTGATAGATGTATGTATTATATGTATCTGTGCGTTCGTGTATGTGCGTTCGCGCGTGTGTGTGCGAGCGCATGTCTATCTGTGTGTACACATAGTATATATCTCTTTCTCTATGTCTCTTACTCTATGTGTGTGTGTGTGTGTGTGTGTGTGTGTGCGCGTGTGTGTATGTGTCTGTATGTGTGTATGTGTTACTAAATTCAGTTATTTATTTGGGATAAAAAAACTGAATTTAAATTTATCTGGTATGGATGCAGTTTACAACGATTGGCGTCGTTTTCTGAGGGGAAAAGCTGATTATATTTTAGAAAATATCGGTAGGGTAGTTTAAAAAATATCCTAAAAGACACTCTTTTTGGAAAAAAATTTTTCTATGATATTTGTTGAACAATTCAACCGATTTTTATATGGTGTGCATTAGTACCTATCTATTTATATACGTGTGTGTACTTGTATTATACACAAAGAGAGAGAGCGCGAGAGAGAGAGATGAGTGAGGGCAATGGGAGGGAGGTAGAGTGATACAGACTCAGACTTCGTAGCTGCATTTCAATTTTTTTTTCGTTTCCTAATAAACTTAAAAATTGATATGCATCGAACGCCACAAAATGGGATCAAAATCCATAAGTTGTTTCAAAGATATCATTGGCGAAAAATTTTCTAAAAAGTGTTTTATAAAGTAATTTCTACTATGTAGTTGGTCTAGTATTTGAATAATGCCGCAAGAAAAAAAAACAATGGATTTGTCCGACAAATCGTAGTCGAAACATTTTTGAAAAACTATTTTCTTAAAATTACTTTCAAATTTAGAGTTGAGTTAATTTTTTAAGTTTTCTCACATTTTTATGCGAACGAATCCATGAAATAAGATGGAGTTAATGAAATTCGAAAGAGTTTTTCTCAATGTTTTTGCTTGAAAACGTATTAGCTTGTACCTTTTCAACATTTCATAGGATTTTACAGGGCAAATAAGCGTACCAAATAAGCAAATAAGCGTAGAGAATATGTGATTATTGCCGCCTATGTATATGCACAATTTCAAAGGAGTCACTTGACATTTCTGACCTTTTACAAAAGGAACAGGCTCGTGTTTTATGAATTCGAAAATAACGAAGAATTTTTGGGATTGTTCTACAGAGTCCACAGATTTTTTACATACTTCAGCGTCTTTTTTAAATTAACATTTATAGTAACGTATAATTGTGTAATAAAATACAATTGAATGCACAACTCGTAATTTTCTATAATTCATAGCATATTATATGAGCGTTAACACGATTTTTCTTTCAAACCTGATTTTACCAATTTTTAATGAAAACTAAAAAAGCTGGATACTTATAATTAATAAAGGAATAAAAAATAGTTTATTAGAAATAACTAAAAAAAGAGAAGAGCAGAATTTTATCCTAACATAATCTTATGAGAATAATTTTGAATATTTGAGATGTGAAAATTTCACTCGAATTCCATTTAAAATTCAAATTAACCCGTTCAACGTAATACAAGTTTTCGTTGAAGGCTATTGGTTAACTTAGATAGAATCGTTTTAAGTTTCGATTAAATTAAAAATATAACTTGATAATATTTTTTAATCTACTTTAGAAAAGACGTGGTCAAAGTTGGCTTCTGATCACTAAATTGAAATTTCTTAGGGGCAACTTCGTGTTACTTATATTAATGTATTGTAAATTAAAGTTTGTTACTTTAACAAATTACTATAATAATAATCATTTATCTAAAATAAAGAGCTTTTTTTTCTTATAATATAAAATCGAATTTAAGTAATAAGAATGTAAAATTTACATAAAATTTAATATTTTGCTATTTTTCAACGTTATTGATGGCTTAGGACGAAATACAACAGGGTAAATAAGAGTTCTTAATTAAACATTAAACTGTTTACCCCGTAAATTTCTATTTAGGTACTAAGTAAATTATAGTTTTATTTGGACCGTAATCGAACTTATAATGCTTAAATATTTAAAAGGAATTATTATTTAAAAAAATATAAAATAACAATTAGGTACCGTTGTCATTATTGTTGTCTCTCTATATGTTTGACGTAAGTTTAGTTGAATACTACAAAAAAAATCAAGACCCACATCAGTGCAGTTCAATTATTTGGAAATCTGACCGAATTCGAAAAAAAGATTAATACATTCAGATTGTTATACTGATTGACGCCGATAGCAAAATTATTTAATTCGGATTTTTTAAACAATTATTCTTAAGTGAAAAATTCTCCGGATCTACCAATCGGAATCAAAAAATCTTTTCAATCTAATGTTCTAGAGAAAGGTTATAAGCTACATTTAAATAGTTTTTCCTTTTCGTTTGTTTCAATGCGCTAATCTCGAATACTATCACAAAGATTTAAAAAATTCTTACTGTACTTCATAACCAATTTCTGAAAGGAGAATATAAGTTATACCACATAACCTTTAGAAGCCGAGCTATTGTGGTTTTGTCTAGGAAGGCGATAAAAATTGCCATTTTGAGAAACATTATTGCGTGCATTGGTTAAACCGTTTTATATATGTAAAAATTATGTACAAAAGGTATATATTGTCATAGATTACTTAAAAATCTGTGACAATATATATCTAATTATTATATTTAAGCAGTAAAAGTCACTTTCATATTTTAAAAAATATTTATGTTCTTAGTTAATGTTCAGGTTAATGGCAAGGGACGATAGACAGACGTCAAAGGTAGGGGATAAGAGGGTACAAAGGTAGGTATGACGTCGCTATATATATATTTTTAAGATGTAGATGATAGTGTTCAATTTAACTAATACAATAAATGTGAAAATTTGATGTTCGTTTTTCATTCAAGTTTCAAGACCTGAACAAATTTAGCTGAAACTTTACATTAATATGACTTATACATTAGAAAAGAATATAGTCTCTATTATATTGTATACGGTGTTGTTACACGGAAATTCATGATGCAACCCATCGCTGAATTTGAATCTGTTCTCCATTATGAATTCTCATCCAACGAATTGAATATTGATTCGAGGAATTGACATATGTTGTTCTAAGTGTTAATTATACATTCCTTCTGGCTATCCCTGAAACTCCTTACTAATTGGGGCTCAAAGCATCAAGTAAATTATTAACCTCATCATGTTCAAAAGATCAATTTTAATGCTTTTTCAATTTCTCCGAGCTCGAAAATGTAATTCTAGTACGTTTTGGGGTCTTACAATTCAATATATATATATATAGATTCAGAAACCGCTTTTTTTTTTAATTTTTCAACTACCTTATCTTTTATACATATTGTTTAATTTTAATCTGCTTTATGACATTCTTTTTCAAAAATCTTAGCTTATTTTCAAAAAATCGTTAATCGGTATTCTTATTTCTTATTTAACAACTCTTAAAAGTATTTGATTAATTAAATAGACACCTACGGTAAATTAAAATAATTTTTCCAGTTTAGAATGTTAATTTCGGGTTAATTTTGTTTTCATAAATTAAATATTATTTAAAATAAGAATGCATACGTACTTATTACCTTAAAAATAAACGAAGTATCCGGTAGGTAGGTGCACATTAACAAAAAAAAATACCACACAAACAAAGTCGACAAACAGCCAGAGTTCACAGAAAATCAAAAGTAAATCGATATCCCGAAATAAAGCTACGTCTGTCAAATCGGTTCGAGGACTCGGTACTAATTAAAGTAATCTCCTTAATCGACAAAATTCGGTTCAAGACGTCTCATTTCTCCGTGAATCCTATTCCGTCGGATGAAAGCGGGCGATTTTTTTAATTAGCCATCAATAGGAGGAAATGCCTCCGTTTCGATTTTAAACTTTGTAGGATTTCGACGTCGTTCATTTTCTATTTGAATTCGTCTCGGTGTTCTGTCGAAATGTTGTCGATCAGAAAAGAGATCGGTCAGTGCGTATATACGAGATATGTGTAAGAAAACAAGTATCTGAATACCTAAAATCAGACTAACTTTCGATCTCGAATATTCATCGGGTTTAGTGTAAAGTTACGGAAACTATTACGACGATAATGTTAATAGTAAAATGAATACTATAGTGATTTAGGTCACGTATTTTTTAACAGCCCTCTGCGCAGTCACGCTTTCTACTTTAGCCCTTCAAGACTAAACCTTTCCACCACAGTCCAATGAACTGTTAAATTTGGATCTGTTTATAACCACCGTTACAAATATGATAATAACCGAAAACAGAAAATAACAATCCAAGACCGAAGGCTTAAGGTGGTGTTAACGAAGAACACTTAAGTGCGGCGGCGCACATAGGTAGATTTTAAATATTTAGGCGGCCAAAATTGATTTTTGGGCTAAATTACTTTTAAATAATATAATAAAAAAAAAAAAGCTTTTTCAATATTCATAATATGCTGCATTAGCACCAAAAAATACATTTTAAATATAAAATCGACATAAACATGGATCCAAACCAAATTAAATCTAAAAACGTTTTCTTTACAATAATTTTATTTAAAAAATGTGTCTTAAAAATATTATAACTATATATTTATCAATTCCTTATGTTATATCCTGACTCATCTTTCTGCTCTAACATAGAATTTGGCTCTGCAGACATTAAAAGTTAGATTGTTTCAGACAGGAATGTTTTGCGTGTTATTTTTTATTTCCTTTATACAACTTATCAGAGGGTCAGAACTAAACAGAAGCCTTTGATAAATATCTAAACTACATTCTTCTTTCAAAAATTTTCGATCGTAGTTTTGTCGGCAAGACTGAAAATGTTTATTACAAGCTTCCGCCGCCACTTCATCGAGTTAGCCAATAGTTAATATAGAATCTCTATTATGCTCGCCCCATGGATTAAAATTTTGTGTATAGTGGGACTCATTGGATGCCACCCATACAGATTTTTATACCACAAATTTGTGTTCCCAAATTTAGCTTTTGGCATATCAACTAATAAATCGGTTCTTATTTTAAACTGTTCCTGTATTTTCTGCTTCCTTTTTTCTTCTAACTGTTTTTCTTCTTGTGTTATTCTTTTCCTATCTTTATTTAGCGGTAATTTGTAAGATGTTTCAAAAATTCGGATTCTGGCATGTAAGACCGATAAATCTAATTCCAGTGAATGCGGGCACAAAACACTCTTCATGACCAAGTTATTGAAATTTTTTGATGAAGCTTCGTATATATAACACCGACTTGTAGATGGTATATTAATGGCAGCATTGTACATTTTATCATCTATCAGAGTTATTTTTGAGGTATGCTTAAGTTTACACTTTAGATTCGTTTAATGACTTGCTGCGTTTTCTACGTAATTAATATTATCCTTAATGATGTCCGTCGACTCTTTTCTGTATTTAAATCTTATTGATCAGCAAAAGCGAGTTGAGGGTGGTGTCTGATTTTGCCAAATAATCTTGTTACCTTTTTTCCAAAAACAATTTGCAAAGGCAGATATGAACTCAAACAAAAGGGCTGCCATCACAGTTGAAACCATTATCATACCATTGTTTGAATTTTGCTTGTTTTGATTTGCCTAAATAAGTACTTCTGAGTGATTACTCTCACACCTGAAGTTCTGGAAGAACCTATGACAAAATAAAGGTATTACATATTAATTTCAAAACATAATGTTTATTTTTTTTTAATTTTTTAAAATCTTATAAATTTGTATTCTGTGGTACATTCATTGTGGTACATTATGGTGTGTAATAAATAATTTAACAGAGACGTACAATGAAATATGATAAAAGTCCCAATAAATACTAAAATTTGTGAAACGTAAGTCTATTGAAAAACAAAATGTTTGATGAGGTTTTAATAGATAAAAAAAATCAACAAAACTTAGTTTTTTCTTTAAATACATTAATTTTTACCTTAATTTTCGTAATCCATCACAATAACTTTGATATCACAGTCCAAAAAATGAACTTTGCACTTTGAATTTAAAACAGAAATAAGAGCGCTAATTGAAAATACGTACACCTTAAGCCATAACAGAGTTTCGACTACCTGTTAAAATGCTAAAGGGTTCGAACGCATCGGAATCGCAATCGTATATGATGTAATTTGATCTGTTAACTAGCTAAAGTATTAGTGAGTCATTCATATGGAATGTCTAAAAAAATTTGCTTTGACCACCTTAATATTCAAAATCTACTTGTGTGCGGCGTTCTGTCTTGGGAGTTGAAATAGAAAGATGATTTTCCATAGAAAATAATAAATGTAATACTCCCACGTTACCTACTCCTTGAGCTGGCGTTTCATTTAAGTGACGTTATTACACAGAGCAAGTTATTTAATATAACTTGGGTTAAAAAGTCATTATTCGATGCACCAGTGATCAGGTATCCAATCTGTTACCTTGTAATTAAAAACAAATTACGTGGACGACTTGGTTACTCGGCTTTTCAAGAACTACACAGCTTTTCAATTCAACTACGAGAAACTTGTCATAGGCAATTTTTGTGATATCTCAATAATGCAATATAAAGGTATTGCATAATACTAATGGATTGTCGTAGGTTAATCTATTATCGTACTACAATGGCTATAAAATCAAACGTAGAAGTTCTATCATTTTCTATAGTCTTTGTAATTTCATTCAACTGATAAAAATTCTATTACTTGTACTTATCATGATTTATAAAAAAATAATGATTTAATGACACTAAATTGAACTGTAAAGCTTTTATCGGTATTAATAATCATGAGTCCCTTAAATTGACAGATATACTACCAGCATTTCGTACGATTTATACATAATTCATGTTGTAATTCCATTAAATTTTATATCATTGTAATAATGAATAGCTTACAACTAATTTCCCATATATAAGGCCAGCGTTATTGCCATTTATAATACAGACTTTATTACAGGTACTTCTTATGATTTCGAAGAAAAATTATTGTCATAATTCTTTGACATTAAAGAATTTTCTTCATTAGCAAAAGTCGACCTTCATTTGCGGGTTCACCGTAATCTACACAAATGACGAACCTTGTGAGGCACATCGTCCCCCCGTTCATTGTCATAAATATTTTTTATGGCGATAAACAATGCGACAGGAGAGACAATGTGCCTGATGAAATAGATGACGTATATTTTGTACTTGAACAAAATTTTTAATATTGAGAAGAAAAACGTAATAAATTACTTTTATCTTACAGTAAAATGTCAAAGGATCTGTTTTAAGGAAGAGCTTAAACTAACAATTCGCTGAGGAGTTTAAAAAATGAATTCATTTGGCATGTAACATAACTTTCTAACAGTACCACACACTTTGAACTTTTATAGCAGAATAAGAATTGTGAATATATACCAATTATGTGACAGAGGATATGCTAATATATACACAGTCACCTAAAGCGGGTCAAATCCAGTGTCGGACTGGTCAGGTAGTCGAGGTGGCGTTTGCCAGCCGGGCCCCGACCGCACCTATCTTCAGGCTTACGAACTACTTGTAAAGTAGTTAATTCATATTTAGAGAGAAATGAAACAGACAAATTCGAAAAACGGTTGACCATGAGGACATACTTGAAACTTCCCGCCATTTCACTCATATATATGACTGTTTTGTGCATTATTGAACTCAAAAATTATAATGCTTTTTTTAAGAATATTTACCAATTAATTAAATTCTAAGCCGTTTTTAATACAAAAATGACGTCTTTTCAAAAATATTACTCTATCAACAAATTTAAAAGTTTGTTCAAAAATTGAAATTTTTAAAGGCCATATCTTTAAAACAAAATACCCCATTTTGAGATAGTTTTTTTGATGTATTAAAATGTTAGATGTATTAAAAACGAATTGTCAAAAAATTGGAAAATTAGTCTGAAAAAGCACTTTTTTTAAATTTTTGGATAAGGCTAACTTTTGAACGAATCAACTAATTTTGATCTGCTTTGTGACATTCAACGTACGTTTTTAAGCACTAAATTTGTGTATCTCATCGACTCTTATTTAAGGCTTCTGGGCGGCCTTTAAATTCATATTACCACTCGGGCTTTTCAAGCCCAGTCCGACCCTGGTCGAATCCAATTAATAGTGATTGATTTGATTCAAGTTCAAATTCAAAGTATCTTTATTTTGTAGATTTTAAAATAACACTAAAATACGTCATATTGTTTTAGGAATTCTAGTATTTAAAAAATTATAAAATAGTTATCCCTTAAGTAGAACAGGCGAGAAGCTTGAGAGCAGCCCTTTTCAAACCAAATGAATGTGAAGCTTTTACAATAATAATGAAACCTATAAAAAATCAAGCTGCTTACCTTTATCAACATTTATCCCTTAACTATTCACAAATTGTATAAAACACTTTTTTACTAGTGTATGCATAATTAAGACTTCAAATTTGTGTAAGGGTAAATTTTCTGTATCCTCAGGGATTTTATTGAACATGTGCACACAGAATATGAAAGTTTAGCATATTTAGGGTGTTGGCCAAATATCGTTCCTTCTAATTATTTATTTTATTATTTTACCTTGTACCGTATAAATAGTCCCGTTAACATATATGAAAAGTAGTACGTAATCAAAGAATAGGTGGCAGTTTATTTTAGAGAATTACGACTCCTGATGGTGTATTATATTTACGTTGATATATAATACTTACAAAAATAACCTGAATTTTCGACGCAGTATATAAGGTTAGCTTTTAGACTATACAGAGTGTCATTTTTGTATTTTTTCTTACAACACAACTATAGAGCATAAGTAAAATGAATTGAAGTGCTAATATTTAAAAAAGTATAAACCAAACATGCTTCTGGTACTATCAATATCATTGTGAACAAGGTTTAATTCAAGTAAACAAAACATTTTTTTAATTTTTTTACAGCTCATATGCCGACATATCGCCTATTAATATGGCGAATAACGTATTGTTTATTAAAAGCAAAGGGTGTTAAGAAATGCTTCTTGCAGGTTTGAGCTTCACGATTTCGCTATTTTTTTTTAATTGAACCACATTATACATCACATTTATTACAATCGACAACTAGTAACATATAAACATTGTCAGGCAAAGAGCATCCAATGAATTTTATAGACTACGAGATACGCCATCGAAATCGTTTTTATCTTCAATTTTATGTCCACACCAATAAACGTAAAGACGTACCGAAAGAAACATAAGCGGATAAACAAAAATATATTTAAGAGGCTCCGTTGCGAAATGGGCCGTCTAATGTATAAATTAAATTCACACTGTCGCTCGGCGCAGGCTCCGCTAATTAGCGCGGCGGGCGTTTTCGTCGTCCCACCCACAAAACAGAATACACCCACCATTATCCTTCGGCCTGTGATGTCGGATAATTTTATTATTTTCGTACATTAATTGAGGTTCTTAATGGCACATCATAAGTGAGAAAAATGGTTTTACATTTTCATCAACTATGAGTCCATTTCAGTAGCCCAGGGGAGTGGATTCACTAAAAGCGTCGACGCTTTTAGTGAATTCATTCGTATCCCTAAATTTATTTCGTTTATGATCCATTTGCAGAACCAAGAACCTTTATACCGCTCTAATCATAGAAAACATTGAAAACGCCCTATTTGACTTTAAAGGGCATGAATGTTTTGAATTGAATACGTATTACATTCCGTAACAAAATTATAACAGAAAGTCTGTGAAGAGTTTTAATTTTTTCATTAATTTATCACAGTGGTATACGACGACTTGTCTTGGTGGTATATCTTACTTGTCCAATATAATACATATCGATAATTAAGACTTTACTTAGCATGTCACCTCACGATAAACGGAATTTTTGTTTGTCATGTGCTGATTGCATAAATATTAACATATACCTCTTTATTTCGAAGGAAAATATCGTGATGAAAACCACAGATGAATACGAAAAGATTTATAAGCAGAATTTTCAAACATATGAAGCTCCCTAATACACATCAGTGGCACGTGGCGGCTCTGACGGTCGTAAGACAATCTTCTTAAAGGCATTCAACAATGGCGCGTCACATGAATGGTGTAATTTTCAATATACCAAATGGATGGATGAATGAATAGATACTAGAAATAGAATCGCTAAAAATGGATTCAATTATTTAATTTTTCGTTTCTAAAGGCAAGTGTCATGACTTGGAAAATCATATCATAAGTATATAATCGCTTGATGGACGCTTCTAAAGTTTCTCAGGAACACCAGGTCGTCCTTTTGTTAGGTCAATTAAGTATTTAAAAATATTTTAAATTGAAAACTTCATGTGTATGATCGTAGTAAATAAATAAATAATGCCACGCATTAAAAAAAACGTCTTAATTTGCATTCGGTAGGTTAAAGTTTTTATTACAAAACTTAATGCCTGTATAATAAACATATATATCTGCGTCACGTTTTAAATTTGTAATGATAAGGGCAAAAGAGAAAAAATGTGAAAACATCCATTCAAACAAACAGACGAATGTACAGACACCAAATTCTCGCCGTGAAGATACTTCTTCTTTGCCATTTTAAATGCGAAACCCTAAAAAGTCGGAATTGTGTTTCAGTGTCGCCATCGTGACTCAATGTGAAAAATGACTCGGAATCCGAGTCACGTTACTCCAAATAGCCGCCTGTAAAATTGGCATTGATTAATAAAGCTCTCGGACCGTCTCGATCAACGATCGAATGGCTTTAATCCCGTTTCTGGGGCAACGATAAATCATCTCCATGTTTGGATCGCGGCCATAGACTGAAGAAAGCCGATTAGTTGTTATGGCAATGAAAAAGAAGCAATTTGACTAATTAATTCAACTTCGTACGATGTTATAATTTTTTTTCAGTTAGAAATTACACCTCTTACTACTCCAGTTTAATGTATTCCCACTCTAATCGTATTATTTTAAATACTTTTTGTACTTATCTTCAGAATATACGCTTCAGTATTAAATTTCAGTATACACGCTTTTGTAAAGACCGATGAATAATCATACTTTACAATATCTACCTAATTGTATTAATTGCGGGGTATATAGTTATCTATTCCAAAAATTTTACAAATATTTACGTAATCATTGAATTTATCTTGGCTTTCAGCTCAAACTTTTTTTGTATTTATGTAAATATTATCTCTGCATATTTTTATATATTATGTTACATTCTATAATTTACGTAATTACATATTACATTTTTGTTTTATTCAGTTTCGTGATGGCCGTCGCTGTTTTTACACTAGATCAGATGATTCGCTAGCGGCTGATGGGAGTTTCTGTAAAGTCAACAATCCAGTGGGTGGGAATTTGTCGCATATTGTCCTTTGCGGCAGAAATTAGAAATATTTTCTCACCTGGCAAGAATCGGTACTGGGAACAATGTTGTCTTTCTTTTGCCACTTTAATTATCGATTTACTGAGATATCGCCACTGAGTCTAGTTCTTTTGCTATTTTTTCACATTTCCAGTTATATTTAAATTTTATCGGGGGAGCCTTACTCCTACAAAACGCGTCTTCAGATTGCGGATAGGGGAATGCTCAGCACATAGGCCAGACACGAGACGGATAGGCGTAGACGAACAGGCCGAAGATAGGCACTCCACTAACACATCCCGGCAGAGAGCTTCTTTGGCCTATATGAAGGAGAAGTTTTTCCAGTACTAAGCGTTTGTTGGCCTAGAACGTCCAGAAGGGATAGCGGCAGATGGATTCGACAAGGATAAGCGACAGCGCCCATAACTTATTACAAGATATGTATTGGCGTCTGGTGACAACAGGCAATGATACTTACAGTCAAACATCTCCTTCTCGTTAATACGAATAAAAGAAAATATAAAAAAGCGAATACAGCTAAAGCGTGGCCTAGAAGCGACGATAAAAATAAAAAAATGTCACTAAAGCAATTAAAAGGGCACAGCTAAATCAACAGATAACTCAGAACAGAATGCCCTGGCACCTACGAACAAGGAGGGCTGACCCGATATAATGGGATAAGGCAACGAAAAAGAAAAAAAAATGATTATTAAATGATTTTGCGCTGAAAACTACATAAAATCGTAAGATTACGGTTAGCATTGCTAAATTTACCAGTGGCTCTTAAATATTTTGTTTTATTTGCAATTGAAACCATAGTCCTTGTCGGTTGTCGGAATAATAAATAAATGTTTGTTTGAATTTCATGTTAGAATTGGATATAACAAAATAGTTTTTTAGATAATTGAGCTGACTTGCTTAGAAGTTATATAAAAACACATTCTTAAATACATATTTTTGAAATTACTTCTAAATGTAGTTGGGCAATCATTGCATAATTAAATGAAAACAATATAGTAATTCATCATGCTGAAAATAGTCATAACAGCTTTTCAAGAATGGACAATATCGATGTTTGGCGATAATTTGATATTCGACGATCGGGCTGAAAACTTAATCTGAAATGTCATTTTAGATAATCTTCAATGTTCTATTCAACAACGTGTTTCAATACTTTCACTTCGTATGTGAAGTTTCAAGTGTGCTGCTATTCAAATATCATATCATATCATATGAAACCGTATTGTAAAAACGTTTAATTCTTCTATTTAATCAAAATACGAGTAATTTATATTTTACTACAGTGGTTTCTCAGAAACGAAAGCGAAATGAAAAGTAAAACAAAATGCAATACATTGGTATGGCGAGGTATGTCTATTCCAAAATTGGTAGAATTAATAAGAAGAAATCCATTAAAATCAACGTATATTAATTTTCCCATAAGCTAGGGACACATAATGGCGACGAAAGGCACCGACTACACGGTAATTTCCCCTAAAGTCGTAATCATAAATCAAACAAGTCGATAAGCGGCAAAAGAAAGGCTCCTCGTAACACGACGAATCCGTTAATTTATTGGTTTCCTACAAAGAGTGCGCTCGAGCGGATCAATGGGCGCAAATACTAGGTACATTTCTTGTGGGAATTTGTTGTGAATGTCCTAAGATTCTATCACAATGTATTAGTACTTCGCTGGTTAGGAAATAGGTTATTTTTGTTAGGATCTTTCATTTTATCTGTAAGTATGTTAGTTGGTGTGTCAGTATCTTTGAATCGAGTGTAACAAGCTACAATATATTATGTAACTGTACATATTAGTCATTCTATTTAGAGTTGCATTTAGAATCCAGTTTAACCTTCTAACATCAATTTGAAACTTCGTATACGTGTTCAGGTTTCATAACGAAACGTAACATATTCATGATTTCGTGTAGTTACGACTTTCTCTTCAGGTGGTTATTGTTAAACGATCGATGGCACCGATCTTTTTTGTTTAATGTTTCGAACCTTAAAAGAAAATGACGTATTAGGAGGTTAGAGTATTTATTAATAAAAAAAAATATTCAACTACTAAACTAACGTTTCGAAGTATAAATCATAACGTGGTATGTTGGTCAATCTTTATTTACTTACTTTTACACTTGTGTACATCGTCTATGCATGTTTGTACAAGGATATTATTGGGGGAATTATTATAGTATTCTTGTTTATTCTTCTATTTTATACTTACATATATACCTTATCTTCATATATACCATAAAACATCTATGTACTGTACACGGATGCGTTACCGTATACATAAATATTTATGGCGCATCTTATTCGTTAATTATTTTTTAGAGTTCCGTATCCAAACGCTCTCAACGGGATTTTGTTAATAAGCCCCCGCTCTCCATCTATCTGTCGGCGAGCTGTATCTCATGAACCGTGATAGGTAGACAGTTGAAATTTTCACAGAGTATGTATTTATAATGGCGCCGTAACAACAAATATTAACAATAAAATAAAAATTAGAAACTAAAGGGGGCCTCTGTATAAGAACTTGTTTATTTTTATGCGCCATATGAAAGTGTATTCGAAATATACGACAAGGAGTAGAAACACATATATTTGTTTTCATTTTTGATTTTTTTATTTTTCAATATATTTCATTGATATACTAAATTATTGTTCTCTTGTATTTCTTTTGACTTCAGTCCTGTATTTGGTGCTGTCAGTGACCAATATTCTGTTCATACTTCTTCATTCCTTGTTTTTTCTACTTTTACATAATTGTTCTGTTACCTGTGTTCAAAAAATTATTCCAAATATGTTATAAAAAGATGATTCCAAAAGACGATAACAGATTTGGCCTATTTTTTTATCTATTCTAGTGTCGTACAAGTTCCTTTTAAGGATTTTGATATTAAAATAAGACTTTTCGGGAGACATAAACAAAAACGGTTTTCTTTATACGGAAACGTTTAGATAATAACCTGGTGTTTAGTAATGAATTTAGTTGAAATCTCTTTCGCATCGTAGGTATTTCAAATTGTTGCCGTTGCCGTTTTTACAGCCGTTAAAACGGCTGTAATTACAAAATATATTATTGACGACACTTTGGGGACCTAAAAGTCGATCGTCAGCATACAGGGGAATTTGTAAAAAAGTGTCAGGTATGTTAAAATAAGAAAGCCGTAAAAATCAGAGGAAATTAGATTATTTCCCGAGGCACGATGACCTTGGCAATTAATTGGCAATTTCTCGTTACACGGGAAAAGGATTAAAATAATCCCACGATAAAAGCTCGGAAAATGGTTTATGGCTAAAATGTAGCCGCTAATATAGTGAACGCTCTCGGTAATGATGTTCAAACAATTAAACCTTCAAATTACGCTTCTTTCGGAAAGTTCAATGAAAAACATTGCGAGAGCAGCAGGCAACGAAAATTTTACTAGTTCAAGTTCACCGCAAAAATAGCGATTAAATTTACAAACCTTTCGCTAATCATCCACGCTTAACGAACGCGACGTGCAAGGTAGAGAAACATTTTATTGTTTGATTAAAATAATTTTCTTCTTCCGATCAATTTTTCATTACCATTTCGATTATCAGTTTTTTCAATACGAACACAAAAAAAAACATGAATATAAATTTATTATTTTTTTGTTGTGTGTGATCGCAGAAAATATTTTACAGAACTATAAATTTACTTTTTCGTCATCAAACAAAATAGTCATCAAATAAAATAGTCTAGTCTCAAGCTATATTTCGGAACAATGATTAATGTCCGTTTCATTCATAAATGAAAGCAACGAAGGGAGGCAAGAATCGAGATCAGCTCGACACCATAATCTAGAAAGGAATTGAAATCAAAAATGACTACAAAAAATTATTATAATATCGCGGACGATATTGCGGACGATATTACGGATGATATTGCGGACGATAAAGGCATAATAATTAGAGTTATTGCTTAATAACTTTTAGTTTTAAAAGTCACGATTTTATCGTTCACTATAAAATCGTTCACAACATACGTCAAACAAAATCTGGTGGTAATAGCAAAAATTTTTAATCGCAAAAATTTAACATCCCCGATTTTCGTCCTAAACATTTAATTTAAATGTTTAATAACGGAACGTTTCCCGATCGTCTACTCCACAAATGAAGCGACCAAAACAAACTAAGCTTCCCCCCCATAATTCGGCGAGATCGGCCGAACATAACTTCGCCGAAGTTGCGCCGTTTGTCGCGAAGCTAATAAGTCGAGAGCCGTGCGCCGCGAAAGGCGGAATGTGTAGGATGTGCACGTTGTTTTTTCCGCTTCAAAGGGGAACATATTTCCAATAAGCCGGAATCGATTCGTGAGACTGACAGTCTATCATAGCGCGGCGGGGACGATCTCTGATTGGCGACGGCTCGACGGTGGCGACGCGCGCGCAGTGGGCGGGCTTGTTAGGGATTTTTTTTTTATTTCTGCTAAACCGCCGCGGTCGTTACTTACATTCTTATGAGGTGAAATGATCATTAAAACGATAGTTAAAGATGAAGTTTGGATGTTGAGACTCGATCATATAATTAGTATATATCACCCGTTAATTAAACTTTGAATCTTGATCGTGACTTATTCATGGAGATTTGACCATAAAAGTGTTGTTAAAAGTAATAAAAATAAATAGAAACTGAGTTGATTTTGAACTTGGCTGCTTAATTTTTAGTCTTTTGTGTTTAATCCATATTTCATTATTGCATTTCAATACGTTGAACATTCAAAACTGAGTAAAACCAATAATTGCCTACTTCCCCGTATACTATATTTAAAACTATTTCCGTTCAATCTAAAACATACTGCATTTAAATGCAAAAAAAAAAATCGATTATCAATAACATTTAAAAAAAATTATACCTGCCCAACTGGCAACCCTCACAAATTTTATGCAATCAGCCCGAGGTCCGCGGCAAAAATAACTAACAGCATCCTCTTTTTTTTTATTCATGCAGCACTGACAACAAGTACCCGTTAGGGCGGGATAACAAAGCGATTTTCCCCCCCAACGTCCGCGCCGACCTTCGGCGTATTTTAGTGAAAAGCCGTGAAAATAGAAATGATCCTGTTCCGCCCCATCGATATTGTGAAAGAATCGTGCGCAGTTCACGTGGATGGCGGGTCTGATTAAGGGCGCGCCGGCGGACGGCCGATCAGCGCCCGTGATCGCTCCGCTAGGCATTATACGATTTTTTTTTCGATGAACCGAATAATACATATAATCGATTCCTGTAGTGTAGAACGAACAATGACAGGAGTTGTTTTTTTATGCATGGTTTTTCCAAAAAATGTACGGATACAAGTTCTTGACGAAACTGGGGTAATTATTTTTTTTGTCGATTCTTCAAACAATTTTTAAAATTTGTTCCATTGATGTTGTAATTATAATTATGGTAACAATGATTCTTATGCGTACAATGCGTACAATGCGTACTTAATATTTTTCCTAACTTCTTAGTGTATATTCGTATTTATCTTTTACAGTGATTTTATTGCTTTATGACATACTTGAGTTGAACACTATGACAAATGATAGTCTTAAAAAGGGGCCTATTTTCTAGAAGACCAATAACGCACTGGTGAATCCTTTGGCGTTGCGGTTGTCCACGTGTGACGGTGATTAGTCGTCTTTGGATGGCTTGCATATGCTCCTTTAAAATGCTATATAATATATCACAGTCAACTGCATCTAATACCATCCTTTATAATCGTATCAATGTTTATGCCTAACTAGAGAATCGTCTTGTCAATGTAGTTGTAAGGATAAAGTAATAGTTTTCCACCACGTATAGTGGAACTTTGAGATAATGAACGACTTTCGCTCTCAATTATAATAAAAGGATCTTCAAGAAAAAAGCCTATTCATTTCTAAAAGACCGGTAAAACACTGGTGGCTCCTCTATAGTTGAGAGTGTCTATGGGCGGCGATGACCACTTACATTCTAGTGGCTCTCATTTTCATTTATCCCCCAAAAATTGCCATAAAAAATATTGTTACGAAATAGCCCTATCGGAGTTCGAGGATTCAGTTATGATGAATAGTAAACACTCCAAAAAAAAAATGACGATGTATATTCAATACACTGAGATACACAAATGTAATACAGAACCATTTCAGAGCATCACATTAAATTTGAAACAGAATGATCACAAAAATAAAATTGACTTGTCAGCGTTCAAATTTGGTGGTCTCGAAAATTATACGAGTGTACACACGACTATAAACGATTTAGAAAAACAAACAAGTAAAAATTTTTTATTTATTATAAAATGGTTTGTAATTCCAATCTTTATATTGTTAATTTAATTCATGATAGTAATGCCTGTTTATTAAAAACTTTAAAAGGACACTACGGAAGATATATTAACTTTTATTTATAGTATTTGTTTATTTTTTGTCCGATTACTTCAAGTAAATATATCAAAATATCAATTTTCTGTTGTGCTTCTATGACTGATTGCAGTATAGTTTTTTTTTAGGACATCCCTACATCGCCACAAGCTGGACGTCACAAGGAGCAATTTGTCATCCCCGTTCATGAATATGCATCTTCTAAAATGGACAAGGGTTTCGGAATAATGGCTTTTTAATGTTTTGTTTTATTATTAGTAACAATTTACAGTGCAATTTAATATTTACTAAGTAAATATTAAGTTGCAGGTCGTATGTGCTGGCTTAGTCGGTATTTTTTGTATATCGCAATTGAAATGAAACATAATGTGTCGAAATTCACAAAAACTGTTAATAGTTTTGAAACAAATCGTAAAACAGATTTATGAACTCCTTAGTATTTGTAGTTTCATACTTTCTAAAAAAATTGAAAACCCTTTATTTGTATATGCCTCATTCCGGCGTGAACCTTACATGTCAAGGCAGAGGCTCTGTATTCTAGTATCTCTGGGAACCATCCCTTTGTTGGCGAAACCCTTGTGGACATACGATGGAAAACCAGCAAAGTTGGTAATCAGACACTCATATCCAGGGTTCTGTATAAACCAAAAACAAAACAAAATGCATTGGCATTAATTTTAAATTACACAGACATCACGTAACTTCCTATATGTAATTTCTAATTTAATAAAAGCTTATTTAGCATAATCTCTCCGACAGAACCCACAAAATGGAGAGAGTAGAAAAAAATTTCATCCCTAAAGAAATTGAAAATTAAAAATGGGAAGCGAAGGTTTTTTATTGCATGACTCATATATAAAGTATTTGAGAGTGCTTTACGATCAAAAAGGTTTTTTCATCTTTTGTCAGTAATTGCTGTATTCTCGTTAGGACACGAAAATGGAAAAATTTTCACACCGTTGCAGAGATAATTCAATGTAGATGGATTTTTTTAACTTTAAAAAAATGTTTAATGTGCTCCAAAAAAATATCAATATAGATTAGAAAACTTTCTCGTCAATCAACCATGGAACCTGTGAACAAAATCATTCATTTAGCTTTTTTATTAGCTCTATAATTTTAGCTTATATTTTTTTGTAATTGCTTTAGAAAATTGTATGACGGTTCACAAAATTCACCTTTCTGTGCATTTTCATCATAATCAACGATAAAATTGTCAAGTTATAAGACGCCCACGAACAGACAAATGGATTGACAGTCAGACAAATATGACACAACTACAGGGGTTCGTTTTTATGTTTTGACTACAGAACCCTAAAAACGTGGCCGGCACCATACTAAATAGAAAAAAAATATAATTCATAGTTAATTTAAATATAAAGCGGCCAAATAACAATTAAAAGATTTGTGGTATTTGATATATTACTAATACATATCAGTTCATTTCAAACCTATCCATGCGAAAATAATTGCACAGATCAACTAAGTATATAATAGGTCAGGGAAAAAGATTTTTGTATAATGCAAATAAAACATTGCAGTAAAATCTCTTAGGTCATGCTGTTTGTATCTGACTTGTTTTGATACCATCAAATAGATGACATAAAAAAAAATGACAAGTAAAAACGATGTTCCGCCATTTTATATGGTTTTTCTGTCCACCATAATGATTGAATCTAACGTGGAAATTCGATGTTTTTGAACAAAATGCCGTATTTAGGTAATTGTAATCAAATATAAATAAAATACGATGAAAAATTGTCTTGAAATTGTTTATGAAATATGAAAAAACTTTTACCCGATCCTACATACACATATACGTATTTTTCGCAATTAGCAGTGAAGTTATTCATAGAAATGATAACTCAATACTTTGTTTTCATGAAGTATTAAGGGAGATATGGCTTAGTAACGATAAAAGATACTATTGAATAGTGATACACGAAGCTCGGTTTTCCCTCCTGGTTTCATCTTCACAACATCGTAATCAGTTCATTTAATTACGATAATGTAAAGATAAATCTCATAGTAAGTAGCCAAGCGGACTTGTAAAATCAAATTGTTGAACTTTAACTCGGAAGTTGTATTAGTGTCCAATGTGCACTTTTATCGTCGACTTTAAGATTTGATGGCGACGTTACCTGACATATTTAACTGTCATTAGGTGTCTCAGACGGCTACGACAGTCGCGAGTGTGCGGAAGTTGGTGAGAGCATGTACGTCGGCAAAATGAGACAATTAAGATTCTCCTAATATATCTAATTTGAGATAGCAATAAATGTTCCAATAAAATGAGAAGATTTTTGATCTTAAACTACTGCCGGGCGGGGCCGCCCTCCACCCAAACATTAGCGTTGCTTGCATGTGCATCGAACAAACCGCGCCTTATGAGCTAACTGTGTGGTATGCGATAAGAAAAGCATGAAGTTTTTGCGTTAAAAGACCGTACAGACGAGAGATATCTATATTGAGATCTCAGTGTATAAAATTGACTCTACAAATTTTTCAAGAATAAACTACATTCTTGTTTTTTGCCAAAGTATTGTAGTGATAATCGTCGCCTGTTCCAATCGTGACGTACGAATTCATATAGAAACTGTACGATCGTATCGACGGATATATAAATAGAGTAGATTTCTTGAGCGTTTAAACGTAATTCCCCCTACCGGAAACCATGAAAATTGTCATTCTGTCGAATATTTATGAGGACAATTAGGGCGCCATTTTGAGTAAATTGAGAAGCGCATGCCATATAATAACTTTATTCAATGATAGCGAAGCAATGAAAAATGGCATGATGGCTGCATTGTTAATTGCAGGTTGAGAGAAATTTCAACAAATGGTTATAATGATTGTATATATATATATAAACGAAATAATAATAAATACTGCAAGTAATTTGTTATATTTCTTGTACAAGGAAAAGAATTAGAATATAATCGTCGCTCTATCGATAAACATAACAAACATAAAAAATTTACGTTTGTTCATTATTCATATTTATTAAGACGGATTAAAATAATAATGACAAATAAAAAACAATTTTTTTCTAAGTAACAGACAAACAGGATACTACTAGAGCTACTAGATACTATTAGAACATGATTTCATTTAGACGAATCTATTCACATCCGGTCAGATCGCTCTGATTGGATAACGACGTGGGCAGTGTTGCCATTATATACTTTATGTTGAAAATGCTTTATGATATCTTCGCTTCTATTATGAGATATGATATATGTTAGGAAAATTTCAAAAAAACCCCTTTTATTGACATTTTAAAATGCATATGAGGAATAATTAATTTGCGTGACGAGCACAAAATGAAACACCTCAATCGTTAATGTAACTAAAATTGCTTGTAAAATAATATTAATCACTTATTACATAAAAATAGACATAAATTAAAATCATTAGTTTTTAATGAGGGTCACAGATCAAAATAAATTATGATACGATAGGAATAACATTTCTTCATGTAAAAATATTTTAAGGTTTTTTAAAATTAATCTACCAATTTAACTTTGTAAAACTCCCTAGATATTGTAAAACGCAACGTCTATCTGCCTATTGTCCGTCCGTTTGTGCGCTCATAGCTCGAAAAGCACGGGTCCGATTTACATGATTTTTTTTAGTTTAGTATTAAAAATACATTATGTGGTCAAATTTCAATGTATACTTGGTACTATGGGTGACTTAGGACATTGGAATTAATGAAAAGAAGAAAAATTGATATGCGGCGTGGATGTACTGCGCAGTGGTTGCAATCGACTTTGCAAATATTATTTATAAAATGATGACATTACAAATAAATACGTGTTTGATGAAATTTAGTGTACTGATGTTGTTAAGTTTTTAATTGTAGAATAAAATATAAGGTTACTATTTGTCCGCCTGTCCTTTTTTTTCTGTGTATTTTCTTCAAACCGGGCAATTTATTCCATATATTGTAATAAAATTTGATATACTGATTTAAATTTTTTTTACGTGTAATCTAACATTTGTCTATACGTCTTTTTACAATTAGACAATACTATAAGCGTTTTTGATAAGATTTGATGGCTGTTAGATGTTTATTGTCGAGTGAAATATGAGTCATATCTATTTTATCTCAATCAAAAAATGTGTAGGTACTATTTTTTTTTTACTTTTCGTGTTTATTTATTTGCTTAATTTGGAGAACGAAATGGGAGTAGATAGTAGTTAGAGTTTCAAGAAGACGCAAAAGCGATGGGGAAAGAGCTGAGAGAGCGAGGAAAATGGAAGTCAAATGAAAATCGAGAAGGAAACCGACAGGAATTTAAATAAGGGTAAGTATAAAGATCGCGATTGCTTATCGGACCAAAGTTTGAAAAATATTAAAATAGCAATCGTCATTATAACTTCACGCAGACCGAGTCGGCGGGCAAAAGCTACTAATGTGTAAATTAGCGGTACTAAAGTGTGAATATACAGTAAATGTATGCACGTGACTTCTGATTCTCTGACAACGTATTTTTACGTCGTATCTTGTTTATGACCAACATACCTACTACCCTTGAGCCCCCTTCCCTAAGCCGCTCTTCGCACGACTGGTGGCCGTTATCTTATTTAGCACGTCTGTTCTAGTCTTTTAGTAGGTTATACATATAATGGTTGTAATTGAGAAAATATTTATTTTTGTCATACAAACAACGAGTTAATGGTCGGCCGGTGAATTTATAGGTGAAAAGTTATGTCAAAATTGAGTAAGAAAATTTATGAATAGTAGGTTTTTATTGATGTGCATTCACACATATTAGAGAAAAGCGAGAGAAAATTCTCGCTTTCCTCTAATATGTGTGAATGATTTTGTGAAATCGGAAGTAAGTAGCAGGAAGCCATCGAAGCACGCGCTGTTTCATTTGACCGATTTCACCAATAAGCGTGCGCGGTGCTATAGTTGACCATTACTAGATGGTACCAAACCATTTTCCGAGAATTTGGTACTGTCAGCCAAATGTTGTCAACTGTTCAAATTTGATTATAATTTAATGCTAAAGATTAATTGTTCAAAGTTACAATTACGAAAAATAATACAATTTCTGCATTTCGTAGCTTTACCATATACGTAGAGGTAGGTTAATAACAAAAAAATATTTAAAATAAGATTTCCAAAAATTTTACTGATAAGTGACGATGAGCGTTGATATCGGTCTAATGTTAGTAGAGTCAGATAGCCTAGAGCCTTATTTAAGTGGTAGAATTCAAAGGGTCGGTGTTAATGTGCTGTCGATGTACCACAGGATTCAGTTCTTGCACCATATTTTGTATTCCTAGTTTATATTAATAACTTACCACATCTTGCTTAAGGTGGGCATACGATTGTACTGTTTGCTGCTTCCTTTTTAAGATTAATAGGCAACAAGCAGCTCTCTACAAAGTAAATAGAGCCATCTATGAAATAGTTGAGGGGTTTAGTATTAATAATCTTCATCTTAAATAGAGAAAAAGAAAACTTAATAAACTTTCCTTGAATAGTGCTAAAGTGATCGATGCAAACGTAATGATTAAGAACGAGATATCGGATATTGTGGACACGACCTTATTCTTTGGTCTCACTTAAGATACTAAATTGCGTTGGAATTCTCATATAACGAGATTGGCGAAAAGGCTTAGTTCTGCAGCATATACAGAGAAATTGAAAATTTCTTGAAAAACTTAATTGAAAAAAACAATAACCGTCTTAAATAAAAAATTGCATTGCTCCTAGTGTTAATTAAATAAAATACAATTTCCATGTAAAAAATTGTTCTTCGTTACGAAAAATTGTTTTAAATAATTTTATTTTATGTTATTTCATTTCCATACAAATAATACTTTTTTTTTCAGGTTATGTTATGGAATAATGTTAATGTTGCTTATTGGCAAGGTGAGATGTCAGACGTTACACATCATATGCGACTACTGTATGCAACATGGTGCTATACGAAATCTGAAAGCACGGAAATTAAAACCTTGAGACCCTTCTAAAAAATGAGACCCTTCAATCTTTAAAAGTATTAAAAAAATGCTTAATTAAATATATTCGTACCATAGTTTTATGAGATAAAATTACCACTAACATACTTTAGAAGGAAAAATTAAATTCCAACTCAAACGTACTGAGTAATAAATAAGCTATGTGTATATACATATAAAAAAAATATTATTCTGCTTTACTTCTTAGCTTTATTACAAGATAACTGAAAATAAATTTAGATATACATGTAAAATGTGACAAGAATTTGAAATTATTAATACAATATTACTAACAATATATTGATTTATTATTTCTTAAAAAAATGTTTACATACTGCCGATGATATGCTAGGCTGCTGGAAAGAGAAAATGAGACCATCATTTCTATTATATGAAGTTATACTATAAAGCCGTGTATACGGAGGAAAAACAGGTCCTTTTGTGTCAATAAAATACTTCAGCCGTAAAATGGAATAAGTGCAAATGTTTATTGTTGTTACGTTTGTGTGCAGAATACTTGAAGATTGACTTAAGGGAGCACGTACGAACTTTCTCAATAAATGAAATTATCGTTTTGTTGGAAAGATGGGTTTTTAACGGTAGACGCGAGTATTCGTCATCAATTTAATATAAGAGAATGTAAAAACGATTGTGATTTTACGGTCATAACTAATTCTCCCTAAGGACGTAAGTCCTAAAGAGATACGGCGGGTTCGGATAGGACTCAGTAGTTATAAGAAAGGAAAAAATACTTTAGCGTTTACTACAGGAACGCTAATAAAGTACGTGACACTTAAAATTTTTAGAACTGGCTACGTAGAAATTGCAAATTAAAAAAATATTTTTTAATTTAAAAAATTAAACTATTTTCTAACCTTATTGTGCATATTGCGTTCATCTGTTATTTATGTTTACTAATTGACCGCAAAAAGAAAATCGTTTGTCTGACGCCAACGTGAATTTAAAGCAATAAAATTCTCTACGAGTTTCGTTGCCACTTAAGTAAACAAGAAAGTCATAACAGATTTTGGTTGGCATTTCATGGTGAAGCTCCAGTTGCCACTGTTTATAACTGATTTAACGAGTTCAAACGTGGTTGTAGTAATCTGATTGTCGATCTGCATCAGGGACGTCCTTCTACGGCGGCAAACGAAGACAAAATCAGTGCTGTGCGGCTCATTGTAAAGACTGACAAAACCGTGACCTATCAGCAGATTTGGACAAGCTTAACCTTCGTATGACTAGAGTGCTCAAAATCCATCATGAACATTTAGCGGTCAGGAAGCTTTATACTCGGCGGACACCTAATAATCTAAGCGAAGCTCAAAAACTCCGTCGTGTCAATTGATGCCGCCAAATGATGCAAAGATTTGCCGGTGGTGATTTGAGTGTTGGGTACGACAAGGTTACAGGTAACGAAAGCTGGATTTATTGTTACGATCCCAAAACCAAAAGACCGTCTGCTCAGTGAGGGTTTCCTTTCGAGGAGTCACCTACTAAAATAAAACGAGGTCGAAGCATCAGAAAAAAGATGGCGGCCTCTTTCTTCGGAATGACAGGACATTAAGTAATAATTGTTTTGAAAGATAAAACACAGTTACTGTAGACTGGTACACTAACAGTTATTTGCCTTTTGTTTTGGAAAAAATTCTGGAAAAGCGACCTCGTAGTAGAATTCTCCTTCGTCATGACGACGCCTCACCACAAACTACCAAAAAAAATATAACTATTTAGGGATGTTAGGTATAGAAATACTGACTCACCCGCCTTATAGCCCCAATCTCGCATTACGCGATTTATTTATTTCCTAAAATAAAAGAAAAACTTTGAGGAAAGTGGTTAACGGACACCGAGGAAGCAGTGACTGCGTATGAAAAGGCTTTTGAAGCGACCCCTTAATTCGAGTGAACAATGTGTTTCTCTCAGTGATTCCATCGAATTCAGGGATGTATCTATCTCAACGAACACTAGTTTAAAAAAACATGAATAATAAAAGTAACTTGCTAGTTCGCTTAGTTTTGATTTTCTGAGAACTTGCAGATTGATCCACGTAAAAAACCTACGGAAAATTTTGGTGAATATATTATGATATGAATAAATATAAAGCATAAGTAAATACTAGACAACGTGCATCATGAAAAGAGAGATATTGAATTGTGTAAAAGTAAATGTCGTGGTGACATATATAAGTCACTTCTATTAGTAAGTAATATTTATAATAAGAGAAGAAGATATTATAATAATAAACTAACACAGTCTGCGATCTCGCATTCGTGGACATACAATTATTTTTTTGTTTGTTGTCGATTTCGATTTTAATTCCTATATGTTTTTTTACAATTATAGCAAATATATAGTTAATTATAGACTATAAACATGTTGCACAAATTTATGTAATAAAAGCCAAAGTATGGCTTAGATCTCGCTAGGTTCTTGCATTATATTGTGGCTTACTTGTAAGTGAAATACCAGTGTAAATGGTAGAATGATCAGAAGAAGTTATCGGAGTTTCAATTGAAAAAATCTATCAGCATGACTCAAATAGTCAAAAAAGAAGTCATAACGATCCTTACTTACAAAACCCGACATCAACAGAAGTGATGAAGTTTTTTTTTAGACAGTACTATTTTGATATTACTGCCTCGATGGAGACTTATTTCACTTTCGGTAACAAATCCAATTCTTATTTATCAATAAATATTCGGAACTCACCTCTATAGAGATAAATGGAAAAAGTCAGTGGTTTTTAAGGAACGCGAAAACTTTTTGAATGTCAAAAATTAAAACAATCTTCAGATTCCAGACAACGCAATCGATTACAAACACCTGTTAACTTTACAGAGAAGTTACAAAATAAGGAAAATAAAGTAGAAAGGATAAACGCTTACTGACTGAGTTAAGTTGAATTTCTGTCAATGCTATGTTACTGGTCTGTGTCATATGCTGGAAGAGGTAGATGTGAATTTAATATTATGAGGTAAATGTAGATTAAGATGTTTTATATAATTATCTTAAGTTGACATTTCGGAAATATACTCAATTTTACAATCCCAATGATTTGTGCGTCTGTAGCGGTGTGAATATTAAAGTAAGGAATTCACTGATTTCCTGCTCTACACTGAGCTTCGAGTCCACCGAAAATGAATTTAATAACAAAATTAATAAAAGAAAAGGAATAAATACCAAAAGAAATTAGTCATATTTTTTTTCTAATTTCCAAAATTAAAATGTTTTTTTACGTAATGCCCTAAAAATTAAAAATTAACATTTTCAGTCATTATATACCAATAATAGCATCATAGTTCACATTATACGGAAGTTAAAGTCGTAAAAAGGCAGATTTAAAAAAAAAATCATAATTTCAAAAAGTTTATTTTATTTATAAAAATAAAAAAAAATCTCCAAACATTAAGACAATTATCAATATAAAAATAAGAACTTGTAAAAAAAAAATCTAAATAGGTTTCAAAGCGCGATCAGAAACCTTCTAAAAACATCAATTTTAGTGGCTTTTTGCAATTTTCTCAACAAAATATCGAACTTTTTCAATTCTTTTTTCACTATCGTATAGTACTTGTTCATAAGTATCTTTTGATACTTTTGTCATTCGTCTAAGTGTAACGCTCACGAAGCTAAAGCGAATTACCATTATCGCTGTAACACGAAAAACATACTCAGTGTTAAAAATATCATTATAATTAGAATAGTACTTAGCAGCAGCTATGGCAACTAACGTATGTCATACTATAATGGACCAAAAGCTAACGTAACGCGCCGCGCCATCTGTTACACGACGGGCATCATTAAGAGTGATGCTAATTTTTCAAAAGTCACCAAGTGTGTGTCGTGCCACACACAATATAAGGTTCCACATTTTCCCGTCACAATATGCTGAGTTAGAAAGGGGCTTTTTGTTTGATGCTATGACCTTATTGATTGAGTTCACGGTTTAACGGCTAACAATATCTAAAAAACGGACCCACATAGGACTAGTGTATTTTATATTTTGGTAACTTTACTAGGTCCATGAACTTATATTTACTACCTATTTCACACAACTGACAACGTCATATAAGTAACTTTCTATACCATTTATACAAAATTTTGCTTCTTGTTTCTCCGATTACGTTTTATAAGTTTGTCGACTATTACTCGTTACTCGTTACGCCTATTTAGCTGTAATAGCTTTCCTTTTAAGTGAGTTATATATATATATATATATATATATATATATATATATATATATATATATATATATATATTACTGTGAACCTTTACATGTATCCATGAATAATCATTTAGTCGGTGGGTAAGAGGGAGGACATTTGGCTCTAATAAAAATCAGCACTTTAAAGCATAATATTTGACAAACGAATCCCTAAATCAAAAATAAAAGGGAAAATATCACCCTATTTTATGTGAAGTAGAAGTACACAAGAAACTATTTTTTTCAAAATATTATTCTACCGCTTTATCGGCGCGACTAACACATACATCCATACAAAGTTATAGTTTACTAGTACATAGGTGTCTCTGAACTGAGCAGTGGACAGACGGACAGAAAGATGGACGGATGGCCGAACATGACGAAACTATAATAGTTCCTTGTTGACTACGGAACCCTAAAAATGGAAACTCTTGATTAATCTTAAAATCAATATTACTGATATCATAAACTTCTCTTGTACGTATCTTACCTTCTTGAGAAATCGTACGCAAGTTTAATCTGACTTTGAAAGTTCTTGTAAAAAGTATCTTTAATAATGAACCATAAACTTACCATTACCGTCCTCTAGATTATAGGCTCAAACGACACATAACTTAATATTCCATTGTGATTTTTGTCAGTTTTTATCACATTTAGGTTTTTTTGATTTTAAGATTTTTTTGAGAAAAAATCTCAAAATAGGTAGAAACTGAGTTTATTTTTAATTTTAAGTAAGTTGTTAATACTATTGTAGTTCATTCAATAATACACTTTTGATGCCATTCTCATTCCTCTATTTTATCTATTAATCGAGGACCCATATTTTTGTTGACAAGAGATACCCTATTGTAAGCGATCTAAAAAGCATTTTTAGTAATAAAATCAAAGTGATGTGTGCGGGTTGATCGAACAAGTACTTTTATAATATCGATTTAATCTTGAATATTACTAGCCTACCACTCATAAAATAGAATTAGTCTTTCCTATATCGAACAAAGTCAGTTTGCGAAGTTTGTCTGTGGCGACGTGGCTGTCATAAAAAGTGACACATTAAAGAAAAATAATATTGCTGATCATACGCTACCGCACAAGTACGACATTCCTTACATTATTAACGTCTCGCCTTTGATTTCAGTCAATGTCGCCGTCCGCGTAGGTATTTCGTATTTCCGCTGTCGTACTCAAATGTACGAGGGTTATCACTACTACATTGGGAAAAAAATGGTCCACTACTGGAATTTAGTCTTTAAGCACGATTTTTTTTGAATGTATAGAGCAATCAAAAGGGACAAAGAAACGTATCTGTTATCTTACGGAAGTGTACATTTACTTTTTTCATATAAATATGTTCGGGGTATGCGACCAGTGCCAACTACCTTCGCATGAGATCTATTTAGTTGCTTTGCACAATCATTACCTTCCCGACTATACGGATTGTGATACTGTGTCGTTATCACAACACTTAATCTTACATTAGCCTCAAAGTTAACTTACATTTGAAAATAATGATGAGACTATCGGTACTCGTTTATTATGAATTATAATAAAAAAAAAGATAGTGCGTGGAGTCCCTCCGCACGGAAGAAGTGAAACTTCGTAATGTGGAAATGAAAATAGGAAGGGGCAGAAAATGATTTTTAGTGAACTCATATTGTTTCTTTAAGACAAACTTTATTAACATTGCTTACAATTCACAATTGATCGCATCTTTTAATTATCATTTTCAAGTGTAAAAATATCCAAATCTATTGGAATATTGGACGCTACTCGTTGCCAACACTCGCGCTGGCCTGTAACAGGTGTACTACGCGCATGCGTTCGAGTGCCACGCATTTACTCTCGCTCTGTCTGTTTCTATTCCCCCTCCCCAGGAGCGTTGAACGTTTAACGCAACAGTGTTTTCATACCCCATCCATAGTAGCGTTAACGTTTAACGCAACCTTGTTCGAAGTCGCATTAGAAGTTTCACTTCAATATGTCTTATAATGTTTTTAAATCGCTTTTATTAACTTGTTATGTATGTATGTATGTACGTTTGTTTGTACGTAACGGAATCTTGAATACTATTTTCACCCCTTTCTAAATGTTTAATTAATTTGAAACTTTGCACACATATCAAGGACCGATGACAATGCAATAATTTAAATAGTTTGTCCCGTTGTCCTTATCAGGATATTGGCATTAGCGATATATTTGATACCCGGTTGCGTCTTTGTGCCAAAGAGCATGGCGTGTGCTAAGACATGCGCTTGCCTTACTTTTATTTATGTTCGAAGACACGGTAGTGTATCGCGTCAGGTCCACGTATAAAATAAATTTTTCGGAGAAGGAGCCCGAGGAACAGTTATCACATCCAGGGGAGACGGCAGACGCGCAAATCACCCTTTTCCCACATTAAATGCCAACTTTGAATGAAATACTATGTACTTTAGTTTTTTAACAAGTTATATCGAATATATTCCAATTGTAGCTAATCTCTACAAAATACTCTTTAACGGAGGATATATGTAATAATAATCCGGAGAGGGAGCCTGAGAAACGGCGACAAAATCCAAAAAAGGCAGCAGGCGCGGGAATCACCATCACAGGGAGGTAGTTATAGCCTCAATATATTGCAGTTTAAAAAATGAAAAATCACACATTAATGATAAATTGAACTAAAAAGTAAAAGATAAATAATAGTTAAAAAACTAAAAAACACGCTTTTGTAGATAATCGACCTAAAAAGTAGAAAATAATTTTTTATACATTTAAATTAAGAATAAAGCCATTAACAAAAAAAATATATTTTATTTTAAAAAGCGTGGGGTACTTTTTAAGATATTTTCATATAATATTTCTGCCTTTACCAACATCCGTCCGTAAAAGATTAATAACAATTCCTTGGAAAATTATTTTCTCCTTTTTAGTTCGGTTATTCATCCACAAAAGCGTGTTTTTCAGTATCTATAAACTATCATTTTTATTTCGTTCTTTGGATGGCGTCACAGACACGCGATAGCGTTTGCACGCTTCCGCCGATTGGCCGCCCGGAGTTGCCCGCCTGCTCAAACGGAATACACGCTCGAGGTTACAGTTCATTTGGGAATCGATCAATTCAAAATATTCATATTTAGATCATATCAAATAAGCACGAATATTCGGATAAATGTTCAAAAGTTAAAATTTATTAGGGTAATCCTATCAGTGAAAAAAACACATTTCTTATTTCTCTCCTTCCGTGCATGTAGGATTGATACGGGTTCATTTTCAATTGAAACTCTCCTTTCGGTGGAATTGAACCCGTAAAATGAAAACTTCAAAAGTGGACGTGTTGAGGCGACTTCGGGGCTAGTAAATGTACTCTTGTGCCGGCTCTAGAGGATAATATTTGGTGATCGTATCCAATGCCGCCTCAATATGAAAAGCACAAGGTCTTAGTAGAGTATGTACGTGATATTCCATTTTACTTTTGCCTACATTTGTTGGTTACAAGTGCGACGCAGGTATTTTGATGTTCAACGTTTGATGGGACGAACACGCGGACTTGTGGTTAATTAATGCTAAATTATAAATAAACAACTTTTTAGATTATTATCCGCACAGTTTTTTTTTTTGTAAAATTAGTCGTGACTTACACAAAGAACTATTTTTTTTTAAATAGCTCTTAATACATTTTTATCGAAAAGTAGAGAAACAAAATTCGAGATGAAATTCGAAATATTTGTTAATTTTTAATTAATTTTGCGTAATAGATATCGGAATATTAAGGTATGGCTTCAGAAGGACGAAAGAAAAATGTAAGTTATGGAATTGCTGTGTACACTTTTTGGCATGTTCGCTTAATTTTCCAAGAATTTAGTCTCTTTTTTTAAATTTTCGTATCAAATTTGACTATATACTATAGTAGTTTTGCCTCTCTGATATTCTGTGTCCATGTTTGTATGTGCCTCTTTTCATATTTAAAAGACATAAAAAAAGGAAATCAGTATATTTCTCGTTTCCTATTTATTTAATAAAGTGTTTTTAAATCACGCATAATTTTTATATGAAAACTTTAATTTGCGGCTGTAGATTTTACGATTTGCAAGCAGTCACATTAAAAACGCCTATGTGGTGACCGATATCGAAGCTCTATATCATGACTGCTTTATAGTGTTTGTAAGAAAAAAGCTCGCCAAAAGTCTCTTAATAACTTCAAACTACAGATACAGTGTCTCGCTACCGTCCGTCGTTGAAGAAATTACGTCCACGGGCCGCGCACGATACGACACGACACGTCATCGGCGTGCGGACAACGACAAAATAAAATCGTGTCGCTCACGATGAAACAACATATTCGTACGGATACCCGACGCACTCCCTCTCGGGCTAAGGACGACGCGTCATCTGAACGAATAGACCGTAAGCCGTGACGTCCTAGCGACAGACGGACGACCGGTTTATTGAATAATGGCTCGTATTCGGCCTCGGTCGGATTTGATTACGCCTGTTTTTTTTTTCTTCTCACACACAGACCGCCATACGAACACGCGTAATAATAATTTCCCGGGGACGGGACGAGAGAAAAAATGAAATTTTCCCAAAACCGGGTAGTGCAAAAATCGCAGCGCGTCGGTGGAAAGGAAATCGATTTATCTTCGTCGATGGAAAGCCACCATTTCCAGAGGTTCGACGAATTTCTCTTTGTTGTGCCACACGTATATATTGATTTCGATATGTGTCTACGCCCGTGTATGTTATAGCTTTGCTCGGTCAATATATTTATCAGGAGTAGCTATAATTGTCGTAACGGTGGTTTGGTAGAAGTGAATTACTGCTTATAATCGATTATTTAAAAATAAAAAATACTTCTGTGTTAAAACGTGCCAAATGCTTGTTCGGAAAACAAAGTAAAGGGCTTCTGCATATAGCATATAGCAACATATAGCAACACCGATTCCTTGGGTTACATAATAAAAAACTATAAACTGGTAAACAATCAGGAATTATTTAAAAGCGATTAAAAACATAGTGCGAATTAAGTTTCACAAAGATTAATCGCAATAAATAAATTATGATGAATCATAAATTAAAATTTAACGACTGTCTTAGGAAACTAAACCCATATAACTAATCATATTTTTTTGTTGTATATATTAATTCCTGCTAAATCATATATTTGTTAGTTGACATAAAATTAACAAGACTTGTAGTCATTTTGATTTTCATTTCCGTACTCCTCAAACACAGTCTCCCATAATATTTTTATTTCAGATCTAGAAGCTTTATTGCTATATATTTATTATATATTATTATTGAGAAACTTCAAGCCCTCCATGCTGCCTCGAATGAGGTGGAGGCTACTAACGACCATCCATCAAGAGCCGAGCGGTGAAATGCTGTTCAAAATCAACAATACAAATGCTCTACGAGAAAAGCAATTGGAGGTTTTATTTGACACAATTTAGATAACGTACAGTATACAAACATTCAATATACATACACATAGCCACTGATGTACAGTGCTTGAGAATGCGTACTAATAAGATATATATTGGTACATATTATAACTAAGTCGTATGCAAACTTGTCGGCCTGCGTTACGTGCGCAAGCTGCACAAAGTTAGCGTCAGACGTCACGTGACCATGTCGATCACTACTTAGATGAAGTTACTCCTCATACAAACCTGCCTTAAGAAGTTTGCACTTCAAAAAAGATTTGTCAATGCCTCTGTGATCAAGATTAGATTCCGATTCGTTCTGGCTCCAAATCAACGCTCTTGATCACTAGATCACCATCATTGATTAATTTATGTTATAAGTAATTTAGCACATATTGAAGATAAATAATATCATAATTATAATTTTTTTATTAACTCACTTTCGGTTTTAAAAATTTGGTGAATTACAGAATTTAGTTTTTTATCCAATTGCTTCATATTATTATGGAATTCGATTGATGAGACCAAGAGAAAAACATCGTTTCTCAACCGTAACAGAATCATTAAAATCGGCACTGAAAAGAGCGAACGTGTTTAATATACAGCGTGTGTATTAAATCTGGCAGGAGAAATATGAAAGTAGAATCAATGCAGCGGAGTGCTTTAATAAAACAAATATAGAAATTGCAAGAAAACAATGCGATTTAAGAGAACACGTAATGGATAGAGTAGGGGTTAAATATTAAGCATCTGAAATAGACAGGGTTTTATGAAACGTTTGATAGATGACAATGACCTCAGAGACGTATGCAAAGTTCGTACTATATCTGTGGTATTCTTCTGGGAAATAAGTGTAAGTTTATAAAAAGAATATAGGGAATCAATTTCAAGCTCGGTAACACTTATAATTCTGATTCCGTCCCCACGCTTATTTTAAGACCCAGTTCCGTTCTCAATTTTGGTCCCGCTTTCGCTTCTGATTTTGTTTTCGTTCTCGATTATGCTCTCCCTCTGGCTTTCAATTCCGATTCATTCAAAGTTTCGATATGAAGAAAGCCGAGGGCAAATGCTTGTCTCAAAATAAAATAAAAGTTATATCACTCGGGCATAGTGCACATTTCTAAGAGTTAAAGAATTATTAAAATCGCCTGAGGAATATAAATTCATGAATGAAATTAAGGGTAAGTATTGGCAGCCTAATTTACTCTGGAATAGTGTAACTATCTATTATTGAAAGATCTTTTTGATTCAGCTCAGTAGTTTGGTTTATCAGTAGAAATACGCGAATGAAACCAGGGACAGATGCTAATTTTTTTTTAAACTTTACCGGACGTAATACATTAACAAAGTTTCACCTTAGTAAAATTAACGGTCTAGGCTCGTGTAGGACAAAAACGTACAAACATGAATTTTTATTTATTTAAATTTCTTCATCTTTTGTATCGATCGATATCAATTTCAATCCCGGTTTTGCTTTTGAATTTGAAGAAAAAAAATACGTATATCCATCGTTTCAATCGTATATTTATTGTCATGCGTTCATACAAAAATCTTTTAGAAAAAACACTTTATTTTTTCTCAAATTTTCAAAATTTCTGTGCAAATTTTTAAATTTTTCTGTCTCTAGTAATTTTATTCGGACTATTATGGACATTTAAAAAATAAATTAGGTGAATCGGTCCAGCCGTTTTCAAGTGATGCACTTACCAAAGAAGAGCTTTTCATTTTCATTTATACAGACATTACATTTCATCAAGAATTATCATTGCATTAGTTTTATTTATTGCATGAATATAAATTTATAAGCCCAGGAGCTTAGAATTAACAAGGTAATGATTCGTTATTAACATATTGGACAGCTGTAACTCTCAAAAGGTGAAAATATCTATTAAATTTTATTTTATGACAGAAGACCATTTCAATTCCCAATCACATGGCGGAGTTCACTCAAAAAGAATATCCACCCTTATACGTCGAGATATGTACACACTAAACTCATATTTTTCAAAGAATTAGCTTGAAAATCGCAAAAGGTAGAAATTCGAGTATTCCATTACGTTACCAAGTCCCACCTAATCCCATCGACATCAATAAAAAGTCATAATGCAGCTCGATCAAGATAGGCGGACTGAACGACCTCGGGGGTTTTCGTCAGACTACGGAACGCTAACACGGTTATCCGGCTCGGTCGAGCGAGCGCCTACTGCGTTCGAGTTCCAAATTAAATAATATTTCCATGAAAATATACTCGCAATACGGGGATATTTGAAATTTCCTACAGTATTATTAATTTACCTCTACAAAACGAACACGCCTCATCAAATACGGGCGAGTGCCCGTTCCGTCGCTAAACAAAGAGCTGTCTTTGGTAAAGTTCGCATTACAAAGTAATCTCAGTTTATTAATCTATGTCTAGTAGGCTAACACAAATATACAGCGGCGTCGCAAAAATGTCTCATATTACAACTCTTGTTGACACGCCCGCGAATGGATGAAAGCTTTTAATATGACTTGTATGAGGCTAAACACAGTTTTTCCTTTGTACACGTCAAACAAAGAGGAACGTGGATATATGAAGCTATTTTTACGTATAACAAAGGGATTCGTTTATAAAGCAGATGATAAGAGTGAGTTTTGTATATTGAACATTTTTAAGAGATTAGTAAATTAAATTAAAATTTCAGATCAACGTAATCACTGTAAAATCGAAATACGAACCGTATAGACGCTTTCTTAAGATTAATTCTCAGGTAAAAAAAACAAATGTGTTTTTTTACTCCAATTTGAAATAACATTCTTTACAGCCTAAGTCATATATTAGATATAAGTCATTTAATTCAATTCTATATTCATTTGTTAGATATCGAGAGGGCGACAGCAACTAGGAATGTTAACGGGATTAGACCGAGATGGAGAGCAGAAATAGAATCCTAATCGAAATCGCAAAACGGGTCCAAGGACTTATTTGGACGACGACGGTGCCATGGGACGAGACCGTTATCGAATGAGACAGGATAATGCGATGATATAGGATGCATTGAAGTTAAGCGTAACTTAAGCGTAAAAGGTGGATATCCAGTTTTCGATTTGTTATTCCGTATCAGGAAAAATATTTTTTTCGCATACTACACCACCTGTTGTCAAATAAATAATTATAATAGAAATGAATATGTATTATAGAATAGTTATTATTTGAAAAAGAAAATGTGTAACGTAGCCACCTAAGGTTATTGGTGTGATATCAGTTGATATCGTTGCAGTTTTAAATAAGATACCATAGAACAGCAAATAATAAAATGAAATAGCTCTAGGATACAAAACATTTACTAAGGGAAAAATTAATCAAATATACATTATTTTTTAATTATTCAATAAACCACGGTAATGTTGAATTTATTGAACAGACTTAATTTACTAAAGTGGGCTTAATCTATTAAATGTTTTGAATGTGCCAATAATATGGTCTGTATATAGATTTTCCTGGCTTATTATCCTCTGATTTCTTTCTCACTGCATCTTTTAAAGCGCGCTTTTCGCTTATATTTGTTCTTATGTACCTATATTTTAAGGACACTCCACACGTATAATGTAGATACCTAAACTTCACAATATTTTTTTCTCTCCTGTTTCTCATACCATAACAAACATTTGCCATCCTTCGTAAGTTTAGAAATCGCAACGAAGCTATTACGAACAGCTAAATGCGTTCGCCGCTAAATGCTTTTGCTGTCCATAACAGTCAGATCCTATTAATTTTACTTTATCCATTTACTGTCCCTCCGGCGCATCTCTTAGGTTTACAGTCGAAAAAGAGGTAAACTACAAACGAAAACTGAAATTAGTAGAGGCATCGTTAGAAAACTCCGAGTATTAAAACGTATAGAATTGGTATATTTATGTTTTGTACTACTTTCAATATCTACCTTTACGAATAGATAGAATAGCGAATATTCTGAGCCAAATGTTGAGTCAAGTACACGGCTTGCAACTAAGTAAATGAACATATTGCTTATATTTACCCAGTAAGTTATCCAACTTGGAAGTTTGACGTTTTAGCTTATAACTTAGCTAGGCTTATAAGCCTACCTAAGTTCTTTTAGTCGGTCAGGTAGGTCTAAAAGTACTTTAGAGCTTAATTACTCTTCTATGTATTCTGAATACTGTAATTTATGTGATTCAAACTATTTAGCAGAAATTATAGAATAATAAAAAAATGGCTTAACTTTCAAAAGTTGACAAAACTAGGAATGAAAATGAAATTTTAATTTTTTTCCAAAAATTACTAAGCTTTGTACATAACGTATGATTATCTTCCTAAGGGTTGAATATATTAAGCTATGTAAAAGTTTTACACTATGTTAAATATTCAATTACTAGAAAAAAAGATTTTATGTTTTACCAAGTAAAGTACGAATAAGTTCATTGTTAGTACGCTCTTAGTAGAGCGTAATGATTCCATTAATATTATATTCTTGGTGCAATAATGACTTTACTCGTGTATAAGTAAATAAAATGATCGAACAATGTTGTGAGTTGTCGTTTATGCGGTCAGTTTGAAAACTGACTTCGATAGTTGACAATAGAATTAGGTAATGCAAATTACGGTAATTCATTACTAGATATCTGAATAAAAGCGACACGTACACACGTCCTGCCATTTTTCGATCCCTTGTGAATGCCCATTATCGGTTTATTGGTTGATTGTTGATTACAAAATTATATTTGAAGTAAAAGTTTATAGCGCGGACTAAGAATGCAAGAGCTGTCTCTCAAATGCCTTGCGTGAGCGGACGACCAGGTAATCTTCGCTTTGACGCCGCCTCGAGCTGCAGGAGATGGTAACTAAAATTAACGATTCTGTTAACAAAAGAGGTATGAAAGTAAATTAAAAAAATAAATGTAAGGGTGATGTTAGAATACTGTGTGTTTTAAAAGAAGATGTACTGACCAAAGTAGAAAATACATGTTGCGGTGGTTTGACCGTCCACAAAGGGTAAAAGAAAGTAGACTGACAAAACAACTCTATAGAGCAAATATTTGTGAAGAAAAGGTCGACAATGGTCGCTCTCAAAATACTATGCAGACCAAATTGGTGGCATATTAAAGAAGTGCTAAATTCTAAGCACCCAAAACCGATGAGCTTGCATGAGATAATTGATGGATGTCAGCAAAGCAAGAGATATATGCAAAGATCATACCATGTAGAAAGCCTCTGCCTGCCCTTTTTGGAAATAGGCCTGAATTATTTTTCGGGAATTAGCGGGTTAAGAGATTCGCTGGATTCGCTGATCACGAATTTGTTGTAAAAAATTTTTTTTGACAACAAATTCGTGATCAGCGATCAAAAAATTTTTTTGACAACAAATTCGCGATCAGTGATCAAAAATTTTTTTGACAACAAATTCGTGATCAGCGACCTCAAAAACCCCTATAGAGATGTATTCTTTATAGCAAAGATGCATTATACCAAGTACGCGCCGTAATTTACCAAAAGTTGAAAATTCGAGTTTTTTTCCAAAAATCGCCTCGCTCACCAGAATTGACCAAATTAAGTCCAGTTGCCTGCATTCGAAAGAGGACGATTGCCGCTATCTATACTATACAGCACTCCTCGGGATAATGAAAACAACCCTAAAAATTAGAGGGTTGAATCTTGAAAATGACGCGTTTTTCACGACTTTTTCGCATTTAAACCTAAAATTCACATGTTTTTACTTGACCAAAAAATCTGAAAAAATTTAGGGGACTTCCACACATCCAAAACAAATTTTTAATTGCGTTTAAAACATTTAAAAATAAATGAAACTGGTTGAAAAAAATAAAAATCACAAAAAATAATATTTTTCGCGATTACTGTGTTTTCGTTTGGGGTTGTAATGTCGGTAAAAAGCTTATACTGCTTGTTTTTCGACCCTCTTCAAGATTTTTAGAACGATTTTACCAGATTCGGTGGGGGCCGCCAGACCCCCCTTAACCCGCTACCCCCTTTATTATTAAAAATTTGTACTCCGCTTTCTCTTTTTCTGATTAGAGACCATATTGAGGGACATCCTTAATAACACTAGCATCAGCTGTTGGCTTATAGTCTGGATAAATTAGTGCAAAGAAGTATACGTGAAGAAGATTGTATTATATTTTTCATTTAAGGAGGACAACATGAATAGTTATATGTGGCATTGTAAATATAAAGTGCCGACGCCAATTGAGTTCATGTAAGGTTTGTCTCCAATGTAAAAACAACTTCCGTTTCTATGAGTTTTTATGTCAATCGTAATAATTTTTTTTAGTAATCAGTAACACTGGAGTTTGGAAATAGAAAAATTATTTGAGTTAGTTGAGATGAATAACTTTGTCTATTTTAATAGATAAAAGGATGTTTGTCAAGGAAATGAAATAAAATGGTCACAAATTGTTTTCCTAAAACCATTATAATATATTAACTTTTTTAATTTAATTGTATGAAAGTTTGGTTTTTATATTGGAAATCGTGAATATTAATACGAATTTATGAAGATTCGTTTACACTTAGATCGAATTGTATGTGTATTGTATCTGACAGTACCTAAAAAGCTGGATCTGAATAAAATGCATTTGAATAAGGTGTGATTCAAAGTGATTCAATTCTTTTTTAAAACTATTTTTAAAAATATACATTTATTGTAGTTTAAAATGCTAATACGTTAACTGTGTAATACATTTATAAATGCCCGTCTCACAATTAGAGTTCGAAAATTATTGTAATATTGCTATTTTATAAAATAATAAATTTCTTCGAAATGTAAAAAAGACCTACGTAATCACAATTATTTTAGGCGTAAGTGACAATAAAATATATGAATTTTTTTTTATGAGAAAAAGATAAGTATGGAAACATAAAAACACGTAGGAATTAACTTTTGGCGGGAACAACGAAAAATAACTCCTCCAAGTGTCTGATACTCAACGACTTCAATTGAATTTGAACGATAAACCCGATTTCAGAATCAATTTCAGGATCAGAACCAAATTTGGGACAGAAAAATCTGTTTCGCCCATTTTGTCTGACGTACATTTTCTTAACATTCTCGCCCATCACCCCATTCTCGTCGAACATTGTTGCTTAGCTCAGAGTGACTAATTAGTCTGAGTGTGCACATCGATATCGATCTATTTCAAATTCTGTAACGTGCACGGACGCCGTTTTATTAGCGAGCGACGGTCCGACGTCGTGACGCGGGTCGGCGCGTAAATCATCTCGGAGCGATGCCCCTGTCGTGGCGCGCCTCGTGATAAACAGCACGGAACCCCGAGTCCGACGTATATTATTCAAGCCTGCCCTTGGACTGTTGCGTCGTATCGAACGGCAACTTTACCGCCCGATCCAGACGGTACGTGTCGGTGCTATCGGGCCAATTTAGGGTGTTGGCGTTGGTGATCGGCGAGTTTGTGTGTCAAACTCACTTTCGCTCAGGATAGTTTGAGCAATATGAAAATTTGTGTATTGTTTTGAAAACTACACAAGTACGTCCGCCTGTTGAATGGATCAGCCTTGTGCACTTACAGTCCACATGATTTTTTACGTCATTTATGGCTATAATCCAGAGAATTATGCAAATTTATATTATTTTAGTTAGCAGGAAAAACGTTGTCGGTTTATTATTCTAGAAATGTTTTTAATTTCTCGTATCAGATTAATTATAAGTAATAACACTTTCAAAGTTTTTGACTCGTAAATTTAAAATGAAAAGGCGAAGAAAGGATATCAATTATTAATATTTTTTTAATTGTCGGATATTGAATACCAATCTGAACAAAAAAAAGAAAAAAATGGTTTTAAGATTCATATCAAACTTAAATTAGTAATTTATTTTTGTCAAATATTCCTACACACAGCGTATAAAATCAAATCAAATTAAAAATAGTTTTATGTCGTAGGTAATAGAAATTACAATTGAAATGCATTATACTCGATTGTTTTCGACATTAACATTACCACCCATTCCAAATGTTGATTGACCATGAGAAGAATAGGCAAGGAACTCATGGTTTCCTTTTTTTTACTTGTCGGTACAACATACTGAATAATAAATAATTTACTACAACACAAAATATTAATGTAAAGAAACTTGATAGTCGAGCAGTTCAATCCCATGGGTTTTTCTTTTTAAGATATTCAGACACGGTATAATAATCCTTGCCATATAGCTTCTGCTTAGCGAAAAGCTTAAAAATCTAAAATGGAAAATTTTAAATTTCAGCTGGGATCTTATTATAAAAGCGCACACATTGCCCCTTAAATGATTTGTCAACTTTCCTGAGACGGGTCTTATGAGCAGCAAGATCATTCTTATGTCTAGTGTCGATGTTATGGATGTCGCTCTATTTTTGGAACAATTCTATTTATATCTTGACATATAGCAGGTTTTAGTATATATTAAAAAATCAATACAAGTTTTTATTTAAAGTGTACTCATTAAATTATTTAAAAAAAATCTATTCTATGACCACATTTAAACGAGCACTATAACTTTTAGAATTTCACAAAATTTCAGGTGACTGGTAGTAATATTTACTATCATCCTGGTACATAGTTGCACATCGAGGTCTTGTCATGAGAATTTTTCGGTCTTTTAATTAATAAAAACTACGTAGGACCTTATTTGAAGTGAACAATAAAAATGTATCATGTAGTTATATGACGTAGTCCAAGAATAGATATACTCGTATTCAATTTGTACTAGACCTAATTTAGTACGACTTTTCTGCCCTGCGAGCACTGAGGCATTGGTATTTACGTCCTTATGATTAGCCACGAAAGCCGATACATAAAAATGTAGACTGACCGAGAATCGAATCACCTACGGCACACCTATCGTTTTCACAGCGATCAGAATCTTAAAAGTTACGGGGACTATCGGTCGTGATCTTTTGCCATTTAAATTTTAAAGCACTACTAGATAGAAATTATTTTTTTTATAATTATTGCTAGCATTATATAACTTTTGTACGGCAAAATATAAGTAGGAATAAGATCTATATAACTTTTTACTTAAGAATCAACGTTTCGTGTATGATCTTCGATTTTCTCTGGGGACTTATAAAAGTTGATTTGAATTCGAGACGGTAAAAATTTATTACAATGTTTACTTCTTAGGATCCCTCGGCGAAAATAGCTGAACAGAAATCCAATGTTCTCGCACAATTCCTTGTCTGTGTATTTCTGGTTCTAAACTGTTTTATATTGTTGCGTGTATAGTTTCTACAGTTTGCATTAAAAGTTTAAACAAAACAATACAAGGTACAATTTTTTGTTTAGATAAGTAATTTATAATTCAATTAAACCTTTATACATCTAATTTTTTAATGAAAAAACAATAAAAATATTGAGTTTCATTCTTGACTATGCCTTCTATAATATTGAAACTAAATTAAAAAAAAGTATGAATAATATACATGAAGGTGAAAATTAATTTAATGATAAGACAAAGCTCAAATTTGATGTCTGTTGTAGTATAATTTTATTATAAAGCTTGTTTGCAAGTCTAGAAGGCCGTTTTTAAATCGAAAGTATGAGAAATATTCTTACAATTAGTCAGCCTGTGATGCTTGGTTAATGTTAAATGTTAGTATACATATAACAATAAGTATAAATGTAACAAAAATTACTGGAATGCATTTTTCTATTATCTGAACATTTACAACGATGTCCATTTTATGTGCTATTTATAAAATTTCGCAGTTTTATCGAATATTGAATTGATTTTTTTTAAAAGGAAAATTTGACGATGGTTTGTAACATTTGTATCTGTTGGTATTTTATATTAAAAGCGAACGCCGAACCACTTAAAGAAAAAAGCAATCGCACTTGACCGACTTGAACGACTTGGTTGTTCCGATGGCATGCGGAGATCGAAGCCGATTTTACGATTTGGATCATTCAGCGAGAACAATGGCCTACACGCTGTACATTGATTGTTTACTTCCACAGAGCCAACAGCACAGCCGAGAAATAGTATTGGAAATTACTTCTAGAGAATTTTCGAATGAAGTTCGATGTATGGTGAATAAAATACACCGAACTTCATTCGAAAATTCTCTAGAAGTTTCGAAAAATTCTCTAGAACTAAAGTTCGTTAATGGTCGACTTTTCGTATCCCCGCTCCAATAATCTTTTTATAAATCAAGAATAAAAAATTGTATAACAAAACTATGTTTTATTAATCACTATTCATGATAAAGGATTTGTTGACTTTTTATTAAGTAATGATCACTGAGTACTATTTTTAAAAGACATCACGTTATTGGCCGACCGACTAGAAACTGGTTTTAAATATAAAATTTAAAACTTGGTTAAAAAACACCTAATCAGGTAGAATTTAATCATTATCTGCTAAAGATTATAAGACGATTACTTAATTATGTCAAATGAATAAAGTAATGTTTCTTAGCTATACTAATGATTTTTAATTAAACAATTATTCATTAACCAATCTTTTAATACCCTTATCAATAATGATATTTTTAATGTAATAAATACTAAGAAACTTTCATTCAAAATGAGCATTCTAAAAGGAAAAAATATCGTTATTAAATAAAAAAAAAAGAATAGGAATAGTATAACTTTGAAAAAATATTTTTTTGAAGTTGCATATGCATATAAATACATACCAACACATAAGAATACTTATGCAAATAATTCATATGTATATTCTCTGTTCAAATGTTCAAGATTGTTCGGATAATAGTATAAAGCACATGGGTAAAATCATTTGCTGAGCCTTATTTTATTTATTTTTTATAAAAATTTGCTTATATGAATGAAATAATAATTTTTGTATTACAAGATTCATCGATCTCCATACATGCAATAAATAGCAACCGTGATAGTTTTATATTCTCCATATGTGTTGTATGATAAATTAAATACGATATTTGTGTTCTTATATTAGAAAATTATAGGATTCAATGGATCACAATCAATGTTTTTCAATTAGGATTTTTTTAAAAAGGTGCGACTTCGCAAACCTATATTAAGAGCTGACTACGAAACCAACTCGTTGGGTCGACAAGAGTTCGACCGAAGCCTCGCTAGAAAATCCTTAAGCAAAAGACTCCCTAATAAAAGGAAATGCTATCGCCCGTAATATGTAGGTTTAATTAAGTAAGGTTCAGATGGTTAGCGAAATCGTAGTTAGGTATCCGAGTGTGGAGACAACGGGGCCGCTTATTGCCATATTGTCAGAAGTGATTTCGTATTTCGCAGTCATAGTCGTCTAAAAGGTATCTAAAATTCATAACAACGTTTTTTGAAGTTTCAGATATCGCCCGCAGGGTCAATCATAGTGTTCGTTTTGTTTAAATGTTATTTTAATGTATTAAAATATTATAAGCGAACGAGTCTGTAGAAAATGTATGGCACTTTATATTACCAAGCGCCTGTTAAGCTCTAAACATTTTGTCCTTACGTGTTGTCCACCTGCTATCTTCACTCCTTCAAAATGGATTCGTAATGTTCTTGGAAATTTCATATGGAGGGTACGTGAAACTATAAGTTTGAGAAACCCTGTTTATAAAACGTAGCACTACCAAGTGGAAAGAGAGCTACTCAAATTAAAGGTTTATAGTTTTAATCGATTTGTTATTTAAATAAATGCTAATAGCAACAGTGTCCTGAGGCTTCCGCAAGAAAATATTTTTAATTGCTAGTTTTTTTTTTTGCAAAACTTTAAACTATCCGAACTTTGAAAATCTTCAATTAACATATCATAGAATAAAAAGAATGTCCTACCATACGTCGATCAACATTAAGTTCGATACTCCAACTAAAAACATCAGTTTGTAATCACAAAAAGATTTTTCTATGTGTTTTAAATAGAAATTAACAATAATTGGATTTACTTGTACTTTGAGTTTGTGCTTTTTACAAAATTTGAAGATTCCAGGTCAAATGAAAGTACCATATAGGATGTGAGCAATTAGTGTGATTTTATCAAAATATTGACAAAATGGCCGTATTTTTGATTGCGTTGATTTTTAACCACTCCAAGGAATCGTACATCTTAGTATTTTATGTAAGTTTCAGCTCATATTTCTGTCTATTCACAGACAGTCAGATGAACAATAGAGTGGTATTATAAATTAGCTATTTTTCCTCTAGTGGCACGGAACCTCAAAAGGCAGACGCGGCGCCGCGCCGGCGCTGACGCGCCGCGCCGCCCCTCACGGCGCGCTTATCGGCTTCCGTTCCTTTCCGCCAAATATAATTCATTATTGTATCTCTGCAGATATAATAATATCTACTATTACCACAATTTAACAAAGAGATAAGACTTGTTCGTGTGTGAAAGTAAATTTGTAAACCAGTAAATGGAATCTGAAAAATTCTTCTATTAGAGAATTCTAAAATACCTCAATATTTCTTTATCGAGATCATTGAGAATAGCTTATCTTTTTTTTTTTGCTTAACTAAAAATAAACGTACGTTTTGAATTTTCTTTAATAGCATACGAAAATTGTTTATTAGATACCAAAAAAAATTCTAGATTCTTAAAAAGATTAGTTTAGATCAAATTATTTTGGTGCAGTGCAGTTTTTTTTTGTCATGTAATATCAATGCGTTTAAGGTTCTCTACACTATCTGCTTTTAAACTGACTTTAAACGAAAAGTCACTTTTAAAGTTAATTTACCATTTCACGTTCTTCTTTTAGGGTTTTTTAACCCTAACAACTTTTCAAAGGTGGTGCGAAGATTTTATTTTATAAGTGACTTTTTGTTAGAAGTCAATTTAAAAGAAGATGGTGGAAAAGGCTATTATACATTTTGGATAGAGTAAGGCAATTTATATTAAATTGAAATTGTAGGACTTTCGAACGCTCCAATATTTTTGAGAGCACGAGACTTCTTCCTTCAACTTTTCTGTTCTCTCAATGTAGTTCAATTGGGCAATTTCATCAACACTGGCTAGTTTTAGGGGCAATCCTACCGAAGTGGTAGTAACTAAAAGTATTAATTATTAAAATTCAACTAACGCAAATTAGCCAAGAGGAAAATTGAATTGCTTGTGGGAATAGTTCCTTGTCCGTCAGTCCATTCGGCATATAAAATATACATTTTATATCAATTGGCTTATTATCAAAACCTAAATGCTACTTCCTAGTGACAATCGCGAAAATTGACTACAATCAATGTTTTATCGCAACAGTGTGTACTAAAAACTAATAATTGCAATTTCGGAGAAAATATAAACTGTTACCTTTAAGTTTGTAAACTGGATGAAAATTAAACATTAAGAAAAACTAAAGTGAAATGTAAAGGAAAGTAAGTCGAAAAAATCTACATTTTCTTTCCAAAAATATAAAAAAAAATACTAAAATCATAAACGAGCTTGCCAAATGTAATTTTCAAGGAATTAAACAAAATTAACTAGAGATAACCGACCAAACAGCGAACCGTGAACGTACAACGAGACTGTCATCTACATTTGAAATTGATATACAAAAATTTATAATAAAATATGATGTGGCCAACCTTACAATGCCTAAAAAGTATAAATAATAGTTTTATAGACTTTGATAAATTGAGAAATTTGTATTATAATTGAAAATGCTGTAGGCATGCGCAAGTTCCCTTTTCAGTTAATTCAATAAAGTGTCAATTTTAAAAATGCACTGGACGAGTAGCTGCTAGATTTCACTAAGAGACAATTTTGGTCGATAATTGTATACGAATCTTCGTTTCTATTGCATCGACTAGCATGTTTACATAATTGCTAGAGCGACATTCTGCGAGAATTCAGAGAATGCTACGAATCGACAATTCGTGTGATAATGACAGTTAACTCATATAAATTCCGCAGTAGTGTAGCCATGTGTAACAGCTTCATGGATACACCATCGATGATTAACATTATGATATATCAGCACGATAAGCTTATAGATAAAATACATTTTTAGGATACTTATTAATGTCAGTATAATAAATTAGATAGGGAATAAATTAAAACGGAATAAATTTAAAGATATGTACATAAACTTTTTAGACGTGTATAGGCATAATCGATTTTTCTAATATTCAACCATAGATGAACCTCTATAAAATCTATACCCTTTAAATCATTGAAAAATCCTTATGGTTTATGCGTAATTACAGTTGATTGTTATTAAAAATATATCGATAAGTAAATCAATTATGGCAAAATTCTCTGTTGATAAAGCAAAGGTGAAGTTGCGTGTACGAACCTAGCTCTGTGCATCCATAAACAACCTTCGGGATGATTACTTATCTGCATTTACTTCAACTGTAAAGCGATATATCGGAAGGGAATCCCATATTTCAAATAATCTCCACTTAAAACTTTCACAAGCGTGTGAAGTTCTCAAACTACATCGGGTCCAAGCGGGAACTAATTATATGTTAATGGCATCATTTCAGACGAGACTTAATTTGGATTCAGTAAAGTAAACGAATGTGCGTAGAAGACGGAACATTTAAATAGCCATTTCGTTAAATTTGATTAGTCACAAAAAGAAAATCTACTTAAGTCCTTAAACAAATGCACAAACGTACAGTCAAAAGCAAACAAAAATCTGCTTAAGGTTTTATTTTATATATAAACGTAGATGACTTTTTTTGATGCATACGACTTTTCTGCAGAAAATTTCTGAGTTTTTCTGCTGATATGTTGCATATTGTGTTCTGATAAAGAACAAATATCATTATTCCAAAACCTACAACTTGCTTTTTAAATTGTGATACTTCTTTTTCTCCACTTTTGAGAGTATATACGTTCCATCTAACTAGTATTTTACGAAATAAGTGTGAAAGGTAGGTCATATTAAGCAAGCAATTTTATTTACTGTGCAATCGGATTATTTTTAAAAAATGTTATAAAATCTTCAAAAGTGCGAGATAAGGGCTCTGAAGTTTAATAATTGTTTTAATATTATAACCGAATAACCGTACACTGAAAACAAGGATAATAATATAAAGTTTGAACACTCACTAGTTTTTCTACCTTTTAATTTTAAAATGAGCCTTTTATTTCGTAAACATATTTTATTTTGGATCATCTTCTTGCAGACTTTTTTATTTTGATGAATGTCTAATTATTTGTTCTTGAAAATTCTGCAGGTAAAGCAGATCAGTTTTTTTTTTTGTTATTGTGGAAGACTTGGGGTTTTGTTAGAGAATTTAATAAAAATTATAAAGGTTATAAAAATTTGAAGGGTTTCAGAGTTCTAATTTAATATGTTTTAAGAATTATTTGCATTTTATTTATGCATATTACGTATAAAAAAGTTCAAAAATAAGAAATATTAAATAGAAATAATTGTATGCATTTGTATTTTTTTCTTACAAAAAAATTAAATTGCACATTCGTATTTTTTCTGTAAATGAGCCGTTCATTAAACATATCGAAAATGAAACAAATTTGCTCACGATACGTAAGTTGTCACACGATAGCTAACCTAGTATACACTCTTAACGGAATCATGACAGGTTAACGGTAATCGTGAAGGATTACTGTTAACCTGTCACGACTTTAACGAATTTGTTTATCTACATTCATGCATATACGCAAATAAATGACTACGTACTTGTGTTAGTACAAAATCTCAATAAAGTATACTTTTTGTTACCAAATTAGTGTTATAACTCTAGTTAAAGACGTTTTTTTGTAAGTACAGATGTAAGTTTTATAAGTCCACTTAAGTGGTTCTACTTGTTATCTTGTGTATAATGTTACAAGCAAATATGATTGCGTTTAAATTAATTTTTTTTGCTCATTTAGTCACCTCTGAACAACATTGTCTTAATTTTATGTTCACAGACAACCTGATATAAAAGAGTTTTAGTTTACACTTATTGAAAAATATGTCAATGACAAGCTATATATACTGCACTGGACATATTTCTTTATGCATTTCTTTGCATTCAAAGCAATATTAATAATTCTTAACGTGATAACATCTTATAAATCGATGAACGCCGGCTGCATGCACGAAAAAACATGACTCATTGTCACGTTCCGCCTGAGCCGAGCGTGCAAGCGAGAACGCGGAACAAGCGATAAAGAGGCACAATCGGCCTAATTATTGTGACGCATATCTTTTTCACTCCATCATTCGATGGAGTGAAAATCTCTCTCATGGGATATCACTTCATGATGATACAAAATAATTATCATTACTAGATGATACATAATAATGATAATTCAGTGATAATAATTCAATTCAATTCATAAACGTATGCAATTTTTTGACTGACTGAATGACTTTACAGACAACTAATTTTTTTTTTGGAAATGACTATTAGCCGCAGTCATCATTAATATGGAAATTTTCTTATGTTTCTAATGATCAAATAAAAAATATCATGTTCGTCGATGAAAGCTCACGTATTCGACCCAATTTCCCTTCTTTCACGAACGAGAAATATAATTCAGTAAGAAAGACGAGACACTGATATTCTCACAAACAGTATATTACGTATTACATTATACAAGTTTAAGGGCATCCGATATTAAATATGATTGCAGTAATTAATATAATGGACAATACCAAAATTTCTAATTCTAGTACATAATTGATTAAATAGAACATTGTAACGAATACGTTTATCAATTAGAGATCTTAGAAGAGAATAAGAGAAGACTTAAAATCGTCAGTTACAAAAAGTCCCTTATTGTTAAATTTACGGCAAAAGCATTATTTTGAGTCAACTGGCCTCAAACGTATGTGCAGGAAAAGACAAATAGTAATCTGTGTAAATGTTTGATCTGAATTATTTAGTTAAAGACAAAGTAAAAATAAATGAAAAAAATAATGCATATAAGATAAATATGCAATGAAGTCGTGTAAATGGTTTTAATATATTATCATTAAATTATTTATATCAGTGTATTATTATGAAAATATTATGTGGAAAAAGAAAGCGAATATGAAGAATCGAACCCTTTTTTTCTTATCGGGAAAATAACACAGACAACAAGAATAAAAAGCTATGCATAAAAGCAGAAATCTCTTTTTGGAATTTGAAAAGGACGAAAATTGCCTTCGTAAAAGTTCATGCATATAAACGAAATGGAAACTTAAAAGCGGTTTGAACACAAATGACACATTGATTTTATTCAAGGTTTAAGGACTGCACAAAAGAAATCGATTAGGTTTTTGAACATTTTGTATCGATTCGGAGAACTTTTATGTTCGACAATACGATATTTTATAATATGCTCAGGGGCTGTAATTGGACACGTGAATTTTACTCTTGTTCAATGAAATTGGTTAGAAAATTAAATGTCTTTGTGCGCTTGAAACATCTGCGAGTTTCATCCTATAGCTTTATTATTAATTTATTTCATATATTAATTTTAATAAATTATCGGTACATGCCAATCATTTAATCAAATTCCATTTTTACAATAGTGAAATAATAACGAAATATTTATTAATATTAATAAAAAATCTTCATTATCTTCAAACAATAAACAACCATTTTTAATGTAGATACTCAATGAAGTGATTAGAAAATAAGTATTAGACTAATAAAACATTTGTCACAACTTTTAAGCATTACTATCAGAACCGAATTTATTCGCTTTGCGCTTGAAGGCGACGGTGACTATTGTAGGTTGAATTTGTGAATTTGGCAAATGTAAAGCACGCGGTTAACTATATTGACAAACATTTTCCTAAGATTTTGACGCAAATTTCATTGTGTGTAAAAAAGTCTAAGTAAAACAATTCAATTTCTAAAATATCATTCTCTATATTCGGTTAATCGCACTAATGATGCTGGATAGCCAAACTAATTGTGTTTTAGAAGCGATTTTCATTGTTCTGATGGACTAGATACATTTTTGATTGCGAGAGATTTCTCTTAAATATATATATATATAATGCATACAATATTAGCTTTTCCCGCAGCTCCCGCATAGGCATAATATGAATTCCTTTATCTTGTATATCGCTCCATCACGAAAAAAATGTCTCGACCTAAATCCAGCTTTTAATTCCGACTCTGGTCTTGATTTAAAGAAAAAATGTTAAACAATAACACACTAGGAAGAGCAAGCGAAGTCGACTGATGGATTATATCCCTTCGCTCGTTCGCTCTCAGAGGAAGAAAAACATGTTAGATATAGTCCCCATTTAGAACTTTACTGAAACACAGTGCACAATAGTATATTAATTGTAATTTTACCATGTTTACAATTGAATAGCTAAAATTGTAAGGTACATATTAGTCGCTTGCTTGCAATATCATGCGACATGCAATCCGCGGCTGAAGATTGAATCTGTTCTTTACTTACAAATTCTCATTCAAAGTATTATATTATAATTTAAAAAAGTTGCTTGTATTGTCTTATTATGATGATTTATCAAATACTTAACCAAGTCTTAAAATTTTAATTTATCCTAAATCCTAATCAATTAGTGTGCAATTGCTACGTACGTATCGTGCCATTACAGCACATCCTCAGGAAAGGTTAGACTATTACATCCAGCTTCTCGATTCATAATTCAATTTGTCGGATGAGCATTTCTAGTGGAAGAACAAATTAAGGATCAGCGATGGCTGCCATGCTGTATCTTATTGCATGTTACAAGCAAGCATCTAATTATAATTTGACGAGTAGTAACACGAATCACATTAGAATACATATGTATCACGTTCGTTTTCACAGAAGCCCATGACTGAATTGAGACATTCTTCGAATTCACGTCAATAATATACCTTTACCTTACTTTAAAGTACAAGTAGAGCTTTATAGGGCTCGTTCAACAACCTTAATAAGAATAATATGTCTACAATTATATAATTAAGTTTTCAGATTCTATTTGAGTACTTGCTACCTTAGTTTAAATCTAGTGGATTAATTGATCGTACAACGTATATATTTCTTCTCGACATCAACGAACTCGTACAAAATTTAAAATGATTAAGGCGAAAATTGCTTGAAATACATTATCCGTATTCGTGAACACGCCTGCATTAAGGCAATCATGTCAGATAAAGATCAAACTTGGCGATACCTGAGACCCGATCGGGGAGAGATTTCCGCACGGCGGGCAATAGAGCCTTTTCAAGCCCACTAAAAGCCTAATCAGTTATAGAGACGCCATTAATTTCTTGTTTCAGACGCGAGTTTCGCTCTGATCCATTAAGAGGAACGTGCGAAAGGGCCCGCTTGGATTTATGTGAGGCCATTAAATCACTCCACGCACCATACGCCGAACATACAAACACCTTGCGGAGAAAACTGTTGTTTTTCGTGTGATAACTCCTGCAGGAACATAAAATGGAAAAACGATTGGGTTAAAGCCTTTTTGACGTTTAATACTAAAAGTTACGGAAAAGCCATAAATACTTTAATATTGAACTGGCTCTATTTTAATGATAATAAATACCCGTACCTAATATCGGTCTAGATAACGACAAAATAAAAGTGATGGTTTTAGATTATAATCTGTGATGATATAGAGCTTACATTATTTCTCGGATTATATAGTTCCTAAGTTACTCTCAAATATAGTGATTTTCATGTTATAACAGTTTTAGGTCCTAGTTTGTAATAAATTAGGAAGATGATATTTTTTTAATTTTACGTATTGAATCAAGTAATATTCATCATAATTAGTAATAAAATATATGTATTTTAGTTCTGATTGACAGGTTTTAGCGTTCATTACTCGATGGCGATTGGGGGGGCTAGTTGTAAGATCGGCGCTGTTCATTAGCGTTGTCGTCAATAAAATATATATACTTATAGTAAAGGTAAGATAGTAAAGTTTGGGTCCGCGACAACTAAACATAGTCTGTGAAGCACGCGACTAATATTTCCGTTTAATATAATTTGAAAGTGGTCACCATTTGTACAAAGTTCCTGTACGGGTAAGTATATTTTAGGCGTTGTCATTTCGAAACTACCTCTTTTCATCGGAATCGAAACCTGTTTTTCGCCTCCTCCCAGAGATAACTGTATTAATGCGATGTGTACGCACAGGCTGAAATGTAGGTTCTGAAAGGCTACGTTAAACGGGGTAAATAATAAAGACAGAGACAACGGCTCTCCGATGACACGCTCTATTGACCGTTCCTCCGCTTTTTTTGTTTTTTCGTATCGTTGACCCTTTTATTAAATTGTCGGGAGTTTCCTTTAAATTGTTTCGTCTTTTTTTTTCCTTTTGTTTTATAAACGTAACGAAATATCTACGTTTGTCTGATTTCACGCAACCCTTTAGTTTTGCCTGCCGATATTTCAATCCGTCCACTCTTGTTGCCTAATTTATGATTAATTTTAGTCTAGAATCTTTTTTCTCTTCATCGTCAGTGAATAACGTGAATTGTGTTGATATACTTACCATGAGCATCTTTTTTTTTTAAATGCAATATTTCAAAATTAAATATGAAATTATACATAAAATCATATTTTTATTATACTTTAATTATTTTACCCGTAACCGTATCATTAGTGTCGATATTTCAATGAAAAAAGCAAATGAAACAAAATAGAACATATAAAAGATTACTTTATTGGTCTCGGCTCTGTGTAAGTTTCCGCGAAGCATACCAGTATGTGGATTGTCCCAACGACCTGACAAACAATAATGGAATTCACAAGAAAGAAAAGTGTGCAATTTCCAGCGCATGACTTTATTAAAGGGGTGGGATGGAGGGCTGAGGCAGAATATTCCATTTGGTGAGTGCGGCGATATACCAAGCATTTTTAACCCTGTATCGCCGACTGGCGATGTGAGAAAGGTGGTACGTTAATTTTTTTTAATTACTGTTGCGCTGGTTAGCATTACGAAAGTGGTGATATGTTAAATGTTTCTTCTCACTATAGCACCGGTGGGTATTAAAAAAAGTGGTCATACGTTAAATATTTTTGCCTACTATAAGACGAGAGGGTGAAATAAGAAAGGCGATATGTTAAATACTTCTACTCCCTGTAGCATCGCTAGGCAGGACGAAAGTGGTGATATTGCTAAAGCGAGCGAGAGTTGTGTTATATAATTTTATCAACTGCGGTATTAACGGATATGGCGATGATAAAACCCACGATTGCCCATAATTAAATGAGAACTGTGAATAAATAAATATGTCAGGCATTCGTGTAACAAATAAAACCTTACATAATTCGGACACGTGATTTGTGTTGGAAGCGTTTTCTATACATTATTTATTTTTAGACTTGGCGGCTTACAATAATATTTTAGTGAGGTAAATACGCACTGACATAACTAATGTGTTTTTCATTCAATCGCAATACAATGACGATAACACTAAAAGTTATTTATTGTTCTTATAAGCGAACGATAAGGCGTCGTTGCTTTGTTATTTAACACCCTTTTACTAGTTGGTTTGGGGCTTTGACATCTCTCCGAATCTGACTCACATCATTAAGCTTACATTAGCTAGACAGACGATGGCAACGATTGGTTGCCATGGTAACTGTAAGATAGAGCTTTTAAATTTATACTTTATCACGTCATCTTAAGTATTCTATTTAAATACTGCCAGCATTTCGTCCGTTTTCAAACGAGAGGCATACCTATGTGCGTAATACAAATATTTATTTGTATGACATTTCCTATATATTGCATTTATTACAGATAGACGTAATATGCTTTCTAAATATATTCTTCAATAAATATCACACGTTTTCGAATAATAGATTCTATTTTATAAATTCAAACACTAATATAATTATACAACAATATTTTTTTAAACCACGTATTTCGACGATTACAGTTGCACTTTTGAAATAGGTGCCTGGTCGTGCGTGAGTAATCCTAATGCGTCATATGCGCACGAGTGAGCCAACATTGAACGTGGTTTTCTGTAGGTTTGAAATTTCCTTTGTTTTAGATAAATATTTATAAAATATCAGTTTATAAGATAACACTTTAATTAGAAATTAAAAAATACTTTTTCAATTTCATCTTCAAAATGTTTTTACAAAAGTGTCAATTTACTACGTGAATAATTAATATTACTAGACATATTTTAATTTTTCAAATGTCTATATGGAAAAAATTGAATGAAGTACCTAAAATATCGAAACAAAGTTACTTTCTAACGAGCACTCATATTTTATAGTCGACTGACAAGGTATTTAAGCTGTATAAAGTATTTCAGGCAACCTGTAATTTTGTTGAGCCACTACTTTGTGACTACTGAAAGCAATTGTTTCGTGAAGTTTCACTTTGGAACTACGGAATAGTTAATAGAAGTTGTTAAAAGTAAAAGGAAATTTTCATTTTACAACTATAGAAGTCTCTTTCTACGAAAAACAAAATGTTCGAATCAGTAAAACATTAAACTTTTTTAGGTTCTATATTAGCTTTATATTATTTGATGTTTAAAATAACTAGAATAAATGAGATTTGAGTAAAACAAATTCTTTTTTCGTGGTCAACAAAAGCTAATTAATTGGAAAGATCAGTATAAATAGTACAATCAACTCAATTATTGTTGTTATTTTATTTATTAATGAACTTTATTTATAATGTTAAAATGGTTATTATACATTTTTGCATAACAAAGCTTACGATATCTAAAATAAGAAGTATGTCTTCTAGATTCAACATAATCTAGAAGCCTTGTGACGGTCAAACGTAATTGGCTCGAGAGATTTTTTTTTAATTTAATTTTGTACTCTCCCTGTATGCCCAAAAAACTTCTTTTTTTTCAATATTATTGGTCGATATTTTTTATAATATGTTGAGGTTTGATGAAATATATGAACGACTAGCTGTGCCCGCGACTTCGTCCGCGTAGAAAAGTGACTTTGGGCAGCATTTTTGAACATGTTGAAGAGAGACCTAATCTCACTTCTGTTGTCGAGGATACAGCTCCTTCCACTTTTGATAACGAAGCAGGGAATGGCTAATTGGCCGCGTTGCATACCGAAACCACGAAATATTACTACTTTGGTAGTCACACTGTTTATTACAATACTGATTACAGAATATCGTTGATGCAAATGGATTAACGTTCTAAAAACGCAGAGTTTATCCCAGGCCTAGCTTATCAATACGGTGATTGACAGTCTAGTAAAATCAGCTTCTTTTTATAATGTCACAAAACGATTTTGTTCCATAGAATTTGTATGAGATTAGCAGCCTATGAGGTCATAGTCTGTTATAGTCAAATCAGTAAACAATTACACTCTGATTTGTAATTAAAAATTGATATTACAATAATAAACTAAACTCGAAAAATTAACTTAATCAGTTTAACTATTAACACGTATTAATCTAAAACAAACTATCCTATAATACAAAATGCCTAACCTATAACAAATACACGCAATATGTATTTACAAACCCTAAAATAGAAATAAATTAAAAAATGAAATGTAATTTTATCGAATGCCGTGCGCCTCCAGAATACGTGCGTTCGCTAGCCGCGGCCCTCGGCGCGCTTTATATACCCGCGCCAACAAACGTTCAGCAAGTTCAACGTGATTCATTAAATTGGCATAACTTTTTTATTTATCAACCGATTGACATGAAATAAACTTTAAATGTTAAGTGAAGCTTACCACAATATGTTACTGAAAACTCCATCTAGATAGGATAAGCCGTTTCTGAGATTAGCGTGCACAAACAAACAGACAAACAGACAAAAAATCCAAAAATCATTGTTTTGGGTTCTATTGCGTTAATAAAGGTCTCCTATAATATTTTTTCTCATATATCTTCAATGTACAGACAGCGACCCGTTACGTTTTTATTATATGTATAGATTAATAAAATTTACTTCTAAATACTTAAGCTTTATCTTGGCGTGACCTGTGCATACATTAAAAGCATATGGAATTAAATGTAGTTAGTAACTTTGCGGTAGAATGAATTTACAATGCAATAGTGCAATGGAAATGCAGAATATTTTTCTGGAGACATGTATGTACTATTATTAATATTTGCACCCATATAATTTATTTGACTGAGAACAAGCGAACAGTTGCAAAATCTATTCGTTAAAGATATCTAAGATCGTTGATTAGAGACACGAGCAGAGAAGATGGCGTGTGGATTCATAGTCTAAAATATTTTTTTTAAACCCCTAGAACTTCTAAAACACCTTTTTATTGTCAACATTTATCATTGAGCTGATGAAGCATACCTAAATTATCAAGCATATTATTTATTTCAACTACGGATGTAACGTACTATTTTATTTATTGTATTTAATTTGATTTCGATATTTTTCAAATGTGTTATTTTAAAGAATAAGAATAATTTATTTTTACGAATTCATGTTTCTTTTTATGTTTTCGAGATATTTTCTTAACTTATACTATTTACAATTTACACTTTCTTACAATTTGTCAAATTTCATTTTTTTTTTGTTATACGTGAGTAATTTGGATCTTTCTTCTTTAAAGAGCACATTTCAAAACATAAGATATTTTAATATATATATGTATATACAGTCATAATCTAATAGAAATTAATAACCCAAGTTTTATAATGCAAAAACAATTCGAATGCTGCCACTTATCCTGGCAAATAAGAATTGTTAAATACCTATAACGGCACATCCATTGCGATGTCTTCTTAATGAGAGATAAACGCTTAACTGACAAAGAAATATAAAATAAGTTCTATACGATTTAAGACTTAAATAAATTAAAATATTAGTAACCTTGTCCTTAACTCGAAGAAAAAAAACTGTGAACAACTTTGCACATTTCAGAGGATCAATAAAATATGAGCGGCCAGCCAAAGAGTATTAACGGATGCGAAGGATATTTCGCTCGCTTTCTGGCGTCTGGATTCCTTTTAGAATTGGATTCTTTTGAACTTTTTTTCTGACAGGACGTCAGAAAAAGTCTGACAGGTATGAGCTGAACTCGTATTGTTAACGTTCCGTACGCCATTCATTTGATATATATTGATATTATGTTTTGTTATTTGACTGACTTTCAAATCCTAATTCAAATGCATCTTTCTTCTACAGGTTATGAATGACACTTGAAGTACGTCACAATATTTTAAGAATTTACATCTTACTGTTTTTCCACTTTACCACGAGTTCGGATGGCAGTTTTCCATCAAGAAAAACGGTCAAGAAACTTGAGGGTAGCTCTTTTAAAATTTAAATATATTGTTTTATACAATCAAATAAATATAGATCTATAAAATAAAGAAACGCACCCGTGAGAATTGTAGCTGGTTATGTTTATAAATATTTGTTCTCTAAATATTAATAAATTATATAATACCCTTTCGTAACCAATATTTGTTTAATAACGATTTTAAATTTGTTGAAACCTAGATTATGCATATTTTTAGTGATATTATTGAACATGCGTCCACATAATCCCCTAAATGAACTCGTGATTGTATGTATTTACTCAACTAACATTTTATTTTCATATCGAATTAATACCGATCACTATTTTTCTCGCACATTTCTATATTCTTTTTTATATGTATCAAATTTTCATATATAAACTAAGATGACAGAATTAAGATCACAATTTCCTCAAACTAAGTTCTAAGTTATAATCTAGGAATAAGTTTGTTAATGGTCTGAACAGTCCGCTTTTGTAGCGCGAAAATTCTATCAATATAGTGCAAATTGACGGTGACCATGAAATTTTGAGAAAACCATCCTCAGATTAAATAAGGAAATACAGTAACTAATTTAATTTTATTATATTATATTTTATTACGCAATAATTAAAAGGAATAAAATTGATGATTCTCCAATATAATCAAGAAATTTTATTATTTATTGATTTTTGTGTTTTATCTTTTAATGTAAAAAATAAATCCTTATTTGAAGTTTCTAATTAAAGTGAAGAAAGCAAATCACACTTGTACAAACTATATCTTGGTATCTCACACGACGACCATGGTAAGAAATGTATTTGACCTCCCATTTTACCTCTCAAAATCTAATATCAAAATGCATTCACGTGTTATTCAGTAAGGACTGTATTATTTAGTTGTGCCAAACGTCAATCTTCTACATGAAATAATCTCTGAGGTTTACAGCTGTAAGAAACGGATTGGGATAGAGGTAATTTCATGTTTTTTATTTTTAAGACTTTTACAACATTTTTAGTACTTACTAAAAAATGCCAAAAATGTAGAGAAAATAATCAATTTCCCGCTATTTTCTGCAATTTTCACTGGATCAGTTTATTTATCTACTTTAGTTAAAGTTCTCAATATTTTTTTTCATATCCTAATAAAGACCAGATTATGCAATACTTTTTTTCGTATTTTATTATGTTTTATGTCGAGTTCTCTTTTTTTATCTTTTTTTCTTGTAAGCAAAATTAAAATCGATAGTTCGGAACAGGGATCTTTGTAAAGAGCGAACAAGGTTGTTGAATAAATATTACGTTAGAAAATTAAACGAAACGGAGTAAAAGGAAAAAGCATGCATAATTCGCAAAAGCGTACACGATATAGGCCCTATCGAAAAAATGCAATCTGAACTGATGTTATTTTACTACTAAATTTATTAAACTACTTCAGGAATCCTTTCCAAATATATTATGAAATTTAAGAGAATATGTTATTCCATAAATCTGTATCGATACGTCGGGTTCAGAGCCGGAAGGAGAAGTTGAATAAGAACGCTATTAGAATGAGGTTGTACGTTAGTTGACATAGTCTATGTTCATGCTTATGCCTTGTGTTAATGCATAAGTCATTAATGTCATTAATGTATATGTATAATGGAACTGTGCCACCGGCGTCTCAAGCAAATATAGATAATCATTAAAATATGATTGAGGGCGATTAAGGAAGAGTAATGGAAGACTTTTAAGATTTTTTCTGCAATTTTGTTTGTCTGAACAGGTAAATCTTTGAAACGATTGCAACCATTTTTATGGGACAGAAAAACAATGCTTGGATTGTAGCTATATTTAAAGTTTAATAATGGTTTCAGGAGTAAAAGAGTTTCGTCGACCGTTATACAGAAACTTATAAAATGGTGAATTAAAACTTTTTTATAATGCTTATAGTACAATAAAGAACATACAATGAAAGAACCTATTCACAAAGTGAGTTTTCTTTTTAAATAGTTATATTGATGTTAAAGTGTTAACTGAAACTATACATTAAAATATTACAGTAGTAAATTACATAAAAATATTAATAATTATATTAATAATTATATTAATAATTATATTAATATTTTTATGTAATTTAATTTTAATATAATGGTATTAACCACTCAAATATTCAGAAATAAGTTAGAAAACAACATTCTATTATGTATGCGTATGATTCAAATGATTTCAGTTTTTTTTTAATGGAATTAAATGATGTTCATAATTAATAAAACATTAAATACGATGTATTTCATTAATAAATCCCTTTAATAATTAAAATAAAGTAAAGTCATGTATGAATTCATTGATATTATAAAACTTTTTCTAATCTCTGTAATATATCATCCACTATTAACACCTATACTTTTTCATCCTTATAAGTTCATGTGCACAAAGGAAAAGGCAAAGTCTATACAAAACGATTTGTTTTATTTTTCAAAATACCAAAAAGGAAAACGTTACCTCTTCCGGTTCATCTCATTGAATACGAATTTAGTGATTTAAAAACAAAATAATGGTTTGATACGAAGACAAAACAAAAATATAAAACTATCTACATAGTGAAATAAACCTATACTATTTAAGTGTAATTTAAGTAGTCAGAAACTTATAATATTAGTCCATAAATATAGTTGTATTATCTCCGACTGTGTAGAGCGCTATTAATACATAGAAAATAGTGATAAGCTGTGTGTACACCGTGCATCTTTCAAAATCTCCTTATGAACTGACTTTTAACAAAAATCACTTTTGATTAATGGTCACTTCAGCGCTTTCAGCTCAGTTTCGTTTTCGTTTTGGTTTCGTACAATTTTAATTAAAAAATACGGTAATCGGCAAAAGCGCACATTTTACCTTACTTACTTGCATTGTTAATAATATTTAATAATTTAACAAGAATTAAAGTTTAGTTTTTTTTTTATAATAGTAATGTTTCTTAAATGCTTACAACGTTGCTCTGTAAACGTTGATTTGTGACTATTGAGAGTTATATTTATTTCAATATTATTACAGAAAATTACTTTCATTGACAATATATAATATAATATCAATGTGAAGAATTATTAATATCATCTAATTAATGGAACAAGCTATTGAAATTACTGTTATCTTGTACAAGGAATCGTAAAACGAATTATAAAAGAATCCTGATTTTGTCGATCTCATTTATCTCTGTCCAAATTTGTCTTTAATCTTTTTAAAATTTATATTTTATGTGTCATTGATGTTAACTTATAGCCAATCACTGTTTTAGTATTTTTATCTGGAGAGATCCAAGTCCATTGGTTTTGTTTGTTTCGCTTTATATATATAATATTTAGAATTTTCACGATTATACTCGTGAGGGTATTGGATAAGGTTTCTTTCTCGTTTGTCCCCTTTTTTATAACCAAATATTCCTCTTACTTTGTTTTCGTAAGTCTTAGGTACTATAATTTGAGCATGAAAGTCACCTATTGAGATTATATTTTTTGTTGATATTACTCTACACGCTTTTTGAAGGTCTTCGCAAAAGTAATCTATGCCTTTCTATTTGGAAATTTTTATAAATGCATAAGCTTAAATTATTGTGAATAGTGCATCCTCTGGTTGAATTTCGAGAATGCTTTTAGATACTCCTGTAAAATTTTTGATACTTGTGTTTTTTTTTAATTTTTTATCCAAAAAACCTACATACACCACGAAAACCTTTTGTTTCGTCCAGACGGTTCATAATGTAATCTTCATTGTCTATGATTTTTTTTACTTAACCAACGGATTTCACTCAAATCTTTCATGTCATACTTTATATTTTATAAGAGTCTCTTTCAACTTTAAAAGTGTTTCAGCTTATAATAGAGATCTGACGTTGATGGTGCACACATCAATATTCTTCTTGTTTTTTGAGGACCGATTCTTTAAAGGTCTTGATCTTCCACGGTGACCAATTGAATTGGAAGATGTTCAGCATTGCTTGCTTCCATTGTATTGCTTGTAATATTAGTGTTCTTATAGGAACGGACAGGTAATTGCTACAATTCATTTTTATACTTGTCTTGGTTATTTGATGTGCTAGGACCATTTCTGTCAATTAAATAGTTTAACATGCTAGGTTTTGCTGTTACTTCTGTGACGTTCGCATACCTTCTAAGAGACTGAGGTTAAGTGGATTTTGTTTTGTTGTAGTATTATGTTCTTTTTACTTTATTTTTTATTCTTATCATATTTAATTATTGCAAATTGACCATTTTGTTTTTCAATTTTCAATTGTGTATGTAATTGTTTTTTTTTTAAGGACATATTGTGGGCAATCTTATTTAATATAGTAACTGGTATCTTTTAATTTATGTTTATGTTCGAGATCTTTAAGCTGGGTGTAAAGAATGTTACCGCAACGGAACAAGGTCTCTCTCCTTTTTTTCTTAGTCTTTTTATCCATTGCATATCTCTATAGTCTAGTGTATAATAGAAAAATATTCCTGTATAAAGTAGAAAATATTATCTACTAGGTTTTTATATGAATTTAATTATCTCAATTCCAAAAAACACTAGATTTCTTTGTCTGGCTTATTTTTTTAAGATGTTGTAACCTTTTTTATTTTGATTTTATAATTTTTGTCTGACGTTTTCATATTTTGCTTCTAATGTAAAGTCGAACTCGTTATGTTCATTTATCCTCTAACTATTCAAATATTGTATAATAGCCTTTCCTGTAGAGTGTTTGCTTAATAAAGACTTTAAAATGATATAAGGGTAAATTCTGTATATCTTCATTAATCTTATTGATATGTGTAGATACATAGAGCCCTCTAAATTAATTCGTAACCTTTGCAGACGAATAATAAGTAAACACAGTTTATTTTTATTCCTAATATTAAAATTATGTCTACCATTACTTTCATTAAAAAATTCTTAACTTTTTCCTAAGTATATTAAAGTTTGGTAAATAAAATACAATGCCACAGTTAAAATTCCAATTTCTTTAAACTAAGAGAAACACGAGGTCCTAGCCTGTAAACCATCCGAATGGCTTGTAACACGAAAATTCTATGAACGTCCGCAGCATGTTCCCAAAGCAGAATTTCATATAACATATAGCTATAGAAATAGCCAAAATAAACCAATCTGGCGGTATTTCGAACAAATTTCTTATCTTTTTAATTGCAAATGCATCAGAGCGAAGCTTTTTCACCAATTCACTGATGTGAGAATCTTATTGACGTTTATTATCTAAGATAACTTTCAGGAATACAGTAGCGTCAATAAACTCTCATTACTCGTTTCGTATTAAAACAGTATCAGTTCTATTTTTTACATTCAGAAGCGAGAATTCCACATATTTTGTTTTCATCCTATTAAGAAGTAAATTGTCGACTATAAACCACTTTTCAATTTTGGACATATGAATATTCACAGAGTCATAATTGAGTTGATGTATTTTAACTTTGAGTAATAAAGAGATATCATCTGCAAACAGTACCATATCATGAACATTCTTAACAAGGCTGGGCAATTCATTGATATAAACTAAAAACAGAAACGGACCGACACTCAATCCCTGTGGCACTCACATACGAATCACCGATCTATAGACGCTTTTATGTCATTGATGTCGATCCTCTGAATTCTGTTCATCTTCTGAACATCTTCATTTTGTATATCACCCCATCACGAAATCAAAATCCCGATCATTATCCTGTTCTCGATTCTGCACCCAGTACTGCTTTCGATATTAATTACTTTCATTCTAGATTCCGATCGTAATTCTGTTTTTCATTTCAACTCCCGTCTTGATCTAAAGAAATTCGGTTACTTCTCGATCGCAGTCCCGCTTTAAATTTTGATCTCAGTACCGCTATTCATTCCAATGCCGGTCGCATTCTCGATTTTAATTTTGATCCCCCACTCGAATTTGATCTGAGTCACATTCGATAATCGAGACCGGGATCAATCCCGCTCTAGATTTTCATTTATATTTTTCATCCCGTCTGCATCTTCGATTATACGAATGGTTACAGTTCTAGTTTGAACAAAAACGTATGAAATGTCAGTAACATCAAATTAGCATTCGGACTATATTACTAGGGGACAGTGTAGTTTTCTATGAGTAAAAGAATTACTAAAATCTTTAAGGACAGAAATACGAAAATAAATTCAACTTTCTTTGTCCGTTCTCATTTTCAAGAACGAGATTCGTTTCAGTTTCAAGGTTCTAGCTTGCGCGTATAACATATAGCTAGTTTTCTAGCAATCAAATAAACAATTTAAGCACGCAATAAAACGAGCAAAATACACACAGAAATTTAAATTTGTCATAAAATATTTCATATCTTATTTCACTTTCTTAGAGGTACTTTTCTAAAAATAACATGCCTTATTTTTCATTTGTAATAAGCAGCTAAAATATAAGTTTTGTTGTAAATAGCTTCAGCAGTATCGTTTTTTTGGTTAAAAATTTTATTCCCTATTTCACCCTTTTAAGACTTTTAAGAACAATGTATGTTATTCTTTTTTAAAATTCATGATTAGCCGAAATATAAATGTTGACACAAATTGCTTCAGCGGTTTGGATTTTCTGTACAACTTTTCATCCTCGATTTTACCCCTTCAGGTTTAAACAAAAACAATTTACGTGTTTTTTCATTATTTCTAAACTAACTGAAATATTAAATTTGATTTTAAATATCCGTACAACAGTATTTCAAAATTTTTTCGCCTTTAGAGGTTGAATTTCTGAGATTACTTTCTTAGCACTCGCTTACGTCATAAAAGGAATCCCGCAACAAAATTTAAAGTCACTAGACCCCGTAGTTTGGGCTGTGCGTTGATATATTAGTCAGTTAGTTTACTCTTGAATATCTATATACAAGAGTATATCTCGGGTCTAACTCTATCAATCTATATTGATAGAGTTAGACCCGAAGGCACCTGCAACTCGAAGTCTAATTCGATTACACTCTACGGTCATATAAAGCATCTGTCAAATTTCTGTCCATTTCTACTTGCGTAAGACTCAAAATTATGTCACGGAATACCAATCACGCGAATTCGACTTCGTATCTAACCGATTCTGGCGTTTCACCCATTCGCCTATGACCCGAGGCGCAAATAAAAAAAGAGCGTTTCCAAATAAAACCCCCTCGAATACTCGCCCCGTCCTCGTGGCGGAATAAATTCCTCGTATACCATTTCCCGGCCCTTAAAACTGTTCCGGGGTCCCAAAATCGGCGTTGAGGTCGCGCTCGATTAATTCCCAACCCGAGACTTTTCCACTAGAATGCTCACAGGCGATCAGATGACCGGGTGCGGATGTCGCCCGGGCGTCGTCCGACCGCGGACTTTTCTCTATAGATGCCATTTTTCGTATGAAATTCTGATGAGGCGAGTGCGCGGTACAGAAGTTACTTTCGGGTTACTTCTACAAACAATATTTCAAGTAAACAGAATGGTTGGGATATATTAAAATTTATAGGCAGTCAAGCGATGAGCCCAGTTGAATGGGAGGTGTACAGCTTAGACCGTTTTTGATGTTCGCGTATCCATATAAGTAAAATTCGATATGTATCGGATATAAATAAAATTATTTATTTAATTTGCGAACCAAAACTACGTATTAAAACTAGAATACATACGTGATGATTAAGCAGATTTTTGTCCGCAAGAAATCCGTTAAGAGCAGTCTTGGTTCAGCCTCATGATAGATAGACTACAGAATTGTCGGAAAATTTTCCGAACACCGATTGATAGTTATGGAAGGCTGACTTGCGCTCAAACCTTTAATAATACAGTGATGGGCGGTCGAAAAATTTAGTGTTAGAATATTTCATTTAACCCTTGATTTTATATTGGTTAGCGAAAGTCACTTAATGGCAAACATATACTACATTAAGTATTGCTAGTCATTAAATTTTATTAATAACTTTGTAACATTATTTTGATTATTTCGAAGCGAATAATTTGACTAGGACCATGGAAACCGATTGAACAGTCTCATAACTTTAATAGATTTGATTATTTTCAACTTCTAGAAAACATTCAACTTCTTATTTCTACAGCTGTTTTCCTATTTTTTTTTGCATGCAAAACTGGTTACAATCCTTATGAAACGTCAATGACAAATTAACCCAACTTAACTATGATAATGCATTCTGCTGAATATAAGCAAAATATATGCAATCAATATACAAATATATGAATAAAATCAATATAAATCTGCTAATTTAGACACGACTAAATTAAATTACAAACACTGAGTTAATACTTAACACTTTAAAGTTAAGTTGAATGATGTTCCGAAAGGACATAACAAGTAAAACATTAAAGTTAGATTGGATCGGATTTTAGTAAGAAGATGATAAAATATATAGAGGCGATGTTGACCGCATTGATTTTACAAATTATAAATTAACATTTATAATTTGTTGCACAATTTTGTGTACAATTTAACCTGAGGAGGAAAAGCAAACCTAATAGATTCGAATATTGCCGGAGAATCAATGCGATCATGAATTAATTTAAAAGGGAACATAAAATCAGATGTCTTTCTGTGAAGTTGCAGATGGGGTATGCGGTAAAGAGATGCGCGAGATGATTACGATCAATATAAACTAAATTTTAACAAAAGCTGATGATAGCTGATATATTGCTGCCAGTTGGTATTAGCTTGCCGGTTATGGAAGCAGGATGAGCTGACTATGAGTGGTCATTTCTGTGTTTGGTGACGTTAGCGCAAAAAGGAGCATTTCAGAATTGTCCGTTTTTTTTTTGTTCAACTGTGTGATAGCATCGATAATATGCAAACATTTTAAATGCTACAGGTTATGCTTACACTTATGTTATACAATGCTATGATATCCTACAGGTGCTACATTTCAATTCAATTTGTTGTTAGGTAGATTTTACATTTTGTTTTCAAACATGACATTTGGAAAAAATTGTTTGGAAAAGTAAATAAAATAAAATAAAATTAATGTATATTTATCTTTATCCAAGTGCACTCTAATAAGAATCCAGAGTTTGGAGTACTAGCGAAGTCCGAAGGAAGAAGGCCTCATTAGTCGGGCGAAAGACGTTTTACGTGTTTTAATAAGACGCACATCTAACAACAAATTTTATTGTTTTTGACTGCAGATAAATCGCCTAAAATAGTGATTGTGTGGATTACTACAATGACAGACTTTGATATATTTTACCATGAACCATTTATAAGCTTGACACGACAACAGCTTTGGGTAAGATTTTATGAAAAACTATAGCACTATAACGAAAAATATAGAAATACTTTCTGATGAAAGTAGTACCAAAAAGAAAAGAAACAATGACATGTTGTTCATGAATCTTGCTTAGTGGACTGGATCCATTCTACAATTTTTGATATTTTGAAAGATCTCTCCTTCTAAATGATCGGTTTTCCTTTCAATTTCTCACAGCCCAGTAAAATTCAGGAATTATTTACTTGATCCTTTTTTTGTCTTCAATGAATTGTTGAGCGATATTGCAAATATGTATAATTATGATGTGTAAGTACTCCCGAAAAGAATAGCTCTCTTTTTTAATAAGGCTAATTATTAAATAAATTATCTAATATTTAGATGTTTACTAGTTTTAATAAGTATGTTTTATTAACCCATTTTTATTAAAAAGTCATATGTCTTTACTCATTGGACATTATATGTCCAATGAGTAAAGAGACGTATAATGGTATTGACCATAAAGAATTTACACTTTGTTAAAAGAAAATGCATTCACGACAAACGTGAACATTTTTTGTTTACAACCATTTTTTTTGTTATCGTTGTTTTATTTCTAAAATGAAGCTATAGGAACAATAAAGGTCATATAATTCAGTTTGATAAATTAAGTGGTAAATCTGCTATTGTTGTTTATTTTTCTCAAGAAAATATTCAAGGAACGAGTGTTAGTCGAATAAATAATTAAGGGCTACGAGGATACAAGAGATACGAGTTTCAAAAAAAAAATCTGATCGATCAGTTGATGAGGCTAGTCGAACGAATAGAGCATCTCTTCAAACAAAATCCATTTAAGTCGGTCCGAAATGCAATTTATAAGATCAAATTGGAGAAATCTATTGTATCCAAAATAAAATTAGAGGTCCTAGGTATGAAAGCATAATAAAAATTATTAGCAGCAAAGGGTTATCGAGATTAAAAAATGAGAGCAATGAAGGAATGTAAAAAAGTTTTTGAAAAATGTTCTTGTTATCGTTGACGAAATTTATCTATCATGAACCCGAAAGATATTCCGAGAAAACATTTTTTTTCTATATCTAATCGTTAAAATATTAATAATGAACACCAAATCATTTTCAAGGCAAGAGCTCAAAAAATGTATGATTTTGCAGTCTATGCAAAGCAAAATTTTCTATGCATTCGTGTCTGATGCTTTAATGAAATCTGAAATGTACCTAAATAAAGTAAATTAAGAAAAGATTGATTTCCTTTATCGAAAAAATTTAACAATACAAATAGTGTCATCTTCAGGCCAAATATGGCAACCTGTCATTGTATGTATTGTTTACAATCATAAAACGTCGAAATTATACAGAAAAATCAAAACGCTCCTAATGTGTCCCAAGCTCACGGTATTGAAAAATTTTTGGTATTCTCTAAAAAAGGAAATAAAAAGGCATCGGATAAGCCAAAAATAATTTTATTCAAAAATGCCTGGTACCAGAATTAGTAAAAAGGTAGTAAAAGCATAATTGCCAATAAGAAACGTCCTATTTCAAATCTCTGGAAAATTAATTACAGGAAAGTTTCTGGAGAAAGATTAATATAAAATATTTTACATAAATATAACTCTAAAATATTCGATTAACCAAATTGAACCAAATTCTTTTGATAATAAAATATTTATAAATAATATAGGTTGTATCGTCACGTATTGGATAGCCTGTAATCTTAACCAAAACTTGGGTGTTTAAATTAAACTTTAAGCAACACATTTTATTGCGACAGCTCATGCCGCCAGAAAAAATAAAATAAATAACAATATAAATTGGATCTGAGAAAAATTATCATCACTGAAAGAAAGACAGCCTAAATCGTGAAAAACCCTCAAGTTGCATTAAAAAAAAGAAAGAGAAAAAACAAATTCGTGTATTTTACCCGTTATAACATATTATATGTGTTAAACTTGTAGTTTATCAGATCATAATCTATGAGAACTAGGAATTTTCAACACAGTACGGAACAAAGCATACTCAACATCAAATTAAAAGATAAAATAAAACAAAGAGACAATAAAAACCAAATTAAAATTAGCTAATGTAACTTACTGTGTTAAGGAGTTGGAATAGAATTTGTCAAATATCATGACTGAATACAGAATGAACACGAAGGAATAAGAAAAACAAATTTAGACGATACAGAGTAGTGTCAAAAATACGATACAGCGCCGCAGATGGGAAAACGATATTATAAAAAAAAAATCTACGTGGAAGGGAATGATAGAGATTCGCTCACTCTAGCAAACACTTGAAGAGGCCTGAGAAAAGCAAGAGGATCTTCACAAAACCTGCGTCAAGTAATACCAGTTAGAGTTAATAAGTTAAATTAAAATGGCTTACAGTAGGTTAAGTTAAATGCTATCTAGGATCGTTAAATGAAGGCTTATATTATTATTAAGCCACACATTCTACTACTATTGGAGTGCTTGTTAAAGTGATTTCAAAATATTGATACAGTTTTAGTTTGAAAGCATACATAAGATTTATTTTAAACTCTTAACTAGCTTAACTCTTAGCTCTTAAACTTGTTTGGTTTTTAACTAGGTATTTTACATTGCATTTTCATGCACGCTAATTGTATAAACACTGGCTCGAAAACTTTTATGGGACTCGTATAAAATTTAAAGCGTTGTCGCTTGCAGTTCTCAAGAGTATTATGCTAATTAGGATGTTAAAATCATACAGAGTCTAATAACAAATATCTGAATAAAGAAACGTAAACGTTTAATACAAACCAATAAATATAAAAACAAACCACAAGTTTATTTTTGTGTCAAATTACAGATATGTTTTAGGATTTTTCTTACAACCTCGTCAAAGTCACAATAACGAACTGTAGATAACCGCAGATAGACATACGAAAAATCTATTACAACACGCACGAATACACCAGCAGGCTGCTATTAAAAAGGAAATAAATTAATCCCAAGATCACAGCGGTCACAAACACTGCGAACTTGTTACGCGCCGGCAGCCGGAGCAAACAGAGTCGCTCACCGGCGGCGATAGGGAAGCTTTTTCGTGGTAATTCGGCGGTAGTCGGCGAATGTACGCGACCTGTTTAATTAACGCTACCAGAAATAGCTCTTCGGGCGTAAGAGTGCTGTGGAGTAATGGAATTGAACGACTCGGGCTTATTGTTCCTGTCTGGACGTGGCACGAGAGGAAACGTTTGATGTGCGAGCGTATGTGGGACCGTGTATTCTTAAGGCGAAAAGGAAAGTGTGTATCGAGTTGTGAGGTCACGTTGAGACAAATTTTGTTAGCAGTCTTCACGAAAAGGCATGGTTAATCATGACCATCTGCCACTTATTTTGTCTATTATAATACGCCTTTATGGTACTTTGCACTACGTTCAGAACTCGCTTATTGAATTCACTTCGGAAGATGTACTTAGAAAAATAATATGAACCCTGTCCATAATATATAATATTTATAAATCAAGGAACTCAAAGACTCTCAAAGGTCAGAGCGGGTATTTTAAACTGTTATTAGTTTTGAAACATTCACCGATTTCTATGAAATGTATGTAATGTATGTACATAGACAGTTACACTTACGACGTGTTTAGGCTGTACATATAAAATTCAACGACTCGACGACCAGGCCAGATGATGTCGACGGGAATGTAATAGAATTTCCATTTGTATTGGAATGGAAGCCATTTGGCTTCATTGGAATTTGATAGGTCAAAGGGCAGTGGAAAAAAGTTAAGGAAAAGATTACCACAAAACCTTTTCTATACAGTAACCGTTCACAAATTACAAAACTACAACTTTAAATCGACCAAAGCGTGATGGAGTTGAGAATTAACATTATAACACATATACCAAAGGCTATATTGCGTTATTGAAAACTAAGTTAATTAAATACTCGAAGGATCGTTTATCAGTGATCGTAATCTAGGTCTCGTAAAATGCTTATACAAATATTTTACGTTTACAATTCTTAACAGAATCGATAAATACTGTCATGTTGTCATCATAATGTCAGTTCTTAATATTCTTCTTTAGTGTCTTTCCTAGCTGCTGAGGTACATCCTCCTATTATCTATTCATTTCAGATTGTGGTGATTTTGAACCTTAAGTCTTCCATGCCTGTCCGATGTGGTTTGCGGGGTGCTGACGAACATTTTCACCGACGCGATGACAAGATCGAGACTCATGTTTGAACGTGCTGCCAGAGCCACGAGGTGAGTGGCTGCCATTTTATTAAAGTTAAAAATTTAACCTGCAATTCGTCCGTGTTCAGGATCGAAACAGGTATCTTATGGTTCGACGCCGAGGTTGATAATCATAAAGCAGTCACCTCTCGTGCTGCATAGTCTTCCAGACTCGTGGCAATTGCCCAATGAATTTTCAGTACATTTCGTCTTTGTGTTCAGAGAAAGCGCAATGTACTAAAAACCGTTCACGGAATAAACAACTGAAAATTGTAAGCGTCTTTTTTAAGCGTCAGGCTTTTTCGTCGAAAGGTAATGGACTACTGAATTTTGGAGCCATAGGCGTTCACTATTCGAACATAAACAATATTTAAACAAAAGTCTGTCGGATCACCAATAAAAAACCGCCTAAAATTTCTCAACTCAAAAATTACCTCTCAACTTAACATTTAGCTTGTTATATACTTTTCAGTTTCAGTTTTTAGAGTTTGTTTTTGTTTTATGTTGGTTCTTCAGCTCGAAGCTTGCTTTAAATCTCTGCGTTTCAAAAATTACCTATTGATTGATTTTAAGGAATCTTTCTCTACTTAAAATCATTTTTTTCGAAGAAATTAGAACTACTTTAATGAAATAAAATATGTATTTGGCTTAAGGTTATGAAAATATTTCTCATTAGAAAAAAATTAGAATCTCATTTCATATTTTTTGTCGTATTCGGAACAGAATTTTTTCATACTATGTAATGGTAATATTAGAGTGAAATTAATAATTTCTTCAACAGAAGTTTCGAATTTTCTTTGAATAAAATTGTAATCAAGTCGTATAAATCTGAAATCGGTCGTTGACTTTTCAACAAATTGCGCTACTTTATTTTCACATCGCGTCGTTCTTTGTATGTTTCTTATGTTGTTCTTCTAGTTGTACTACTTATAATCGACATGCGACATATTTAAAAGTCGTCGCTCGTATTGATTGTGTTATTTATATATTCTTCTAAGACGATTGGTCGTCTGAAATTAACCCGAATTTGAATTCGTCGTGTAAATAACAAATACAGAATATCCGAACAAACGATTTCCGAATATTTCTATACGTCATAATATTAGAAGAGTTTGTTCATATGTACTCAAAGTACTGAAAGTTGGAGAATGGGCGATCATAACTTCGCGTTAGAAAAGTATGAGTTTTATGAAAATGTTCGAGAACAAGTTCATAAAACTCGTCCAATATATGTTCTGCAGTTAAGCGGATTGCGTATATTTAAAATAATATCTGTCGGTTAAATAAAGAGCTTATTTTCACCGTGTGGTGCTTTACTATCTTTAGAAAAATTGTTTACATGTATGATTATCATATACAAATAGGGAAAAACTAGACTTTTCCGGCGGCTTCGCTCGCTTAATATATCGAATGAAACTTAAACGTTTTACAACGATCGATCACGATCTCAACCACGATCCCAATGTTGGTCCTTGTTTCGATTTCAGTTCATTTCGATTCTGGGTCTGATTTAGGTTCTGTTCAAAGTGCACATGATTCACCCGCGACTCCACCCGCATGGATGTGCAATGAATTTTTCTTCTTTTATATCGTTCAATAACGTTTGTTCGTGGTCATGTTGTGGTCGTGGATATCGTGGTTGATAAATCATTATTTCGATTTCGGTGCCGTTCTCGATTTCACACCAGAAGAACCCATACTCTTACAACGAAAATACGTAATGTCGCTATTTTTATACTTTTGAAAATTAAAAGAACTTCGTAAAATTAGAAAATTACTGTTTTCACCACAATTCTTGAAAATCGAATTTTAACCCAATCTTGACGTTTAAGGGCCCTATATCCACCATTTTCCCAGTGATGTCTGTATGTCTCTGTGTATTTATGTGCGCGTGTGTATGTGTGTGAGTGTGTGTTTGTGTGAGTGTGTAACTTGTGTGTATGCATTGTAAACATCTCATAAATTTTAAACAAATTAACCGATTGAAACGCAATTTGCAAAATTGAAAAGGGGTCCACTCAGTTTAGACTTTCTGTATGTCGAATTAGTTTTAGCTAGTATATTTCGAAGAATCTCAAAAACAAAATTTCACAAAAACATTTTTGTAAAATTTTTAGACTACAATTCCGATCGATACCAAAATCTAATTAATTCCTTTCCCTAAATAGTTGTATCAACTGCCGTAAACTGCATAAAAATCTGTTGATTTTTTCAAGAGGTGTCGTTGGAGAATTTTGTTTGTATAAAGTTTTTTTGATTTATTTTTAAATCTACTTTACCGATAAATACTCAAATCTAAGAAGTTATTTTCTTTGCAAAAACAGAGTCGACCATCGCAAATTGTAGGTTTATTCTCTAACCATATCTTTTGAATAAACCTACAAAATCTGTGGTTTATTCCAAAGTAATGGCTAACAAAGAGTTCGAAGAAAAGGCTTTTTCAAAATACACGGAAAATACTTGATGGATTAATTTTAACGTTCAATCACCTTTTTCTGTTTATAAAATATCGTTGAATACCACAAAACAGATAAAAATCGAACAACGTGTTCGAAAGAAAAAATTATTGAAAATTTTAAAGTAAACGCGTATATATATATATTTGAACACAAAGAGCTCAAAACGTATTAGAATTACATTTTTGAGTTCAGAGTACTTGACAAAGCACTAAAACCAATCTCTCGAGCGTAATAGATTCAATAATATATCAGTACTATATTTTTGAACGCTTTGGACTCAGAAACTGTAAAAAGTTTCAATGATGGTGTATGGGCTCAATCGTCTTCCAAATTTTTAACCTCAAAACCTTGTAGACAATATTCACACATCAAGGAACTTAAAAACACATCGATAAATATTTAAGCGGAAAGTTTTAAGGATGGCCTGCAGCGTCGAGCGTTTTACATATTTTTATTATAAAACGGTCTTGTGTGTTACATTTTGATGGTATAATTAAGAACATTTAGCACCTTCTTTTTCCACTTGCTGTCATAATGTAACACGCTTTTATTTATAAAATTGGGACTATTATAAAAACGGGAAGATTTAATAATTAAGGTGTACAGTTTTAGTGTTAAAATTATATAATTATGTACGATATGGAATTATTTTGTCGTAGACGAAGAAGCTTAATTATCGTTAAAGGTTACATTGAACTTATAAAGTGTTATATCTTTATTATTATTATTATAGTCAATTTATTTTTAACTTTTTAGTTGACTTTATTAACAAACAATAAAACCTTGTTATAAAAAAAGTTTTTTTTCTTTAATTTTTTTTTCGACATCAAAATTACCGGACTGAAAGCGCTTGAACTAGTTTTGTGCTACTATTATAGACAGTGCATTAGGTCCATAAACGTCAAATATCTTCTTTGTGACTTGTGTAGCATTTTTAATTTTCCCATTTTTATACTAAGCCTTCAAAATATATCAAATTTCTGTCCTGGATTTATTCATTTTGTTATACAGAAAAAAAAATAGAAAATGGCGTGACACCATTTTTACTTATTATTCTTCTTTTTTTTTAAATATCTATTTAATAATATCAAAAATAGCTAGATGCTAACAGTACAACCAAAAATATTTTACTGCAACTCTTTATTATCAAATACGAAAAAACCTTTTTCCCGGACTAATATATACAATGCAGATATAAGGGCGTTCACAATAGTATTCAATTACCCGCCCAAAAGTTCTCGCAAGGGCAGGCTCGAAACGGTCTTTTGTTCGTGCTTACATCGATCACTGCCTAAATTACATATTACAATGCTGTAAAAGCCTCCTAACCGTGGAAGTTTCGATGAAAAGTCCCATATAAAAGTTCGTGCCGATAGCAATGCGCAATGGCGACGAGAGTGAAAAATGATTTTGTACAATTAATTATTCTTAGGTGAAACGTATTTATTTTACCATTTTGTTTTTTTTTATTCGTTTTAAAAATAAAGGACAATTTTCATATTCTGTAATAAAACAATAATTAAATCTTTGACGGTGATCATGACAGTTATTAAAAAAATTTGACAATCTAAAAGTGCACGCCTCATAGCGGTCGTTCAATTTTTACAAATATATATATATATATTAGTACGAATGTTTTTTCTTGTCATTCGTGCATTTATATAAGTCTATAAGTACATTATTAGTAACATGAAAAAGAATTTAAGTTGAAAAAATAGCTCGATTTTTATAAGGTGAGAGTAGAGCACTACCTCAGCGCTCCATTTATGAGGCATACAAAAATACCACGCAAGCGTTGTGAACGGACCTAAGTTTACTATACTTTATATAATATTCATATTTTATTATATTAATTAAAACTAAACTACGTTAAATTAGACTGTGATCTTCGAGAGGACTTAGTTTAGAATAATACTAAAGCGTTTGGAAAAAAAATGGACTAGATCAATTAAGTTTTTCGGGAGTAATCGTGACCACGCAAGTATGGATACATACAGACACAAGGACGTCCACGGAATAATTTTGTTAAACATCTTCTTCATTAATTTAAAAAGCAAAATATGTTTTATAAATGTCATAAGTGTTGAAATTAATGTTTTTCCTTGATATTCATGTGTAAATATCATTATATAAGTGCGATAAAAAATAAATAGAGACACTTTTAGTTCAAAAAATCACTTGATTTGTGTAATACGAGAGTAAAGCACTACCTCAACGCGCCGCTTTGTAGGCGTGCAATAATTATGGAGAAATCTTGTCCCGAGATCGAATTAATATATGCCTAAGATAGACAAGATTCGTCAAAAAAAAATTAAATCCCGATTTGAAAAATCTTTAAACTCAAAAGTTGTTAGTAATATTTTTTAAAGCCTACAAAAGAAATTGAAACACGTGAAATTATTACTAATTGAATAATACCTACTGTTTACCGACTTTATAATTTCTTGTAGAGAAGGTGCCAGTTTGTTTTTATGTCACGCGCCGTCGTCTTTGGTCGATTTCGATAAACAAAGATTTACGTTTGTCATTTAAGTAGACAATTTTATCAAATGTATTATACAGTTAGGTTAAGTAAAACAGCAAAATATAAAGAGCAAAGGTTTTGCTGTATAACTACGCTATGGACACCAGTAGTTTTGTGGGTAGTAGCTATAATCTTAAAATTTATACAAATTAAAATTTGGTCCGATGTTCAGTGTTCTTGAACTTTTGTAGAAAGCAAAAGGACGTGTAAAACGCGAGTGATTTTATAATATTCAAAGCTTATACAAAGATAGACAAAAATATTCAATACTAACTTTTGCCCACAGCTCCGCCCGCGTGGACATTGAATGAAATCCTTCATCTTTTGTATCGACCGAGCACTGTCAACCACGATCCCCATCTTGTACCTGCTTTAGATTCCAATCCTGGTCCCACTTTTGATTACTATCCTAGGTATACATTTCTCCGGGGTATAAATTATTATAAGGCCAATCATTTTACATTTCATTTTTTATTTAAAGTTAAATAAAATGATGTATAGATTTTTTACTGGTTATAAAAGATGCTTTTTAGTTTTTTAAAATTGTGATTTTACTTTTATTATTAGGTCAGTAAAACTTTGATTATAGTTTTGACCTACATTATTGCATTTACACTTTCTAGTTTAATAAAGCACTGTTATTCAGTGTTTGAAATTATGTTTTCTACGTTTTAGAGTGAATTTGTAGTAGAAAATGAAACAATAGTATTGGACTCGTCTAACCAACGAAATTAATACAATTTAGAAAGGTATGCTAATTGCTATTCAATGATTTCTCTATCTACCTTGAAGCTTCATCATGAGACTAATGTACTGGACTCGTCAAAACAAACTAAACCAGAACACTCCAAGGGCCTATTAGTAGACATTTAAAGGTTCTAATTTCAACCTTCTGGCTCCATTATCAAACCTTAGTTACCGAGCATAATATATTGAACTGATCAAAATAACCCAAATGTGTACGAACTCAAGAAGACTACTAGTAACTGTTGAAGAGTTTTACTAACGATCTTCCAGTTCCAAAGTTACACCCTCGTTATCGATCGTATCGAGTGCATTGTACTCATCAGTATAAACCAAATAAATTAAAACTCAAAGGACTTACTGGTAACTGATGAAGAGTTTCACTAACGATCTTCCAGTTCCAAAGTTACACCCTCGTTATCGATCGTATCGAGTGTATTGTACTCATCAGTATAAACCAAATAAATCAAAACTCAAAGGACTTACTGGTAACTGATGAAGAGTTTCACTAACGATCTTCCAGTTCCAAAGTTACACCCTCGTTATCGATCGTATCGAGTGTATTGTACTCATCAGTATAAACCAAATAAATCAAAACTCAAAGGACTTACTGGTAACTGATGAAGAGTTTCACTAACGATCTTCCAGTTCCAAAGTTACACCCTCGTTATCGATCGTATCGAGTGTATTGTACTCATCAGTATAAACCAAATAAATCAAAACTCAAAGGACTTACTGGTAACTGATGAAGAGTTTCACTAACGATCTTCCAGTTCCAAAGTTACACCCTCGTTATCGATCGTATCGAGGTATTGTACCTATCAGTATAAACCAAATAAATCTCAAAGGACCATGCACAACCATCTCCTAGCTCCATAATCACGGTCTCGAAACCTAGCATAATGTATGGAACTCTTTAAAACTCACCAAATGAGCCCCAATTCTAGAGGCCACTGGTAGCCATGGGATTACTGGTACCTATTGAAGAGTTCCACTATACGCCTCCTATTTCTATCATTAGATGAGCTACATAGTATCAGATTATTTTATACTTACTCATCCATATTACATAAACAAGAAAAGTTTCAAATTGATATGACAATTAAAAGTAAGTTTAAAACAACTTTCAACATTTGCTTTTATACAGACTGCTAGTTAAAGTGGAGCTATCAAAAGCGTATTAAAAAAATGTGTGTTGCGTTTTAATTAATTATTATCATTCATGTTTAATAAGATTCAAAACTTACTGTACCTATTATGTAATAATATATTAAATTTTATTCGTAAAGTAGATTCTATTCCATAATAGATAAGTAGCCTAAATTCTGTCAACTTTTTAACCAACTGTAATCACTGCGAACAACAAAGCTAGTTGATTCAATTTCGTTTCATTTTCCCGAATAAATATGATCATGATGCTTAAGTTAAACAAATAAAAGTAAACAAGGGAACAAAATAATTAACATAACTTTTATTATCTATTTGTAAGTCGAAGCGATTTATCTTAACTATACTTCGTAGCAGATTTGTTAATGTTGTTTTTCAATAAATTTGCCTTCTTACTGAATTGATGAAACAGGAACTTTCACATGAACTTCGGGCCTTGAATGTCACAAATTTAATAGTGAAAAGTTCTAAAGTAGTTATTACCAAATAAAGTATTAATAATTGAATGAACATCTTAATGCGCTTGTCGGTACCAAAAAAAAACTCCATTTAGAACTCGGACTACATAATCAAGGACCAGAATTTCCTTTTTCGACAAGTTTTTAATTACTTGCTATTTTTTATGGATATTTTGAAGTTACAATTTTTATATTTTCGGTATCAAGTAACGAGATTTTTCTTTCGTTTTCATACACATAGACATTTACTGCTACTAATTTCGACCGAATACGATGGCCTTCAACTTTAGTTCAATGAATCTCTCTTATTAAGATTTTTATGAACTATGGCCGATCGTGCCCACTTTAAGTCTAGAGAAGGTAATCAAAAAAAATTTTTTTTCAAGTTTTTAATCTGCGACATTATTGCCACAATTAATATTTATAATCGTGACATATTACAACTCTCCAATACTAAAAGTCTTTGAGCTCAGCCACGGACGGACATAGACGGACAGACGAAAGGACGGACGGACATAGCGAAACTATGAGGGTTCCTTGTTGGTTACAGAGCTTTAACAAAAGTTTATTAGTTCACATTTCTATACATGCATATTTGTTTTATTTCCACTAACAAAATTTCTTTTGATGTTTCATGATGAAAACGAGTGATTTGATTTGATTTTAGTTAAAAACTCCTTGGTCAATTCGACCTTAGAATTCGAACTGGGCACCTTTTGATTGGAGCGCGACGCTCTTGATCACTATCACCGCTCGTTTGTGTGTGTTATTCATTGCTAATCATAAATCATCATCGTACAGCAAGATCGTAGGATCCAAATAATAAATAGGACGGAAATATGGGGACAAAAGAGATGGAAGTAAATAAATACGGGAAATAGAGTTTGCATATCTCTCAGAAAACGTTTTTGTTCCTACACATTACGTACATAATTGAAATATCAATTCTATTGAATTTAATTCTAGTAAATTCAACTATTGAAGCGAATTCAACTTGCTTATGACCTGTATTATTTAGTCTGATTCTTCACTGGATTTCGTTTATAGGACTTGTAATAGTCTAAGATCCGGCTGCTAAATTAGTACATTAATAATTTAGATTATCAAGAGTTAATTTTTAAGTATTTTTACAACTAGGAAAAGTCATTTTTCATCAGGTGCCAACTAAAAATTGCCCGCCAGTATTATTAATTAAAATATTATTAATTGACTTTTAGATAAATATTTCGTTTACATCTTATGGGAATAAACTTACACCACTACACAACAGTGTATTTAAAAGATCTGAAAACTTACAGTTGCCGTCGATCGCTTAGCCGCAACCTATACGCAGCCAGGTGTAAACAGGTATAATTTTGTTTAAAATTTTCGTTTATAATGTATACTCATTTCATTTATACCACATTAAAGCTTATTTTTTTCTGTATTTAATGACATAAAGCTGCCTATATAAAAAAGCCCGCAAGTCAAAGTTTCCTACCCTTAAACATGCTAAGTATTAAAATAGAGTGACAGAGAGTGAGTACGAGTGCATTTTTTTCCGAATGTTTTGAAGACCCTACAAGATTTGTTAGACCAATAAAACGTATAAAAATATTTAATTTTGCATCTGACTGTGTAAAAGAAATATAAAAATAAAAATGGAAATAAAATTTTAATAAAATGGAACGAGATATTTTGGACGTCTGCTAGCAATTGCTATAAAACAAAAGGTTAATATTGGGTACTGTTTGTCTTTTCCTCTTGCACCGATACCTCCGGCACTGTTCTCATGTTCAGGAGATATGTTGAAAACTGATAAGTCAACTTTAAGCAAACAATTGACGTCTCAAATTGACTCAGAAAATCCTGACAAAGTTGACATAGAAATAATTGATGGATTTTATTATATGTATCAAATAGGTGCAACTCTGCCACAAACATTTGGCAAACTTGCTGAGTCAATTTTGATAAAACTGTGTGCCAAAAAGGCTAAAGAAGTTCATATCGTCTTTGATAGATATTTAAAACCGTCTATAAAGGACTGCGAAAGACAAAACAGGGAAGGTATTGACATACCTTATACGATTAATGGTCCTTTACAAACAAGGCCAAATGATTTCTTAAAATCTTTAAAAAATTTTTGTTTCAAAGAAGCTTTGGTTAAATTTTTAGCTCAGCACTGGGAGGATGATTCACTTGTCTCAATATTAAAAGATAAAATTTTTTATTACTGTTGGAGAGAAATGTTTTTCATATAGTTGCAATGGAAACAAAGTAGCAAAAAATAATGAGGATGATTTGACATGTGATCATGAGGAAGCGGACACAAGGATTGTATATCATATAAGTAAAGTCCCGGAGCATTCCAACATTCTCATTAAAGCATCTGATACTGATATTCTGATAATTTTGTTAGGTAATATACACCGATTTCCTACTATGAAAATTTGGTTAGCAAACGGCGCATCCAAAAGAGGTAACAAAGATGAAATATGTATCAACTGTTCGAAATTATCGAAAAAATTAGGCCCAACTTTGTGTCATGCGCTTCCAGCATTTCATGCTTTCACCGGAAGTGATTACACTGCTGCTTTCTTTAACAAAGGAAAAGTTCGTCCCTTGAAAATTTTATAAAACATGAAAAATTTCAAAAATTTTGCATCATTAATTTATCCTTATGATATTGAAGATGATGATAAAATTGAAACGGTGCAAGAATTCACCTGCCTTATGTACGGGATACCTAAATGTCAAAGTGTTAATGAAGGAAGATTTATCATGTTTAATAAAATGTATGGCTCAAAAATACAAATGAGAAATTTATAAAAATATTAAAGGCTTCGACTCAACTCATATTCTGCCATGTTGGGAGTCTTTAAAACAAAAGATCTTGAGAACTATTTATGTGAATTCTATGTGGTTGAATGCTACTGAGCCAAATTGTATTCAGTTTAGCGCAGAGAATAATGGCTGGCTAATATTCGATGGCTCTCTGAAACCAACATGGTTTTTAGGAAATGCAACACCTCTAGAGGTAGAGAATATCATTCTAGGTGATTCCCAGGACGATTCTGCTGATAACGAAGAAGATTCTGATGTATGTAGTGACGAAGTTGATAGCAGCGATGATAGTGAGAGCAGCCTGGAATCCGACTATGAATAAATGGCAAGAAATAAAATCTAAAAATTTTTAATTAATTAATTAATTAATCAATCTTTTCTTTTTAAACATTCTTGTTTATTCTGTATAAGCAGATAATTATTTTGTAACTTATTATGATAACTATTCAATTATATTATTGTCTGTAATTTACTGTAAATAATTTGTCACCTGCGATTGAATTGAAAATATAAATAAAATAACACATTTATAAAATTAATTAGATTTTTACTTTAAAGTAAAAGTTTTGTTATGTGGTTTAAAAACAACTAATCAAAATCTAACGTTTTGCAAGATATGTCTGTGAGTTTTTCATTTTATGATTATTATTATTTTAATATTTAATGCAATTGTTATTTTCTGAATAATATTTAATATTACTTATAAATTAAATATTATTTTGTTAAATATTGATGCTTTATTCGTTTCATTTTAGAGCATTTGAATCATTTTATTACTAGTTAGGTCGTTGGTTGAGAACCCTATTTATCGGAGCATGCGCAATAGCGCAAAAACACGTTCAGCTGGCATTTAGTATCCTTGTCTAACAAGTAACCTCGCGCACTCACTCTCTGTCACTCTATTTTAATACTTAGCATGTTTAAGGGTAGGAAACTTTGACTTGCGGGCTTTTTATATAGGCAGCTTTATGTCATTAAATACAGAAAAAATAAGCTTTAATGTGGTATAAATGAAATGAGTATACATTATAAACGAAAATTTTAAACAAAATTATACCTGTTTACACCTGGCTGCGTATAGGTTGCGGCTAAGCGATCGACGGCAACTGTAAGTTTTCAGATCTTTAAATACACTGTTGTGTAGTGGTGTAAGTTTTATTCCCATAAGATGTAAACGAAATATTTATCTAAAAGTCAATTAATAATATTTTAATTAATAATACTGGCGGGCAATTTTAGTTGGCACCTGATGAAAAATGACTTTTCCTAGTTGTAAAAATACTTAAAAATTAACTCTTGATAATCTAAATTATTAATGTACTAATTTAGCAGCCGGATCCCGTACTATAAGAGGCAAACCAGCATGCCGGCCATTGGAAAGTAAATAGTCACAGTCGCCCGTGTGTTTGAAAAGTAGTACGCTCTTTTCTCGAAGGCCTTATCATCGAGTTTTCTTGAGAATGCCGCTTATGACATATCATTGCAAAGCCCCATCGTACATTGCAGAAATATAATTGCGCATAAATCGTGCGATAGTAGAACGCCAGCCATGAAGATGATACTGAGACATCCTCAATTCATTCGGATTTATTAATTTCGTGGCGTACTCCCCAAAACAACCGGACACGGATATAACCATTCGTAGAAAAAAAAAAAGGGACATTTACTTCCTTTATCGACACAATAAAACCTTCCGAGACCGCCGCTGAGCAGGTATATTTCCTCTCGTCGCACCTCGGACAATATTTCATACGAAATACATAATTTCCCGGAAAATATCCCTATCGGATAACCGAATATAGAGGAAAGATCTTACTGCAGCTCGTAAAATCGACCATCGAAGCCGGCCGGCGAAGAAAGGTGGCTTGTTGGGCCCAAACAGCCTCGCGATATGCGGCGAGCGGCTGCCGCGTGTACCACCGCCGGCCGAGAGCTTTTATACATGTTTTATAGCTTCGAAGCTCTGTTAAAGTTTATAATAAAATGAATAGTTATAACATGATTCAATGTCTGTACATATAATGAAACTGTAAGCGACCGATGGCTGCATTTCGAAATATTTATGAAAAATGAATATCGGAGCTGCTTATGAGTGAAATAGGAGCTCAAACGATCCCTTCTAGAGATTTTGTATGTTTATATTTTTGTTTGTTCACGCATCACGCAAAAATTGAAAGAAATGAAAGGAGCTCTTGAAAGAGTGTCACCCAGATGTAAACGGAAAAAAACATGGTCATCTTGATCAATAAAAGGTACATGCAAATAAGCTTTGTACTGGCAATTTTAACCGAAAAGAGGGAAAATTGTTTTTAAAATTTGGAGTAGTATAACTTAATACTTTTTTATTACATCTTTAAAGACTGACCCGAGAGCAGGACCGGGCTCAAGATCATGGTGGACATAGCGCCATCAGACGATATGAAAGCTATAGAAATTCATTCTATGTCCACGCAGGTGGAACTGCGAGTAAAAGTTAATATGTATATAGAAAGTAGTTATACAAGTATGTCGTACACAGGTACGACAAATGTTGCAGCATAATACATTAAAATGCAGTATGACATGATTGGTTGCAGAACTATCATGGTGAAGAAAGTGACAAAGCTCGCCTGCCAAATATTATGCTTTGAATTCCAAATTGCACTGATCCGACTAGAAACTTTTTATTACAGAAATAACAAACACGAAAGCGTGTATAAGACCGAACACCGCGAGTACAACTTTGAATCTTGATTATGTTAAAGTCTTAAAACTTTACATTAATTAATTGTACAACTTTATGCTCTTACGTTACTTAGTTATTTTAAGATTATCACTGAGTATTTAATCCTTATCTTTACACTGCTTAAAGGTAAGTTAAGATATTAATATTTGTCATTACAAAATATAAAGAGTGTGTCAGTTAAAATTATACGAGTATTTGTATATTATTTTTTTTACGACCATTTTAATTCGAATGCAAGGGAAAAAAGTAACGTTGGAAGGTTTATATTTGAGTATGTAGATGGCGCACCCAGTGTGATCAGTGCAACATTATAATGTTATTGCTAATTACTAAATTATAAACTATAATTTCGTAATACGAAAATTCTCATTGGCCCAAAGATTTATCACTGTCAGATTAACCATAGCTTAAAGGAATAAGTTGATAATGCAATTTGTTAAACGAATTTGTTTTTAAATAATTGTACATAACACACAATAAAGGCTGTTCACGATAATTATTTCCTCATCAAATCTAAATTGTTTAATATGGAGTGGTAAATTCTGTGTCGTAAGAATGTTATAATATCTGCCTGCTCACAGATAATTATGATGTGTGTAAATTAAAATATAGGAGTTGAGTAGCTATGTAAGGTCTTTGTATTTGTACTACAGAGGTACATGCAGCAGTGTTTTTCAAACTCGTGTTTGAAATAATTGTTAAATACGAAATAACTGTTAAAAACTAAACAAGTCAAAATATATTGTTTCAACTTCACAATGAGCATTTGACTAAATTCGTTTCAAAGATATCAATTAACATTTGTGATATTAAATTAATGTAAAAATGACAGTATATCTAAGACTACCGATATTTAGTTTTTACCTTTAACAGTTAGCAGTTAACTATTTCAAATGGCTTCAAACAAGCACACCGCTGATCGTCTTGCAATCTTATTTGAAAAGGCAGAACTCGAATTTAAGTCGTCCGCGTTGATTTAGGGCTAATATAGGTCTGTTATCTATCGCTATAGCCGGTACGGCGAGAACTTAAGGGACTGACGGCTTAGTGTGTGTAACGAGGTACAGAGTGGCTTGATTTCTCCAACGGTGAAACATACAGCGAAGGATCGACCCGGTGACCTTCTGAACCCTAAGCGTTGTTCATTCAATCACCACCACATGTGTACCTATACACATCGCAGAATACACGAAATTGAGAAATTCAAATTTAAACAAAGTGATGCAATACGTTGTGAAGATTGCGAACAGAACGACGAATCGGAAAAACACACGTCTCATATGTTTCTAGATAGATGTATACGCGATAAGTACCAAGGACACGGAAAATTCGATTTTCCCTTCTATTTTTAGCATGAGGTCTAGTATTCAGGTTATGACCGCGGCATGTGTCATAAAAAGTAACGATTGACCAATCTGATTCAGCGTTTCGCGCTTCTTTTCATTTTTTTTTTTTTGCGTTGTACAAGTCATATGAATAAAGTGCTGCCTGTATTTAATGTTTTATGTCGTTTATTTCTTAAACTTCGGAACAAAATTGATAATTTTGTATTTCATTACATTGTATTTATTTGTCCTGGGCTCTGAAACATTTAGCAATAAATATCTCGGGGCCAGTCCTCGTTTTCTAATAATTAACAACTATGAACAGAATAAGAATAAAATACCACTGAAAACATGTTTTGAAAAGAAGAACCATAATATTTGTCTATGTTATCAAATTATTTTCTCAAACCAGTTGGACGTACTACCTCAATTATTTCAAAGTCATAAAAAATGTAATATGAATGTCAATATCTAGAAAATACTAAAGAAGAGAATCTGCTGTATTAATCCGATTAAACCTTTATTTAAATATGTTCTAGACGTTTTCAAATAAGGTTATTTATTGATACACAACGTGTAAAAAGATGAAAAATCGCGTATTATTTATTTACTATTTGGAATCAAATTAAAAATTACCTACAAAAAATGCCATAAAGACCTCTTCAATATAAATTATTTCAATAAATTTCTCAAAAATAAATAAAAAATGTATAATCCTATGCGGTACATAATGAATAATATAAATTAATATAATATATCAAAATCACATAATGTATTCCATTAATGTAGAAAGCAACGAAGCTCTAACGGATTGGTAGAAATTATCATAACAAACAAACAAAGCAAAAAAAAAAAACTAAATGTGAAAAAGATAACACATTTTTTTTTAAAGAATAGAAAAAAAATGTTTACCATCCATAGCCTTGTTATTTGAAGACGTTTCATATTTTTTTTTGTCGTCATCGATGGTTGCTAAGTTTTCAACATTACTAACGTACGTACATACATACAAATATAGATACATACTATTTTTCCGCAAATATCTACACAGATATGTTAAACTCAAACAGAATGAAGGTCAGACGATTCAATGTGTTAAACAAAAAAAAAAACAAAAACAAAACTTAATGCTTTCTCTATTTTTAAAGCAGAATTGTTAATCCATTTTACTGTTGCCTATACACGACCAATATATTAATTTCCTTATTGAAGTGTATTGTTTATTATAGTTATTACTTCGTTCTATGCAATTAGATTGAATAAATCGAACCTTCAACACGCGACAAGTTCATTACTTTATCTTTCGTACACTTTTTGTATTTATTTTTAGAACAAAGCAATCCGAGAGGATAACTTTAATAAAGGTTTTGCTTTCAATAAACTGATTTTATTGAAAGTTTACGTCTAATTCGAGTGCTACTCCGCTGCCTCTCGTAATTGTAGTTATTTAAAGCTATTAAAAGGCAATAAGGAAGTCACCCGACTATCAGAATAACCAACCCTAAAATTAAACGTATAATAGACAAGGCGTGCGATAAGTCTGAACTGTGACAAAAAAACCGCCAATCCATTGCTGATAGAATTACAAGCACTGTCTATGGTAGGGACTATTTTCAATGATGAATTATTACAATAGTTATTTTTATTATAACTATACAATCACCTTGAGGTTGATTTAGATGAAACTGAAGGCGATTTTAAATACTTGCGCTACGTCATTTATAAACACGTATCGGAAAAATATACTGAGTTAATTCTTCACAGAATATTATTTATTAGCGTTGAAGGATTTGCAGTTAAAATAATGGCATCTGAATTAGCAGAACTAGATAGCTCTATTTTCCGTTAGCAAATTTCTATCAACCATGATTAATTAATGCCATTGCATAGTGTACGACCGCACGTCTTTCTCATTCTTGTATATAATTTTTAAATATTTATTGATTTGCGTTATCTAATCATCATATTTCTCTTTATTTCAATTATTATATGAAGCTTTAAAGTCATATCTTTAAATACATCGGATTGTCTGATAAATAACGGGATAGAAAATTTTGTTATACCTAAAAAAGTGGTGACGCCTATTTCATCAAACGCCCTAATATAAAATGTGAATCACTTTCATATAAAACAAAAACTAACAAAACGGGGACATTGTGAACTTTACCCCCTGGAGATTTAAAACATCCGCATCCCTCACCGAGGAGCGTGTCGCGGTAACGCGTGAACCTGGCGTTTGTACAAAAGTAATTAGTTGTACAAACAGCTGTAATTGCGTAAATATTACACCTACAAAAGTATCGGTAAAACGACAGACGGTACCCGAAAGTTTTCAGAGTTGTCCAAAGGCAACACAGGTGACTCTGTTCGCTGAGCTCTACCGTTGAAGCCTCCTTTATTTACTGTATTCTGATTATTTTATTCATCTTGTGTATCTATACACGTTATATATATATATATATACAATATCCACAAAAATTATATATATGAGTGTTGTGTATGTTTGTGTGTGGGCGTGTGCGTGTGCGTGCGCGTGTTCGTGCGCGTGTTCGTAGCGTGTGCGGGTGTGGGTGCGTGTGCGTGTTAGTGTGTGTGTATTATATATAGATATGTTCACTCGTTCACTTATGTCGTCTTAGTCATGTATGTTCGCTGATTTCTCGAAAATGGCTAAACCGATTTGAATGGTTTAAACCGCTCAAAATTTGTTTGTGACCTAAAATATGCTTAATCATACCTATATGAATTATATAAATTAATCACTCAACAACTAAAAAATATTATAATAACTGTTAAAGAAAAAAGAATAAGAAAAACAGCCTTTGAAAGACCTATAAGTTGAAATAATTAGCTATTTTAGAGTAGATGCCAGCTAAAGCAAATCATTAAAGAAAGTGTGATCTATAAATATGGATACAAAACGTATAGAGTTTAAATATCGTCAAATAATGAAAATTGAGATATATCCATGTTCGGCATATCTTTACTAACACCGACTTCAAACACAACCGATTATTATAACCGATAGGTTGTTAATACTTTTTTTTTTGTAAATCATTTTACGGAGTCGTATTCTTCGATGAGAGCCACCGTCTTTCTGTCGTGTCGCACGTGCCACGCGGGGTCGTCCAAAAAACCGACCCACTATTCTGGGGCACGATCACGCGCCACTCCAACACTGACCGTCTGAAATGCGAGACTCGGCCTGGCAGCGCGGGCGCTCGGGGCCGCCGACCGCCGCCGACCGCCGCCGCGCCGAAAACGCCCGAACCCGTGTACGGTCGCGCACGAAAGACCTTGCAGTTGTTCGCCGTAAATATTTACCGGGTAAATGTTTACGGCGGTTACTAACCCCTTATCCGCGTTCTCGATTCTGGTGTCGATGCGGCGGCTTCGATTATTTTTGTATCGGTCGTGTCGTGTGACAAGATTTAATGGGTGGTCAACGATTTAGTTACTAATCTTAATAGACGTGAGCGTCTCTTTCGAAGCTGTGTCCGGTAGATGCCTCACAATACTTCGAAAGAAACAACGATTTTGTTGTCAAATTATTCGATAGTAGGTACCTCGGAAGCGACCTTTGCTGGGAGTTTTTCCAGCTTCCCGTGGGAAAATATATCTTTGCCCTGGAAAAGCTTTGTTTGATCATTTGAAACAATAAATATTATGATGCATCTAATACACTACAGTGCCATCTGCAGTTCATGTCGTTTACATGTTTCTTCTATATAGTATCTACTATATAGGACCAGTAACAGAGTAACATTGTAATTACCGCAAAATTCTACTAAATAAAGCAATGTCTATTTTTTGTTTATCTCGTTTTTCTAATAAAGAGACCTAAATAGATAAATTTGAAAAGCAATACTATATATAATAACCAAGGCTATCACACAAGAATTTATTAACTACCCATGGAATAAAAGTAATAAGATTAATGTTCAGTGATTCATTATTTTTATATTGTCCTATTTTTTTTAAGGTTACGTAGAAAACAAGGAACGCTTAGAGTTTCGCCATATCCGTCTGTCTGTCTGTCTGCGACTTAGCTCAGAGACTCTTAGTTCTAGAAAGTTGTAATTTTGTACATATATACAAAACATTCTTGGGCTCTTTGAAAACCATTTTTTTAAATAAGGTATCCGTTTGCGAAATATAGGTTTCAAAGTACTATTATTTGTTAAAGTCAAATGACCCTATCAGCAAGCTGAATGGTTATTCTTAGATATGTAAAAAATTCGCAGTAGTAGTACCTACATACAATGAAATTAAAAGGAAAATTATTACGGCTAAGTAGGTTTTAGAAGTTAGCGACTAATAGTCGACCAATTTATAAAATGTACTTGGAGAAATAAAAAGTGAAATTTCGTATAAATTTCATTAAATATTACTTATATGGAGCTGTTGTTTGTGTGAAATAGGTAGTAAATATAAGTTTATGAACGGCGCAAAATTATAGAAAAATAAAATCATAATATCCTTAACACCTGTCCCACACAGGGTCTTTTAGACGTCATCAGCCGTTAAACCGTGAACTTCATTAATATCTTCATAGCGCCAAACAAAAAGCCCCCGTCGCAGTCCGCATATTGCAATGGGCCACTACGGAACCTTAGTGTGTGTAGCCTAACGAGCACTTGACTTTTTTGGTATTTATTATTAGATGTATCATTAAAATCATAGTATTAACGAATGTGATGATTCGACTAACGTAATATTGTATATATTCAGTTATATATAATATTATATTAGACAAAATCTCCAAATCTCTCGAAATAGATTTTTAGCCTAAAAATCATAAAAAAATTGTATCTAGGATACTGATTTAAACATAAAATAATATATATTTTACGAATGAGATGCATTTTCATCAATGGAATGAAAATGAATCCATCAAATACGAGTATTAATTTTGCATAACTTAAATTTAATAAACAATATACATTTATTATTTTTAAGCATTGTCGTAAATTTTATTCATAACGACGGCACATAATGGACAAAAAAAATATTCAAAGTCTAAAGTCCTTTCATCGTACGACGCGGGCGCCGCCGTGAAATATATGGCAAGGAAGGAGATAAGTTAAAAAAAAAACAAAATGTAAGTGATATCCCTTAAGGCCTAAGTTAATAAATCACAGCCGGTTGTACTCTCGTGTGTTCTGTATTATTACAGCATTGGGATGTCGTAAAATACTACATTTTTTTTTTTGTTTAAGTTACTAGTTCACGCATAATAGACATAATATTTTATCGAAGTCGAAAATAAAGTTTGAAAATTGTTAGTCTATTATCTAATAATAAAAATGCTTAAAAGTAAAATCTTTAAATTAATAATAGTAGAAAAGTGTACATTTATCAATTTTTGTTCTCAATAAATTGAATATGCTAAATACAGTATTCATGTATATTTGTGAGAAACAGGAACCACAACTATTAGATAGTGTATGTATTTTGTTTAGCTATAGGGTGGCCATTATCTCTATCTGTTTGTAGAGAGGTCTATCTATTTATAACGATTTTGTCTTTATCCATGTAGTGTTGAAAAAAAAATCATTATAATAATATAATTCAGGTGACAGTCTCCGATCTCACCATCCATGAAGTATAGCACATATCACATGTTATTTGTAAGCAATGAAATATGTTACTTTATAGTTAGGATGCTCAGTCATCATTGTCATTGACCTAGACATGGGACACAATGATAATTAAATAATGATGTCGATATATTTATTTATTTTACCATTAATTATTTACAGTATGGTTTATCGCCTTAACGTGTGGTTAATCCTTTAATTATCCATAACGCAGCCAAGGGCAAGAGTGAGGCTCGCCCAATTAGGGTTCCGTACGAAGACTACATTGAGCGATTAGTAGACTTTTTATTTTATTTACATTTATTTTAATCTATCCGAATTAGCTCTATATAATAAAAACGACTAACTAGCCATGGTGGGCATTAACCGTTGGTTTACAGTAATTGCTGTTTTGAACTCAATTAGATAAACCTATGTTACTCCCAAAGTATACATCCAGATGACATCAAATAAATGGCAAGTTTCATTTGCGATGTATACAACGCATTCTTTGATTTTTTTTTTTATTTGATAAGAATTAATTGAATATACATTATAAAGTTTTCATAAATAAATACTTATTTTTTTATTAGCATATTTTTTCCTTCAACCATTATTAGTCAGCCAAAAACGTACAGTTTCAAATAATTTATTACACTATATTTACTAATCTTTACAAAACTTAGTTTCGTAACCTTCAAAGATTAGGAGGTAAAGAGACGGTCTTTGTCACAAATTTTAAACTATGTTAATAAGGCCGTTAGATCAAAAAATACAAAAAAAAAATATTTCTTTTTGAATATTTTCTATAAGGGTTATAATCCAGTCATATTTTTTTTATTACATTATAATAATTAAAGCTTCATTTTTCTTTGAATGAAACTCAACCCCCCGTGTTAACCTAAAGTTTTCTTTAATCGTTGGCTGGTGATAGAGGTGCGCGCTATAGAACTTAACATTATGCCAATCTTTCAGATTTCCACGTTATACAATTTTAGATAAATACCTCTGACAGACAGACAGGCGAATACATACGAGACTGCTCCTCATTGGCCCAAGTTTTCCCTTTATTATACGAAGCCCGAAAAACCCGAAGACCTACTTTCCCAAACTACAACTAACAATATGCAACTCCAAATAACGTTGTGCGTGTTAGATATTAATTTTCTTAAATATTTTGTATGGTAAGAGTGTTTTAATTAAAAAAGCATTTAAATGTGAAACTCAAGAAGAACGGTCAAATCAAATGTATTTGTCCAAATATATGAAAGAATTATATTTCTAATATTATACAAATTCTATCGAGGAACTTAAAATACAAACACATATGTTCTGACCTCTTTACAAACCGAAAAAATGCCTAAGTACTAATTTTTGAATACGTCTTGCTTATATGTCATATTGTAATGATTGCTTATAGAGTTACTCTTTAGTATAATTTATAGATCCAAGTAAACATTTTAATATAAGGTACCAGGTATATGAAAAGTACCTTTATAATGTACCTTTCATATATTTTTTGGTCTTCCAATTTTACATTAAAGTAATTTTCAATTAAAGTATTTATTTACGTATCCATTTCATACTACGTTATAATAGTAGCGATAACGGAAACAACCGAAGGAAGAAAATGTTTATAATTGAATGTGTCAACCGAATCAAACAAAAGATGTATAAATATATTAAGAAATCTAGACAAATGTATTAAATCGAATATTTTACGTTACACATACCTATTGCTTTATTGATACGAATAAGATATTGGATTATTCACTCTATAACCTACATCGAGACATGTCGTATGTCTAGTTTCTTTCTCGTAGACATAAAACAAATAATACGTAGTCAATTTGTCAAACATGGGACAGCGTTCAGATATATTTTTGTTTTTCATAGCAGTTTATTAGAAAGATTTCTAGAATTGTAGAAAAACATAAATTAAAATTGAAGGGTGTTATTAATATAGCTTAAACTAATGGATGCACAAAAGGTCACTTAGTAACTAAACGTAAAAGGCTTCGCGCTTTTATTCTAGGAAATTTATTAATTAGAAGGTTGCTACTCTAAAACGTACGGCGCCAGTTTAACTTTGAAAGAGTCGCTCGATTTCTAACTCACATTTATAAGCTCACGCCCATTTCCCAAAGGGGTAAGCAGACACCATACACATCCACACTTCCACACTTCCGCGTAGTACGATCTTTACATATCACTCTCGCTTCACTAACGCCCATCGATCGTTTCATGCGAGCTCGTCGGTTTTGGATACTTAAAATTTGGCTCTTTGCCACGAATTTGGTTTGGATGAGGATATAGCATATACGACATATCCTATACATATTCATAGGACATATCCAACATAGGAGAAGGATATAGGACAACCCTTGTCGGCACTTCTATCAATTTTGTAATCGTTAGTTCAATATTGTAAATGAAAAGCGACTCTTTTTTTCAATAGTTCCTCACATATTGAAATCAACATGAAACGTACCCTAAATTCAACAATACTTAATATATACTATGGAAATATTAGATTATGTACGATATATATATATGTATGGAAAGTGATTATATCACTTTTGTGGCATTTACGCGTGTAATTTTTGCAATTTGTAAACATTCAGGAAAACATCGTAACTCATATACAAAACTGAGTACCTACCATAAAGCGTAGCTTCTCGCAGATGCCCATAGTAGTAGCTAGCCTAACGAAGACTATACAAAAGTCTATGCTGTGTCTATGCCTTTCGATGATCCAATTTTGATGATAAGTTGTAGTTCACAATTACTACTTTCAAATACAAGTTCACTATTTGACACAGGAGGGCGATTTTTACATTTCGTTACATTATGCGAAAATGGGAAATTCGCTATTGCCAATTTTCTGGCAATTTGATGCGACAAAATGCATTGCTACAGTTGAAATGAATTTATTTACTTACAAACAAAAATATGTTTAGAAAGAGCGAAGTTAAGGATACCGGAGAGTAGAAGTCGGGATATGATTAGTTTTTTAAACTTAATAAGTCACATGCAGACGCCAAGTTAACGTCTAGTTGGTTCAGTTAAAAAAAAAATGGTCGAATATTTTTTGAGGAATTTTTAAAAAACGGGATCTGATTTTGCTACTCCATATTGTATAGCGTTTTGATATCTTTATAACGAATGAAATTGTAGAAGTTTTCAAAAATTTTCTTAACAAAGAAAGTTTCATAAAGAAAACTCTATTATTTTTAACTTTACGTTATTGACGCAAACCCAATTAACTAACACAAACATTTTCCTGAGTATTTCACTCAGGAAAATGTAAAAAAATTGAAATTCGTTTAAGTGGAAACATACAGAAACAGACGGAACGCAATTTATTTTAAAACTTTCAAGTTTTTTGAGACAATTCAAAAACAATAAGGCGGTCGTGATAAAATAAAAATAAAAAGTGCTCATCATTTTTTACAAAGTTTTTATTCACGTTTCATTCATAACTTTTTTCGAACTTATTATTTTTTTTATGATGCCCATTAAAAACTGCTTAATATTTAACTTATTTTTTTGATAGGCTTTTTAGGAAAAGGTAACGCGAGTTTCACGATCGCTTTAATGTTTTTATTTTTGTCAATTCATTCGTGTTTATTGCTGTATTTTATTATGATTTTCATTATTTTACATGCCACCTGTGAATGTGATATTTGAAGCACGAACGAAAAAAAAAAGATGTCATATAATCGAAGTCCATTACTTACTTAGATAACTCATTAAATTTAATAACAATTTTGTTTATAGAGAGCTGCTCCCGAATTTAGGTGGAAACTGATAGCGAACAACTACGATTGTGCTACATGGTGGTACCATTAGACGGGTTCGTGTTTCGTGGATTTAGGGCAGTTTCGGCGACCTGCCCGCCGCGGTCGGCGGCCCAAGTCAAATCCGAACTGGGAGATTGCTTAAATTTCGCCTAATTCGCCAAAAATCTTTGTCGGGATTTATCAGAGCCGAGTGCGTAATTTCTGAAAATCTGATAAATTTCCATCGGCCTCGAATCGAGTTACGACTGGCTGCTGTCCGTCGCCGTCCGCGGTCGCGCAGCATTCCGAGATTAATGTTTAGTTCATACAATTTCCAGTTCCGTTTTCAAGGATAAATTCATTAATATACGTTTAATTTAAATTTAATAAATATGGCTCTGTTAAATGATATTTTTTTTTTAATTTGAGTTTAGAAATTGGTCTGGCTATATGTAATATGTTACACAATTTATTGTTATCGGCTTACAAAGAGTAAGAGATTACACGGGTCTCTTTCAAATACAAATCGATTCTTCAAATTCACTCAGGTACTTCGAGTCGGTGACAAAATACTTCAAAAACTGTTATAACGTTTAGGGTAAATTTATTTAATGATAAAATAAACGCTAGTTATATAAACCTAAGTATTTAAAAATAGGTTATTAGTTATTAATGGGTTAACTATTTATTTAGAATGTAATTTTATATCTAATAAAATGGGCAATGACGGTAGATATTAAAGTCTCTATGATGTTGAATTTTTAATGTTCATAGATCTTTCAACGGTTCCAATATGCAATCCTTTTTGTCATTTACTCGCATCGCTTCGGTAATAGTACGTAAAATTAGATATCGGATTATAATTATCCGGAAACGAATAATCTTAAATTCCGTATTCAGTTTATGCAATATAGGTAATTACAAAATACAACGATCAGACAGAAAGAATGAACGTGGCTAACATTTAATTTTCTCAGTAAAATTTCAATATACAGGAGTTCAACAGTTTCGTATTTTTTCATACAACCGCGAAGGAGGAGTCAATTTGAATATTCTACGCAACTCTGCGAACGGAAGAAACGCTTAACGAAATGATGGCCGTCATGAAAAAATATATGGAACGCGGTCATGTACCCAGGTCGCGCACGGTCTCCGCGTCCGTCTCGGACAGCAGGTCCCGGTCGGCCGGTCGGTGGCGCGACAGGTGGCGGGAGCGGCCGTGGCGCACGTGGCGCGCCAGGCCGGCCGCCGCGTGCACTACACTCGCGAGGCATATTATGCACATAGTGTCGGCGGCGCGCATCGTCCGCGCTGGTGCTGTCACGGCGGCATCACGCGGCCGCGCTCGCCGTGGCACTGCCGCCGCCGACGTCCGCCCGCGCCTCCCGCCCCACGACGACTCTCGCGCGGACTCATTTTCGACCGATTTTCGGTATGAGATCGGCTACGATTGCGACTAAGAGCGATAGAAAAAAAAAATAGAATAAAAAAATTGAATCTATTAAATCCGATCATAGAGACGATTCATTAAAATTTCCGAATAAGCGAAAATACGTCGAACGACCTGAATCCGGAGTGCGTAGAAGTAGAACGGTATTGCGATCGGATTAGAAATTTAGATACTTCTTCGTTTTCTAAATAAGTGAACATTTTAAATCAGTATTAGGAGAGTAATGCCTCAACTACTGTCTTTTCTAATGGTCGAAATCTTTTTAATTCAAAGAAAATGTGTATTGACACATAAATAAAGGGCAAAGTTGTGAAATAACGATTCTGAAAATACGACACATTTCAAAACCTTATGCCAAAATATAATAACTTATTTATAAAAAAAAAAGCAGTACACAGACAAAATGAAAAGAAGAATATTAAGTTACACATTGAAAAAAATCGATACTTTATTGATAATATAAATGTAAAAACATTAAATTCATATTCAAATACATTTTTCATTGGTTATGAATAACATTTTAAAATATGTACGTCACAACGTTTTAAGAATTTACGTTCTACTATTACACTACTATCGGGTGGTGAAATAGTAGAACGTTCTTTTTTGTTCGGGCGTCAGCTTTCTCTCAAGAAACGCGAGCAAAAAACTTGAGAGTGGCTCTTTTCAAATTTAAATCTTAATATATACAATTTACGTGTCACGATGTTGTTCCGTGATGAACCCAACAAAACATAATAAATTTAATTTGGCTGAACTTGAGAGATAGAATAGTTTTTATTCCGATTGGTGGCGTAATTTTCGAAATTTTTTTTTATGTTTTTTCAAAGAAATTGTTATTGTTTAATTCTTTTCAAATTCCTTATTTAAAAATACGCTCAAACACAAAAAAAATATATTTTACCTAGACCTCCGCCCTTCGATGGGCAAGACGGATTGATTTACCAATTCGCACCATATCAAGTTGAAATTCGTCACTATACTTTAAAACAACATTATTATGGTAGGCTTAGACCAGTAGCAGTATAAGAATTGAGATCAGGACGGGGAGCATAAACGAAACGAGGCCGAGGTCAAAATTGAGTGCGGGCAACGGGATCGAAACCCTGATCAGGAACGAACTAAAACAAAATGAAGGAATTATTTATACCTGGCTTCCTCCGAATAGGAACTGCGATTAGTAGGGGGATCAGAATCGAGAACGGAACCGAGACCGAAATTGAGAACGTGATCGAGGTCGACAACGAGTGTCGGGTCGGGATCAAAATCGAAAGTGTGAGTAGGATCGGTATTGTAAGCGAGACCGCGTTCGTAAAGGACATCGATCGATACGAAAGATGATGATATATGTTCATGCCAGCAGAACTGCGGGCATTAACTATATGGGCAAGCCACCCACGATAAAGGGCAAAACAACGTCGGCCGGGCCAGATACTATGTTATAGAATCAAACATATATAGATCTATAACATAAAGAAACAAACCCTCTTAATTTATTCCTTTCGTATATCACACGGTATAAGTAAGAATTATTGTTATCTAAAAGTGTAAGAGCCAGTTTTTAGTGATTATGTAATCTAACGAAGAGTTTCGTTATCAGATCGCACCAATTTTTAGGGTTGCGTGACGAACTCAAGTACGAACATTAATTTCAAATGTGACATTAATATCAAATATGTAGTTAAATCTTTGTCTGTGGTAACTTTGAATTGTAAAAAGCTTCCAAATCAAAGTAATCAAACAACGCAGATATTTTTGTGGCATATTTTGAAATTCATCATCATCATCATCATCATCATCGCTAGACCTTCAGCCAGTCGCAATGACTGAAAGGGACAAGTCCCGATACACCGAAGGGAGCGTAAATATCGGGGGGAGTGTAGATTCTATTCTGGATTAGGAGTGACGGGAGTGTAGAGCCAGCCGGTATTCGTGCAACCTTTAGCCAGAAACTGGACTCGGGATAGGTAATAGATACTATAGTAAATAAATTAAAAACTATAGGGTAATTTCCGTCGATCTAGAATAATATGATTTATTGCAGTAAGTGAGGTACATATTACAGCAAAAGTAGAGGAAAAATCAGAAAACCGTTAGTTTATTGCAAAATCATCTAAAGAATTTGTTTTTGCTGTTACAAATTCACATTTGAATTTGGAGTATAGGACGTTATAAAAACGAATTTATGACACAATATAGTCTAACTTCCTGGTTTCATAATTAAGATTTCTAAGAAATTGGATTATCAAAATATTTTTGCAATTTTTTTTGAAAATGGATAAACAATAAAAGTTTCGCAATACTTAGGACCGACATCTTGCTAGTATCGGTTTCGAAAATAGGCAAAAATTGTCAAGACTTTTGATAGATATTATATCTACGTAATTACATACGTAGATACAAACTTAATTTTGTACGGAACCGTCCCGATGCGAAGCTTATTTATACTTTTCCGGTGTTTTTGCATAAAACTAGAGAAAATAGAAGAAATCTTGGTAACTCTTCAACTATCTTACTCTGAGGTTGATTTTCAGCTAATTGTTTTGTTAATAACACATGCAGTTTAACAACGAAAAAATAATATGTTTTATAAATAAAATATTACAGTTTTTCCAAATATCGAAGAGAAACAAGAAGATACATTTCCACATTACATTGATTTTGCTTACGAGAATCAAATATGAACTTGCATAGTTATTCAAAACAAAATAAATAAAATAAAATACTTAATTTTTGTAAGGGATGATAGATCTATTTTTATTGTTTCTATTGTAATGACGAACGCTATTGATAAGAAATAAGAAGCATTTAATATTCAACGAATGAAAGCTAAGTTTCTACGAAAGTATCAAATTTGTCTTTAATAAGTGTTCACTCGAAAAATGAAATTGATATAGCATTTCGGACTCGAGTATATTTTTGTGAAATGAGCGTTTGTTTTTCATTCTATAAAAATTCTTGCCGCGGACAAATTTTCGGTGAATCTTCAGAGGAATTAATTTATTTGCAGACTCATGATCCCGTGCCGTTCGTTACTTTAATTTGATTTCTTAGAGAATTTAAGCCGTAGAGTTTACTTACGGTAAATAACCTTCTTCGCTTCGTCATCATTAAGTTTCACCTAAGCAGCTTATTATGTTGGGGAATTTAGAGGTATTAGTAATGAAATATACAGGTGCACGCCGAACTCCGCCTCGAGTCGTCTACTGAATGAGCTTAAAAGCTCTGCGAAGGATATTATAAAAAAAAACAGTGATCATTTACTACCAATTTGTACTGCTATACTTTATCCTACGTTCTCGCTTCTGTCTACCCCAGACGAGCTGATTTACTAAGTTGTAAAATTAATTATAATGAGTTGCTAATAAAAAAAAAATGTTCTCAAAGGAAGGGAGGGGATTTTGGTTCTAGAGCTATATTTAATTTTATTATTACATCAGCAATTAGCTCGTTGTACGTTTTTTATAAACACAGATACTAGATGTTACATAAATTAAAATCAGGTACTTTATGAAAATTAAACACATTATTTTAATTTTATAAATAGTAAAAATTTGGTGTTTGGCAATTGTAAGTGTAATTAAGAATTAAATTATATTATGATTAAACTATCAGTAAAAAGAATATTATAAAATCCTTTAAAAGACTAACAATAACGAAATATTCAAGTTTTCACATAAAAACTGCACAAATTTCGAATTGAAAATAATTACGTCACTTAATAAAATGATTTAAGGAACTTGATAGACAAATATTTATAGAATAAAACCTATTTATTAATATAAGTAAATAAAATAAAAACGCGTAAAGCTAAATTTCAAATATTGCGCTTCGAGGCTAGCAACGTCAAAGATCCCGATTACACTAGCAGCATTGTCCTGTTCCATTATTAAAGAGCTAGATTATTTTATAAATAATAACAAGAGATTGTACAGTTCAAGGTTCAAGCAGTTAAATCTTACTTAAAAAATGCTGTAAGAGGAATTATCACAGCAGTAGTACCATTGAAAACCTGACACATAAGAGATGAAGAAACCTATTCCATGTTGAGTTAACGCAATTCCAAAAAGTCGGAGCAACGGTCAACCTAGCAGGTCAGCCCCAAAACTTCTCAGATTGTTTTGAGCAACAATTAAAGTAAGAAAACGTTATTTCTCATATTTTTTTGAGCTAAAATCATCAAAGTTTTATTTCAAATTTATTCAGATATAGAAACTAATCTAATTGTCGCTTCTAACATATTCAGTCAAAGATATCTACTTAATGAAGCAACTGATTTAAATGGAGCTTGTGGCATTCAATGAAGTTAATTGCATTAAAAAACTGTTATGATTGAAAAAATTCGATCAAGAAACAATTCAAAAAAATTTCAACGCTGTTTTTTAAAGGACTTAATAAATTTCAACGAAATTAGCAACGTCAACTCAACTTTTAACGGCGAAAAATCAATCTTGTCATTAAAAAAGAATACAAAAAAAAGCTTTTTGTAATATTTTTGTTTACGATATCCGCTGAACAACTTCGATCAACTTTACTACAGGATTTAACCCAATGTTATTAAGAATAGAGCGAATTCAATTCCATAATCGATGGATTAAATAGCCCAAAAATTATTATAAATAATATTATTTTTTATTTTCTTTAGTGAACTCAAAAGCTAAATAATTGATTGTTTATATAATCTAAGTTAAGTCCTTTGGAATGTCGTAATAGACATTCAATACATTCAAGACTTAAAAATACACACACGAACACATCTATATATTTCGAACCCGCTTCTCTTGCGTTTGAGGTGTGCGCCTCAATCAATAATCTATTACTGGTATCACGGGTGCCATATTGGAATGCAGATTTAAGCAATCAAATGTTATAAAATTAAGTTCAAGGTTTCAATTTAACAATGCCCGTTACGGAGTTTCATGAATACACTGTTGACACTGGGCAAACTCCTGGCAGAAAATTAACTTTAGGATCTGAGCTGAATTTGATTAAGAGGTCTATTTGAGAAGCATAACTTAAATGTACTCGCGTGACGTCACCGCTAGAACATCGCCTGAAGTAATTTGCATTGTTACGAACTCATAAACATTACGTGTGAATGTCATGAACTATCGATAAATAAGGCCGTTCTCTTTGTCTCTTTATGATTTAAGAGAAAAATCGAGACTGGGCGAGATGAATCAGCATTTGGAGTGGGTAGTAATTTTAATGTCGAAAATAATTGTTTATGACGCCTTTCAAGTGTAATTTCTATTACCTAAGAAACAAAGATATTTTTGATTTGATTTGAGACGGTTGGATATTTTATAGCCTAACATCTAATAAGACTGTAACCCATGCGAATCGCTTATTTACCAGAGTCCATTTTACCTCACGAACCTTACGGAAACAGAAAAGAAAACACTAAAAGATATATTAATAGTTCAACAAGATCGATTAAGCCATTTTAATGACAGATTAAAGTGATAAGATATCTTAAAGAAAACCAGTCCAATTGTTACGGAGAGCCGCGCTCTTCGTGATAATGTGTAAATAAATGTATTATTTTGATACATAAAAACGGACTTAGGTTAAGAATTCTTTTGTGTTTTGATTGTATTTTGGTGTGATAATTAAATAATTCGAATAGTGGTCTTTTTATTACCCGGGTAGGGCTTAATTATTAGGAATTGCTTATACGTAATGTTTCGATTGTTTGTGTATATTTATTACGTTTTTAGAATATTTCTTTTATTGTTTTTATCGTGTTTTGTTGTATTTAATTATAAATACGAAATTATTGTGATGCGCACATGAGTTGCATATAAAATTGTGCCTTGACGTTGGGGACCAATGAGAGATCGAGATCCGTGGCGGTTTATATGGTACGACCGTGAGTCGTTGTTCCGAGTGTATGTGGCGCTCATACGTGAAATATGCGAACTGCATGGCCACGTCCCCTCGATTGCAATGTATGAGCAATGCACTTGCACTTGCACTCATGTGTGCAAGTGGATGCACCATCTAAAAATTGCAGCGGAAATTATGCACCAGAGTGTGTCCGATACTGAGCAGTGTTCACCGTGCGGCGACTGCCAAGTCACGGGCGTTCGTTCCGTGTGTTCGCTCCGTCTTACTGGGCCGTCTGCACGCCGAGCCCTTACGGTTCTGTGTCTCGTGGTAAGCTCCCGCAGGATCCGCTTCCAATACCGATCGCTTCTTAATTATTTCGTGCGTTTTCCGCACATAAACGGTTTATCATTGACTACGGAGGGCGACCGCATTTGTCGACCAGCAGCAATCCTTGGGGAGGGACAATGCTCAAGCGTCGACTGCCAACGGTCAATCTCTATTATCGGTGTACAATCCAATTCCGATTTAAAATCAGTTATGCTATGTTACGTTTTTACGTAACGCTTATAAATCATTTTCTAAATCTTAAATTTAAATTCAGGGATTTAAGGACTTACAGCTCTCGACCGGAATCGTTAGTTTTTTAACCGCCTCTCATAATTTTTTGCCACCCCCTCCATACTCGCTTTTACAAGCGTCGTCTGATACTTAACTTATTACACATTGTAATAAATAATTATTTAGTTACTTTGCCTCTTCCTGAGACACAATTGTCACCTATGACGTTAATACATCGTGGTAACCCGGAAGGGTTCTAACGGTTTTTCGCGCCGTTGGCACTCCTTGTGCCTCCTGGCCGCTTTGAATGAAGTCCTCAAGCCCCATTATCATTGGGGCTACGGACATCTCCAACATGTTGTTTGGGGGTTTTTTGTCCGTGAAAGTCGGTCACACCCCACGCACGCGGGTGCTTGGCAACTCATTAAGTTTTTTATCCTCCTCTCCCCGCAAGGAGAAAACTAAAAAAAAAATACATCCGTCGCAGATGTACTCCGCTCCCACTTGTTAAGCTCGTGCTGCAATAAACAAGTCTGAATTTAAAAGCGCTGTCCATCATTTTGCCCACACACCGCAAGGATCCGTACTTCGAGGCGACTGTGAAGGAAATCCGAAGTGCGGGCTTGCACGGCGATACTGAAATCGCCGTTACACTAACAATCTTAAAAGACGTACTGACTTTGTGACATTGCCTCAAATATCACAAAACTCATGTGAGCTTACGCAAGCTTTTGAGTGCCGCTGAGGCCAGTGAATCAATTTTAATTCTAACCCAGTATGACAAAATTTCTGACGAAAATTCACCTTTTGTCAGCATGAAATTTTCTATGCTTACTTTCGTATTTTTGGGCAAACCATTTCAACATACCTTTTTTTTTCTAGTCACACATAATAGTCCAGGATCCCTGGGCTCTTTTTGCACTTGATTACTATCAAGCTGAATCTTCGTAAATAGCTTCGTTTTAATGAGACGCCCAACAATGTCCCGTGCGAAAATTCTTGATTCTGGTAGCTAACAGAGGTAGCAAGGATATAATATGTTTATTTAATGAGTCTCAAAAATTTTATTAGTAACTGAGGGATTCTTTTTTTAATCTCAAGATAATTATCCAAATTACTTGAAAAAATATTTGTCCTACAAAATGTAAGGTTTGATTAATGAGTCCCCTCCTGTCAACATGTATTGATCACGAAGTAATTAAAAATCATTACTAACCAGCTGTTTTTTTGTTTTTTTTTTTACTTCGTTAACATGTATATAATGTAATGGTCACCTTGTCCTACAAATTTTGTGGTACGTTATCCCGGTCCTACGCTTAGAAATTGTTAATTCCACAAGACAATTTTTTTCATTACTTACTGTAGGATAAAAACATTACATGATAGGTTAGTGAGTTCTTTGTACAAATAAAACAATGTCCAACAAGAAAGCAGGGACGGATAGCTAGTCCGACAGTGATTGCAATTTTTCCGTTTTCCTATTCATAACATGACATACTGTAAATTTCTTATTAAATTAAAAATAAATTATTTTTTAATAAAATAGATATAAAAACATGTAATTTTATACAAATATTATACATTAATTTTCATCAAATGCATCAGAGAAATCTTCGCTCCTAATATCACTGTCATCTTCATCTGTTTCCATTTCTTCATCAGTGATGTCCGAGTCTGTAGTAACATGAGAAAATTAAGTAAATTATAATAATATAATATATAATAATGAATAATCAATCAATAAATATCAATAGTATTAATAGGAGTACCTTGTGTGGCTGAAGATAATTCTTGAAAAGATGGACTTTGGGGACCATCATACCAGTAATATTGATATTTGCCATCAATTATTGTCCCAAATTATCCCATATTAAAATGATATTTAGTAAAATAGTCATACAAGAACATAACTTTAAATGATCAAAAATTTAGTATATATGTTGCATAATAGTAATAGTTAGTAATATATAATAGTAATAGATAATACAATTAAATATTCCCGAGAACAGTCGAGCGTTTCCGAGCATACTCGAATTCTCCGACGCTTCATTGAGTAAACGATAAGCACGTGGCAGAATTTACTATTGCATTGAATATATTCGTATTATATTGTAAATTTACTAAGAATATATGTAAAATATACTATACTCTCGAAAATTAATGTTTAAAGAATGTAAAAAGAATGTTACAATACTAATGCTCCATTTTACATAATTACGTGGAAATATGAACTTAATAAATCATTTTTAAATTATTTTAAAAATTGAGTAAAAAATATTCGATCGACTTACCTTTCATAAGATAAATATTTAGATTTCACTCGAAACTCTATGTAACAAGAGGAATGATAGCCTATTACATCGTCACACCAATTTTCAGGTAATACAACATCGCCATATTTATGTTGATGATGCTTTCGAGCAGATAGAAAAGTTTTACAAGAAAGCCAAATGTTTTTATTGAAATTCTTCACTTCTTCTCTTTTTTCTCGAAAATTAGTATTTTCACAAAGCAAATTGCACAAAAACACTCCATAATTATTGTATAGTACAACAAGTATTACTCAAGAGAAATAAAATAAAATAAATCACGTGGTGGAATAGAAAAATGTTTGCACCGTTATAACCGACATCAGCATGTGAAGGGCTACCTAACAAACAATAAGCAATAATGCCCTACGCATGCGCCCAGCTGTGACAGCTATAGCAGCAAAATAGACAAAATAACTTGATTTTGCATTTCATGAATTTCAAGTAAGTATTCAATTGAAGGATCGCGACAACGTACCACACAATTTGTAGGACAATGCGATGATTACATTATATACATGTTAACAAAATAAAAAAAACCCGGCTGGTTAGTAATGATTTTTAATGACTTCGTGATCAATACATGTTGACAGGAGGGGACTCATTAATCAAACCTTACATTTTGTAGGACAAATATTTTTTCAAGTAATTTAAATAATTATCTTGAGATTAAAAAAAGTATCCCTCAGTTACTAATAAAATTTTTGAGACTCATTAAATAAACATATTATATCCTTGCTACCTCTGTTAGCTACCAGAATCGAGAATTTTCGCACAGGACATTGTTGGGCGTCTCATCAAAACGAAACTATTTACGAAGATTGAACTTGATAGTAATTATTTTCATATCAAGGATCTGTACTACTACTTCTGAGCGTAGGACCGGGATAACGTACCACAAAATTTGTAGGATAACATGACCATTACATTATATACACGTTAATGAAATAAAAAAAAAAACCAGCTGGTTAGTAATGATTTTTAATGACTTCGTGATCAATACATTTTGACAGGAGAGGACTCATGAATCAAACCTTACATTTTGTAGGACAAATATTTTTTCAAGTAATTTAGATAATTATCTTGAGATTAAAAAAAGAATCCTTCAGTTACTAATAAAATTTTTGAGACTCATTAAATAAACATATTATATCCTTGCTACCTCTGTTAGCTACCAGAATCGAGAATTTTCGCACGGAACATTGTTGGGCGTCTCATCAAAACGAAGCTATTTACGAAGATTCAGCTTGATAGTAATCAAGTGCAAAAATAGCCCAGGGATCCTGGACTATAAGTGTTTAAACATGTGTGTGTGTGTGTTGTGTGTGTACGTATAGATTGAAAAACACATTACTTTCATTCGTATCGCGCAGTTTGTTAAAATGTTTGCGTCAGCAGTTGAACAGAAATTATATGTTTTTTATTACAATTGTTTCAGATACTTGACAGAACATACATAAGCATATGATAATGCTACATTTTAATTTTGTAGGTTATTTGGAGCAAAAATAGTACGAAAATATAAAGTTCTGAAGGCGTTTTGAGGATAAATCATTATAAACATTATTATTTCACAGCAAATGTATGGCACAAACAAGGAAGATCAATATATCACAATGCCCATGGGCGGAATGGCAGTCGCTACTAATAAGAGGCTATTGTGTAACACAATAATGTGAGAGGCTTATTGATTTTTGGCTGGTCCCATTTTGAATGCGACTATAGTTTGAAATGTATGTATTTTTCATTGTTTGTGTATTCTTGTGATTCAATTCAAATTCTTCTGTAAGTAGTATGCAATGCAATACATTAAAGTAAATATATATTATTTTTTAAAGAATTAAATTTCAAGGCAGGCATCTGAATCTTGTCTCAGATATTTTATTCATATAACATTAATATAGAGATTTATAAATAAACGTGTGCGTATCCTCTATGCTTGTCCAATGCGAGCCGAGGACTGCCGAGGGTTGTCGTCATGATTGCGGTAACGACACCTACGGCCGACAACTTCACATGCTGTCCGGAGTGCGTAGCAGGTAGTTTCATCGGATCAAGTTGAAAACTAATATGAATTAAATCCTGGTCAGCGGTAAAACACATTACCTTCCAATTTAAAAGCAACTCGCTAACCACCACGCCACCAACGTCCAACAGAAGGATTAAAACTTTCGACCGAAGTAAAACAATTCACTTTTAACTTCAAGGCCCCACGTTAAATCGAGTCGACCGCGGACAATGAAATATTTCTCTAGACGAATTTATAACCCTCCCGGAATGATTAATACATATTTCGCGTGAACTCGATAATCTGTGCATTACTGGGGAACGAATGTTGCCAGTTTCCTGAAAAAGGCTATTACAGAAACGAAAGCTCAGTTTGTAAACACAGGGGAAGGAACTCCGTTTGCACGGAGAAGTTATACAATATCGAATTAAACTTTTAAAGTTTATTGCGACCGGGGCAGAAGCGCGAGGAAAATTCTGCGAGTTGAAGTATTAAGCTTTTATTGAACTTTTAGTGTCTGTCTTCACTAACGGGAGAGAATAAAAGGTATTACATACAATCATCGATGTATATAGTGAATGTATCGATCCATCACTGTCCTGGTCCTAAGATCAATTGTTTAAGGTTCGTTTGTCATAAGTCAAAAGCGTGATAAGAAATAACTATTTTATTATAATAACTTTAATAGAAAAAATTACCTGAACTGGCCTGGCATAAGTTATTATTTGATTAAGAGTGTGAATAGCCATTATTATAGTCTCACAATCAAGCTGTGATTGTTGTTTTGTTTCTTTTTAATGTCTTAAGTTGTCGCTTTTACTCAACTGCACAACGCAAAGGATGGTAATGTGTTTATCAGTATGTATGTACGGATGTAGATATATGTGTCTGTTCCTTTAAGAGACCAAACGTGTGAACTGATTTTGATGATACTTATGTCAACCGATTTGTCTTAATCTTGTGAGTATTGTTAAACAAATAACGGTAATGAAAATTTAATAAGGCAACGACCAGACACCGTTTTCTGAAAAAGAAAAAAATAATATTGACGAACTATATCAAGTGGGCTATCATTGAATAGGTCTTTGAGAATTCTCGTTAAGTTTTTCTAATCATTTTTAATTTTAAATGATAATTTAGAATTTATAACAATTTGAAGTTGACTAACAATCACTCTCACTATATTTTTCAAAACTTACAATAAAGCTATGATAACGTTCTTATAATCATATAAAAAATATTATTAAATTACTTACTAATTATTAAATGGTTATTACAAAATTAAAATGGCGGCTGTAAAGTACAAAATGGAGGTAGAAATAAAAAAAAACTCATATCATACTGAGTGACATATTATTTTGTAGGTCTTTCAAAAGCAAGAAGATATTTCCTAAACTATTTTACAGCAATAACATTTATTTAAAAATTGCACAACTTGAACTAATAATTTACTAATTGTGATGAATATTAATATATCGATAAAAGAAATGTATTACGAATAATACAAGGTACGATTTTGACACCCCTAATAACGACAAAGCAATGCTAGTCTATTGTTTAAACAGAAATAAAAAGTAGCATATAAATATATAATTAGAGACATTTAAAAAACCGACTGCGTAATAAACTAAAAAGATGGAAAAATGTGCTATTAAAAATCATCCAATCAAATTTGATAAACATCTCTAGGCAGAGACTTAAATGTAGCAAGAGAAGGAGCGAGTTAGGAATAAATCTGATGCCTCCGACTGCAAATATTTAACTATATGATTTTTACACCATCTTGTGTCCATATTTTTAGTTCACTTTTACGCAGTCAGAGTTTTTAAATTTTCTTAATAATTTTTTTTTATATTTGATTTCATAATTATGGCATTAGTAACTCCAACATTCATTAATCATTTCTCGGCAACTTGTCGGTTCCGGCTCTTCGAAATTTAGCCCGTCTTTAATATGCCACAAATTTGGCCCTTCCCCTAATCCTTCCATCATTCACATTTATTATATAAAGAAATATAGCTGTCGCCAGCGGCGCAGCCCGCGTGAACTTAGAAGACACTCCTTCACCATATAATATTCTTTGAGATCGAGCGATTTCTCTTCAAATCTTGATTCCGTTTTTGGTCTTATACTTTGTTCGATCACAGTTCCGGTGTCTGATCCGATTCTGGTTTCGTTCTTAATTCAGTTCTCGTTCGGGCATCCGGCTCATGACTTTAATTACGGTTTTGCCTAGAGTCTAATTTTATTATTTGTTTTTTAAGAAAAAAATGTCTTCTACCGACTTTCGTCTCATTCGAAGTCCTATTACGGAGCCGGTGTTTTCTAGCCATTGCTATACTCTTAATTCCGATCTCAATCGCGCTATCAGTTTCTAATCTAGTCTAGTTCTATTCTTGTTTTTTTTTTTAATTCCCGTATGCGCTCTTAGTTGTGATACTGGTCCCGTTCTCTAGGAAATGATGCTGATAGTTCTTACGATGTAATCAGTATGCCTGTGTTATTGTGTGTGCTTGCCAATATACATGTGTACGTACGTGCATACACGAGTGTGTTTGTAAACCTACGATTTCGATCATATTAGTGTATAATATTCAAACCGATATCACTTATTTTAGATTTTTTGAAAATTTAAGCTTGTTCAATTCATAAAATTTTGAGTCATCTCAATTTTTTTTTTGGCAAGAAATTCTGTTCTGAGAGTTATTATTTTTATAGCATATTCGAGGATCAAACGAGTAGGCGAGCCATTAGAGAGTAGTGGAGAGACGTCATCACCGCCCATGGGCACGCGCAACCCCAGTCATCCGTGCATTGCTGGCCTTTTGAGAAAGAATAGAATATCTAGAGAGGAGATATCCTAGAGGAATATCCTACCGGGACTCTCACCCACTTACTTTTGAGAGTGTAAACTGATAGAAAATCCCCATAAGAATACTGGTACGGCCAGAAAATTTCCTGCGAGTTTGTTAGGCAGTCCTGCCATATACGGAGGATGCAAACACCGCGGAATGGGGAGACACAGGCTTGATTGCCGCGAAAAAATTTGCCTTTCGTCACGATTAGTGGCGGGGAGAAAAAAAAAGGAGTGAAAAAAAGAGCTAAAGAGAGCCAATTTGATAATCTAAATATATGTAGTGGGATGGATGACAAAACTAATGATATCTGCTCATTGATGAAAGATAAATCAATCGCTATTCTATGAAACTAATAGAAAAGGTAGTGATGGTGCCATCAGACATGGATATTTGATACATATTTCTTTGTCGTGAAGCAAAGCGAGGCGGATGCTACATGCGTACATCTTACAAGAAAGAATCGAATACAATGCTTCTTTGGTTGAAAATCGGTAATTGTATTGACGCATTTTTTTGGTCTTGGGAGCCTACGTCCAAGATATTTTCAAACCGACCGAAGACAAAGAAGATTTTTGTTTAATATTGGTAAAAAATTAACAACGCATCCAGTGAAACTGTAAAAGCAAATACGATTTGCTTACTATCAATCGCCACGAATTATTTTATACTTTTTGTTTCATTTTTATTTTGTAGCTAGAAACAGCCATTATATATGCAACAATACAGAGTAATTTCAGTTAGGTACATAAATACAGACATCGAGTGCCAAAACTAAATATGTGGATTTAACTGTACAGAACAAAATAAACAGATTTGCTAGAGTGGAATTAATTAAAAACTATTATTTACTAAAAAAACAAATAATGTACGTAAAAAAAAAATACAAAAAACACAAATCAATTGTTTTGCAGTAAGGCGTTATGTTGTGAGGTTACTAATGAACTTTTGAAAACTTGAAACGTATTTGAAAAAACTATTCGAAATGTCTACATGAGATATGTCAGTATTATTATACTTATAACAGAAGAGTGAGACAAAAGGAGATTTCTTTGTAGCATCATAGTATGTTCATAGTGATAACTGTCAGATATTTTATAATGAATTTGAATACCAAAGATTTACCGTTAACTTACAAAGGTTCATATACCACGAGCATGACATGAATAATTTCATAATTCACAATCTGGTCCAATAATAATATCTCTGCGGTAGTAACTTTGGTCTCATTAAAATAACAAAATATCTAGTTTAAGGGAATTGATGAAGAAATCGCAAATTGTAATAAAGATGAAAACGTATGGATGTTTACTACTATACAAACCAAGAAACGAACTTCAATTGTAAATATCTCAAGAATAAAAAAAATCACCACCGTTTTATTGATAGTTCTAAATTACTATTCAAAAATAATTGCACCTCAAAAATGTAGAAACTTCGTATATATATATATATATATATATATATATATATATATATATATATTTGTTATTGCTATACTTCAACACTGTTAGATCGAACTTCATGAAAATTTTTCCATGGAAAAGTTTTCATGGTATTGTTGCAACTTCCTACCAAATGACACTGAGACATATCTATTTCTATAGAGAATAAAGGTGATTGACATCGAAGGAAGGACTGGCATCAGCTCTAAAGCGGGGTAGCAATCGGGATCTTGACTTCATAACGATATAATTGATGAAGGAATTCATATTGTGTCTACGCGGGCGGAGTCGTGAGTAAAAGCTAATACCTTCAAGAAAACACAAATGTACTACTTCGCTTCCATACTTGTTGACGACGCGGTACCAAGAAGTGACTAATGGCACAATACATATTCCATCAACAGGAAATTGTTCTTGACTTCCTTCAAGAGTTTTTCTGAGGGGCGCGAGCTCCGAAGATAAATCACGTTTAAGTCGACCGTCTGTCCTGAATGAATAAATGCAATATAGTAGCCGCGACAACGATTACTGAATGTCACTAAAGTTTAAGAGGTCCGTTTAATTCAGCTCGTTTGGATGAATTTAGCGCCTACAATACTTTTAATTTGATTCAAAAGCTAAATGGGAAATTTAGCGTATTGTATGTTCATTCTTATTGTTATTAGTATTAAGTATTTAGGTTTCTTATTTTTCAAGAGGCTCGATTGCGACGGTGAGGTTTGCCACCCGTCACGTCTAGTTCTCCGGAGGGGCGAACCGCGAACTAGGGCGGTGCGCTTCGGGTCTTCGAACGTATTTAGACTTAATATACTTTTTTAAGCCGTATTGAATAAATTTAACATCATGATTAATAACTACTAGTTGTTATGATACTAATGATTTATTATTTTTGACCGACGACCATATTTTTTGGAACGAAGTCCCTTAACGCGGGTTAAGATAGGTCTCTCATGACTGGTAGACATCGTAACGTAACAAAAAAAGCGTTAAACCCCCTCCATGTAACATTATCTCTCTCTCTCTCTCTCTCTATATATATATATATATATATATATATCTCTCTCTCTGTTTCTTTCCCTTGAAATCTATTATTCAATGTTTTTATATCATTTGTAACTCACTATTCTATATCTAATTTTTAATAAATTGGTATTTTTCTTGAATTATTAAATGAAAGTCTTTGACTTTATTTCTTTATCTTTCTTTATAAATCGTTATTTTTGGTGTCTTTCAACTTAAACAGTTGGATAAAATTTTTTATTCAATAAATAAATAAGTACAAATAAAGGAACTTAGATTTATTTGATATTACCTAAGACAAATACGTTGGTTGACAGTGTATGCATAAAGTAGGTTATTCAATACAATACACCAATGACTTTTATGAGTAGTAGTAGTCATTATAATACAAATTATTTATTTGTGGTTTTCATGACTATTCATTGTTATAGGTTTAAGTGAGTCGAGTGACTGAGTGATGTTTTACTGCACAAAATGTCATCAAAATACAAGCAAAGCTAAAATTTTTATACAGGTTAAAAAATGGTCGTAATGTTTAAACGCAATATTGCTATACTAATTTGTATTAGTATATTTGTATTATTATAATAGTAATATTGGTATACTAATTTGGATTAGTAAAATAAAGAAATTAGATTGAAGGAACACAGAGGTACATAATATATTATTTTGAATATTATGTGAATGTTATATAATGAGAGGTTTTGAAAGTGGCATAATAAAAAAGAAAAGTAATTTTAAGAGCCGTTTCGTTTGTCTGAATTAGTGTCATTTAAATTATACATTCAGAATCAATTGTAAAAACCAAAAACATAAAACAAAGCTGTACTATACAGATCTTGTAACATGTTTTTAGAAGTTAATTTCTCGGTTTAGTTATATTTTTATAATTTGTTTGTGAAATGAAAATTAGTAAAGAAATTCCTTACAAAGATTTTCAGAGATGAATCTTCATGAATCAAATTTTTAACAAGACTATCAATCATCTCAAAATAAATTCAATTCATAAACTCGCCGAGGTATTATTTTATCATTAATACTTCTTTTATTTGGAATATAAGTCATATACATAAAAAAGCCCTAGGAACTTTTAATTTAATTTGATACTCTACACAGCTTACAATATAAAGGGCTTACATGTACTTTGCATACCTTATGTTTGTTTAGATGTCTATCCTCGAATCAGGTTCGAACGGCTAGACACACTGAAATCAGGTTTTGTTTTGATTTTGACTTTTGACACTCTTTACACAAAAAAAACATGTAATAGTGGTTAATTAATCCCATTAGCAATGTCTAAAGAAATAAAGAATATTTACTTTTTATTGTCAGTTATTATACGGCCATTTAGAATCTAAATCAAGATCGGAACCGATACTGGAGCCAGAATCAGATTTGAAAGTGAATTTGAAATTTGAATCGAAACCAAAGCGATAAGCAACGGGATCGGGATTACGACTGATAGCGAGATCGATCGATAAGAAAGATGAACGAGTTTCTTTTATTTCCACGTTGTCTAAGCTGCAGACAAATATAAACAATCTCTCTTAAATTTTAACTTACGCCTAGTTAGCTAGGCTTAAATTACCCGCCCGCTTAGGCGGATGAGTAACACTATGGCTGAAGTTGTAGGAATGAATAAAACTCATTGAACTAAAACTCGTCCTTAGAATTTTTATCTAATTTAATGTCTATATAAAATCCTTATATGTACAATGTAGGAAACTTTATATACATTCTGGAAATTAATATATTTAATTTAATGTATAAATATAAATAAAGTTTTATTAATATGAATTCACTATTTATGTAAAGACCTTTATAAATATGTATTTATTGTGATTCAATATATGTTCTATTTACAGCATGTGATATTTACTTAATTCTATGGAATAACTAAGTGATTGAAGACTCTACACGCAAGAACGCATGACTTCAATCTTCAAATAGAGTAACAAGGTCTGTTTATATTTAATATCCATAATATTTCAGCATGTTACTTACTGTATATTAAAATAGGAAGAGCATATGTTATTTGCGTTCTCACTATAGTATTGCTGGTAATGCACAATTTATAAAATGCATATTCCATAATATTCATATGTGTCATGAAACCAAAAAAGCATAATCATAGTAATAAACGGTATGTTATATAGACATGCACAACTTTATAACAAGCTGAAAAATCAAATCTATTTTTTTTTTCTTTTAAAATTCCTAAATAAAAATACATTTTCTATGGCATAGTTGACTGAAAAACGAGTAGGCATCTCTCATGCAAACATCTCTCATGTCCATGAAAAATTATCTGGTTACTGCCGCCCACGAACCTCGCAAGCACAAAGAAGTTACAGAGCGTTGCCAGCCTTTTGGGAAAGAATAGGATATCCGATGAAGAGGGGCGTGAGCTGTTGAAGGGAGTCAGTGGGCCACCGGCACTCTCGGTCCTTGGACTAAATCCAACAGCGAAAGCTACTACTTCACGTTCGCATTTTGTAAGTGTGTGGGGTGTACCGGTTGTTTCACCGGTTAAGTCGGCCCATTTTTGTACTGCAGCCAAATCGGCCCCAGTGTGGCTCTGACACAAGAAAATTCCAAATGTCATCAATATATTATGTTTTTCTGAGAAATCGATTTTTACAAAAGGAAAATAAAACAAGCACACCCAGGCAATTCGAAATAAATAAGCGGAGTCCTATATTGTCATTCATTTAATAGAAGCTTTATTCTCTTCTCTTTCTATTTAATTTTATCAGCGTAGATCGTAAGAGCGTCAATTTGAATACGAAAACAGAAAAGGAGAATGAATATTTCACGGCGCTATGTTTCTGGAGCAGGTCGATCGAAACAGCTGACTCCAAAAAAAAAGAACTACACTATTTCAATAACCCGCGATGAGAACTTTCAAGCATAGTCAAAATATTCTCGTATCACGTGCGCGCGAAATCCAAGCCCTTGCCGCGCGAACGTCACCGCTCTTGTCTCACTTATGTTCACGTTCAGCCGGCGCCGCGCGATATTAGAAATGACAGGCGTTTTTCCATTCCCGGCCGCCTGGGCGGGCGTAGGGCGGAATCGACATAAATATCTCATCGACATTTCACTCGTGGCCCCGCGGCGGGGCGCGCACGTCGTCATATCAAAATTGACGTATCTGTGATTCGTGAAAGCATTCTGAATTCCCTTTTTTTTTCTCTTGCCTCCTACTAGACAAGAGTTTCAGCGAAAGGCATCACGTCATTATTTCTTTAAAGTCAAACGATACTTGCATCCCTTGCACTCGAAAAATTAAAACAAGAATTATGCTTTAATTCTTTTTCCTTTAATAAGTTTAATTGTTCTAAATTTCATGTGACGTTCAGTTTTTGTATCCATTCCACTTTCTTTTAACTTTTATAATTCACTGTTTAATGACTCTTAAGCAAGATTCTGTATCCACTTTTAAATCCGACAACAGCTTTTTTTCACAACCAAAAACCTGAGTATAACCGATAATAAAACCAGCCTAACAAAATATAATGAGCATTTCATTATTTGAACAATTTACAGTGCAGTATTTCTATTTAGACATTTCTATTAATTTAAAATTTTTTGACGATTGCTGTAAATATATAGAAGTTAAACGACTATATATAGTTATAATAGTTTTTATCTTCAGAATCCACCTAGAAGTTTTGTGCTGGAGCAATATTTGACTACAAAATGTTTTAGGGTTTCATACATCAGATAAAAAACGGAACCCTCATAAATTCGTTTTCGTGATTCTCGTTAGATGGGAAAGCAGACAGACACGTATGTCTATGTGTCTATCGTAAAACAGACAGACGTGTCTGTCTGTTTTCCCGTCTGTCACAGTCTATCTTCTTCTTGTATATTAGATAAAATATATTTAAATTTAGAGCACATATGGAGTTGGTAACCCAATTATGAACTAATAGCGAAAAAAGCATTCAGATTTTGAAAGTTAATTTAAAGAGTAAAATTAGCAATTTATTACGTGGCGTAACAAATGGAATTAACTGTTATAGTATATGCAGATACATATTTCCTGTAAAATTTTTAAGACCTGCTTTAAAAGACATTCAACATTCTCCCTATTATGCTTATATCGTATTTTATATCATTAATATTGAACTTATTATATATTATTTCTCTAAGGCTTTTCTTTGTCGGTATGAAATATCTCACTTGATACATTATCGAATTTAATGTTTGATCCTCCATTTCGAAGATTGTTTTTCCCTCTTATCACCAAAAATAAATTCAGATAAGTTTTAGTATATTTCCGTTAAGCAGTTGCAATATTTTAAAATTAACATCTAAAAAAGTTTATTGAAAAACTACTTTACTGACGTATGGTTTATTTAGCAAAGTTGTTCTAAAAAGGGAAATTATGAATATTTAAAGAAACACGCATAATCGATTCCATACGGTACATAAATAGCGGTATAAATGTATATTTATTAGGATTCATTATCTGTATATTAACTACATGAGCTAAGCTTTTAATCGTATTTAAAGGTTAAATGAATTTAGTACACGGACATTGACGTAAGTGTGCTGAACTGTTATTATCTAATAGAATGTGTAGTAATGTAGTTGGCCCACCACTTTAAATAATTTCAGACTGCTTCAATTTTATGGTGTTACATCGGTGCGGCAAGTTCCGTCACATGCTGAAAAAATTCACTGATTTATTTTTCTTAAAATCACAAAGGTAGTATAGCTTCACCATCTGTGAGCTAAAAGAGAAACTGGATTTTTTTTTGTAGTGACGGGTGAATTCGTGCTCAGTCAAAAAGGGTAAGATTTCACTCCTTTTGTCAAATAATATACGAAATTAAATAATAAATTACGATCATTTCGCACAGATTATGTTGTCCTTAAAAGTACAAACTATAATATACAGATGGCGTTGTAAAAATAAATATTTGACCTAATAAAAAGCAGCTTGTTATAGTACCTCCAAATCTTTGTAACGAATGGCGCTCCGCCTATAAAAAATAATTAACGGTCTCGAAAATCATATAATATTTACTATTATTATACTACTACACTCGGTAAATACACAAAAAAAATAAATATTAAAAAAAACAAACGGTAAAACAATCATCTCGCGCATAAGCACAAAAATTCACTCTCGTCTTCTAACGCACCTGAAGAACTATAGTTCAAAAAACTTTTGGCATATTTATATATTATATATCTAAAGTGTTTTTTTTATCGATGCGAAATATCATAACATTAAAAAAATATATATAAACACATAAAAAAATAAAAGAAATGCGTTCATAATAGTGTGTCTATAATAATACTGGATATAATATAAGACTAATTTTGTTACTATATTTTAGAATAAAATATTTTAAATTAATAAATATTTACATGTTTTGTTTTCACTTTATTATATCACGTAACTGACCACTATCGAGGCAAAGTATTCGCATGGGTCACTTTGTTTAGCTTTAAATATTAAAAATTTTGTAGTAAAAGGCCTTATCACAGTTAATAGAAAAATATCAATAAAACTCTTGAAATACGGAATACCTTTACTAAAGAATACTTTTACTAAAGAATACCTTTACAATAGAATACCTATACTCTATAGAATACCTTTAAATATATAATACGTTACTTAAACAAGACAAAACTTAAACAATACGCCGTATTCAGCAATTTTCTTTTACATTACTGTACCACGCACGCTTTTTTCTGTTGCCATAAATAATCATATGTTATATAATAACATAGTAGGTAATGCGATGATAATACGGAACTATCTACACTAGAATTTGACTCACACTTGACTACTTCTTGATATCTAATGTAAGTTTCAAATACGTCGCTATAATTATCCGAAACGAAGCTGTTTAATTTCGAGTAAGATATTTATTCAAAGCTAAGACGTACCTAAGCGATGCATTTAACTTCGCAAGCTCGGCTCTCGGATAAACTAGTAATTAAATTGTAACATAATATTGCAGCATTTAATTAACGCTTAAGCAAAGAAGCATCCGGGAGCTTATAAGATAAACTCCTAGATTTATCGTCCTTCGAAGATATTTCGATGACTTTAAATTTGTATTAAAAATTTTAATTTTGTTGAGCCTCAAGTGTCTACAATTAACGAAAGTGTTTATTGTACTAGTAAATACCTCATATATTTTACTCAAAAACTACAAAACATATAATAAAGCAACACTTTTAACGAAAATTATTGTGAAGATGGTCGGATATACCGTTTTTGAATTATTGCCGAAAAACTTTGCTTCACAACTAAAGGATGTAACTCCCATGAGAATACGTTATTTCGCAGGTGCACTTTAGTTAACAATAGTTTAAGAGTAATAATCGACATAATTTTTTATCTAGTTTTAGGCGATTAAAGCGCTTACACCTACTTTGTACGGCATGAAAAAAACTGTAACAATGTAATTTTTATTGGTCTGTAGTGCATTTCTTTGTTGTAACAGCTATGGAATCCTACACTGCTCATGGTTAGACATGCTCTTGATAGGTTTTTTAGCCTTATTTTTGCCAATAAATTAAAATAATTTGTCTGTGCAGTTCGAAGAGGTAGATATTTTTTAGGAGAAATTCTGGCCCACAAGAGCCTATTTTTAAATTTCCAATATATTAAATGGTCTTTTAGATATTCTTAAAAAGCTAAAGTACTTTTAGTTCACTTAATTGTTTACAACTTTTACATTTTGTTTTCGCCGAGTGTTGGCCATTTTGTCAATCAATCTACGATATCAATTACAATTACGAATCAAATGACACTCCAACTATAAAATTCGGCCAAACAGAAATTTCGAAAAATGCCTCTTGTGAACTAAATTACTATAGTTTTCCTTTGTCATCTACTATCATTCATCCTTTCCAGAGGGCCTGACCACCGCAATATTTTCTCTAGTCACCACATCTTACTTAAAACCACAACATTCTCTGATGTCCTATATCTGTCTTTCAAACACTTCCTGCATCCTACACAAGGATAGCATCTCGATTGTATTAATTTTAGTTTCATATTTTTTCTATCCAGCTTTCACTATCGTACGTATCGTAAGGATGAGAACTTCGTTAGAGATAAGCAAAAGTGTTTGCCGTGAGATACTTTAGGTATTCATTATAACAAAAAAGGCCCTATTTACTTTGTTTCTCGCATTTACTCTCGTTTATATATAAGTAATAGAATTACCTTTGAAATCATGCTCACCGTAAATCTCTATTGTGTTTACCGTCACTTGTAAATAAATTACCCAAGCAGATGTATTTGTTTCATGTGTTAAACTCTCTTACTTACTACACGTATATCCCATTCAGTCATACATCAGCTTCTTTGAATAAACACGATCTCAATCTTTCTAACCATTTACTTTCATATCTTTTTTAACAGAATCTTTCATTTTAGTTACCATGGTTTGCGACTTACACGCCAACGGCGTAACAATTAATTAGTCATTGACGCACAGATACCCTACCTATTCGTAGTCTACGTTTAATTCATTCGATAGAGATTCGTGAATAGGTCGAATAACCACAGCGGCATTCAGCACCTCTGTCTGACACCTCTGCGAGTATCAAACCAAACAGCATAGGCCCCGCTTATTCTGGGGTAGGCATTGAAGCCTCTGCATAGATATCTCAGTGCCATTATCAATCTGCTGTTCACGCCGTGTATGGATAATATTTTCCACAGATCATTCCTTTCCACTATATCGGTAGCTTTTTCCAGATTAACGAAAGATAAAAGAAAGCATGGTCTGTACACCACGTCATTTTTCAAAATCCCGCTTGTATATTCCAAGTTTTAATTCCAGTCTTATTCAACTTTCAACAATAATTTTCTCACACATTTTGCCAACAACACTGAGAATCCTTTTAGGGCGATAATTTGTTCTAACCTGACTTAAGCCTTTCTCTCTACCGGGTGTAAGGGACAGCCCTCCGCAAACTGATAGGGTTTCAGACCCTTATCTTGAATCAAAATCCATTGGAAATTTTCTTAGGAATTTTTTTTTTCCAGTTAAAACTACTTTATTTCTATGTAAAATTACATTTTCTGTACGCAGCATTCCATTTTTGTAAATAAAACAGATAAAATAAAAAATCAGCGATGGGTCTTTAAATTACTTTAACGAAGAACGCACGGAATCAGCTGTTCTACTATCTGTCTAGCTACAGAGTGATTTAAAAATTGCTGCGCGCCCGCGTGATTTAAAAATGGTAGCGATACATTGCGTAGGAGGTGATAAAACAAATTAGTTTTCTTGGATTCCCTTAACTTTCCTGAAATAATTTCATGTGCGGACCATCTTAGTATGATATATTGAGTTCACTCTATCAGTTTGCGGAAGACGGTCCCTTACACCCGGTATAAACGGTACGATGACGGTTTTGCATCAATCATTAGGTAATTCCATATATATATTAATAAAATCCTTTTAAATACGTAACAGTTTTTATTAAATTTAAATTGTTTACTTTCAATTATTGAATTTCCCATGATGTGAATTTGTTTACTATAAAATTTTACACCATTACAAACATAACCTCTTAATTATTTTGTCTTCATGTATATGATGTTGAACGCAGCCAATAGTTCTTTTTCTAGATCTACGAAATTAAAACGAATTGCATTGTACATTAAAGATACGTAAATAGACGCTTTGTACATCTATCAGAAAAAGTCTTTCTGGAACTTTTTGCACATTTAAGCGAAGTATATTTTTCTCGTAGTTGGTTTTTGTTAGACGAATATTCGGTTGGATTCCGTCGCTTTTCATTACAATAGCAAGTTTCAGAGCGTCTTACTGAAGTACGCATGATACTTTTGAAAGTCAAGAAGAAAAAAGAAGAGTTTGTTTGGTTATTTATAACATACAGAAATACATCTCAATAGTCTGAGCATCGAAGATTTCGGTAAATTGCTGTATTTAGCTAATCAATTGCTTTCAATGTTTATCTACTTATTTATCATACTTGAAATAAAAAAATAATGCAATGTAGGTAAACATAAAAAAATGGCTTCAGAAATAAGGAATAAAATAAACAAAATATGACCTACTGCACTTGTTATGTCGCAGTATGTGGGGTGCAATATAAGTTTCTGAAACTGGCCACTTAGATACACAATATTTAAAAAGTAATTACGACATTTGAAAATGGAACTCTGTGGCTGTAAAATGCAGTTTGTTTCATCTGTGAATTGTTTTTACATTGTGGCAACATTATAAAAATTGCGTGTGTTCGTAACTATGGATTTGTCATAAAAATTTTTGAAGAACCATCCAAGACGACTATTCTTAACTAGTTTGCAGAATTCAAGAGCGGCCGTGTCATTTTCAGGAACGAATTTCGTGATGATCGTCCGTCCATCACTGTGAACAAAAAAAGCATCGATGCTGTACGCCGTATGATCGACATGGACTGGCATGTGACCTACCATAAGATTTGGGTGTCCTTAGGCATAGGAATAAGTTAAATACAATCAATTCTACGCAAGCATTTGGGTATGAAAAAGCTGTGCTCGCGGAGGATCCTGCACAATTTGACTGGGGCTTAGAAGACGGGCCGTGTCACTTAGTGCAATGCTATGTTTACCAAATTAAAGGAAGGGGAGTCAAATTTGGTGTAGGAAAATGTCCTATGTAATAGATGACGAAACATGACATTATTTCTAAAACCCCAAAAGGACCAAAGTGGAGCGGGAGCGAAGTGCCTCTAAGCAGATGATTGCTTCTTTTTTTAAATAAAATTGGAATCAGGCTACTGTTGCTTTGTAGAAGTGTTATACCGTAAGTAGTGATTGGTACACGTCCACGTATTCGGGAAGTTATTGACAAACTCCGTAAAACTAACCGTAAATATCGTATCTTCTTGCACCACGACAATGCTAGTTCTCACATGGCTAAACAGACAAATAAATTTTTGATGGAGAAAAATGTAGAACTTATGAGCGATCCCGTATGCAGTTCCGACCTGTCATCTTATGACTTTTTTTTCGCAAAAGTTAAGAACCAGTTACGCGGTCAACGGTTTTCATCACCAGAAGAGGCTGTCGAAGAGTATGGAAAACATGTTTCCGAGGTCACCAGGGGGGAGTGGCATAGATGTTTTCAAAACTGGTTTATTTGTGTGAAAAAATACATTTATCTTAACGAAGAATATTTTGAGAAACAAACTTATTTTTGATCATTCATAGTAATTTTTGCTCATCTGTTCCAGAAATTTTCTGTGCGCCCTTCGCGTAATGAGGATTACAAACAATTCGTACATATTTGTTTTCATATCTAATCTACCTATTCAAATCTTACATGTCTAATAACATTAAATTAGTAACGTCTTATATATAAATCATTTTAAAATATTCGAAAACAAAAGGGTTTTTTTCAAAATGAACTATAAAATTTTTGATAGATTGGTACTTCACACCATCTTTTAACTTTCCGCCATAAAAATTGGAAACCTTTCACAAAATGGGGACGTTACTGTTTCCGGTTCCATTTACGAAAATGGAGTTTTCACAAAATTTTTAAATTTTATTCTTTAATCTTGACATTTATTTTTAGATTTCAAGGAATATATTTCGATCATTTTCTGAGTAATGTGTGTGTTTGCGTGTGCGTGCGTGCGTGCGTGTGTTAGTTTATGACAAATAAGATATTATTATTTTATTTATCAATAAATTAACTTAAATATTGATTCTACTTTCTATAAATGAAACGTTTGATAGTTCGAGATAATTCAAGAATAAAAATGGTCAGTAATTTTATTTCATTCATTAATGTTCTTTTGAATCTATCTGCGGTTTTGGCCAAGGACAAATTTAATAATACGAATTTTATATGCTCATAGGCAATAGGCAAAGAATTTATTTGTTTAAATGTTAATGTTAATGTCTTTAATTGGCTTAAATAACCATTGAGCAATATTAAGCACTACATCAACTAGTGTCCAAAAGAAAGAAAACATGACAATTTCAACATCAATGTTACAACATGTGTGTAATTTGGAAAATTAAAAATAGTAAAACATTGCGATATAGAAGAGGTCGCGATAAATATTTCATGCAAAACTAATTTCCTATTCACCATCAATAAATTACTCGACATTCTACAAGGATGTACAGTCTGTTCGGTTTTTAAATGCTTTCTCTTTCTAATTCATGTAGGTATTTCTATACTGACCTAACAGACTGCAGTGCGATGTACATGTAACTGTAGTGTTACGATGTGACTTCGACAGTCGGACCATAATTTGGTAGTCGCGGCCTAAAAAGTTTTAGTTAACAATATTATTTTACCCTCAACGGGTCGAAGTAAAAAAAAAGTGTACAATGAGATACACCGAGATAATGCGCCATGGAGTCGCATTATCGTTAGCTTTTGATCGTTCTATTGAAATGTATATGAATGATTACTACATATGTTTATTTTTTGTCAATAAAATAAATTTACGCACCTATATTGATACTCCATATTTAAAAAATTCTAATGTTCTTAAATTTCTTGTTAAAAAATACACGAAGTATCTTGTAAATTTTCCAAAGTGTCTACTTTTGTAGCACGATTTTGTAGCACAATTCTATAAATATTCAGTGTCTCCAAAACGGACATAGTTTTGATTAGCAAGGAGGTACCATCTAAAAACAGTATTATCTCGTGACTATGCTTAAACAGGACAGATAATTCGCTTATGGAGATTAGGAACAGAAATAATAGAAGAATTAATCCCTGTAGGACCTCCGTGTGGACTACAGATCCGGATTATCGTGAAATCTGTCACCCAAATCTATTTCAGAACCAGGCTGGTTACTACATAATAACGTAGTTTCCAGATCAAATTATTTTATACTTAACTCCTTGAGAGTTCCCAAAAAGTACTCCGAATTTCTACAATATCGTGAAAATATCAAATTCAACACTGTTTAATAATCCTAACTAAAGAAAACTTTTTTTTTTTGGTTTTTTGGTTATTTACTATAGAAATGTAATACAATTTACTTAGGATCAATTTTCAAAAATTTCAGCAAATGTTATAATAGAAGTGTAGATGTGAGCCTGTAGTTTTTGGCGTTTGATGACCCACCGCTTTTAAATAATAGAATTCCTTTACTTTTATTTCCATCAGATTAGTAAGCACGCCCCTGTCTAACCATTTATACATTCATAACATAACTTGAAGGTCACGTCTAGCAATTTAAACGGTTTAATAACCTCATCTGAATTTGGATATTATTATGTAAATTAATACGACAGCTTAATATTTTCCTTCATTATTGATTCAGCGAGAGACGCATTAAGGTAGTTGGTAGTCGACACGAGAACATCAGGAAAGAACTTTTCAAAGACCTTAGCAATCTCCATGTCCTTATTCAAGACCTTGTCATTTTAACTCAAGTTGAAAGTCAATAACTCGGTCTTAAATTGTTCCAATACTGGAAGTTTCTGATGATATTCCAGGTATTTTTCTTTGCGTACCTGCAGAATTTTATTTTATTATCGACGTTTTTCGCTTTAGTCGCAATGTTTGAAAAGTTTTGCATATTTTTTTACTTACTCTAAATCTCTCTATTACTATATGCTTTTACATTACAAAGTTCACATAGTCCCCTTCTACTATTATGAATTTCCACTGTTGCCCAATTGATGAATGATAATGACACACTTACTTTGATATTTCTGGATGGAAATGTTGTCATATTCTGCTTTGATCTTGTGAGTCCATAAATAATGTTCCTGTTTGAATTGTCAAAGCAATAAAGTTCCAAAATTATTTCCATATTTTTTTTTCAAATCTTATACGTTTTTGTTCATACTACATAGACCGTTTAAATTTTCAGCGTCTTTTAAGTTTTGAAAAATGCAAATTAAACATTTTAAGCTAACTTTAGAAATGAATAACAAATTTGTTGTGTGTTTATAAATTTTAGAATTAGAAGTGATTCTCTTAAGGACCAAAAAGAGATATGAAAGATTGTAATATTAAAAAAAATTCAGAATCTTACTGCGTGACATTTATATAACAATGACATTTAATAAGTTTCGATTAAAGTCTATATATATAACAAAGTTGTTATTTTTACTATTTTTACACAAGGAATTGATTTACAATATTTGAGTCTATTGTGAATCAATCCATCTTCAGGTTCTTCGCTAATTTTTTTTTTAATGGAATAATTGTGAACCAAAAGCCTTTAAAATCATTTCGCTTCATGGAAATTTTAACATAGGCATATATATTATTTGTTACAATTGGTTAGTTATAAATTATTGAAACTTTCCAAGTCTCGAAAATACAAAAGCGAGGTTAACTTTATGTTAACAAATATACAAAAAATATTTGTAAATTGCTTTAATTTCAATTTTTTATACAATTTATTTAAACGAAATATACGAGCAAGCAGTTTGATAATACAAACAACAAATCACCTTTTTATGTAATTAATGAAGCATTAATACGAATAATGAAAAAAAAAGGTAGAACAGGATATTCTATTCTATTCTACATCATATTGTATTCGACCATCGTTGTTTCTGCTAATCAATTTTTCCCGATTCACAGCAAAAACCTAATCAGTTTCCGATTAACTAAACACGAAACTAACTGGCATCGACGAAACTTGACGAAGGTGGCCCGTAATTGACAACAAAAGCACAGTCCGACCGCAAAACTAGCAACTTGATTGTTCAGGAGTTGGCCGTGATTAATATTCATTTCACTCTATAGTAGAAACACTAACTGTCAGATACATTTACAGCGCTCGGGGCAAATTAGTTATTTTTGAATTGTAAATGCGAGTTAAATATGAATCATCTTTTTTTTTGCTTGAATGTTAAATTATCGCGGATAGGATTAAATTAAAGAACGGCCAAGTACTTAGTTTTTGCTTTAAATACTAATTAATAGGTGCTGTACCAGTCTTCCGTAAGCTCTTATTAAGTGGAGTCTGTCAACCATCAGGTATAGAATGTTTTGCAAGCCTGATGCTTGATACAGTCAAATTATTGTTAATATACCATAATTATAGCAAGCAAACCACAGTAATTGTATTAGTTGGAAATAATTTCGGAATAAGTGAAAAATATATGATGATTTATATTGACTAGTTTTCGCCCGCGACTCCGTCAGCGTGAATAAAGAACGAATTTGTTCATCTTATATAATGATTGTTCACAGCTCCAGTCATGATCCGATTGTTATTCCGTTTCCGATTTCTATACCGACTCGGCTTTTGATGTCAATTTCTATCGCTGACGATTTCAATCGCAGTCCCGCATTTGATACCGAAACCGGTCTCGGTCTAAAATAAATACCGATATCGGTCCTGTTCTCGATGTGCATTTCTTAAAACATATACATATGCGAAATCGCATACCTTCACGTATACCTTTCTAATGTGAAGTAGTCAGAGATTGTATATTTGATGCGTTTCCAAATTTCAAAATTATTCAAACCCGAGATGAAAATCCCATTGTTTTTAAAAGCGTCACACACAACGAGAACAATTTTCGTTTACCATCGATGCATTGGTTTAAACACGATATTTCCTCTTGCCGTTAACGAATGTAAGTGAACGCATTTACTGCAAATCTACTTAACGTTTAGAACTTATTTGTACATACTAAGTATTAAACGTTGTAGGTTTTGGTCATATTTAGTAAAGATTTGTACACATAAAAATGCAGATATATTACAATGAGAAAATAGTTTTAAGGCAAACGGAAAGAGAGAAAAGAGTAATTATACCTGTTACGTACAGCCACGCACTTAAGGTTAAATTCAGATATAATATTGTATTTTTGTCTTATACGGGCTTAGAATTATTTGTAATTACTAATTATTTTTGTGTGATTTAATTATTGATGTGTATATTTTATTAAAGAGTTTTGCTTGATTAGTTTTTATTACCCGGATAGGGACTAATTTTAAGAATGAATATTTATCTATTTTGTATACTTGTTTTTGATATAAAACGATTGAAATGTAATGTGCGTCTGAGTTGCATACGAAATTGTGCTTTGTTGGGGAGGACCAATAGTAGGCCTAGAAAGCGGCCGTCATTACGGTACGGCCGCAAATCGGTGTCCCGGGCGCTAGTGGCGCAGAGGTGCGGTGCGAGTTGACTCCTGGCAGCGGCCCGCGGCACACGCCTAGGCGTGGCGCAGCGGGATCGGACGCCAGCTCACCACTATTATCATCAAGTCTCCCGCGAGTGCGAGTCCGGATTACATCGCAAACACCTCCGGCATAAGCCGTTGAGGACGCGTCCGACGCCCAAGGGAACCAATGCAGGCCGTCCTGCGTACGTGTGTGCTGCCGAACACGCGCGTCACGCGCCGCGCTACGCGCCGCACCCCGGACCGGCCTGCATATTCTGTGACTACCCTCAATTTAATTGAGATCCCGGACATTCACACCACCGCACCAAAGCTGATGTCGCCGCATTCTAATTCATTAAAATGCAGGCGGCTCGGCACCGCGGCCACCATGGACGTGCAGAGCGCACTGGTACGGCCGCCCCCGGCGTTTACCGGACGCTGAAGTGTCAGACGCAGCGCGCCTACCACGCTGCAGACGGCGGGGCGCCTGCCCGGACATCGTGGGAACAATTATTCTAATTGTGAACCGATGCTTCGGGGGCCCTTCGCCGATCGGAATGACGACCCAGACGAGGGCCGGAGAGAAGAAGAGCTCGCTGACGCGTGCGTGGCTGAGCCGTGCCCCCGCCCTCGTCAACCACCACCCGCAACCGGTGCCCCACCCGCCGCGAGCGCATGACGCGCGCGCCCGCGGATGGTCCGGCGTAGACACCGGATTGACATCGCGACCCAGGATGAGACAGAACGAGGAGGTTGAAGGACGCGGCTCGCTGACACGTACTGCCCTGGCTGCTGCCGTCCGACGCGTGGATAGCCTGATCAACGGTCGGCAGGCGCGCTCGGTTAGATCTACGCCTACGCGGGTCACCGATGCGTGCCGCCTTGATCCGGTCGGCGTCCACCAGCGTCCTACCACCGGCGGTCGGCTGCGTGTCCAGCTTGAGCTGTGCCCTCTCCCCTCGTCGAGCACCAACCATTTGCCGGATGCCCTCCACCCGCCGGCTGCGCATGCGCAATGACCGCGCGCGCCCGCGAGTGGGTCGGCGACTGGGCTCCGGCACGATGCCAACCAATGGATCCATCAGATATGGACCATTGCCACTTGAGCCGTCGGGGTCGTGTCCCCGACGAGAAGACGCCCGGGCATGAGGCAAAATATAAGTCCTCCGTCCCGTACCCACACCCATGAATAAAAAGGGTGAGGAAGAACCACGAACGGAACGCAGAGGTGCCTCCCCAATTAAAATGTATACAACTCACATGTACAACGAATGCACCGCCTATAAGATGCAGTTAGAGTGGTGCATCCGGCACAGTTGCACTCCACCCGTCATATTGTGAAGCTCAGCTGAATACAGAAGTTGTTAAGTCTGAGAGAAAACGTTGTCCATCATTTGAAAACACCACGCCGCAAGAAATCCGTTCACCCGAAGCGTGTACTCGTGAAAAAGAGCAACCCGAGTTGCGGGCTTACGCGGCGATAGCATAAATCGCCGTTACAATACCGACTAAATCAAATGTGCCTACATTTGATTAAGTTGATGCAGTTTTTTATGAATACCAATAACAACAAAAGAATATGTTGAATCCATATCCGACAAAAGTCTAACGTCCAAATTTATTAATGAACACATACTAATAGTTAGTAGCCACTGTGTTTATATAAATTCTTGTATATATTTATCAAGTTAAATGCAATCAAGAGCACGTTATTTTTAATTTTGGAATACAAAAATAATTCAAAACTTCTAGTTTATAATTATTGATTGTTATTTAACAGTCGATGTTAATTTTAACAAGTTTATATACGTCTGCAACAGCAGTCGATAAACCGTGTTACGGACAATTATGCTAAAAATGGTCACTTCCTGTTAATAATGCACATATTTCATTCGATGAAGTGATTTATAGACATTAAATTTCTTTTTGGAATTTAAAACGAGACTAGACACGCTAGCAAAATAGAAAGTTAAAAACATTTTTACTTCTCTCTTTTACAGGATGGATCGTAATATGTATTTTGTACAATATTACTGTAACTTAATGTGGTTATAAATAATTAATTGCCAATTTTCGAAGGGTATAAATACTCTTTTATAAATCTACGTGCTAAGCAAATAAACCATTTCAAAACCAATCATTTTATTTCATTTAACAATGAATGTCTACGTGATCTTCATATTTATTTAAGTGAAAGTAAGACTGAATGTAACATACTGATACGAGATTAGAGAGCTTAACAAGTGAGACAATTTGTTTATCTAAGTTGTTTGTTTGTGAACGATGTAAACATGAGGGCGATATTGAAAGAGATTACTCTGTAGCATTTGCATGCGGGAAATAATCAGAATAAGACTTTACACGTCGTTTTAAATAGCAAATGTACTTACAACAAGCGCGTTTAGCTTTTATTATGGAAGACTGGGTTAAATTAATAAATATCGTAGTTAAAGTTGGCTTGGCAATAGGTAAACCCCGTATGAAGTGATACAGTGGTTAGGCAATTTCCGTACGCGTAGATGAGCCTAAAGTTTCCAAAGAAAAATAAAATGTTCCGAATGGTCACAATACAACAAGATTCTCATCTTCCATATCGAACTTACTCTAGTCTCTTTCTTACTTCTACAAGTACTTCCAAAACTAAAATTTCTGATTTCGCTTTCGATAGTGCTCCTGATTCTTGTCTGTGTTCTAACTTTAATCTCAGTTTTGCTTCTGGTTTTAATCTCTCTTCTATTTCGTATTCCACATCTGGTTTTGCTTTCAATTCAAACTCCATAACGGTTTTACATTCTAGTATGGGTTTCGTTCTTAGATCCAATCCCAGTTACATTAGTAAATTAGTTCTTAAATTTTCTTTCGATTCCGATGTTCATTCGAAAATGATCATGATAATAATAACAATGAAGACAACGAAAATGATGATTACGCTGATCTGCAATTCAGTAATTTAGGTTCAATATTACTTCTTTGTCAAATTTTAGTACATAATCGATTCGTTTTGTATGATTAATAAAAATTTAATAAGGCATTGACATTTTACATTTACTATTGCTAGCAAAAGGACTTCTTACATTTTATTGATAACAAAAATGAATATGACAATTACTTATTTTATTAGAATTTTCTGATATAATATTTTTTTTACAAAATGAAAAGTGATAGTGTCAAACCCGGAGAAAAATTCTTAAAAAACTAAAGTAGAGAATGAACAACATACCTCATGATAGATTTACACCTAGTCGTCACCATGCCTGTATTCTCTGCACTATTATATTCAAAATTGGTGGTGCATAATTTACATATTGACAAATGACAATCCTATACCAGAGTTTCCTAACCTTTCTTTTGTTGAGCCTCCTGATTTCTAGCAATATTTTCATGCCCCTTTCAATCTCATACTACAAAAAAACGCACATTACTTTAAGGACTTACATTTGTTTTAATTCAAAATTATACAAAATAAACTTCAAACAAATTCGAAACGTTTTTTTTTATTGATATTTATTATAATTATAGTAAATAATATTATTTTATTGCTTAATTTACGCGCCAATTCATTATTTATTTCAAAAATGCAAACGTATTGCGGCCCCCCTTGATATCTCTCCACGCCCCCTTGGGAGACACGCCCCACTGGTTGGGAACTCTTGCTATAAAACACAATATTACACATTCTTACAACAAAACACACGTAACCAGATACTTATATAACCGGAACGTTTACTCGCTAATAAGTATAAATGAAGTTGAAAACTCCCATGTTACGTTATTGCTCGCATACAGTAAACATATAGTTCCGGACGAAAGTTCACGATTGACTCGGGATCAGTGAAGCTTATTGCTTGTCACTGATGAAATAAGTTTTATGGTGACTTTTATATGTAACTTCGAGAAGAGTTGACTCTGTGTTCTCTTCGTTAATCAAGAATTCCGTGTTGCCGTTATGAAAGTTAAACAATTGTTTATTTTTGTGTTACCTTGGCGTGAAATCCTAATATCTGTTTTGTCAACAATTATATTGACGTGACAAATATTATATTTTAATAATTTTAATTCGGCTTATCATTTCTGTTTCTCTTTTAATGTTATGAAACTTTGTTAAGAACTTATAAGTATGCTTTCTGGTTCAAGATTCATCAGTCAACCAAAGAACAACACAATTATTCTTCAATTCCATTGCGTAGGCATTATTTTATATAAACACACTTTAAATAGATTTAGAAAATATATTTACAAATTCTTGTAAAAAATTGGACCTTCTTTGAGTTATGGCGATATAAACCTTACAATAATTCGTATTGTATTTTTTATATATGTAAATTAATTACGGCGTATGTAATAACTAGCAATTAACCATTGTTTTGTTCAAGTGAAGTAGATTTTTAACGCGATCACTATTATTGATACTGTCCTTATTAATAAAATTCGTTTGTTTTTTTTTGCATTAAGACTATTCGTAAACCTCTCCCTTGCCACAAATTGACAATCCTGTATTTTATGTCATCGCCTTAATTCTATTGACCATTTATTATATGCTAAAATACAATTCAGGTATATTAAAATTCTAGATAAAGTTTAAAAAAATTAAGTTTAATTTTACGATATGAACTTAATCCTATTTATGGATTACTTAACTGTATACATGCTATACAGTTAAGCAACCGTTAGATACACACCTGAAGTTCTGAGTTGAGAACGACTTAGAGATCGGTGCAGACACTGTAACTCAACTGTAATCGAGGACTGGACTGGGTTCAGAAATATAACTGAAACAGCGATCGTTTGATATTAAACATGAAATAGTTCGCTGTATGCGTACGCGTACGGCGCTGCAGACGAAACTACAAAAGAATAAAATTGTGGAAATAAACAAAATAGTGAAAACCTACATCAGCATCTTCAACTTGTCTTGGATTTTGCACAAACAATAAGTTGTGCAAGACATTTTTTTTACTGGCAATTATTTTTTTCATGTTTTTATAGAAATAATTCTTCCCAAAGTTCTCCAAAGCTTTACACTCGATGCGTCTACAACAGGCCCGGTTCCTTGCGTTCTATTACCTAACTTTTAGGTTATACAGCCGCTTAAATGTATTAACAAGAACACTAAAAAACAGGCGCAGCTGTCTAGTATTGCTTTAGTAAATATTTGCTATACTATTTATTACTATTACCACAAAGTGCATATTGATATATAAGTTATACTGATAAAATAAAAAATATAAAATGTAGTAAATATAAACTAACACAGAAAAAAGAAATTAATTAAACTAACGACGTAATAATCCGCAGAGAACTTAGAAAAATTATATACATTGAAATATTTTCGTTGCACTTAACCGAAAATTCGAGAAATGATAGTTTTATTGATAATTTTTTTTCTTTCTGAGAAAAAGAAGTGTATGTATACATAATTTGTTTAACTGAATATTCAACGTATATCTGTGAATGTTGTGATAGTTATGACTTAATTCTTCGATATAGAAAAGAGAAAATAATTGTTAAAGTCGGTCGAAAAAAACCAAATAATTGTGTCGAGGCATTCGATCGTTGGTCACGCGGGAAATTCGGACACCCGTCGCGCGAGCTTTTCAACAAACCCGAAATTGTCTTGCTCGCTGGGTGCCGGACCAATGTCCGTTACTAAACAAGCGAGACTGTTACATAATCCTAATGGATAATATATGTGGCCCGTCGCTTTCTTTTTCCAACTATGTGTATAGATTATATTTTCTACTAGCTTTCGTGTAAGTCTATGATGATGTATTTTATTTTTGTTTGTATACGCTTGCTTTAAATTTTTTCGTATAAAAGTGTTATTTAGAAAACAGTTTTTTTTTTCTTAACCTCAATAACATTGTTAAGCTTTACATGAAGAAACATACGAATAATCGCGCTATCACGTTTGAGTTGTGGACTACGTTGAATGGAAAGAAATGAGAGCGTTGGCGGTTGATGCTGGTATGCCTCATCTTCGCCAACCCGTGCGCCTGCGATGTAAACTCGAGGCCGTATTAGCAAGATGATAATACAATTTAGTTAAATAATGACACCGATGTGTATTTGTAAGTGACTTTAATCTTTTTGTTACTGTACAAATTTTTAATCTGGTATTTGAATGTTTTTCTGTACTTTTAAAGATGTTTTATGTCTAAAATAACACTTAGTTTAATAATAAATTCCTGTATTAAGCGGTATATACATATTAAGGTTGTTTTTTGCATTCATAGATTTCACTCGCGGTTCATTCTGGTAGACATAATAAATTATTATACAGAATGGATTTTATCATGGATCTTTTCTCAAATATTTACGATTTTCTCCCCTTAGGCTAAGAATTTCGCCAAAGAAATGTAATTATTAAAGTAGCTGTTTCTAAGAAAAGGTAGAAATATACTGACAATCTTAAAATAGCTGAGGCATTATCGCAGCAGACGGTTAGTGATCCACTTCACACAGCCGCGATCAGTCGCGAACTTGCACTGATAAGAGTTCGTCACGTCACGCCGTTTTTGTAAAACGTATACAAAAAATTGGCTATTATTTCATATTAGACTATCTAAAAGGCTGCATGATTATCGTGCTTTTTTTCGTACAAAATTTTATTAAGCACCTTTTGGTACTAATGACGCGTTCGTTAAAATTAAAAAGGAATTGTAAACGTAACTCTGAATTAGGCCGCATAAGCGAACGGACCGTAATTAAAGTGTTTTTAAACGAGCGAACGTCTTCGCGTAGCGTAAACCGTATCGAGAGATCGACGTGCTCAAGGGCCCGCGCTGCAGACCGCCGACGTCGTAAGTGTTGAGAGCATGCTGACGAGCAGTAGCGGATAACTTAGCGGGAATGTATTTGACTGTGATCTTCAACTTTTTATGGTTATCGTCGAGAGCTTACGAACGTTGTTTTCAGAGCAGATAGTACTGGATTCGAATTCTGACCACCGTAGGCGAATTCATCGAGGTGTTTTTAGCTGAAGTCGAATTAGACTTTTTTCTCTACACCTCGGAAAACATGTTAAATATGAAGTGATATAAATCTGACATAAAAACAGGATAATCTCATTACAATATATTTGTAAAAATTCCCTACAAATATATTTAATAGGGAGACGTTCTATTTTTGTAAAGGTATTCTGTAAAGAGACTACGTTTTCGTCAAGCCTTCAATACGTGTTAATTAGAATAAAAGAAGAATTTTTGCCATTCGAAAATATTTTTCGACAAAGGAAACTGTAATACTTGTCCTCTCTATCGCTAGCATATACATATGTATTTAATTTCTCTGATACCCCATGATATCACATCTGAATGGTTTACACTGAAAAAAAAAATGCATATTTTATCTGTTGATACAACATTTGTTAAACTACTTTTGTTGATGGTTCATTGTTAATATAACAAAAGAATTTAATTTAAAATTACGATTTCGTTTGTTGTGTTAAATATAAAATTATAATTGTATTTAAGTTCAGTAAATTCAAATTAATTATTTGTAAAAACGACTTATTTTAAAGTAAGTTTAAAAATGATTGCGGTGAAATTTACCAGTACACGTTGTTTGTAACAGCAACAAAATATATTTCGTAGTACGCACTAGTAATTTTAGTTAATTTAAAATTTATGTGTTGTAAAATACACAAAATAGTTCTCATGATGAACATAACAAACAGCATTTAACAATAATAAGCAATGCGATACGTAAAATTGACTAAAAGTCATTTAAGCCATTTTACTTTGAAATTTGCTTTCCCAGTAGTATTTTATGAAATGTAATGTACGTAAATATTAAAATAGCAACAAATATTTTTTCTTGTAAAAATAACATCGGTAATTCATAATACTAAAATAAAAATTTCTTATAGTAACAATTAATTTTAATGAAATCGCTTTACTTTATCTCATACAATTTCAAATATTATTAAAAGCATCATTATGCGAAGCTTATGTTAAGAGCGATAGATACTTCGTAAAATACAAATACGCTTTTTTACGATAATACCAACAAAACGTTTTCGTGTTAATATTAAGAAACTGTATTGTTTATACATAAGACTATTTTGTTCTTAGGGATGTTTTGTTCTTTAACGTATTATTTCTAAAATTGTTCGGTAAATGGCGCTAACAAAAAAAGTTTACACACCGCCATAGATGTGCCAACGATCACACTAAGGCAATGCTAAGAATCTCTATACGCTATCACTTCTCGGCTTTTTAGCTGAGATGAAAGTGTAGCATTTTTCTTATAAGTTTAACATCTGAAAGTGCCCGCATATCGGAACTTGTATATAAAACTGACTTTTGTATCTTAACAAAAGTAATTTGGTAAACTATATGAATACAGGTTTGTTACAATTATAAATTTAGTTTCGTTAAAAGTACTTAAATATTTACTAGCGTATACCAAACACCTATAATGATTTATACTAAAATAATATTGTTATAAATTCAGAGATTCCTAGTAAATATTACTGCACTCGTTAAGTAAAAAAATTCTTTTTTTAGAGATTTTACAAATATCTTTTGTAAAATCTGTATTTCTTTATTGTAAGTTCGATGAATTCGATTAATTAATATAAGACGAATTAGTTAAATTCACTATAACATGGATTAAGCTTATATTAAAACATTTAGTTACTTGAACAATAATTATTTAATCAAAACAACGTCGTACTTATATAGGTCCTGTATTAACCTTAGGATTTTTTTTTATTTTAACCAAAGTTTTTTTTTTCAATCAATTAATACGCATTTATAAAAATTATAAGCTTGAAATATGGTGTGCAAACAATCACAAAAGTTATATTATGAAAAATGGGTGAAAGTAAATGATATTCAACTCATATTCATAGAATAAAATGTTTTGAACAATCCTATGTATTTGAATTTTTAAAAATATATTTAAAAATAAGCCACTGTTGTTAAACGTCTACAAAAAAAAAATATTAAATCCGTGAACTTGCTTCAGAAGGAAACTCAGACCAGGATCATGAAAAAAGATATAGAGTCTTATATAGAAGTAGCATCATTTAAGAACGCTGACATTAAAATTGTTATTCAGACTTTCAATGTTTTATAATTCATTTCTAAAAAAACAAAATAAATGATAAAATATTATATGTGAATATTATTGTTTTGGAAGTGAGATATCACAAAATTTGAGTTTAAATTTTATTTGTATCAAACTATTTCATTTTAAAGTGAAAATGGTAAATTAAAAAAATAATGGATTATTGAGATTTACCTTTTATAAATAATATACATTCAATCCTATTAAAAATATTTTGTGTTGCGATGGCTTAAAGCCTAATAAAGTAGAAGAATAAAAAAAATGATAATGCGATATCATATATTTATTCAAAAATTACTCTATAAGCACAATTAAAATTAAAACTTATAGTAGTAATGTATAATTGTACATAGTTTTAGGAAGAAATAGTTCTCGATATTGCTACTAGAAGTTGATATCTTGCTGATTTTTTATACCCTGACTCTAGTATGTTCTACACTTAGTAGAACCAGTTTGTTTTATGAAACTATGATTACGCTATCTCATGCAACGTGGCTCTAACCTTACTCTCAGCACCAACGATACATCGAGCAGGCCGCGTCGAGAGAACACTCTACATAGATTGTTCAAAAACAGAACATATTTTATAATGTGATTCTTCGATTTCAGCCTTCTCATAGAATACAGACGTAAAATAGTAGCTTACACTGTTTCGTCCAGTGAGCGAGAGTCCGATAGACCACTTCCCTTCTGCCTTCTCCTTCTCCCCATTGACTTCTCCTACATCAGCGTGATCCTTTCCATTAGATATGGTATTCCTTTCAAAAAGGCCGGCAACGCATTAGTGACTACTCTGAGGTAACGAGTATGCAAGATCGGCTGTGACCACCTAATCTCTGATGGCTCACCTATTCGTTTGCCCGTCGAATATGTTACAAATAAAAAAAAAAATATGTCTTAAAGTATTATTTTTCGTTACTGTTTTCAATACTCTGTATTAAATAGAAATACATTTCAGAACGATTCCAGTCAAGAATGATTTCAGCATAGGAATGGCTGAAATCAAACAAAAAGTAATTTTTGTCACAGAATTGGGTTGTATCAATATTTATAAGTATTTAAAAAAATATTAAGTACATAAATTATTCGTCACGATTTTATACAGGGATTGATGTGTCGAACTACCTAACTATTATGTAAATATTGTGAAACTTTTATGTCTACACTAAGCAATGTCTATTTTGAAAATTTACCGAGTTTAAAAATTCTCCCCTTAATATAAAACTAACCTTTTCTTGAGTAATATAGGTTATTTTTAGGTTCCCTAATTTCTGTTATGATTTATGCAATAGTTTCAGCTTTCAGCGATAACAAACATACGTTCTCACATCCATACTTACACCTTATAAGGTTTGTCTATGATCTTATCGCTTAGTAGATGTAAAGTCATAGATAAACATTAATACATATAAACTTAACTACGCATTTTCATATACACTACAATAGTTATTGCACTTAAGTGTGTGAATAACTCAATCACGAATGCGATATGCAATAAAAACAGCGGATGAAATTTTGTTGGCCATCACAGATATAATGAAAAATACTCATCACGAAAAATATTGGAATCAAAATTGAAAACAGGATCGGGATTGGAACTGAGAGCAGAACCAGAATCGAAAATGAGAATATAATTGAGATTACAACAGACAGTGAAACCGAAAATGATACTTGGAGCAGGAGTAGAATACGGACCACGATTGATTGGGAGGTTCACAAACATAAAATATAAAATTATTGATTGTATGTCAGCCAAGCTGCGAGCGAAAACTAGTAATAAATAATTATAGAATGGCGTGAAATAAGAACCGCGAGGATGAAGACGGAAGAGTCGGGAAACGTTGAACTTTCGCGGTACATCATTCGCAGGCTATTCATAGCGACAGAGTTTCGTTCGTTGTACTGCACTTTAAAACGATAAACCAAATTGTTACAAAAAGTAATACATTAGTTCTGTCTAATACAGAAGAAACCAAAAGCCTAAGACGTGTGAATTCCTTAGCAGAGCAAATAAGGAAATGTACAGAAAATGCCAGTTTATTGCCTTTCTTTCTTTTTGTACGTCTAAAAAAAATCATTGAGAAGTAAAAATTAAAATGTCTAAAGAAACACAGAAACTTAGAACTTTTAGAAATCTTTTTATAATGAAGAGTCTCGATAGAACTTCATACTACCATATATTATATATCAAAACAAACGTCCATATAAATCCTTCACCCCGCAATGCCAGTTGCCCTTATTGAAACATTAAGCATGATGCTTTTGAACAAAAAGTTACAGGGTTCGAGTCAAGACCAAAAACGAATTATCCAATACGTTTTGTACTATCAAATCAAAAGCTCCTTGACTTAGAGAGCATTTTAAACTGCCGGTCCCGCGAGTCACCGTTTTGGTGATAAAGGTCGCTAGCAGCCTCCGAGTTAAAGGCTAGACAGTTCAATGTTTACACACTCCTCTCGCAACTAAAAAAAATGTGAGACGATATCACATCAAGTGGTGTCTGAAACAAAAAAAAATTAAAGAAGCTGATTTTAAAGTTATATTCCAAATTACCATTGGGGTTCAAAGGTTTAAATATTCCTAATGTCCTAAGTGAATATAAAAATAATAATTTATAATTATAGAGATTTACGTTATTACGATTACAGATTATTAAATTATGGGTATCTAATAAGCATGAGAAAACGAATAGTATAAATTTTCAATGAAAATTAATAAGTTGTAACTTCTGTATATATTAAAATTTTATGGTTCAATTCACCCGTACCCAAATTTCGAACCCAGTACCATCTGATTTGAAAGCCGCGCACCTGACCTTTAACGAGATGACTATAAAAAAAGAATGCACAATGTGGATCATGAATACTTAATGCTATGAGCTTTGGTATTCTCCTAAAGAGATTTTATTCCTGACATCTCTATTACCACACAACGTAGAAATATGACAGTTGAAACGCGCTAAACTTGTCAAATTCCAGATGTAGTATTCAGTCTAGATTACCTTAAAAAGTAGGGATATTTTGTTATTTTCGTCAAGATAAACTTGACAAAATAACAATATAAAGGGAAACATTATGAATACGACAACCTGGGTTAGGTTAGCATACAAATGAGAAAGAAAATCATTAAGTCTTACTATGAATTCGCATAATCGTTTAAAGGTGTGTAATAGATTTTACTATGTATAGTTAAAAAATATAGTAATAGAAAATATAGAAAAGCATCAAGCAATTCACTAATCAAATTCAATCAGAATTGTCAAATACGTCAAAGTTGTTGTTTGTATATTGAGAAATCTTGTTGAATTGTTTTTATAAATATTTTTATTCAATAAAGATAAGCTACCAAGTAAATAAAATTTGGTGTATTTTTTCTAGAATCTTTATATTTTTCTTTGTTTTTTGATAAGGTGTATAAAGAAAGGGTAGCTGTTGTTTCTTTGTTTGTTTTTACATTCGTAGCGTCAAATTAACGATTGAACAAACTAATGTGAAGTTCTATCATAATTTAACGAAGTACTTCGTCCGGAAGATTAGAAACGCTCATCCACCTTATTCAATATTCCCACATGTAGGCTAAGCTAAATATCAACATAGCATTTAACTCTATTTATTTAAGTATGCAATCAAGGTTTTTGAAGGGCAAATCTCTGGTGTACTCGTAAATAAGGATAGTGTAAGTATTTGAGGATGGGTTCGAAGTTTTAATCAGACACTAGTGCTTTTGTTCTGCACGCTTTATGGTGGCTGATATTCTAAAAATTCTCTAAATAATTCCTTATCCAAGCGATTTTTCGCTTCATCTTCAACATATCCGATTTCAGTATATTCAGATTAAGTTGGATCACAACAAAAAACTCTCCTTGAAAAGAAATATTAAGTAACGAATCATCGCGAAACAGTACCAAAAACTGCACTAATAATGACTTTTGTTCGTCAAATTGATGATTTATATTTTAACGCTATCATAAACTAGCGAAACGGCCCTTCAAACCATTCTTATTAGCATTTTTAGGTGCGTGCTTAATCGATATTTGTAAATCTTCGTTTAATGAAAATCATCACCTTGAACGGTGTGAATAAAAAGAACGCTTACTTGAGTTTATATCCAGACGATCTGGTTGATCCTAAAAATCGTCATTACGATGTTGACGAACACGTTGCAGAGTTGCAACGTGTTCGTCATTGGAGTAATTGGAGCGAGAGTTCGCTCCAATTACTTGATATTGTGGAATAATTTGTCGAAATCATCACTGCAATGTTTACGTTTCGGAATGATAATACGTAAAACACTATCAAACTTCTGAATAATGCAGATAAACTAAAATTTCTTATTATTTACACAATTACGCATCAATTGAAATCATTATAAAACGTGAATGACAGTTAAACGTAGAGTTGGACCGTTCCGCGAATGCCATTAAAAACAAGAAAATAAACTATTAGTGCCTGACAGTGTGGTGTCACTTGAGTGTTACTACATATATTATACAATTACAGCTTTTAGGATTCTTATCTTGAAGGACGAAGTAAGAAGTAATATTATATTTAATTTATATTTGCCAAGCGACAACGCGTGCGTGAACTTCAGAAAAAAAAAAGATTTTTTTTCATCATCCTAAAAGGAAAAATAAACAGATCGGTAATAAACACGTACCTACTCAACAAATTATGGTTATCAAAAACGCGCAAGTTAAAAATAATTATATTTTACGTAATTTTTAGATGTAAAATATATTCAATTTTCCATTGTTTTATTCATTGTATTATTTATTATAGTAATGAATTTTTTATTGATGTCGTTTTCTTATAAGTGATGTACATAATAATGGCAATGCGTCTTGTTGTATGAATAATAAATTTTCTTGTATAGACTTTACCGCGCAACACAAATAATGTCTATAAATTATGATAACATTGTTTCATTTGTCATATTTTCAAACACATTATTTTACTCTTTTGTAAAACAGGCGTGTTTCAGTTTGATAATGTGACTATTTTAAAATACAAAAAAAAATATTACGACATATGAACGAAACGTACTAAAATTCACGGCTAAAATTTATACTCCCGATTTCGGCACAAAACGCTCCATTACCGTAGAAACGGACCGAGTTCTTATTGACAACGTTTTTCATAAAAGTTAGTGAGATAAAAGATGCCAAATTCCTGCGAGAATAATAAAAATGTAGATGAGAAAGTTAGAGCTTGGGCCCCGACGAACCGAAACGCAGGCTGTTTAATGTCCGAGTTACCACTGCTCGTTTAGATTTCTTCGTGGAATGATGTATGAATAATGTATAAGTGGTCACTTAAAATGTTTCTTAATGCTTAATAAAACTCATAAGAAGCATCTCCAATTTATTATTGTATCTAAACAATTTCTAAGAGCGAATGAGCACACATTCACCAGATCGGTGATCACCGCCGCCCGTGGAAATCGCAAACACAAAGGAGTCATCAATGCGTTGCCGGCCTTCTGGTAAGGAATAGAACGTCTGAATAGGGCGTGTGGGCTGATGGAGAGGGTGAGTGAGCTACCGCAAGTAAATATCGCTCACGGAACGAAACACCTATTACTTCACCTCTATATTCTGTGAGAACTTGCTATGTCATCAGCTGATTTTCGTTCTGCAGTTAAACTGACATGACTCTTCGACATTAAATAATTTTTATATTGGATTTTTTTAAAAACAAACCAGACATTTAGCCATAATTCGAAATAAAAGTCAAAAATCTTTTCTATTGTTTCAAGCTGTAAAAAATCCTTTGCTAACAGGTTTCTTCAATGGAAATAGAATATAGTAAATTTGATAAAACTATTACATCCAACGTGTTGAGGCTAGCGAGTTCGTCAATAACTTTTCTACTTTTATCGTCTCTTTTCTAATAACTCGAGTCCATTCCGTAAATCAGTTCATGACTACTGTATAGAGCGTGCCATTAAATTACTAAAAAAGTAATCCTATGTTCCATTAGAATGTAATTACTGTTGTCTCCAATTCGTCTAAAATCTAAGATTTTGTTGCTTAGACAACAGTTTCATCTATAAAGGATGTATATTAACATTCTACATTCAAAACAACCATTTATAGCCCTCTTTTACGTTGTTATACACAATGGGTCTACTTCGCTTAATTTAAACTTCACTTGGTGCAAGCAATTTTTTCTCAGAACCATTTTTATCCGCTCCAGTAGCAGATTCGATACAAAGTTATAATGAATGCCTCCGAAACAAGGGAAAGTAATTAATATCGCCAAGGACCTACTTTGCAGTAAATATTTATAGGCGCCTTTGACGGAATTTAAAATGATTGGTAGTAACAGCATCTGCTTATAAAAGCTTTGTAGTTAATAAATATCGATTGTGTACTTTAAACACTGTATTAAACTATATTTTTAGAGAATTATATTTATGATTATTTTTGAAGTGATATTTTTAAGTAGCGATTCGATAATGAAATTCGTGGAGAATTGAAAGGGAAATTTTAAATATACGTCACGTTTCGGTTCATATTGTTACATGAAAGAAAGGAAAGATTTGACGCAGAAAGAAGGATAAATAGAGCTATACATACAGACAGACGCCACACAAGTGGAGAGCGAATGTACGAAGGGATAGAATAAAATAGTGTCACGCATGCGTGCTTTGTACTTACGCATGTACTTATCGGATGCCATCTATGAAGAGCTGAGGTACTAAGTGTTGTGTTTGCATCAAAAAATACAAGATAAATTAATATTTATCATTGTGTTTTGTGATTATTTATGTTTTTTACGTTCGAATCCCGTGATTGTTTGAATATATCTCCAGAGTTATTAAGAGAGAATGTTTAAATTATTAAAATTTTATCAATAACGACGTATCTGTATGCAAAAACTTTCATTCTATGACGTGTTTGGCGCTGCATGCTTTTTTTTGTTAAATTGTGATTCACTATATTTTTGTAACTAAATAATGATGTTGATTGTTCTAGAAATAATTGAGTTTTACGTAATTTATTTGAAAATTTTAATATTCGTTCTGGAACTCTTCAAATGATAAGAAAACTTTTCACCCTTCATGTTGCTTCTACCTTCTATAATTCATTTGAAGTCTCATGACTAGATTCTCTTATTTTGTAATACCACGTTTACATACATGCATCAATGTTGGTCAAGATGTAAATTGGAACACGCTTAGTATATGTGAACGAAATATATTGTAGTTTAAACCAACATGTAGTGAAAGCTTGTTGCCAAGAAATAACCAAAATCGATTTGTGTATTATGTAATAACGGCATAAGGCGTATCGGATAAGTTACATGAGGTTAAAGATTTAGAAAATAGACGGTAGTCAAGATTTTTGACTTTTAACATTTTCAAGCTTTGCCAATATTAAAGGCTTCTTTCACCACATCCTCTTAAACTCATTTCTTCCTTTTAACAATAGTTTTAGCTCGAAAAACTGTTAAAAGGAGGACATGGAAACCGACTTTTTCTTAAGCATTAGTTTAAAAGAAAATGGCGGAAGAAGTTCTAAGTATAAATTAATTACTTGTCAATTTTGCATCAAGCTTAAAAAAAAATGTTGCGTCGGCCAAACTTGTTCAACATGAAAACTAGATTTATATCCAAGATTTTGGTTAAGGTCTAGCGGAAAGATGTAAACAACGCTAGTAATAATGATATAAATTCACGAGTACTTCCCAGAAGCGTAGGCAGATAATATAGATTTCAACACGGTACGATCTTTGCATATCTCTCTTACCTTACTGACATTTCGGGTGCTTAAAATTGGCCCTTAGTGTATATTATGTAGACGAGTCTAAAGAAGGAATTATTAAGTCATTATGACTTACATCAGCCCAACACATTTGGGGAATTTTACATGTCAAATATGAGTTTTTGACTTGATGCGTATTTATGTTGTTTAATATCATTTGTTTAAGAATTCGCACAACATATCTAGCGATCGTTCTAGGTGACTTTTAAACTTGTATAGAAGTTGAAGTAAAGACAAATAAGAGAGAAACAGTTAAACTGGTTTTAAACGTTCTATAACATCTTCTCAAAGTAGTTTTCGTCGTGCCTTTCTTCGTTGTACATTCATGTGAATTAGATAACGCTTACGTTATGATTTGCATACCGTATGTTCTGCATCAACATTCCAATCACCACGTGTCACCTCTATTGATTCAGCGTTCATCAATCCATAAATATCTTTTTACAGCTCATAATTTTTAAAAATAACCTGTTAAGATGTTATGAACTTCATCATTTCACTAGTTATCATATTTTAATACAGACCGCAATGGCAGGACGAAGGCCAAAAGCGAAATTTAATCAAAATAAATCTAGAAACGCGCAATCAGAAGCCGGAGTATGTTTATTTAGCGCGTTTATCTGGAGGAGGAAAACACAATATTCCCTCCGGAGGCCTTTCATGTGAGTCTTTCACTCTGCCGAATTAATATCTCGGATCTATAGGTGCTTACTCCCTGATATTACATGTTGCTGCGAATGAACTGAGCCGCGTTTCGTATTTGCTTTATTTGCTCACGTGTGAATTGAACGTGAATGCTCAGCTAGGTGCTATTTGGGCTGCGTTAAAGTTTCGCCTGATTTTACAGAAGTTTTCGGTTGTATTACGCTAACTTTTAATCGGATGAAGACTATAGATTTTTCTGGTTGTCGCAATTTTTAATGGAATTTTATAAAATGCGCTATTTCCAAATTTTGATTTCAATACGACAAAGTTTTTTCCAGAAAACAATCTTTTTCAATACGTGTATACAATATAGGATAAGAAATGTAAATTAAAAAAAAATAATCTGTTTTAGTAATCGTATGTTTGTGTAGCTCTAACATTGATTATTTCTCATCTCCCTAAATCGTGGCACACAAAAAAAAAGTTTAGCACTAGGTACCTCATAAGGATCTTATCCATCATAATTACGTAGATACAAGAAAGTACTCAGCTAATAACTTTCCGTAACGCAGGCACTGCCTGGGCGCATAAACCTTCGCGAAAGCTCAACGTCGAGCTTTAATTAACCAACTCCCATAGATTTCCCTGAGGGCTGACCGACAATTATTCCTGCTTTGCTTATTTTTTTGGAAATCAAATTGAATAAATAACAGCTTTGAAATGTAAACTTTTCTGACGGCTAAGAGGAAAAGAATGTGATTTTCTGGAAGGTCTCAGATTTTATTGTCACTTGAATACGTTGAATTTTACTTTAGTAATCTGAAGTAAGTTATTTTTATAAACTTAAATCGTTTGCTCAAGAGTTTTATAATCTTTCTCATTCAGTTACAGTGTAAATAAAAATGGGACTTTAATATGTAGATAGTTTTGAAAAAGAAATTTTTAAGAGCATTTTGATAAGTTCTTTTTTACTAAACAAAAGAGAAATGATAAATTAGAATAATATTTTTATATAGTTCACGTTAAATAAATGTAAACCGTGTTTTGAAAAACGCAATAATTCATTCTCGAGTACCTTTGGTTAAAGTTTTTTCTTATAAACCAGCATTTCTAAGGTTTATCAGCCAGCTAGCGGGAAATTTTTCACGATTTATTAATACACTATTAATTTTGAAATTGCTCACACGATTCACGATAAGCGAATCATTACGTCCCTATTTACTTCGCATGCGCGCCGTTGCAAGTTTTATTTCGACCTCTGTTTTAAATTTGATAGAATTATTTTTATCCTTCATAAGGGTTTGGAGAGGAGACTCAGAAATAAATAGAACAATCATTATTCTGGATTTTACTTTGTTTCATTTCTAACTGCGGCCATACAACCCGGCAATGCCACCGGTATTATAGGAAGTCTTGCACAAGATCAGAACCGGGGCGGTTTAATGACTTTTATTTTATTTATTGAAATACATTGAATAATTTATTGCTTTTAGCGTATATTTGATATCAATTTTTTAAATATTTTTAGTTAAATTTCTTGTTCGAGTTTTTATATTTAAGCCGATATTCATGTTAATTTATAATTCTGAGTATGAAATTAATAAAGACCCGTTTTATGGTTCAATAATTGAATAACAAACTCGAAACTCGACTCAACGTCTAAACCGATAACCAGCTTGGCGCTAACTCGACACCCGATATAGACCTAATTGTCGAATTAGTTCTAAGGAGTAGAATTAGGTTGAGTGTTCCTATTAAATTCTAACAGAATTGCTTGATGCTTGATACATAATAAGATGTCTCTATTAAATGTTAAATACTGTATAAATAGACGCGACACTCAACTTTTGTTTGGCATCTAAGAGGGTAAACGTAGATACGAGTCACCATACAGAAGTATTCATCGTCGCCCATGGAAACTCGCAACTCTAAAGGAGTTAGCGATGCATTACCAGTTTCTTAGAAAGGAATCTGAGTGAGTTACGAGAACTCTCACTCACAGGACCAAATGCAACAACGGAAGCCCGCTAATTCACGTCTATACTCTGTGAGAGTGTACCATCTGAACGGTCAAGCTGTTCAATTTTTTGCTGAAGCCAACTTGACCGCAGTAAGATTCTAACGCAATCGATCTGACATTTAATTCCAGTGGATTAGTTATGAGAGTCGTCATTTCACTTTGTTTCCATGTTGCAAATTATTCTCTGTTTTATCAATCATAATTTTAAAATGCAGCTGTTCATTTCACCTTTTTAGGATTCCGTACCTAAAGAATGCTAACGGTGCTCTATAACTAAGACGCCACCGGTCGTGCGTCCGTCTGTCCATCCACTTGTTACAGGGAACGTATCTTTTGAAACGTAATAGATGAACACTTAAAGATTTGACAGACTGTATTTTATTAAGACTATAGCGGTCATACAGAATAACAAAAAGTAATAAACATAAAATGATGTTACAAATAAAAAAAGGGTTTCTATACAAGAAACGTATTATTTCAGCATTTTTCTTTCAATCTTAATTTTTGATCTTATTGCATGGCATTACGGACCCCTTTGTTTGCGAGTCTGACTCGCGCTTGGCCTATCTTTTTATTTCTACTGATATATGTGTATATATTTGTAGGTGTGTTGGGAATAAATCTATCATATAAATCAACAATGAACAATTTTTGATTAAAAAAAAAATGTATTATTAATTGAGTAATTATTTAAAAATTAATAATTTTCAAACTGTTTCAAGATTGGAATTAATTGATCCGATTTTTTATTTACTTATTGTTTTTAAAGTTTCCGACAAATATGTCGATCTGACGAGACGAAAGTAAAAGAAAATAAAACAATACAAGACATGGTCAGTAGACCACGTCTAGCATACTCGCCACGTTTAGAGTATAAAAAAACTATGACTGTCAAAGCATGAGACAACGTCAGTTATTTTAGCATATGATAGGACTCCATTGTGCGGCACCTACTAAAAATGAAATAATGTAATTGCGAAACTTAAATACGTTTATGTAACAAATGACTGGATATCAATTGAAAACATCCGCTTTATAATCGATACTGTAAAAAAATGTTGTTTATGTTCATTTACAATAATAAATATTTAGATATATAATGTGCGAAATTTACCTGCTGCTTTCTCTTACGTTAATAATGTCACGTAGTACCATCTGTTGTTATAACGCCGAATTTAAGCCTACCTATACTTCCACACTATATATAACATAACAACAATACAACTACCTCGAAATTGTGTAAGATGAGCCTGTAAAGCAAGTTCTATATAAATAGTCTTAATAATTTTTTTTCAGGGAAGTCAAGTATCTAGATAAACTTGAAAAGCTAAGCCTTATTGAAGAACTATTTTTTTATTGATATATATAGAACTGTTTCTAAGATATCGTTGTATACATATGTACAGAAAATGTTTACTTAAAGTAATAATTTTATTTTCATGTCATAAATCTTTTTTATGGCTCCTTAATTTATCAATGAACCTGTTGTAACGACAAAAATAACTATAAAACTAATAAATTTCTTTAGAAGAAAAAATATATAGGTATTTTATATTTTAGAAATGAGCTTTTTCTTGTGTTACGGATCAATGAGAGTATTACTTTGTTTCATGCAAGATATACTGAAATCCGTTACTCTCTAAAACTGAATTAGTAGAATTTTTACTAATTGAAGTAGTAATAGTAGAAACTACATCAAAATTAGTAATTTTTAGTTGAATCTACTACAGATTTACTAAGTTTGTAGGCGTTACTTTTCAATTAGTAATTTTTCACTAATTGAAAAAGTAATATGGCCCAACTTCACTACTGAATTAGTAGTTCTGAATTAGTAGTCACTTGACAATTAGTAAAATAATCACTTTTATAATAGTAGAATTATACTTTTTTAATTAGTAGAAAATTTACAATTTTAATTTGTAATCATTTCTACTAATTGAAGAGTGGATAGCCACTTATTGCTGGTCGTATACTTTGGACATCTTAAAATAGTAGCTATTGACTATTAATTAGTGGTTTTCCACTAATTCAGTTTTAGAGAGTAGGGTTAACGTACGCATAAATATAAATATTTAAGCCTGGTATGTTTAACTCGCAATGTCAACCTGACAGCCTGATCTAGATGTATGGAAGTCATTGACTGGTGAAATAAATACTATACCGATGAAAATATGTTATGTCGTATGCAATACGTATGTATTGCATACGACATCGCCATAATGTATCACACCACTTGAGGTTACATCGAAGATGTCTCAGGTCTAAACGCCACCTTCCGTATTTTGCGATACAAAGAACAAAGTGTACCTGGTATGATCTTGTTGCGCAGCTGAGGTATACGCTCCTTTGTCGGATCTTAAGCCCCCCGCTCTGGCCGATTGTTATAAAAGTCGTCGCTCGATTCGCTCGTGGTCAGGGATCGGATCCCGTGAAATACCTTCCAGTTCGTCGGAATTCACCGGGTATGATCTCAGGTTGATGCAATTAAGTCGAGCTTTGACAAAGCATTTTTTATTTCTTTGGTTTTATTAATAGAGGATTGTCAGATCCTCCTAAAAATATAAATTTTTAGAATTTCTTAATACAAAGTATAAGATAAAATCGAATGCCCAATATCCTTTATTTTTGATGAAAGCAATTTTATAATACTGATATATCGGAATCCGATTGGAATCGGGAGTCAGACGAAAAAGCGGTATCGAGATCATATAACTATTACGAGCATCGCGATCACGATTAAGAGCGAAGTTTGAAGTGGAATTAAAATAGGATCCATATGAGAAATATGGGAGTTCTATTTATATATCGATACATCCAAGCAAAAGGAAGCGGTGGGATAAATCTAATAATATTAGTAAATACGACTGAAAGGTTTGTCTTCCAAGAAAGGACGTTGCGTTTTCTACAATCTCGCACAACGTCAAGCGAAACAGCAAAATAATTAGGGTATTGAGCACTCTTAACTTCTCCGACATCGAGGTTACGTGATCTTAATTGGTGGAGTCGGGTCAAGTGTCTCGCGAAGCCCCGGGCTTATGACAAATCTGTTTTCCGATACTTAGCTGATACGTTCCGGAGATGTAATATGCTGATATAGAACCACAGTAATTTTACTAATGCCTTTTTGGTCTGTGTCTTTAGTAGCATTTTAGCACGACTGTATATATACGTGTTTATGAAGATTCATTTTAGTTCTTTAATCTCCTGTAAGAGAGATTCTATGAGAACGTAGAAATGTCGAAATATTTTAGAGTTAAAAGAACTTCAATTTAAGTAACGATAATGTTGGAATTTCCATCATATAAATATTTTGTTATTGATTTACAAATTCAAAATTAAATAATTCATTAATCATCTATTAATTCCAAACTGTAATTTCAAACTACCTTCATGTGTAATTAATAATAATTTCAATAATTCATCATAGTTTTGAGATTGCGTAATTGTATTATAAATAAATATAAAAACATTAATAAAATCAATCACAAAATTTTCGCATAACGTAATTATTCTTTATTTGTTAAATATTTGTATATGTAAAAATCTATACTAATATTATATATAAACGCGAAGGTTTGAAGTATGAATGAATCGATGGATGTTTGTTGCTCTTTCACGCAAAAACTACTGAATGGATTTTGATGATACTAATCAATAATATATAGCTTACACATCAGAATAAAACATGGATATAATTTATAAAGATATAGTGTCAATTATCCAAAATATAACGATAAGTGTCAAGTAAGTAGGAAAAAATCTGTCATCTGCGAGCTATTCTGGCGTGCGCCGCAAAAACCGTTGGAATTATACGTATATAATGTATAATGGAAATGTTTATCTTAAATAGTCCTACAAAAAAGCTCGCGACAGCATATATCTATGGTTTATGTGTAAGCCATTATCACCAAAATAGTGAACCATAAATACAATAATATTTGATAATTTATTTCTAACGCACATTTGGTAGTAACAAATTGATCCTTATATCAAAATAAATACATTTATCGCATCTAGTGTTTAAAGGAGATAAACTTTGTATTTTACGCTACATCATTTGGACAAATATTTGAATAGTTATGACGATAGACGAGCAAGTGCGCGATATTATGGTACGGTCCGGCGGCAGGGTCAGACTATAAAGATAGCAGGCATACATTTGAGCTCGCAATGTTTTTCCCACGGCCAGCTCTATGTGGCTTGTTCACGTTTTTCTAAACCGCAAAATCTGCATGTTTATACAGACCAAAATAAATCGTTTAACAAAGTTTATAGGAGTATACTGCAGTAGCAACCTATAACTTTTGCATTACCATCAATCATCATATACTTCCGTACCTATCTATCCTTACAAACTATAGCGTTTATAATACCTATAATACATATTAGTGAAATCATCATAAAAAATACTTAGTTCTAATTTATATACATTACACAATATAATAGTTCGAACACTTATAACTGGAGAATAGCTGGACCGATTTTCATTTTAATTAATAGTGATGTAAGTAGATATAGATTTTGTCTATCTTCCAACAATTTTTAAGCTGTCGCTTTATATTGCTTTAAAAAACATCAGCCATGTAAATGAAATAGCTACGAATATATAGTGGCTGTGGTTATATCATCAATGTGTATAAATTGGGCCTTTAAAAAATAATTTCCATATGAGTAAGATGAAAGAATACATTCTATGCCTACGCGGGCGGAGCCGCGGGCAAAAGCTAGTATGTTATAACGACATGATAGCAATTAGTTTTACGATTTTTATTTTTAATTTTTATGATTCAGCCCTTTATGGAAAATTATTATAAATTAGGAAGATAACGTTATCGATCACATTCAAAAATTCAAAAATAAAGTTTTCATCAAGATTTGTCGTTTTATCTAGGAATCTATTTTGATCATTTTTCCCATGATGTCTGTATTTCTCTCTCTCTCCCCCTCTCTCTCTCTCTTTGTATATGTGTGTGTTCTCACGTCCATGCGTGCGTGCGTGCGTGCATGCGTGTGAGCACGCGCGCGTGTGAATGAGTGTTGAAACTGTTACTAAAAATTCTTCTTTTAGAATATTTCTTGAGCTCCTCTTCTTCCTAAAGTCGAATACCGTAAAGCAAATCGAAATCAAACTACACATTCAAAAGACATCTTAGCTTAAGAAGAAAAATAGCGTTTTATTAAAAAAATCTAAATGTTTGAACTGAAGACATAGCAAAGTTACATTTTTGAGCACGAAAAGCTTGAAAAAGTACAAAAATCTATCTTCTGTGCTCAAACTCTACAATTTACTGATAAGTATATCTTTTAAGAGTTTGAGATTAAAAACAGACAAAAGTTTCAGCAATGGTTTATTAAGTTAGTAGTCTTATCAAATCTTAAATCTAAAATAAAAGTAGACTGACAAAACAAAATCTATAGCGCGAATGTGTGTGATGAAAAGGTCGGCAAGGGTTGCCCTAGAAAATCCTATGCAAACCAAATTGGTGACATGTTAATAGAGGGCAAAATTTAAAGCACTCAAAACCGATGAGCTTTCATGAAAGGATTGATGGACGTCAGTGAGACAAGAGAGAATGCAAAGATCGTGCCATGCGGAAATCTATAGTCTCTGCCTACCCCACTGGGAAATAGGCGTGAGTTTATATTATATTATTGTTTCTATCAAATTTCCGAGCTCGAAAACTGTAAATATAAATCTATGAGCTTTGAGATAACTATATTTGCGAACTTAAGGAACTTAAAACACATCGACAAACGCAGTGGGAAGTTTTAAGGATGACCTGAAGGGTTAAGCAGTATGAAACTGCAGTTCACGGGATTTAACGATGTTCAAAAATGATATAATGGAACTGAATTGATTATTCTAAGAATTGTAAACTTGTAACAAAGATAAACAAATGCTGTTTTAACTGAACTTTTAGAGATCTAATTGTGTCTAAAAATATTGTAATTATTAAGTTATAATTATTATCATTTTACACATAGAATGTGTTTCCTTGCTTATGCGGTTCTAATTTTATACTTAAATTTTTCCATTTCATTAATAAGTTCAACGACTTTTCTCTTTTTTTTTTCTAACAGTAAGAACGAAATCTCCAGGATTTAATAAAGATCAGGAGATAAATCAACCGAGAGATATTAATATCTAAAAGTTTTCTTCGATTCAAAACATTTCTTTTACACTGTCGATTATAAAATTGAAGTGTTTTAAAAACGATTATTAATCCCGATTTATATGTACGTTTTTAGCACGAATAAATTGTGATAAATACACTAAATAAAAATTAAGAACAACCGTATGTTTAAAATTTCGCTTTTTATGATATTATTATACATCAAGAGTTAATATAATAGTATTTTGATTGCTATATTATTAAATCATGTCATTTTATATCGCAATTATTAAGTAGAAAAAACTCATTATTCTATTTAATAGAGCTTTCACAACGTACATCGAATGGACATTATGAAATTTTTGACGCGCATTTTATTACTCAAGTGGCTTACTTATGGTTTGTGCGACAGACGTCTGTGACAAACAGATCGACGAACATCACTATCGCAGTCAGTAATGGTGTTCCATTTTGTGTACGTGTGCTATGGGTGTACAATTTTAAACTATCAAAACATGTGTCAGGACACAACTAGCTTAGGAGAGTTTAATGAATAGTATGCTAAAAATCCGTTTTTATAATACCACTGCTAACTACTACGTACAGCAAATGAGAGTCCAGTTTCAGCCACTCGCTCCTCCCCTGTCAGATATCCTACTCCTACCCAAAAGCTCGGCAACGTACTGGTGACTCGTCTGGGGTTGCGGCTGTCCATGGGCGGTGATGACCATCTACTTTATGGTGGCTGAATGGCTTGGCATCTAGAGATTTTCACACCAGCATAGTGCGAAATATGGGTCGGTCATAATTTTAATACTGTCATATCCATTGATAGAAATAAAAAAAAAACCATCATAAAATTTTATACTTTAAATTATATTATAATTTAAATTTATTATAGTTAAAATTATAAAGCCTATACCCACTTCAGCCATGTAAAGATTCATTATTTGTTAATAAGTTAAAAAAAAATTAATAATTGAACTCTAACTTATAGAGTTACTACTTCATAATTTAAAACAATTGAAAAAATTTAACAAAACAAAAACAGGCACAATGAATTGCCGTCTGTCATTAAATATATCATAAAACGATATATCATAAAGATTTCTTCATTATTACTTTCCTCTGTATGCCCTTCTCGATCTCTCACTAGAATTCGGTACATTACAAACCTGATAATAATGTATATTTGTTTCGCGCTTTATCTCGATTTTCGTATAAACGAAATAAATATACAGCCGTACACATCTCTTCAGAAAACATTTTTAGCAAAACCATCTTTCACATTTATTTATTTTAGGCTAACGAACCTCTAAGAATACCTTCGAGGAACGTAACCGTTGAGTTTGTGAGTGCTCATCTCGACAGAGTCCTCTGTCTCGAAATATTGACAAATCGTTGACGGGGAGGCAAAGCTTAACGAATAAGAGCCAAGCTCGGAGAACTAAGACTGCGCAGTCGATTCACTCCTTTGATGTCTCCGAGAATTTAGAAGGCTTTCATTTGAACTTCGTTTTCTCTAAGCAGATTTAATTCTAAAATATGAAATATTAAAAATATCTATAGGGCTAGAATAATGAAGCGTTTAAAAAAATTTTCTTTACAAGTTCACTCCTATGTTCGCAAATTAATTTATCACGATATCGTCGGAAATTTAACGTGAAGCAGATAATTTAGAGCACAAACTGAGCCTAGTGTATGTAAATATTTTTTTGATAAATGATATATTCGCAATTAAACGAATTGTGGGTAATAAATGTTAGTAAAATAATAAACAATAAAAGGCAACCGAACGCGGAAAACGTTTTGAGGTAACATTTACACGAAAACTTTTACGGTGATGTGAGAGGCGTTTAATAGAAACTGAGAATTTGTATGTTGACGGTCAATTTTGTCAAATGTTATTTTATTTTACTACGTAGTCGCCTTTTGGCATAATACACTTGGCATATATTTTTTCTATTTAATAATAAGTTGTAAATTCTCCTCTTTAAAAAACTCTCCATCCTGAGCACCTAAAATTCCTGTACAACAGCGGTTACTGCTTCATCGTCTACGAATCTCTGTGCTTTCAGATACTCTTTCAACCATATAAAAAGACCACACACTAGGGGCAAGATCGAGTTAATATGGAGGACGTTCAAGTATTTCGAAACCAGCATCTCGAGTTGCAGCTTTAGCAACGGCGTACCTGTGAGTCAAGGCATTACCTGGATGGAATACACCAAGTTTTGTTAGTTTTTCTTACAATTTCTTTGGAATTTTGTTACGCAGTTTTTTTATTTGTTCTTCATAGAAAGAGCCCCTTACAATAACTCCACGGTCGACATATTCGTCACTTTTAATATCTCAGAACTTTACTATCTGAGAAAAGAGATCTTATGATCTTTCCGGCGTAATGATTCGCCTTAAACTTCTTAGGGATTGGAAATAATAGTCTTTTCCAAATCAAAGACTGTAATTTTGTTTCTGGATCCTAACGGTGAAGCCATGTTTTATTCATGTTTAAAAATCGAAGGGAACTTGTAATAGTTCCAAAAACGCTCAGGAAATGCTTAACCTGGTTTGTTTTTGTGCATCGGTAAGTACTATGGGGACCTAGCGTGTGGATACTTCTCTCATCCCTAAAGGTTCGTGTAAAACACGCTACCATTCAATATCTTTGTTTCTTAGGCTCTAAAACGTACCATGACACAGTGACCTGCTATACCAAAATATTTTTTTTATCATTGCTCCTTTGTTGGGCGACCCAAGCGAGGGTCATCTTTGGTAGATAGTCTTCTACATTCGAGTTGGGCGCATCAACGGACAATTGTAGAATACGATGGATCTTTTACTTCTAAAGTATCCTGCAAGTCTTTACGATTCGTTTTGTAGTGAAATTTTTCAAGCATAAATACTTAGTAACCGCGCACAATTCAATTTGTTCCACTTTCAACAATACGCTACGACAGACTGCGAACAAAGGACCTGCATTTTTAAAAAAGCAACAGAAATTCAAATTACTTTCTTTTTAAAAATCAAATCAATATTCCCGCTTTGCCGACTAGTATTAACATTTTTTACTTCCAAAAAGTATGTACCTTAATCTCAATTTGTAGTGAACGCCGTTCTTACGACTATAAACACATAACAAACACAAACACTAAAATCATTTTATGCCGAACAATTTCACGTATTGTGCCTTACCATTCTATCGTGAATTAAAACTTTTTTTATACAAAACACAAATCTGAACCTTTTTTAGATAACGAACTTTGTAATTACTCAATTTAATGTGGCATTCAGTAGTGCAAAATTTATATATAATTACTGCAGACATGGCTTTGCCTGCAGTAACAGCGCGGCACATTACCATCTGGAGCAGTTTTCCTTGACCCGCTATATAATTTTGTAATATCTTAACTACATGTATTTAGTTTGCGTAACTTATAACAAAAGAAGCGAGCTTGTATAATTCTAAAAGTGCAATTCCATCGTCAATGTAAGTAATTGCTATATTTATCACCTTTTCCGGTGCTTTACGCTTTCTTAGTCTGTCGTTATTACATGAATAATTTTACGGTTTTCATGACTATGCCAGTACAACTGTTTTTTTCTCTAGCGCTAAAAATGTTTTGAGTTTTGGTTATTGTCTTACTAGTACCGACATGTTCGATTGGGGAATTGGAATGAATTATTTGGTCACGAAATTTGATTTAAAAGGACGACTATCAATTAACAGCAACCACCCATCCTCCTTGCAGTCATGAAAAACAGGCCTTAAGACTGAGATTCAAACTCGGTTCTGTCAGCCGTATCTGTGTGCATCCGCTCTCGTCCTCTCGAGACATCGACGGCGGATATGACACCATTCACCCTCGGACGTATCCGCTGAAGCTATAGGTTCATCAAGCTTGCAACATGTTTAGTGATTTTTCATTTGAAGTGATACAAAAATAAAAAAAAACTCGTTCATATTAAAGTGTGTCTCGTCCGTGATGCGTACCCAATTCTCAATAAAAACCGTCGCTCGCTTATTTTATGGATGTGCACTAACTAAATGATCCCTTTCTTATTAGGTCGGAAAAAAAATTTATCGTATTTTATAGGTAAAAAGTTATAGTAAAATCTCTTTGGTTGAGCTTTTTTATGTGGTTAGTTTTGATACCATTAAACAGATAACAGTTAAAAAAAAATAAAAAGTAATAATGGTATTCCGCCACTTTTCTATTGTTTTACTATGTACGAAAATAAATAAATCAAAAAAACAAATTCGATGCATTTTAAAGGTTTATTATAAAAAAGGGGAAAATGCGACACAAGCCACGAAAAAAAAATGTGACGTTTATGGAGCTAATGTAGTATCAATAAGAGTAACACAAACCTGGTTGAAGAGTTTTCAGTACGGTAATTTTGATGTCAAAGATGAACCTAACTCTGGTCGACCTGCTACGGTTAAGGACGATACCATTTTAGAGAGAGAATAGAGCAAGATCAGCATATTACTTCTTACGATATAGCTGAAAAGCTGTTGATTGACCAAAAAATACTTTTGACCTATTTCAAAACATCAAGATGTACAAAAAAGCCCGATGCTTGGATCCCACACGAGCCCACTGAAAGAAATCTAATGAAAGAAAGCTTAATGTCGCTTCTTAGGTCCACGAGAGAAGAGCTACCAGCGAAAGCTAATTTATAATACGTACTTATGTATTACTTGAACGTTAAACGATTATTGTTATTTGACTTTTTTCTTAATTTTAACTTTTTCTCGTTAAGATTTTTTTGACGCTTCTACATCAGAGGTAGATTTCACGTTTGATTTCACTTTCTCTGCAGGTTACTTTCTATACTCGTGTGGAACTTTCAATATACTGTGTACCACCTGTATGGCATGACTGAAATATCTGAATTTTAAAATTACGTAAAGATGTAATATCCTCTTTTTTATTCAGTTATTGACTACATTGACTACCTAGTAATCACACGATATTTCAGTTGGTATTACTGTCATCTAATTTCACATTTCATAATTTTACTACATAGAATGACATTCGTCTGTCAGTAAAATATATCCGGAAAATCCGACTCTACCCAATGGGAAAAAAGGTATACATTCGCACGCAGTACATCATAGCGTAGTAACGTATAAAAAATAAAGGTAATGTTGGCATTTCGGAAATGAGATTCCCGCGCCGCTAAAAGTTGTGATGCTAACCTATTTAGCGACACCAGTGGCTTATAAAGCGACGTTAATACCCTGAGAGGCTCTCATTGTTTTCACGTTTATTTTCCGCCCACGCACTTGGCATTCGCGTTATCCGGGTATTTTTGTTGCTTTTCGAATTCTTCCTGACGAAATTCTTTTCTTAAAAGTATTTTACAATTGTTTTTTTTTTTATTTAAAATATGATATTTTTTTTGTTTACGATTACGTTTATTGCGATATAGTCGTTCCTTGTCAGTACTTAAACGTCACATAGCGATATTTGCGTCACATAGCTGTTGGATTGTACCACAGTTAGGATTCGTTCAGCACTAAAAAAAGTACTGTATATTTCCCATAACTCACGGTCACGAAAATGTATTGCGGGACCTTTAAAACATTTTATGCTTGAAAGCACTTTATTTGTTATTGCACTAGTGGATCCAGCTGCTCACGTCAGTTCATAGTTTTTGTTTATAAGTCGACTAATTTACCATCAGCATCATTGAAAAATTGTAAACAATGACTTTGTTTGGAACGGAAATTTCGGAAAAAATCCGATCAATGTAAATTCACTGATTTCGCAAACAAATCTCGTCCACTAATTGTGACAAGCAATTACGGTTGTATTCCGTTATTTGTTAGCAGAGGGAATGCTGTGCTAAATTTTATTTATTTGTCGTAAGATAGAGCTCATATATGTTTTTATAAAACATGTGATTCCTTATATTGTACATATTACTATGAATCCTAAAAAAATGGCAATCAAATTTCGAATTTATAAATCTTAAATAATAAAAATTTTTAAATAAATATTCGTAGCATACGAGCGCTCTTAGGTTGTAACCGTTTTTGTTATTTCTCGTGGTTTCGACCTATCTCAAAATGGTGTCTGGATATTTAATTTATATTGCGTCATATTTATTTTTTCTTAACACCTCTCTGCAGCAACACATCAGCCCAAATATAAATCTATACCCGATTGTTGCCTTCGACTTGGAACAGAAACATTACCTTGTGTTTAAATTAGACTAGTCCCTCGACTTGTCTAATCGGGTATCTAAGTATCAAAATATATAACAAAACAAAAAAGTTTGCCATCATGACACAAAAGTTACAAATAATACACATACACATTAATTTAATTGGTACGCACGTCGAAGTAGCGCGACAATTAATTCTGTGGTATCAGCCGAAACTATTCACTGGCACGTGCTCAGAACTTTATATACCTTATCAGCATTAGTGACTCGTTGGTCAACAAACGATCGTCAGATATACAAATCATTAATAAGAAACAGTTTATATCAATTTATATTCGTTATTACCTTTTCTCGAGACCTGATCGATAATGGAAATAATTTCGGTGACATAATATTTAATAACGCGCCTCATCAATTATATGTAAATTTGTTCATTATTACCCTGTCTATTCTAAAGTTTTCTTTGTGTTTTCGGCAGTGAAACCCATTTTGACTAGAACTTTTAAAACTTGTATGTCAGTCGAGTAATATTTGTAACTGCTCTGCAATACAAATTCAGAAGGATGCTATTATATTATATCTGTATGTTATTAGCCAGATGTAATGCATGTGATCAAAAATCAAGACATTTATTTTTTCTTTATCGTTTTGTTTTTGGTTCTCGATCATGCTGCTGACGAAGCATACCCTTCTACGATTTTTCTGTTCCATATTGAGAGGCGTGAAGTTTAAATTTTAAACGCTGGTACAGTAGGCTTTTTTTTTTCAATAAAATCATAAAATTATTTATTACCCGCCGATAATAAGCGTCGATATCTCATTATCAACAAGTGTTGGGTGTTATATGAAATAGAAAAAAATGCCTACGTGCAAGTTCGACTCTCATTTCCACTTTTTATTTTTCCTCTTCAGCGATTCGAAGAAAAAAAAAACCCTTCCAATTTAGTAGCACGTCCGTTAGAATTTCACAAGAAAATAATTCATTCTGCCGACATTGAAAAATATTCTTTGCCCCAATCCTGCAATACATATACACACGAGCGCCCTCGACGGCCGATGGTCCTACTTCAGAACCTCGATTGGTCCTCGAACCCAGGCCCTGGATTATATCATTAAACGCTCGCGGCTGACCGCACCTTTTGCCCAAGGGAAACCACTAATTTCGTTCACAATAATTCGTAATATTGACCAACTTTGTAGTACCTTTATATATTTAAATTCATAATGATATAATTAAATAGAAGTGGGTTAACAAAAATTACTACTAATTATTGTTATGTTTCAATAACATATTGATTCTTAACAGAAAGTGAGTACATGAAAATTTCTTTATATTCAAATGTTAATTTGCATTAAATTGCTATTTAGTTTAATTTTCTTTTTAATAAGTATCGATGTCACGTGCAAAATGTATCAAGTGGGCACTAGAGCATACAACTATCATAGTATGGGAGATAATTATATGCAATATAGTGATAGATACTTTCAATTTTTAGTTTTTATCTGTAAACACAAAATAAACTAAATTATATTGTAATTTTAAACCTGTTGTTTAAATGAAAATAAATTGAATTAAATTGTTTAAACAATACATAAACCAAAAATAATGTATGACATACGCTTATATTATTAGCACATAACCATTAATTTACCTATTTTCAGTTATAACGCCAATTATAGTTGATTGTCAGAAGAGCACTTGCAAACCCATAGACTCAGCTTAGTTTCACATAGACGACAGACCATCTTTATAGGCAACACCACGAAATGCGAGCCCCTCGAGACAAACAAAACTATTACCGGCAGTGGGCTGCCGTCCAAGTATTAGAAAACAATAATCATTTACTAGGGCCAATGCTTATTATAATTAACGTCGCCTTCATATCTGATACAAGACTTCATGACTTCCTGAAAATGAAATTAAGATCAAGTTATCCAAAAAAAAACTGTGACTCCGCCTGTGGTTAACGGTATTCGTTTAACTTGATAATGCCAGTAATTTCCACGTTAACACTTTTTCACACTATACAATAACCATTTATTTATGTACAGGGCAGATGTGTTTTTACCTAAATATATTTCTCACTAATGTTTATCAATATTTTTTTCATTAAAATTTCAATTGTCCGTTCACACTTACATCTCTCAAAATATTGACAACTTATTAGTTCTCGTAAGAACCGTGCCCAGACGACACGTCACATTTTCACGGACCATCAACGTCGATTACCGGCAATCCCGTAAGTAAGTTCGCGGAGGGAAAAACCCCACAAAACCGCCCAACAGTTATTCGTTTCCTTTCGCGGCGGAATAAAGCCGTATACACACCTGGCCGAAACCGAACACTAAACCTCGACAAAGTAGCGGATAACATAATGTAATAAGACTTTATGCCGCAGTAAAAGTAAAAATTTAGCAGGAATTGCGAAGTTATATTCCGAGATAACAGGTCTTGGACCGCCATAAAGTTACCGGCGCGGGCGCTCCGGTAAAAAACGCATAAAAACGGATTATACCCGCACAGCTGAGATAAATATCGACAATAACAAGGTGGCGGGCGCTTGCGAATAAAGTTCGGACGATTTTACAATTAAAATGCGATAGACGTTAAAGCCTAACCCTTTTCGGGCTTTATTAATTTGTCAAGAAAATATTTTCGCTTTTATATTTAATTTACTAGAGATTACTTGGATCGTGTGATACGGAATTTTGCGTGCACAAGTATTATATTCGGTTATTTCGTCCTTTTTACGTCTTTATGAAGGTGTTGTATTTATTAAGGTTCCGTACACTCCATGAACAAACTAAACCCCAATGAAATCACACTCGTGTCTGTTTGTCTGTCCGTCTGTCTATTTATCATGAACCCACTGGACTAGAAAAAATACAATTCAATACAGAGTTGGATGACTCAACCATAAGCATTATATAGTGTAATTAAGCGAATTCTGATTTCGTGAGCTATTTGCAAAATTAAAAAAGAAAACTTTATACTTTATTTATTATACCTAGAAAAGATACTAAAGTGAAGCGGTTGATTCTAAATAAATTAAAATCATGTTTTAAGTAGAGAATCATTAGAACTTTATTAGAGAACAGAAACAAAATGTTGGCCTTGGTTAGGTCTTTGTACACATTATTAAGAAATTTGATAAAACCAAATGTGCATGCCTTAAGCGCTCGTGAGATACGTATGTTATTTAAATTAGATGTTAATGATAATATATGAGCTTCTCACCAAAAACCCTTTTTTGAAGTTCTTCAAAACTTTCCCGAAGTCACTAATTAAAATAATTATACAATAATTGTTGTTAATATAAACGTATTACTAATTACATTAAAAATAACTTTGGAATTAATTATAACGTTTGAAAGTAATTAAAAGTAAATTAAAAAAAAACAAATTCTAGGACAGTTTGAATCCGGGCACCCCGCGCGAGCGATTTAAAGCTAAACAGTTGAACTAAATCGTACAGTTGATCCTCGGGCGGAAATTAGTTGTTTTATTTTTATATTACTACCGCAATCTGTTGGCAATTACAAGAACATAAAACATTCATTTCAATCTTCATTTCAGATAGTTAAGCGAAATGACAGATCAAAACGTGAATAACTGCGAGTTAAAAAATTCCATTATAGCTAATCGGTACTATATCAAGTTATTATTTTCAATAGAGTTATTCTTAATTGATTAGTGATGAGATTGAAAAAGAAATTAAGTTTAAAAGTTAAACAGTTTTTTAGTTATCGTGATTACACGGGATTATCAGACGACAGTAGAAGCATACCTACGCTCGCGCTTAAGGCATACAATATCGCAACTCTTTAATGTTTAACATACCTAATTAATTATAAGGTGGAACTCATAACGCAAGACCGACTCGCACTTAACCAGTTTCTATTCTTTATACTACTTACACGTTTCTCAGAAGAATTTTCGTACCACCTCGCAATATTAAAAATTCAATGTTACGTAAAATGTTTTTAGCAAGAATTTTTTTTTCCTTCAAATAAGATCTGTAAAAATTTAAGAATTTCGGTGTGAAATATATAACTGAATTCGCACGATTGATGAAGTCGACGTGAGAAGCTGTGGCAGATTTGCATAAGCTTTAATATACGCGCTCAACTTTGGGGAAAAAATTGCAATTTACTTCAAATATTAGTTATATAAATTATTGTAGATGAAGTACTGTATATTCAAAATTTAACATTAAGAAAAAACGCAAGTAGGTGAATTTTTTAATATATATTAAAGCCGAGGTTAAAACTCGGCTTAAAACTAAGGGTAAAACTAAGTGCACTTTTTTGTGCTTTCCCATTAAGAACAGCATTTCTAAACATCTGACTAAGATAGCACTTAACACAGATGGTTACAATTTGTATACAGCTAAATTATTTTTTATTCTAATTTGACTAGACTCCACACACACACATTCACACACACACACACACACACACACGCACACACACACGTACGCACGCACACACACACACACACACACACACACACACACGCACGCATATGCACAGCAACCTTTACTACACTCCATTGATTATCCTCATAATCCAACAAATGATCGTTTCACACGTTGTCCGTGAAAACTGTAAATCAGAGAAATTATGGAATCTTATTGGTGTGTTCTGTATGTATCAAGTGCAAAATAAAGTTGTCGACATATCTGTAGTTTGCTGTAGCGATTACGGAAAATTTTATAAGTATCAGAGAAATCAATCAATAGCATGTCGGTCTGCTGGCAGCGTATGATTTTAGGTTTTTTTATTACCACAATAGCAGTGAATCTGCTTTTTTTCCCCTAAACGAATTTTACTCTGCCTGACATGATTACTTTTTTATTAGAAGGGTATTGAAGCGACGTTTGTTAAAGCTTTTACAGCGAGCTCTTAATGTAAGTGATTATACATTTATGGATCGAACACTTTAAAAAGTACCAGAGTACGATGTACGTCGGTGAGATTATGGCGAACTAAATGTATCTCACCAATGCTTCTATTGATATAACAAAAAGCTCGTTTCTCAACGTCAAGAATATTCCACGCGAAGATGTGCATTCAAACTTTAATTTGAGTATTTTCATTCGCAATTTTATACGTTTCGGTTAATATTACACACAAAAATGTAGTACCTGGGCAACCGAGCTTTGCTCAACATCTTCGAGTGTATAGTGGGAATATGACAACTTCCCATGGGAGTAGTTACCCTTATTCGTTTCCAAAAAAAAAAATATTTAGATACATAATATTGTCGAACTGCTACAGCTCTAGTGGCTGAGCTTTTCCAGTACTCAGGATTTTCAGTTGAACGAGCAGTAGCTCTATAAAGTATGTTCATTCGTTTCCTTCTCAGACCTATTCAAGCGACATCTCTTTGACTTCATCATAATATTAATCAATTCTAATTCGTTTCTTCTCTATTACTTTCAGCGTTCATGTCTTATCCTTGACACAACTCGTTTATCTTTCTACTTTTTTTCGCGAATGGAATAATATTTTTTACTTTTAAATTCAGAAGTAGAAGTATCTATCTGCTAGTGATGGTGATAGTGCTACCTGTCCACTGCAATATACTTACAGGTTATCTGCTTTCACGTTAATAATATCATATCGTGCCATCTGTCTACTTTATAGTATGTAGTGCTTGCTATCTGTTGTTCAGAACATTACAGTCAGCCTACTAATACCTCAGCACTGCGTAGCATAGCATAGCAATGATGCAGACACCTTGAGATGGTGCTATGAAATAAAACAGTTTTTAATCCCATTTTTACAGATATGATACCTATATAAATAAATTTGAAATACACAAGATTATTGAAGTACAAAATGATTCATAGAAATAATTAAAGTCGTTTGTATAGAATAGAATTTCTCGCTTAAAGTAATAGGATTACGTTGAACCATAATGTATTTTTATAAAGGTAGAACGGCACAGGTATTATTTCATTAATACGTAACTGTAGCTTCATTGACGTCCGCTGTCTAGAACGTGCATTAGCACCAATGAAATGACTAATTTTATGCAAACAGAACAAAAAATATAATGTGCATTTTTGAAAAGGAAACCTTTCATTCTGAAAATAGACATCGAGGTAATTTTTAGTAAAAGTATTAAATCACCTATGCTTCTATTATTCCTGTGTATTTAAAGATTGGGCCAGACAGACCAGTTACTATCCTACAAGTGGCATTTGTGTGTGGCTCACAGCATTTAAGAAAATTAAGTATATATATGTAATATATGTATATGTGTGTGTTCATTAGATGACATTGTCTTTCTTAATTTCATAGATATTCCTAATAGAGCTTCATCGTGATTTTATTGTTTCATTGTAAAACTTGCGATTCCCCACGCCAGTCTGAAAATCGTCCGAGCCAGCCGAACTGTCTTTCCTCGAATGTCTCAAGGCGGCGGCGGTATCTCCGCGCCGCGGCGGTGTAACTTAATTTCGAGCGTAATTGGCGAAGTCAACGGCTTCTCCGTTCCTTTAAGACCTGCCCGCCGAAGGAGACGAGTTTCCGAAACTGCGGGGCTGAATATCGCTTTCTGCTCGGAGATAGTAAGTTAAAGTCCTATTACCCTTTCAAAGATTCACATTTAGACGAAAAAAAAAAAAGCATAAAGAAGCTCCTTGTTTATTCGATTAGGCAAAGAGATTTTGTTCCGCAAATATGTGCTTAGCATAAATAATATTATAAGAAAAGAACTGAATTAAAGTCACTAGATATTCTAGAAAATATAGTAATATAATATTTTTCATTATATATTTATAGCACTAGCTTTTGCTCACGGTTCCGCCCACGCTTGATAGAACGAATTCCTTCGTCCTACGTATTATCTACAATTCACGCGTTCAGTCATGACCCCTATCATTCTGTTCCCGGTTCCGCTGTCGATGCTCGCGCCTCTCGATTTCTATTCCGACCGCAGTTCCTCTTTGATCCCGAGCCCGATCTCAATTCGAACTTCGGTACTACTCCTCATTTGTATTTCGGTCACGTTCTTGTTTATAGCGTGATATTGTTTTGTGAGATTGATTTCCGTCCCGTACCCGATTTCGACCTTAGACGCACTCTCGACCTCGGTCTCGAGTCTCGATCTGCCCACGTCCCGCTTGTGATTGCGATTCCGCTATCGGTGGCGGTTCCGAATAGACGAAGCCGGAATGAATGCTAGTATCAAAGTATAATTTGGCAATATTACTCAGTATCATTTCATAATCTGTAATAGCACAAATATGGAGATGAAGTCGGGTTCAATTGTAATTTTTTATGCTTGTGCTCTTCACGTAAATGCAAGCAATAAGGTTTTATTGCAATCCAATGAACGGTATGGCGCACGAAATGAGAACAGACAAACAAATAATGATTTTTTTATATCTATATTAAATTACATAATCGTGTTTTTTACGTATCTCGAAAATTGTAGTCAATTTTAAGATAATTGCTTGAAAAGCCTAACTTTAAATTTTCTTAAGACCCATTAAAACCTTTTCTTGTTTGCCCTTATATTACATTTATTATTAATTCTTTAATTTACGAAAGGACGCTTTCAGATACACTAAACTTTATTTTTAAAATAACTCACTTAAGTTTTTATTAAAATATTCAACTTTCATAATTTGTGCACACTTCTTTCTTATAGATAATTTTTGTAATATCATACTGTAAGAAAAATGTATTGAGGGTTCTATGAATGAGTTTTGATGTGAACTCTTCTAGTATTATAAACAGATAACAGTAACATAGATTATTGTTTATGAAGCTTTAATATTGTTATATAATGCGTTCAAAATGACCTCCATCCAGCCTTAAGCATGTTCAGCAATCCTCTTATAAGAGCACCCTTCAGTCGTGTCAGAGCGCTCGTGTCGCGCTCGGCGAGCGCTAGAGAAAAATCGTTGCCGCAAGCGGTGTACGTTTTGCGCTGGCGTTTCGTACCCTTTGCCTTTTAGGGTTGTGCACTTATAAGAACCCAGGAAGTAAAGAGAGCATGGATAATCTAATAAATTCTATGGGGTCATGCTGTAAGTCAATGTATAGATTTTTTTTAATAAAATCCTTTAAACCGACGAACACGGAGAATGCAGGGTATTTTTAATATGCACAATCTACATAGTTGGGCAGTTGTAAACCCACGTAGGCAGGATAGATTTAAATGTCATAATTTCAAATAAATGTGTAAACAAGATTTGCGTGATAGATAGATGATTAGAGTGGTAGGTGCTTTTGAATTTCTGGGACATTTGAAAGGTGTAAGCTATTTGCATTTCTCGTAGAAGGAACAATCAATTCTTTTGGAAGACAAGTATAGGGTTCGACATTTTAAAATATAGTTTGTATTATTCAATTTTGACTAAAGAAACTTTTTCTTTTTGTGCCAAAGATATAAACAGAAAGCAATATTAAATTCGTATCTTAATGTAACATCGTTATAAAATTATGGGCATTTCGTAGAAGCAAGACGAAAGCGAAGCTTATAACTTTTTTTATTGGATTTCTGAAGGACAAAAGAGAAACCTTTATAGCTCAGCCTTGTTTTTATATCCGTCGGTATGTATGTCACATACTTTTAAGTTTGACACATTTTTGTCGATTTTGATGAAATTAGGGCCAGTTTAAAGGTGACGTTGTGATAAATTACTGATTTGACGTGGAGCTAAGTACCTCGCAGTCCCCGCGCACCAAGATATGACATCCTAAAACACGAACGCGTTTGCTATTTATTAAATATTTCTTCATGCGACAACACAGTTACTTTTTTCGTTTAACATAAAAATACAATTATTTTTGAAAAATCGAACTAGCACTTTAAAGTGTTTGTACAGGTTAATCTACATCGAAAATTTGGAGACACAAATCGGTCACATTTCCATGCAAAAAGTAAATCTATGTTTTATATAAATCAATTATCTTTGATATTTATTCTCTACAGTAAAAGTTGATAAAGAATGTAACGGTGACTGACAAATTAGAGTCAATAACATGAATGATCGGATCATCAAAGATCACTTACACATGTTTTGTATTTACTGAGAAAAATTGAGACCTTTCCCATCAAAATTTCCAATTTGTCGCCTCAATGGATAAAACTGATTAATGAAAGTTTTGCCGACCACGCGTGTGTGGGACTATCTTTGGGAAAAAGTTTAAAATGCTTCAAAAGTTCTTTTCTTCTGAAGTGTATATTTGTCTGTTAATTATCTTTTAAATCGGTCCATTTTTAGGTGTCACTACTTTAACTTTTCGGTCTTATGTTTTTAAGATGTGTGAAGATCACAGTAACTGGTCGTTGTGAACAAACTCAACGGCAATATTAGAAATAAAATAGTGATGACCCTTGCCTTACTTTTTCAATACAGAATGCTGTATTACTACAACTATTTATTATACTTCGTGAAATATATCACCGTGACGGAGCGCCGTGACGGATCTACGTGATATACTAATTTGAATGTGCTCTCAGAGATTTTCACATCACAGCAATTTAGCAAATCTTATGATCTTAGATAGACTTTTACTACGAAGTAAAAAAACATTTAGCTTCACAGTTTCTTGAAAACAAAATGAAAATAACATTTAATTAATCTGCGTTACAAATTACTAACTAAACTAAACTAACTCTTAATAAAACTGTATTATCCGCAAGTAATCGCTATTAATGATAATAAAAATCTGCTTTAGTGATCTGACTCTTGGAAGCTGACTAAATAAATTCTTCATTCGAAAAAGAGAACAAAAACAAACAAAAGTTCTTTTTATACATAAATCGACGAAATTTTTTATTATTTCTTTTTACTTTCTCTTATTAGACTGACAGTTTTCGTCGTTTCCGTACTAAATCTGTTTCCATTGCGACATAAAAAAACTAAATATTATCCTTAATTTCGGATCTATTGCCACATAAAATGTATACCTATAAAGTACGAAAAATTCAGCGAATCCATTAAATATGAAAGGAAATTTCCTCTATTTGTCGATCTAAATAGTGAATATTAATAGCTTTCGCTGAAACACAAAATGTGAAGAAAATTTGTTTACTGAAAGCGTGCTTAAGGGCGATCAATCATAGCGTTCGCTTTGATCCTAAAGAATGGCGCCATCACCTTAATGTGAGACGCACCGTCAACTCTTAAAAACAATCAAGTTTAAGTAAAAATTGAAATGTAGACGGATTTTGGAGGTTGTAATGACATGAAATCTAATAATTGTAACTTTTTCAGACCAGCAGGGATATCTTCAGCTACGAAATTTTAGAACGGAATATAAACTAAACATAACAATAAAATTCAGAAAAAAAAAATAGTTTTCTTATTTCATTATTTTAGACAATACCTTTCACAGAAATAGACGCAGTCAACAAGCTAATAGGTACAGTTCAGGTGTACCTTGCAAGACTGGAAATCGAAACTAAATCTTCCCACGTTCAAAGCAATCAGCTTACCTACCGGCCATGGTCGAACACCGTATCAGAGCAAGCTTTTTATATCGTCAAGTACACTGGGGCACATGATATTTTACAAAATATATTACAGTCTAAATTGTCCAAAAAGAATATAAACAATTACGACTAATAATAGCTACGTCGTGATCTATTAGATACACTCCCTTTTTCTCTTTCTCCCTCTGCCTCGACACAGTGACTGAAACAACGAAATTTTTGATTGGATGGCCCTCGAACGTAAGGGCTGTCTGATATAACGAGAGGGCTCGGGGCGCTGCTGACGAGGGGTATTGTCGGACGCGAGCGGAGACTGAGAATAATTATCTTAACACTCAAGTACGCGCGAAGGTTCTTTTGTGATACTTTTTTTCTATAACTCCTCACTGAAAACGCTGAACGTTTACGGCGGAACATTTTGATGATTGTCACTCATGCGGTGTTGCGAGTCGTTTTCGTATGAACAATTTAAAGCAGTATAAAGACGATAAAAATGACATTCATCAAAAAAATCTGAAAAATGATTAACCACAGAGTCAACCTACAGAATGCAGCCTCTGTAGGGCCATTCCTATTCCTAAGCCTTCCCGCTGTTTTCGAACTTGGAGGGGTTGTAAGTATATTTTTTGATGTGCTTTTGAGTCCGAAAAGCTTTAAAAAAATAGGTGCTTAAAAGTTATTTTAACATAAAAGAAATCAATAACTTAAGAGTAGTCAAATTTTTACACAAGTTTTCGTGATAAATCGCATTTCCTTTTCATTTTAGTTTTTTTTGGTTACTAGTCAGAAACTAACAAAAGTGTTACATTATAATTGCCTCCGACAAATTAAGATTTTTTTCCTTCAAAGTAGAAGAAGTCGTATGGTAGGAAAAAATTATGATTTGTCCGGTGCAACTACATAATTGTACATAAATATTTTCCTTTTGTGTTAAAGACCTTTTGTATTAAAAATTATAAGTATTTTAGGCTCCGAGTGTCCAAAAACAGAAAAAAAAATGTATATTCGTATGCACGTTATCGATAGATGTGTTGTATACACACGTTAAATACTCGTATTACTATTTCAAACTGTGAAAATCAAAGTACGAATCTGAATTGTTTCCCTTTGGTATACTGTGAAGCCTAATTCTAAGAACAAGAAAAGGGTGAATGAATTCCAGAAAGCATTTCATGAAAAAAGAAAGTAACTTTATATTATATCCAAACAAAATCAACAGGTTTTGATACCATTTGATACAATTTTTTAACCATAAATAATCTGTTAGATTTCTAAAAATCGGTCCAACTACAAATTTAGAATCAGTATACAGCATTAGGCGAGAAGAGTTTGTAACAGAAACGTGACAAGTATGAGGCTATATTTACTCCACTGTCTCCCCTGCAACCTTTTTATTTCGGATCAAGGGTCGGCTACGTGTGTCTCAATGGTCAAGAGCATCGGCTTAGACCAAAAAGTACTAGATTCGATCCTGAGCACGGGAAAATTGTCCAATGAATTTTGAACTCAAGTCAAATTATAGTTTGACTTAAGTTGAAAACTAAAGTAATAATTGTTACTCTATCCCGGAGAGCATGTTAAAAACCTTGATTCTAGATATTGCCATCGCGTCGATGATGACGGTGTTAGCAGCCAGTTGAGCCAGCGTGGGTGGCTTAATGTTTATAGTTAACTGAAAAAAAAATCTTACGTAACAACGGAAAAAATCTGAACTTATAACAGTTAGTACGATAGAAAACTGCCGCTGCTGTCTTGTGTACACAGTACTGCTTGTACGAAATTCTTTAACAGAACTAGATGTTCGTGGCAATTGTGCACCACGAAAAGCCGTCTTCGCGTTCTTCATAAATTCTTGTCGATTCTTTGAAAGAGGAAAACGTCAAACTTTAGAACGGCCCCAGATCTGGCGGTGTGCGGCTTATCTTTTAATTAAAAATGCAGAATTATGAGGTTGCCGTTTCATTTTGAAAGAAGAGATCGACCCCGCTGAATATTTTAATTCTCCTTCTGTGATTTACTGAAGATAACGTCTTCGATTCGAAGAAAAATTTCGCCTGCACAAGTGCATTCATGGAGAATAATACTATTTTAAATGTGTTTAACTTCGGTTTGTTTAAGTATTATAGTTTATTCTTACCTCATTAATTTCGGACCAACTCTTGTTATATGGAAAATACATATTTATCAAATCAATAACATGAAACACTGTACGCGCAAATTTAAGTCACACTTGACTCCTCTTTTATACCATCCCTCCATCGTTGAAATATGTATTACTTGTACATACCTAATGTGCTGATCTCGATGGTGATTGGTAAAACATTGTCAAACTCTTGACTTTTGTTTGAGATAACATTTACGAGTTCAATGGAGCTTTCACATAAGGTAAAACAAAAAAATTAATTCAATTGCAGTTTTTTTTTTTTTATTTCAAGATAATATTTAATATGATAACCAATTAAAATATGTAATCATCATAACTAAATATGGCTTTTTTTAGATATTTGCTCATATATTTTCACACTCAACAAAAAAATAAAATAATTTATTATGTCTAAGTTAAAATTATTCATAATGTTATTTAAATAATTGAAGAGCACTTAAAACTCGCGTTTTGCTGTATGCTATAAGTTTAAGGTCTATATCTGTTTGCCTGTTTGTCTGCAGTATGTGTCTCGTTACCGATAGGTCGATTTCGATGCTTTCTTTTTTCATATAAATATTTATTTTCGGCGAACGTAATTTAGTTGCATTACTATTAAATCGAAAGGTACGTTAGTGATGCAGTTAAATGTCACATAATCAATTACTGTTAAAATGAACCAAGGACAGGTTTATGTTCCATTTTGTTTATGTTTGCTATGGATCTCTAAAATCCGAGATGGAATTCAAAATTTGACATTTTATGAATTTAAACGTTTCGTTAAAAGAAAGTTATACGGCAAGGGTTATTATAACGTGTCTCAATATCTTAATAAAAAAAACGCATGGGATTTAACTGCTCGGCTATCAGGTCGCTTCGTCTTATTACTAAGTGTTGTACTGAATTATTAATTATTCAATATTTTGTACCGATGAGTAAAAAAGAGCAAACCTTGAGTTTCTTGCCCATTCCTCTCATGGTAAATCAACATTTGGAATGGGTGGTAATTCTAATGTAGGAATAAATCATTTATGACGCATTTCAAGTGTAATGTCTATAACCTGCAAAATATAGATATTTTTGATTTTGATTTTAATAAGTGGAGTTTTTATAAACGTTCGCTTAAGTGAAAAGTGAATCCAAATTTTTCGTACATATCTCTTCCTAAATTCATGAATTTTCTAAAAAAAAATGTATAGCTAAAATTTATAAAATATTTAGAAAGGAGAAAATTTCGTTTTTCACTGTTCTAAAACGAATCGTGATGAACGACTGACATGAAGTCAATAAATATTTACACATTGCAGGCTTTGAAAAATACTGTTTATTTTTTGTTTCCTGTTATCAACAGGAAATACGGAGGGAGCGATTTCTTCTGGTCTCTTTTTTTTTAATAATACTTTTAAAGAAATTTTCCTGCACGCAGATACTTAAGGGTTGGGATGTCCGATCGTGTCGGTCAGCAGGTCGCATGATAGAGGAGCTGCCCTGTTACGGCTGTAAACTATTATCGCTCAGAAAGCCTGAAAAACGTTATCTTCTCGATTTCAGAGTTGAGGAATATTGTTTCCCATCTGTCATCTAGTTAAGATATTGTGAGAAAGATTTTCATGTTATATTTTTATGTATTAAAATTAAATTTATATACGTTTTTCTCCAAAAAATGCAAAAATTAGGCCTTCGATAGATTTTAAATTTTGACATAACGTTTCGTTTGAATATGTGCATGTTTTTATTACTCGTATCATTTTTCCCAACTTCATTTGCATACTCATACTATTAAACATTAATAGAATAATTGTTACTACACCGACCCTAAGAATTCTTTCGCTCATAGAAATCTAAAAATATGTATTTTTTTGGTGGCAACACTTATATTTGGTTTATCAAAACCAGAACCATCAATCGAAGCGTTATCGAATTGAAAGCGAGATAGGGAGCAGAATCCAGAGTGAACTTGAACCGAAATTGAGAACAGAACAGGGGCCGAATTTTTATGGAACCAGGATTAGAATTAAGCGTAACCGGGTTCGAAATCCGGTGTCAATCTAAATCAAGCAGTGCTGGGACCAGAACTAAAACCGGAAACGGCATAGGAATTGACATTAATATAGATCAATGGCTATAAAAGATGAAGGAATACATTATATATTCACTCCAGTGGAAAGTTATAACATAGAATGTATTCTATTGTCAATTTCAACACTTAGTGAAGTTAAAGAAAAATTAATGAAAGCACGTAAAAAAAAATAGATAAAATAAATAACACATTTTTCGACATAAGAATCCCTCTTTTACATTTAAACTAATTTTAAACTACTATTAAAAATGTAAATCTTAACATAAATTTTTACTTTTCGTGGGAATAACTCTTCCCTCAAAATCTAATTAGCTATACGTTACAAATCCGAAGAGGTGCCGAAGTACAAACTTGGCTCTACACATTAATGATGTCGACACAAGTAGTCTGACAGTTCTTGTTTAAAGATATAATAAAATTTGCTCAAAGTCATGAATCGCTGGCTGCTGAGCACAAACGTGATGAGAAAAAAAAGCTCTATATATAAGCTCTAAAAAGGCTCTACAACCATATTCGGCAGATGTTGCTAAAGTATTTTATAAAAATACAAATAATTCGATAATTGCACAAGTAGGTATTAGATGCACTGAAGGAACAATTTGCTAGTCAGGTAAACAAGGTACTTCAAACATTAGAAGACTCATCAAGAACAGAAAAACATAACAGTATCATATGATGCAATGATATACTTATCAGGAAAAGCTCAAATGTAAGGAGAAAATGTCATTAGAAATAAAATATTGAGAGGATTGAAGAAACTTGTGAAATCAATGTAAAGTGTTGAAGCCCGGAAATAAAAACAATTTATGCAAAAATAACAAAACATACAGCAGTACATAACAATAAGGATATAAAGACATACAATTAAGAACAGAAAAACATAACAGTATCATATGATGCAATGATATACTTATCAGGAAAAGCTCAAATGTAAGGAGAAAAGGTCATTAAAAATGAAATATTGAGAGGATTGAAGAAACTTGTGAAATCAATGTAAAGTGTTGAAGCCCGGATATAAAAACAATTTATGCAAAAATAACGAAACATACAGCAGTACATAACAATAAGGATATAAAGACATACAATTAGAAACGTACAGGTGAGTAGCACGGAAGAAAAAGCACTACAAATGGGATATGGTATGAAGATTAATATTAATTATTGAAAATAATGATATAAATACATTAGTAAAATGCTGTCATTCAAATAAAACATATGTTTTTGGAATCAATTGCATTAGAAGAGGAATTTTCTCTGGAGAAAGATAGTCGCCAAAGCGTAAGATGACTAGGTTATGTGGGATAGGTCACCCCCTAAAATTCTTTCTTAGGGTAACTGAGATTAAGATACTAGCCCTAGAGCTCTTTAAGCTTTACCGGACGTTCGGGCGATGAATTGAAAATGAATTGAATACGCGGTATTATATTAGGAGACTTTGAGTGGATGCGTAATATACGATATTAACTGAGACACACTAAATTTATTATTAATAAGCAGATTTTGTACATACATTTTACATAATTAAAAATTAATGTTAGGAGGCGATCTTGGGAAGTAATTTCTAAAGGGAGAAGCAGTAAGGATGGATTTTGAATTAATCAAGTTTATTTTTGAATAAAGTACTTGACTATAGTCAAGACTGGTATATATGTGAGCAGAAATCAGTGCCACAGCAGGAGTCTTTAATTTTTAATTTTTTCTCACTTATCAGGCTCATAGTTTAAAAGAAGTGATGCATAGATTGATAAGATACATATTGTCCATATATATCATACATTCCATATTTATCAATATACGGTAGAGAATACATTTTTGACTCGTGACTATAAAATAATAGGTAACATAAATGGATGGGGTAATAATTTTAATGGAAAGCAGGAGCTATTAGGTATTGTAATAAGGAGAAAAAGAAGGAATAACAAAAGAAAATAAGTACAGTAGAAGTATAATAGGTGTAGACATTATAAGAGAGATAAAATAAAAAAACAGAAATTAATCATCAAATAATATTGATATAAGGGAGGAAAAGCGACATCGTACACATCTAACGATTCAAGAAAATGTATTTATGATAAAAAAATGTGGTGAAATTAGTTTTGTGATGTTTGAGGTTTCATTATACCCACTACTTAGGCATATCCTTCAATGTTTTTTTTTAATTCATTTCAGAATGAGGAGCCTGAATGATGAATTTACAGCCCCCACGCCTGCTCAGTGAGTACTAGGTGTTGCTAGCAGCAACAGTGTGTGATTGAGACTACAACTTTGGACACCGATGACTAAGCATGCTTTCTGAGGCACGTTAAGATTACTTTAATTTGACATGATTTAAAAGCTCATTGGTCAATAGAAAGCTTCGTTAATGTCTATGAAATATTAAGAAATCTCAAAATATAAAGCCAAGTGGACAATGTAAACAATCCCCATAAATAGGTTACGTGATATGGAAGAACAGTTGGATCGTAAAGATAAATGCGAAACGTGAAAACAAAAATGTACTACCGAATGGAATATTGATAAGTTTAAAATCTCTTTAGATTTTGCACGTCGATGTAACGAAATGAGTAGTGGTGAGTTTTGTGAACATACAGGAATAACTAACTATCTGACACTTCAAAGACACAAAAAGGAAAATGTGGCATTAAAAAGCTAAGTATTATTTGTGCGTGCCCTCTTCTACGAACTTAAGGAACGACGAGAGTGCTCGCCGGCATACAAAGTGCAGACGCTCACGCGGTTGACGATTTCCAATACGTTCCTAAGAGACTCTTGAGCTGTCGCGGAGGTGACGCTGATGTCGACTGTTCCCGTTGTCGTTTGAGGTTCACAGGAACAAAACGACAAGATGTTACAATATTTAATATGTAGTTTTCGTAAGCAAAAGGCCGAGGTACCTTTTACGGGCTCTATGTTACTTAGACTCTTAGACTGTTTAACTATTGAGAGAAGACGCTTGCCTGCAACATGCATTAACATGCAGCACGCAACCTACCGCTGACCCTCGAATCTGCCTCTCAACTACGAATCTCTATCCAAAGAATCGAATATCCATTGGAGAGGATTGACAGATATTGAACACTAAGCAAGAGTTATTTATTTTTGTAATTATCTTAGTCTGCTAATCGTTATATTGTTAATTTTACGTACGTTTCATGCCAACCAGGCACATCTTCAGGAAATTGCAAACAGTCACATCCACCAGGGTGTAAGGAGTGTTAAAACAACCAACACAACCTCGGAAACTGCTGTCATGCAAAACCGCTTTGCATGACAGCGGTTCACTTAACGAAGTTTTGTTGACTATAGCAAAAACTACAGCAAAACACAGATTAACTCGCAATAAGTTGATGTATTTAATGATTTACATGTATTTAATTATAATATGTATATTATAATTCTTTTTTCTCCAACCTTTTTATTGTGACGGTACAGTTAAAGTATTAGTTTCTTAAATTTTTCTTTGAGAGATTCTTTTGGTCTAGAACCACTAAGGATTAGTGATTCTAGACCGAATACCCCGCTTCTACGGCGCAAAATGCTCACGAGGAACTAAAGTAAATAAATCTCATGGTGCTTTCATCTGTAAATCGCTGAATTTATTTAAAATACATACACTGCAAAACCAAGCCTTTTCACCCTTTTCTTCATATTATAGTTCCATCGTAACTTAGCATCCAAGGTGAGACCAGGAATTGAAATCAAGTCCAATATTCATTATATCGTTCTGCTTGGAAGCTAATAGAACATGACAGTAGCTCCAGCCAGACCGCCGCCTGTCACTATATAAAACGGAGGTCAGACGACGTCTGGAGTACTGTTGTGATCTCTGGACTAGGACAAGTCGATATGATATTAACTTTTACTTTTAAACTATATCCAAAGTCAAGCGTGTCTAATCATCGCCAACCCTTTAATTAACGTTAACGTTAACTCGATCCATTGGTTTTGTGAAGAAATGCAGTACGTTTGTGCATACTTTATTGCGCATTTTATTTAAAGTTGGCTGAAGAAATGTTCAATCTTATAACTGCCGCAGAATTCCTTTATTGTTCCGTTAACTAAATACCACCTAATTTGATGCTGGCATTCTGTCACAGTACACTAAATTCGTAATTATTTGCTAAAACCAAAAAAGAAATTGAAGTGATTTATCATCAACAGTATTTCTAATCGTCTACGACAAAGGAGCCATGAAAAGTAATGTAACAATTTTTTTTTAGAACTTCTTTAGGGTTGCGGATATCCATGTGCGGCAGTGATGACTTACTTTGGTAGCTCGCATTATAGTTTGTTCTTAAAGCTTCCCATTAAAAAAAATGTCCATCGAACCTGTCCTGAAATGTTAAGAAAGAAATTTAAGAATTAAAATTAAGAAGCTCGATGGTCACATGTTTATCTTTAAAACGTCAAACCAACGTGCAACATAACATAATATAAAAGGTGACGTAAATTCTCACACCTTACGTTAAGTCTAAATTTTGTACGATTATTACATTATTTATTTGAATGTCGTCTCCATATGTTCTTAAATGTCAATGTGGAAAAAATATATTTTATTATCTTGCGCTCGACAATAATTTTATATTATATTCAGAGAAAAATCACATTTCGCTTGAAATAGGAAATGTAATGCGCTATCCATTTATCTTCTGCTCCGCTGAGCTGTTAATATTCAGTCGAATTTCCTAAGAAGCGGCAGGCACTAAAGCCTTCAAGTGTACTAAGAATTTGATGTGCAATCAATAAATAAATATTTGTTTATTAGTTTATTTTATTATTGTAGTTGATTAAAACTGTAAACAAATATTTGTCCTTTCTTCATATGCAGTTTAAACTAGATTATTATGCGATTTAATATAATTTAATATATCGGTATGTATGAAAAAGATGTGAAGTCAAATGTCTGTACATTAAAAGATATCTGAAAAAAAAAAATATTTTTAAATATCTGTAGGAGATATGGGAACACGTTTCAAGAGTTTTTAGATTTTTTTTCAATTTTCTTGCTTGTCTGTACACGTACGACATGAAAACGGCTTAATAATAACAGCCGAATTTGAATTCGGGTGTCACTGAAGACTTAGGAAATCTCCAGTCAGGTTGTATACTATTGTATTTATTGATTTTATCATTTAAAGAAGGTAAAATGGGGACTAGACATTGTATGGGACAGAACGCTTTTGAATCTATGAGTACAGAAAATGAAAAACTGAAAATGGGGAATTGTATACTAGACCGAAAACTGATAATATTATGGAAAAAACATGCCTAAGAAGGTGAAAAAATTAGTTTAACAAAACAAAGGATAAGGGACATGCCAAAAAACCTTTCGGTACAGCGCCATTGCTTCTTTCGAGGAGTTAAGACTTGCTTAACAACAATAAATGAGTTAAAAAAATGTTAAATTGCATAAAATAAATTTGAATAGAGGCAGATGAAGTCTCACACAAAAACTAGCAAATTATAAAAACTTAATATTTTTGTAACGGTGTAATCCTTTTGTGGGGTACCAATAAATTTACAGTTTTATGTCAGTTAAAGTCAAATAATTTAATTCCCAATTAAATTAAAAATATAATTCTGTTATCGAGAGTTCAATGTTAGTAGTACCAAAGTGTAACACAAAATGTATTATCAGCAATGGTTAGTGCTTATATATCACTGGTCGGCGGTGAGGCGCGGGGACTGCGGGCTTCTCGTTGGCGTTATTCATCAGTCTCCTATCGGAGCTCATTAGGGTTTTTCTTTTTACTAATGAGTTTGTTGTAATTTTGTAATTGACTGATAGTTAGTTGAAGTATTCCTTTCATAAATTTCGTACTTGACTGATACGTAGTTAAGGCATTCCTTTCATTAGTGTCTCGTGTACTGTTAATTTTCGGTATAATAATATGTCCGGCGTCGGTTTCGTAGGTGTCGATGCTGTGACGTCATGTAGTTCTATTTTTATAAAGTCTCGAGGGATGCTAGGTTTATGACATTAATGGACGATCAAGTGTTAATATTATGCTTTTTTGGAAATTAATAAATATGTAATATATCTGTTTATATTAATATATGATATTGTAGGCTCCAATCTGTTCATATAATGTTCTTGTTTAAGTTTGTGATAAATACTAATTAACGCTATATTTACCATCCGTAAAATCTTTATCCTCTGTCTATGTATATGTCCCCTTGATCTTGACAGATCTTGATGTAATTTGGGATACAGTAAAGACATGCAATTATAAAAATGAAAAACTATCTGATTAATAAATTGTGTGTAACCCTTATCAGGTGATCGAGTTCATTGAAATTTAGTATGGAAATAGCTATAATCCAATGAAAATGTAAGCTACAGTTTTGGGGTTCATGGTTTAAGGTGCCTTGGGAATTACTAAGGACTGTCTTAATAATTTAAAGAACACTCATTATACGAACTATTTCGCCGAAATTGCAACTTTACTTTTATTAATACCAATAAAACCATAATAGATTCTCGCGTGGAAAGCCAGTATGCAGAAACAAAAATGTCCTGTACATGGCTCGATATCGGTCCAGTAATTTAGATCGTGAGAGTTAAAATTTGAACACGCACCCAGACATTAGCTACTAGAGTCCTGATTTCGCTTTTAGCATCAACGCCGTCGGGCGAGAAGGCATTGTCTAACACAGTTACGATCTTTACAATAGAATTTTAATTGTAATATATCTGTCTCTCGTCGTTTAGCAATAATATATATGTATATTATCTCGGCAATATGTAGAAATCTACACTTATTGACCAGAAATTATAACATAATAGACGCGGATGTAGAGAAATCGCTTTCGAACGCACATAAAAAAAATGTGAATCTTGGCAAAACAGCAAACTGCTCCTTTTGTCCCGCAAATTAAAATCCCCACGTAAGAGTGTATCCGACATTCGTTTTCCTTGTCCAAACATGTGTATTCTTTCTTTTTTTGTTTTGTACCATCTTCTATCGTTCTTGTTTACGTTTAATCTTAGATGGGAGATCGAGATCAAATAAAAACAAAAGCGGATTGTCGTATGTAGATACGGCCATTTTAAACGAAAAATTTCGCTGAAAATGTACAATTTCTTTGTATATTGTTCTTCTCTTAAAATTGACTGAGTTGGAGCGTGAAACATTAAGAAAAAGAGTATCTTTATTCAATTAAAGCAAAAAAAAGATTAAATATTTTAACATAGTTTTTGAAAAGTACGTTAAACTATTTTACCACATTTAGATTCGCTAAAAGTGGTAAAAACATAAAAGTACCCTACTCTCTAAAACTGAATTAGTAGAATTTTTACTAATTGAAGTAGTAATAGTAGAAACTACATCAAAATTAGTAATTTTTAGTTGAATCTACTACAGATTTACTAAGTTTGTAGACGTTACTTTTCAATTAGTAATTTTTCACTATTTGAAAAAGTAATATGGCCCAACTTCACTACTGAATTAGTAGTCACTTGACAATTAGTAAAATAATCACTTTTATAATAGTAGAATTATACTTTTTAATTAGTAGAAAATTTACAATTTTAATTTGTAATCATTTCTACTAATTGAAAGAGTGGATAACCACTTATTGCTGGTCGTATACTTTGGACATCTTAAAATAGTAGCTATTGACTATTAATTAGTGGTTTTCCACTAATTCAGTTTTAGAGAGTAAGATGATAAATCTGAGTTGCTTGAAATTAAAACATGACGTACTCACTTACGGGCAGATTGTAAGCTATTACAGGGTTTGGACAAAATATGCTTTTGAACGGGCAAAGTTTCGTTTGTCAACAATCATTTCAATTTTTAATCGGTCTCTTAATTAAGTGAAAAAATATACACATTAAAAAACTTTCAACGCGAACACACGCGATAAGTTATTTTTGATTCATATTTATACTAACTTGTACTTGTACTGTTTTACAGCCATCAAGAATGACACGCGTTGCGGACAAACAGAGAGACATCGAAGCGTTATCATGAACGACTATTTTTGATTTTGCAAATAGCGTGCTCTAAAAAGCGAGGAACCCGACATCGGGCATTGCAAATATCGCCGGATCGCGGTAACGCTTAAACGTTTTAACTTTGGAATTCGATTGCGGTGCGGCGCCGGCGTCACGGACGAATTTACCCACCTCCCGCCCCGCGCCCCTCGCCGCGGCCAGCCGCCGGTCCCTCCCGCGTACAGCTCCCGCGACATTAAACTTCGTAAATTTAACCATTATCGCGAGGAAATTCCTCATTATTCCCGGAGCGAATGCAATATTCTTTCGTCGTGAGGATATTTTCGCCGGAACTTTATGAATTACTTCAGTCGAATAATTTCCAGTGCGCGGCCCTAAGTGAAAGGGTGGCCGAAAATTGAATTAGCCCGCCGAGTGCCCTCCAAGATTAAAGCGTGACGTCGCGGGACAGGCGCGCGGACGCGGTCAAATTTCAGCACGAAAAACATTGGTATTTCGACTGAAAAGTTTGCATTCCTTGAGTAATGAAATTATTGTCTTCGGTGAGAGTAATACTAAATATAGGAATTTATCAAAATTTTACATCTTTAAACGTATTGAATATTTTTTTTATCGTGTGCTATAGCACTGTAGACAGTTTACTTCTCCTAAATATTTTAATATGAATTATGAATAAAGCATAACGGGAATCGCAAATGCATTTTTCATATAAGTTACAATTAATAAATATTATATATATAAAATACCAATATTAAACAAAATACTTTTATTCTTTTACATATAAATTACAATACTTAGTAAAGACCGATATTAATCCTGAGGTAACCAAATATTTTTTTAAATAAAAAAATTGCTACAGATAATAATTCAATAATCCTCTTAGATAATCTTTTGTACATAGCTCCGTGACATTTTAGTCACGCACGTAAGCACTTGTGTTTGTAAAATGAGTGCAATGCAACCTCTATAGGATTGGATATTGTATTGATGCTATGCAAAATTGACAGAGGATGATGTTTTAGTTATGTATAACATAGCTTCATACACGCGACTCCGCCACCTTGAACATACAATGTATTTCTTTATCTTTTACTAGCTAACCCGTCTCGGACTAAGTAGATTAGGGTTAAGAAGCCCCGCTCTGATTTCTGACCTCGGCACCGTTCCTTATTCTGATTCCGGACATGCTCTTCGTTCTAATTTAATTCCACATTCGATGCCAACCATGGTTCCGTTCTCGATTCCGTCCTCGTCCGGTCTCGACTTTCGATTCTGCTCTTCATCTTGTTTGCAATATCGATTCCACTACCGCTCACGGTTCTACTTTGAACGAAACAAAATTACCTACCAAAATAAAATTTAGGCTATATTCCTCGGAGATGATGTAGGTTTCTATAAGTGGAAAAAGTTTTAAAATCTTCAATAGCACAAATATGCAGATGATGCCATATCGAAATGTTTATAGTCTGTTTTACTTAAGAAGTTTCTCATTTAAGAAAGAACTTTTAGAATCGATTTCGTAATTTTCTTCAATGGCAAGAATATGCAAAACGAATATATTAGCTTCTGAACGAAATATCGTAATGTTATTGTGATGGTTCCATAATTCGTTTCGATTTGAAGAAAAGGAACTTTTTTGTATCTATAACTCGATTCAGTCAATAGATCATAAAAAAGAAGAAATTTAAAAGCATCTGTTTTGAATATCTAATCGTTAGTGTCATTCAATCCTTCATTAGATTGATTTGCCATATCATTTGTATCGTATCGAAGATAATTTTTTTCAAATACAAAAATTCGTAGGTATTCTTCTCTGATTTGAAACGCGTCAGAGCAGACATCATGAAAGGAAAATTTCTTTTAAGGAAATATAATAACCAATCACTTAATATTAGTATTTATCGTGGGATCATCCTAAGTAACGGGTAAGATGCGCTGTTTTATTCAGGGAAGTGATTTGTGAAATCTGTATACCGGTTATCATCGGTGGCACGTGTCTATGGTGGTTTTAGGATCCTTTTTTTGTCACCCCCGCAAGAGTGAATGTCCGATATCTGGATACGCAGATGGCGGTTTGGTGTTCCATTGCCGAGATAGCCTCAGCCCGCAACATTTCTTCTAACATATTTGCCTGCACTGCCTACTGCCGAGGTTTCATCACAGATGAGAGACCAAGAACAAATATAGGTGGGAAGTGATCCCAGTTCAATATTTGAAATCAGGTACCTAACTTAATCTCTTTGTACAACATTTGATTGTGAACATCATTAAGTTTGATTATATATCTTTTTTCGGCACTTTCTGTCGGTTGGCGCTCATTAATTATACTGTAATGATGTAATCATGTACAATGTTTATCATATGTCTCAATTGATAAAACAATTAGGTAATTTAGACCTAAGTTGAACCTTATTATATGTCACATAAAAAACAACTATACGCCCTAAACCTCATGTCTTATTGAACGTAAATATTCTGTATTGTATCTTTATGCTTTTATTTACTTATACTAACAAACTCACAAATAAGAAATACAGCTATACATAAGTTATAAAAAACACATGCCATCAAACAGATAAACAGACAGTAGCCTATTATTTACGCAATCACATGTTCTTACTGTCAATACACAAATTTCCATCAAGACCAGTGAAACCTTTTTTTAGTTATGAAAAAACGTACAGACAGACAAACAGACAAAGCGGAAAATAATTTACCTACCGTTTACTAAATCAAATGTTTTTACTGTATACCAATTTTAATCATAATCGGTCAAACCGTACTTACGTTATAAAAACACAGACAGACACACAGTAAAACAACAAACAGTGACTTATCATGTGCACAACTATATTTTATTATTGTATACCAATTTTCATTTCGATCGTCTGAAACGTTCTTGAGTTATAAAAAGACATACAAAGAGACAGACAGACAGACAAAAATGAAAAAATAGTGTAATGCGAATCGCTGCATCATAAAATGATTATCTATCACAAAAATGGGTGAAAAAAATAAATGTACAGACAGAGTTAATAGATTTATATAGTGGTATAAACAAGGTTTGGGAATAAGTTTTTTCGTATTCTATAAGTAAAAAGTTGTAGTAAAATCTTTTTGGTGATACTGTTTATATATGGCTAGTATTCATACCATTAAATAGAAGACACTTTAAAAAAATTAAAAGCAAACACGGTGTCCCTCTATTTTTCTATTGCTTTTCTGCTTACACATGTGGGTAAGTAAATTTAACGTAAAAATTCGATACATTGTGGTTTTTTATTACAAAAAGGGGAAAATGCGATACAAGCTGCAAAAAACAAATGTGACATTTATGCAACTAATGCAGTGTCGGTAAGAGTAATACAAAACTGGTTCAAGTACACACAAACCAATAATTTTGATGTCAAAAATGAACCTCGCTCTAGTTGACCTATCACGGATAAAATCGATGCCATTTTGAAACAAGCAGAGCAAGGTCAGCACATTAGTTCTTATAATAAACTGAAAATTGACCACAAAGCAATTTTGATTCATTTGAAGAGTGGATGTACAAAAAAGCTCAATACTTGGGTCCCACAAGAGCTCACTGAAAGAAATCTAATGAACCTTGTAGTAATTTACGATTCTTTATTGAAACTTAATGAAATCGATTTATTTTTGAAAAGATTGGTCGCTGGTGTTAAAAATTGGATTACCTACGACATGAACGTGCTAAAAACATTGTGGTCAAAAGTCAAGCAAGCTTCGCAGATCACATCTAAACCCGAATTAACTCGCAATAAGTTGATGCTATATGTATGTATGGTTGGATTGGAAGGGCAACATTCATTATGAACTTTTAGCACCGGGAAATACCATCAATTCGGATCTCTACTACTGACAACAAATGAGACTCAAGCAAGAAGTAGAGAAAAAACGGCCGGAATCGATCAACAGAAAGGGTATAGGATTTTCAGCATGATAAAGGCTGACCACACACATCTTTCGCTACTTAGCAAATATTGAGAGTGTTTAATTGGGAAGTGTTGATGCATCTACTATATAACCCTGACCTTTTTCGGTTTTTCTGGATCGTAACCTGTTTCGGTTTCTTTAGAATTATTTAGGTGGTGTTAGGTTAACCATAAGAGAGCGCTGTCAAAACTACTTGTTGCAGTTTTTTGATCAGAAGTCCCAAAAACGCTACAGCTATGGGATTATGTGACTACCTACAGGATTTCAAAAAACTTTTCAATAAAATGGCATTTATATATTATAATTAAATTTAAATAAAATATGATGAGGATGATCTTGAATTTGTGTATAAATTGCGAATAAACTTTTCACCCGAGCTTACGTATTGATCGATTTTCTGTCGATTCCAAACACAATGCTGTTATCAGTTCTGATCACGGCACTGCTTATGATTCCAATTCACATCTCAATTTCAATTGTAAAGCCTATCCCACACTCGATTTCGATCCCATTCAGTCGCGTTCTTAATTTAGGTTCCGATCTTCGCTTGCAATTTTGTCCCCCGGCCCGCTTTCAATTTCAATTCCGCTTTCGACACAAAAGGTAGTATGAAAATATAATACTGCATTTATTATTCGGGGGTTGGTGTACCTTTTTATGAGTGAAATAATTTTCACGATCGGTAAAGTGGTACAAATATGTGGATGGATCCGAAGAATATGTCAGTAGCTTATTTTATCCAGTAATATTGCTGAAATAGTACGTTTTATTAAAGAAAAAACTTTTCATACCAGTTCAGTCGCTTGGTTCAAGAATATAAATTAGCGAACAAAGTCGGGAACAAATACTAGTTTTTTTTTGAGAAATCCACTTCGATTCCGATTTCGATATTGATTCAGTTCCGATCAAATTATTTCATTTTAAGCGTTTTTCACTGTTTATGCATGATCCCTAAATATTTTCGGGATATAAAGTACACTATGTGTAAATTAACTCCTTTTCCTTGCAACTAAAGTACAACCGAGATCGTTTCAAGCGTTCCGATTAATGGGACCGAAAACAATTGATAAGACAGACAGAAAAATAAAAAAATCTATAAGAGATCGGCTGGGTGCGTGATACGTATAAGTAACATTATGGGCTAAAAAAACAGTCAATTTGAAATCATAGACAAACACTAAAATTTTATTTACATGCACATATTTTACTAGCGCCATATTTATATAAATAACAGTTCAAAAAAAAAAGTAGATAACCGAAATAAAAAGTAGAAAATAATTTTCCATAAATTTAAATTAAGAATAGAGTTATTAACAAAAAAATGTATTTTATTGTAAAAAAGCATGGAGTGCTTGATGTCAATTGTTATAAATCTTTTATTGACTGATATTGGTGCAAGCAAAAATATCTTTAAAGCATTAGCCCGCCTGCTGCCTTCTTTGGATTTTATCGCCTATTTTTTTTTTGTTATTACACTGATCCTCCTAAATGAGTTTCATAGAGTTTAGCTATGATTGGAATATATTCGATATAACTTGTTATAAAACTACAATACACAAAATATTTTTCCAAGTCGGTAACTTGTGTGGGAAAAGAGTAATTTGCGCGCCTGCAGTCTCCTCTGGATGCGATAGCTGTTTTTCAGGTTCCCTATTTGGAAAATTTATTTTATACGTAGTTCTCGCAGTACACTACCGTGTCTTCGAATATAAATAAAAATAAAGCATGCGCATGTCTTAACACGCGCCTTGGTCTTCGGCACAAAGACACTACTTGGTATCAGATATATAGCTAATCTTGAAGATCTTGGTAACGATAACGGGACAATATATTTAAATTATTGCATTCTCATCAGTCATTGTTGGTAAGTGTTTCAAATTAATCCGACGTTTAGAAGGAGGTGAAAATCATGATCGAAAAATCCCTTACGTGAAAACAAATATACATACTTAAATACAAAGCTAATAAGAGTGCGTTAAAGCCACACAGATAGACGTGCGAAAGATAAAAGGAATTATCGTTGCATTTCTAAAGTGAAACTTTCCTATTCGACGGCCGGTATAAGGAAAAAGGAATAAAGAAAAAAAAAGTTAATCTCCAATAATTAAGAAAGAGAAACAACCCAGTCGAAACATCTATGGCCGCCTAACAAAAAACGTGACGGGCAACTCAAACGCGACAAGCGGCGGAGGAATTAATTGCGTCAACGGCACAAAGTTTGCGTCACTCGTGCGAAAGCGTCGTGCGTTAGGGGGCATTAATGAAATTCTCCCCGTTCATAAAACCGTTAAGTGCGTAAAAACACTTATTTAAGTGTCATCCGAGCGCGCCACGTGAAAGTTTCATTTTTTTTAATCACTTTATTAACACCGGCGTCGACATAACGGTGGTAATCGGCTTGTGTCCTAAAATGTAATTAGTGGTTCATTCTTTTCCTTCTTACATATATATCAGAAATAAGTTAATATTTCTACAATAATCAATCACTAACATAATTATTTACGGTTTTTAAAAAACCTGTTCGAATATTTCATGAAAACGCTCTAAGCTGTCATGGCGTCTTCAATGACGTCATTTAGTGCGTCCAAACCAAAACAAACCGTGAACGTGAATACTTTTTTACATTTAATAATTTAAAATGAATTCCATGTTTTATAAGTATTGTGTAGTGCCTGAGTGTAAAAGCACAAGTGTAATGACACCAAACAAATTGTTTGTAAGAGTTCCCATGAATGAACAAATACGGAGAGAGTGGTTAAAACTTGCACGGAGGGATGATGCCCGTATTTTGTCTGTAGATTCAAGAATGTACTTTTGCGAAGATCATTTTGATGTAAGTATTTAAACAAAGATGACTTTCCAGTCCCTGAACCTATATTACAATGAAAAAAACACTTTGTAAATGTAGCTATTAAATTATTTGAGGTTATTTTGATTCTGACTTAATTTTGTACTAACTGATGTCATCTGAGATTTTATGTTGTAGGTATCATTGTTAAATACAGGTTATTGTTTTTTTCTAGATGCCAAACGATATGACGAATTTTATGGAATATCAAATCATGGGAAAAGTATCAAAGATACTTATGAAATCAGGTTGCATTCCAACAAAGTTTGAGTGCCAAGAAGACAGAAGAAAACGAATGAGCAGCATCATAGAACGGCCATACATTGTAAAGAAACAAAGAACTGAGACCATTGCAGAGTGTCTAAATGAATATAATAAAAGTTGTACAACAAGTTCATCTCTAGAAGATACTTAATATCATTTCAAGTGAGTCTACCGAACATATAAAACAAGTAGTTCAGAGTACAAGTACCAATAGTTACATTACTTTTATCATTTCAAATTTTATAATTTTAACCAAATAGTTATCATTTATTTAATTATATTGCACTGCTCTGCATGCTCCACATGGAGGTGGACGGCTGTGGTAGTTGGCTTGTATTACATTAATGTGTGGTACAGGCCAGTTGCTGCAGCTTTTCATTTCCATGTCAAGCATGCAATGGTAAGTTATTTTACAACATGTTTCATACATGAATTTCAAATATTAATGTTACCTACTAAATGTCATATTTTTATAAAGTTAAAGTTTATTTTGATAATAAATACTGTCAGAATCTTTATAGCCCGTGTGTTGTGTATACTATAATACTTACCTCTAGATTAGACTGTGTATTATAAATATCCTTGTTTGTAGTATGATCCGTCTCTGTGCTATATGATTAAATAAATAAATATTTTTAGATTGCAAGTTGGGTGAAGAAAATGTCCAAGAAGTTATAAGTAAAACATCAGACAAGTTTGTTCAAGCCTTAATAACACACAAATTCAGAAGTAAAGCTGTGCAAGCTGGACCGAAGTACAAAGATCAGGCATTGTCACCATTGAAACCATCGCTAGTATCAAGTTTCACATCCCCATTTAAAGTTAAGACTTTCAAGAAATCAAGACCTTCGGAGATGGGTAAAATAACAAGAAATATATTTACTGAGGATGAGCCCTCAGATGGTGAAATTCTCTATACTCAGGAGATATCAGGAGTCACTCACCTTCTGTGCATTCACTGCAAACCAAATCATCTTCTGACTGCAGCGAAATACTTGAAGATTACAAGAAACAACAACAAGCTACGGAGACTCTATCGAACACATTAAAAAGATAGAGAAGAAGCCTCGATTGTACATTGGTCTTCAAAACTTGTTATTACTTGATTGACATTATTCAGGAGACTTTAAATATTCCCAAACATCATATATTATTATGTTTACATAAAATTAGGTTGGATAATACATTTAATCAACTGGCAGATGATTATGAGAATACTCCATCATATTTAAGTAAGGTGTTTAATAAAAATATACCATTAATAGCCAGTGTTATGCGTTCTTTTATTGTTAATCTTGACAGTGAAATGACTAAAAAAAACTTACCTATATCATTTAGACATAATTTTCACAATGCCAGTTGTATTATTGACTGCCTTGAAATTGAAGTGCAGAAGCCATCCAAAGCAGTAAATCAAGCCCTAACTTGGTCTGACTATAAAAGGCCAATACAATTAAATACCTAATATCCTGTACACCCAACGGATTAATAAATTATATTTCTCCTGGATTTGGGGCAGAACAACGGACACTTTATTAGTAGAATCATGTGATTTTATAAAACATTAAAGCCTGGTATGTGTGTTTTAGCAGATAGAGGTTTCAAGCATATTGAACAATATCTGCATAAGTCAGGAGTTACATTGATAAGACCTCCAAGTGTTGAAAGTGGAGTGAAAATGACTAAAAATGATGCAAAGTTAACTAAACAGATAGCCAGCATAAGGATACATATAGAGCGTCTAATACGTCGTTTACGAGAATTTTGTATGCTAAAACCACATGCATGTATAAATTTTAATTTTATTAAAATACTAGATGATATTATAATTATAGCATGCGGTTTAGTTAACTTACAAGACTCTTTGATAAAATAAAACAACTAATACAAAAAATTGTTTTTTATTAAGATCCTATAACAAATATTATACCTATCCTATGATAAAAATAACACAATCTTATATTACACTCTTATATAATAAAGGATATATATTATTTTTCCAAAATAAGACTAACTTTTCACTGATATTTTGTACATATTTATGATCAAATGGCACATTTATAATTTCCACTTGTTTATTTTAACATAGTCAGGGTCAGCTACACAAAGTATCCACTTTTCATTGCTGTTAGGTACATTTGCAGCTGCATCTGAGCATTACATCTCTGAAGGCTGGCCATTGTATATATAGTTTTATAAGTTTTGGCACTTATGGGACATTTTATTTCAATAATATTGCCATCACATAATCCGTCTGGAGAGCCAGCGATCATGGGGTAATGACTACTCAATACAAGACCGCACTTGGTAATTTTTTTTAGCATATCTTCCACGGTTCTTCTCACTTGATCTTCAAGCACACGGCCCCGTTTCATATGTTTGGTTTCTGGAATTTTTCCACCTAGTATCAAAGATACAAGTGTACCGTCAGCTGTTTTGCAACGACTAACTTCATATGCCTTTGATGCGGTTATCCGGCCATACCTTAATTCAAACCAGAGATTGCTTTTGGATTGCTCTATTGTTTCTTCTTTAACCTTCTCAATTAGAGCTGTTGTAATGATAACATTGCTCAAAAATGTATCAACACATTTCTCTTTATATTTTAGCATAAGCTGATGCATTGAAAGTGCTTCAGTTTCGCTTGGAGAATAATTGGGTTGATATCTTAAAAGCTCGCAGTCATGCACTTTTCTTTTCCTTCCTTCTTCTATGAATTTTGTCAGAACTATGTTATTTGCTGGCAATAAGGGCTGCTCTTTGACAGTTGTTTGGTCGTGATTGATTTCAAAGTACTGCCAACTCTAGACAACTTTGATTTTTCCAATAGCACTCGGTTGATGTACAAGAAGGCTCCTCGCTACGACGGTGAACCCAAAATAAAAGCGATTGCGTGTTTGCAACCACCTCTTGAAGCAACACAGTCCTCACATACTACTGAAACAATCACATCATCTTCTTCATCAATAATCAGGGTGCATCCATATAGTTTAGCGTGAACTTTGTGTTCTGGACACATTTTGCATTTCACTGTGCACAAATGGGCGTCACGCTTGAGCTGCACGTAGCTAATAGCATCGTCTCCGTATGATGCTCTAGAAGACCTGAAAAAATGCAACTAGTTGGTACAAAAATCTAACATAAAATCAAGTCAAAATAACCTAAAATCAAAGTCTTTATTTCAGGAAATATAACTCATTTTATTTAGTAAACTGAATGAATGCTTACTAAGTAATGTTTTACATTTCTGTTTACTTACATTGAAGTCTTAACGTTGCGAAATTCCGAAGAACAAAAATCACTGTTAGTTGCGAAAATGTTCCGAGCATAACAGCGTCAATTTTGGTAGATTAGTCGAATTTGCTTTACTAAATCCGGACTCCATAGCTATTTATCTTAACCTTTGAAATATCGATAATTCAGAAGTTTTTTGCAAAATCGGCGAATAATTGTTACTGGGTTTGTGTATTTACTACTAAAACGTCAACAACAACAATGGCGCACGCACTGACTGACGTCACGCTCTCTGATTGGCGTTCACTGTCACGTGATTAAATTTATATTTTTCGGTTTTAAATAATGAAAAATATTAATAATCTTACATTTTATAATAAATAAATAATTGTATTTACTTCTATACATAATAATGAAGTTATATATATTACAACATGACCTATTATTTTTTAGTGGACACAAGCCGATTATGACTGTTTATTAAAAAAAGTCGGGTAAACCCGACGACAGAGTCGTGATTGTAAACGCATTTAACGTGTGTGACGATATTTATGTTAGTGGCATTTGAAATGACTGCTGTCCTTTAAAATTGATTGTTATGTGTTAGGACATGACTTATGATGTGGTTTCTTGAACTGTTTGTCATTTTTAAGTCATTATTGTATTAAACGTAATTTTATTAGGTATTTAGGAAATTGGTATTTTTTTTGATGTAGCACTCTATTATCTAAATTGTTCGTTTTATAATGTACATAAATAAGAGAAAAAGGAAAATTTTGTGCTAGAATTCCTCCGTATCATCAATAAGGTCTTGACCTAAATTTGTACCATTTTATGATTTAATATTATATTTTTCGTCAATACTTTATTATGTTGATTTTTTGTGGTAATTCTACTTAGTGCATGCAGTCATTTGTTTATTTTTTATTTGTTTTAATTTTGTTTATACTAATATGGTTGACAGTCAAATATCGATTGTTATTATTAAAATACGTTAATAAAATATATAGACGAAGAATTCATTATAATATAATGAAAAATTATAAGTTATACAAATGAAGCACAGAATTTCTTTAATTTTCTTTTCAATTCTCGGCAGTTAGATAGTGTGTTTTTATAAAAACATCCTTGAAATGAAATTATAAAAAGCTTATAAAAAGGCCAATAAACTTATGTTTGTCAACATTTACCGACGTTTTTAAGGGTGAAATTGGTCCATAAAAACTCGACATCTTATTTTTTCAACGTTCATTTACATAATAATTTTGTACGAAACAGTGAATTTATATAGTTTGAGAGTGTGTTAACTTCAACATGTTTTGTCATTCAGGCAGCTCCGAGCAGAGCTACCTAAATTTAAGCTATTTAAAAAAATATATTTATTATTTATATATTTTTAATTATCCACTAAAAAAATGGATTTTGATGGATTCGAATGTAGTTTGGAGTATATCAAAAATGTTTACTCAAGTTGGATTTCTTGAAACTTTCAACCGATTTAACCAAGAAAAATTTTGAGTGATGACAAAAGAAAATCTCAAAAGTGTGTTTATTTCATAGCTTTAGCTGATCGCTACCAAAACGCAATCATCTCTATTCCCAAGAAAATGCAGAAAACGTGTACTTTTTTCACAAACACTAAGGTAAACGAACCGCCAACGCAAGAGAGAGTTCCGAAGTATAACCCATTCGAAGACCCGGACTGCCCCAAGAGAAGGAGCCCTCTTGCCGAGCCACCCGGCCCTACTCCTAAGAGGAGCATGCAACCATTACGACCATGGACCCTTGCAATCCCAGAGATGTCACTAGTGCGTTGCTTACCTTTTATAAGGGTAAAAATAAGATATCCAACGGAGGAGGGGAAATGAAATGATGAAGGGGGGAGAGAACCATCGGAACTTTCACTCACTAGACGAAACAAAACAGCGGAAGCTACTACTTCATGTTTGTTCTCTATGAGAGTGTGGTATCTTACCAATCGAGCCGGCCCTTTTTTTGTGCTGCAGTCAAGTTAAACAGAAAACAACTTTAGCATATATAAAACAGTTGTGTGCAGACCTACGACCCAACCTGTTTCTTGCCTTTTTCAAACTAATATACAATTAAGTTTGATAAATTCCACTTGTTCCTCTTTTTTTATTAGCAGACCCGGGGCCTAGCCCACGCAGTGCTATATCAACTCTTAAACCCGTCAAGACGCCGTCCCTTAGCATCTAACGAAACCTTATTACATCTACATCGGCAGTTTTCCCATATTTTATACGTATTATTGTTTTCGTAATTATTCCAATCCTAATTTCAATTTCATCATCATTCATATATTTAGTTGCAGTAACAATGTCATCTGCAAATGTATCCTCACATACAAAAACACTGGAAATAATTCTTTTAACGCATTTTTATCGTGTTTTTCTTTATTTAATGTATAAATATTAGGGCGACTCAAAAAAAAACGAATATTTTTTTTAAGTCTCCTGTAAAAATATGTTAGTTTATCATGTTTTAAGAGCCCCCTCCAAAGGACAGCTAAAAAAAGATTTTTAAAAGGTCGCTCACAATTTTTCAAAACTTCCAAAATCCTCAAAAATCGATTTTTTTTCTTTTTTCAAATACTCGTTCTCGTGATTTCATTTCTTTTTACATGAAAAATCATGAAGATCCTGAAAATTTCAAGTCAAAATTTTAATATTTAGAGGTCGCTCCAATTTTTTTAAGTTTTGACTCGCGCGCCTGGTGTCAATAAATTGAACTAAAAATAATTTAGATATGTCTAATAATTGACTATTGTTGTATTTAAAAATTATAAAAATTTAAAAAAAGTTATAATAACATTATTGAAATATTAATTTTTGTGAAATAAATTAATTTACACAAATGAAAAAAATTTGTTTTTTTTACAGTTATCCAAAAATAGTGAAAATTGTTCATTTTTTTTTGTTTCTCGTGCTTTAATTTCATTTTTTAGCATGTTAAATTTAAGGAAAAAATATTAAGTTCGTTAATGTTCATGTTTAGAAGTTGCTCAAATAGATATAAAGTACTCGATTTGAAAACTTAAAAAAATTGGAGCGACCTCTAAATATTGAAATTTTGACTTGAAATTTTCAGGATCTTCATGATTTTTCATGTAAAAAGAAATGAAATCACGAGAACGAGTATTTGAAAAAAGAAAAAAAATCGATTTTTGAGGATTTTGGAAGTTTTGAAAAATTGTGAGCGACCTTTTAAAAATCTTTTTTTAGCTGTCCTTTGGAGGGGGCTCTTAAAACATGATAAACTAACATATTTTTACAGGAGACTTAAAAAAAATATTCGTTTTTTTTTTGAGTAGCCCTAATAAATATCCATTATCATCTTAATTTCGTTTATATACGATATCTCAGAATTTTTCTGGGTCCTTTTTACTTAATTGCAGAGAATAATCTTACGTCAAAGCTTACTTTTATTTCATTATTTTCTCTTTTTTATACATTTTTAGCTTATATTTTTGCAGTTTCATGAGTATTTTTAGCTTTCGAAAATGATCATGACTAAATAATGCCTAATATTTTTTACGTAATATGTACACATACTAAGTTTCCTTCACAATATGAGGTAAAATGTGTTTCCAAGACAATCACAGTTATGAATTTCTAAAATATTTATTACAGTAAAAGCAACACAAGAATCAAGTTCATATATTATAATAAATTTCACGTGTCTTTACATCTTTGTTATTCTCTGGGGCGCGGTACACTGAGCCCCGATGATTTATTACTTTGACAAGCCTTAGGCTAAGTATGAGATACGTATCGGATATTCCTTCAAAGCCGTGCGGGTTACCTTGAAACTTATGTTTAGTGAATAAAATATTATGTGTCATTATATAGTATAAAGCAAACATTTAGATTCCAATCCCAGTCGAAGACCCTGTCGAAGTTCTGATCCGATAACGCTCTCAATACAGATTCGAATTCAACTATCGATGCTGTTATCACTTAACTGTGTATTTTAGGATCCATTTTTCACGACAGTACAGTGGAAAAGTGACATATTTCCACTCACAGATTATATATTTCACCTCAAAAGTTTCAGGGTTATTCGGTTTCTTGGAGAGTTCGTTGAGTCTTTGAGTCACTCTGGGAGACGATTTATCATCTGCATAGAGATTCGAATCATTCAATTGATCTGCAATAACACTATAAAATTTTAGAGTACATGTTGTAAATGATTGACGAATACCACCAATGTAGTCGGCTGCTACCATATGATATATTGTAGTATATCACATTTGTAATTTAATGTATTTAATATACGTATGGAATCATATTTTAGATTTATTATGTGCATTCGGAAACAATAAATTGTATCAATAATGATTTATTTATAATTCCACGAACATTATTATAAACTAAATGTAATACGTTTATACCACTAATAGTTACTCAATTATGAAGCTATTCAAGATGACGACTGACTGCTAAAAGAGACGAATACTTACGATGTTCAAACTTAAGTGAACGTTTTGACAGGTCGCTGCGAGGCTAAGCCTGCCAAAGCTTCTAACGAATGCCTCTCAAAAAAAAAGACAAATAAAGATGATAAGAATGGAATTAATAACATATATAGACATAAAAATGAGTAAACAGGTTGCTTCGTAGGGATATACGCAACTAATCTGGTAAATGGTAATGCACGATAAGTCACCGCGATGGATCATATACAACTGAATATAAAAAAGGTTAAGTTATGTGAATCAATCAAAATTTTGCAGTTATATACAGAATCTCTTTTGTAAGATAGAAGATCTCATGCGAGTATAAAAGACGAGACTGTTCGGTTTATGTGTGGGAGTAATGGTCGCTTTTCCAATATGTAGGATCAATTAGATCAATATTTGGGCTGCCTACTTTGAGGGCTCTTTCTTCAGATATGGTCCCACCCTTACATTCTATAGTGGCTGTAATACTGTTACGAACTGCGCTCGCAAGTTAAAAATAGGACGGCGAAATAACTGCCTCATGAAAAAATATATCCGAGAATGGAATTCTGTAAATAAACAAGTCATGTACCGATATTTATCTCGATTGGCGCATTTGAAGATTATTTAAATCTTATTTTTTAATAGCTTATTATTATAAGGCGCAATTTTCGAGAAGTAGTAAATTTTGTTTGTTAGTGTTGGACGTGATGTGTTTACGTCTAGTTTCTCTGTATGATTCGAGGGCCTCTTACTAGAGGCCAGTCGGCAAGTACAAACAGAAAAGTGCGATGCGTATAGATATGAGTATTATCATTGCGATTGAAGCGACACACAAATCAAGTGTGATACCAACAAACTAACAACTGATTCCGTAGGGATTTATTGTGATGCGGTATTTATGAATACTGTATGGAATCAATCATGAGTCTTTCAGCAAACATTCACAATCTCCTTATTTTGAAAACAACTTTGCCAAAGAAACTATAGATATTTTGTTATAAAGTGTTACGTTTACGATATTGACGGTTTTGAAACTAAGGTTGTGAGTGATAATTGTATAACTGTTTAATGACAATGCATTTCACTGCTATTAGATATTTAAACATGGTTTGTTGTTGGGGAGTTTGCAAATGTAACATTGCTGCCTGCGAATAAGTGAGTTGCATGAAGTATCGTTTAAGAGATAATTTGCGTTAGTTTGCCTTATTGCTTACTAGTGAGTGGAATACATGTGGAAAATCAGAGACTAATGTAATAATACCTTCGGCGATCTTTACACTCGAGCGTTCACGCGCGCTCTGGGTTTCTCTTGATTAATTTATGTCACTTGTGAACATATTTTCAATGATATATTTTTGTTATACTTACTTTGGTTTATTGATATTATAATTCTAAAAAAGGAGGAGATTATGAATATTTGTTAAAAGATGCAAGATCGATTCCATCCTGTATATATTTTGTGCTGTTTTACGTGGTTTCTTTAATTTAATCTCAATATAGGTTTATTTAGTGACAATACCTTCATTTTTATCTGGTGGGTTTTACTCTATAACATTTAGTGAAGTAAGGTGTGCAACTGCGTATCCACCGATATTAGTGAATATCTATACCTAGAAGCTAAGCATCACCAAACACTTGTTTGTCTTTTGAGAACTTGTAATTTTTATGATCTAATCGTTTCTTGTTTATTATTGAACCCTAATGTTAAAAATGTCAACAAATGTCAAAATCAGAATCAGAGAATGTCAAAAAGAAAATATAATGTCTCAATAAAAATTTTAATTAGGAAGCCGGTAAATGGATATTGAAAACCTGGAATACGATTGAGAAATAAGTAAGAACTCGGGATAGGTACAACAGATAAATACTGTTAAACAGTTTTCAAATCCATACTCCGCAAACGCAGCACTAACTATTTGAGCTGTCGATGATTTACGCGTAACCAGACAAGGTAGAAAAACTATACCATTAATTCTACTTCTACTACTACAAAGATACGTTTTATCAGTAAAATATAGAATTAACGAAATCGTATTGACGTTCAGATAACTATTGGTAATCTAATGCGATTCTATTCTATTGACGCCTTATGTCAAATCTAAGCTCGATCGCACTCTCGATTTTGTTCGCCAGTTCGATGGTCACCTAAGTACCTATCCTGGTACCGATATCGATTCCTAACAAGTTACATAGTTTAAAATTAATTTTACGTTAAATTGCAAAATTTTAAGCCAAAAAAGAAAATGCTGTTTATATTTATCCAGAGCTCACTACTTCGTTATATATATATAAAATAAACTAATATTCAAAAATGTCAAAAACAACTTATTTTGTGTTTATAAAATATTTTAAAAGTCAATTCGTATAATTAGATGTACCCTTATATACATGTCTCTGTTGCACTTCGAGATAATTAAATTAAAGCAGGAAATAGTTTAATAATTAGCATGACAATTAACATGCTTTCTACTCACGATACCAGAGACATTGCTGTATAGAAATGAAAAAAAATCCTCTCGTATATTACGTATATTTGTCGAAACTCTAATTCTTAATCGTAAATTTTTCATAACGAATTGTGAAAACATTTATGCCACTCCCCTCTGATGACCTCGGAAACCTGTTTTTCATACTCTTCGACAGACCTTTCTGATGATGAAAATCGTTGACCGCGTAATTGGTTCTTAATTTTTGCGAACAAAAATAAGTTACTACGTATAAGGTATGCACAGTATGTAGAAGTGCTCATAACTTCTAAGTTTAACTCCTTCAAATATTTATTTATCTGTTTGGTTGTATGAGAACTGGTATTGTCGTGGTAAAAAATGATACGACCTTTACGGTTATTTTTATGGAGTTCGTGAATGACTTCCGGCAAGCCAATGGTCGTGTACCAATCACTATTCGTGGTACAATATTTCTCCAAACCAACAGTAGCCATGTGTTCAGTTTTATTAAATAAAAAAGAAGAAATCATCCGCTTGGAGGCGCTCTTTTGGCGCGCCACTTTTGGTTGGTTTGAGCTCATCTCAATAGACCCACAATGCCCAACTGCTGCTTTGTTTTGGGTTAGTAGCAATAAATTCATATTTCATTACCAATCACTATGTCCCACACTAAATTTGACGCTGCTTCCTTGAATCTGATAAACATGGCATTTCATCAAGTGACGCGGTTCATTTTCTGAATCTCAGTCAAATTGTGTGGAAACCACGTAGGTATTTTTATACCCAAATGTTTGTGTAGGATTGATTATATTTGACTCTTTGTCACAGGCCTATCGGTTTTGATCATAAGGCGCATAGCATCGAAGTTTGTGTTGTTCACAGTGGTGGACGGCCGACCAACACAAAATTCGTCACTGAGATTGGCAGTACCGCGCCTGAATTCTGCAAAGCAGTTATAAACAGTCATCTTTCGTGGTTCTTCATCATCATAAGCAACTCGAAGCCGAACTAGGCTTTGCTAAGCTGTCAAATTACTCTTAAAATCGTAGAAAATCATACTACAAAAATTTTCACGCCTTAAATACAAAATTGATTAAGACATGCAATTTTTAAAATGATTCTTCAATGCAAAACAATTGACAATTAGATGAAACAAACCGTATCCCACAGCTAGTGTTCCATTTTCAAATGTAGTAATTACTTTTTAAATATTACTTAACCAAGTTGCCAGTTCCAATGATTTAAAATTAATCTTGCGTCCCACGTAACTAGATTCATATTAATTAATAAATGATTTAATGACGTAAAAAACATACATAGCGGTTTCGATTTTTCATAAAACATTTCTTTCTTTATTCACCTTATTAGAGTCACTTTTACAAAAAATATTTTGCAATTGCAATAATTAGGAAATTATAAGTTTTGTTATCAGTAGCTTCTACGGTTTCATGTTTTTGTATGAAAAATTCCGTACTTATTTGACCCTTTTTAAGGTCATTTTTAAGAATGATATGTGACATTATTTTTATTAGTGACGATTAACTAAAATATAAAGTTTGACGTAAATAGCTTCGGCAGTTCTAATTTTCCATACAACAATTCATTATATATTTTACATTCTTTGAGTTTGAATAAAAAAAATGTATTTTTTTTTTCTGTAATATAAGTAAGTACAACATTAACTTTTGAATCTGTAGCTTCAAGGGTTTTGATTTTCCATACAACAGCATTTCAACATTTTCATCCTCTTAAGGGTTCAATTACTAAAACTGCTTTTTTAGTGTTCGCCTACGTTATAATGCGGACGTCTTTAATACACTTCAAGTCTCTGTTCCCAGTAGTTTGGGCTGTGCATTGATATATCAATCAATCTGTTTACTCTTTTATACATAGATGTGGTACTACCGATTGGTTTTACTGTTTAGCTAAAAAAATTTAATTAATTTGATCACTTGATAAATTATATTTTAATTGGTACTTGATTTTATTTTGTTTGCTATTTTAATTGATGACTTGAACTGCATTACGGTTGTTTATTTTGTAGGTTTTAATCTAATTACTTCTACATATGAATATTCACGACCTTAACAAAAAAACGCAATGTTAAGTTAGAACAGATATAAAGTATGCTCGTTAAGGTCAGCGTTTGTAAAAAAAAATAATAAACGGAAAAAGGACTTTTGCTGCAGCCTGATCTTATGTGAAATAATTAAAGGAAATGAAGGGAGAAAAACAATGAACACAAAATAGCAGTCGGTGTCAGGAAACGATGGGACTTGGGACGAGATGCATTGCGGACAAGCGATTTCGGGTCAACCACTTGACCGCTTGTTAATTTGCGACTTGTGCAACTTCCTCCTATCAGAGTCTAAATTCGTTCGAAAGTGGACCAGCGAGAGGAGCGTGAAGGAGCCAGCGAAAATAAAATCGAAATACTATTTATATCCATTTTCATGTAAGCAGATTTCCTGACACACTTATCTTAAAGGCTTAGAGTCCATTTGAATGAATGATCACTGATTCCCAAGAGTTTGCGCCTTCATTTTAAAATAAAATTTATTTAGTGAGATATTAAATTCTCCCCTTTTGCATTTGACCATTCGAATTCATATTTATTCGAATTCATTGAAGTCGGTGAACCAGAACGTAATAACTGACCGCCTATCTGGTCTATTATTGACATTCTAAGTAATAGACCAGACATCACACTCATCATAAAGCACACAAAAACCACGTACCTCATACATATAACTAATATTAGTATCCTGAAACAAAAACATACGGAAAAAATATAAAAGTGCATCTCCCTGCCAGACGAAATCAAACAAATGTGGTACCAAGAATACGTCGGAATAATTCCAATCATCATCTTTTTAACTGGTGTCATATACAAAACCACTGTTCCGATTTGAGACTAGGCTAGACAGGAATACTACCAAAAGAAACAATTTCATCGCCCATGTATTATTTCAAAAACACGAAAAAGCTATAAAAAAAAACTAGAAAAAAGTACATTTCAGTAATGCATTTCGCAATGATGTACATAGTCAAAATTTAAACAAACTTATATGCAGTGATATATTTAGTAAACAATATTATTGTCGAAAATCATATCTATACTAATATTAATAAGCGTAAGTTTGCTTATTTTAACGCGCTAACCTCAGGAACTATCAAAAGAATCTTTATGTTTTAGGTAGTTCGTTGATCTAGTAATGCTAAACTACGCAATAACACACTTCAAATTAAGACTGAACTAATAATCATAAACGTGGACTAAACTGGAAAACTGTAGATAACATGAGTGCCGTTTGTTGTACTGCGAGACCCCAATGACAATGCCGCAAGATGAGGAACGAACGGCACCAGGCAACCTCGAAACGTAAATGTCTAGGTTCGCGTTGGGCGACGTGAACGTGGACAGACTCGTAAGGACAAACGTCGCTATTAGTCGTATAACATTTATTGAGTTGAACTTTGGTGATTCTTTTTTATGTGTTGAGATATTATTTGTTTCTTCCAACTAGCTATTTAACGTATCTACTTAAATTAGACACATTGCTATTTCACGTAGCGATATAATTCTGACATAATTATTTAATTTATTTTAACGACATATTCTGACTGATTCGGTAGTATATCTGACCCTATAAACTTTACATCAATATCTGCACTATCAACACTCAGTAAAATTTTTGAATAGCTTATTTTAAATTAACTATTGCAGTATTTTTATAACAATAATTTGACGAACGGTAAACAATTTGGATTCATAAAGGGTCGCTTAATAACCGAAGCCGGTGTCGAGCTCATTAAGCAGATTTTGATGCCTGAGAGCATTCTCGGAACGCGATTGATGTTTTATGCGATTTATTCAAGGCATTTGACTACATTTATCATGAAAAATTGATCATTAAATTCCATCATTATAGCAACACGGGTCAATGCCTCGGATTTCTAGCGTCTTACCTAAGTGATAGAATTCAAAGGGTCGACATTTATGGTAAGAGGTCATCAAGATTTGCAGTTAATATGGGTGTGCCACAGGGTTCAGTTTTTGGAACATTTCTATTCCTAGTGTACATAAATGATCTACCACATCTTGTTAAAAATGGTCACGGGATTGTATTGTTTGCTGATAACCTCTCCTTACTTTTTGAGATTGATAGGCATCAACCAGCTTTTGACGAAGTCAACAGTACCAATTCTGAAATCGTTGAGTGGTTTAGTATTAATAAATTTCTTGTCAATGAAAGAAAAACAAAACTTGTTACATTTTCCTTATCTAATTCTAAATGGACCGGCAGAAATATAATATGGTCAAGAACTAGGTACTGGATATTGCAGACACAACCTTATTTCTGAGTCTCACTTTATATGCTAAGTTACGATGGAATTCTCATATTATAAAATTAATTAGCTTGATTCTGCAGCATATGCAGTCGAAAGAATTCGGCAACTTACAGACGAAAGCACCGCGAGACAAGTTTATTTCAGTAATTTTCATAGTTTCATGACCTATGGAATTTTGTTATGGAGTCACGCAGCCGATATAAACACAATTTCTTGCTGCAGAAGAGAGGTATTCGTGCTATTTATGATTTGAGACCAACAACATCTCTCAGAGAAAATTTGAAGGAAATTAATATTCTAATTTTAGCATCACAATACATGTACAAAAATCAGGTATACATCAAAAGATATACAAAACCGTTTCAATAAAGGAGCGACATCCATAATATTAACATTAGACATAAGAACGATTTCGCTGCTCATAAAGCTCGTCTAAACAAAGGTAACAAATCATTTAAGTCGCAATGTGTGCGCTTTTATCATAAGATCCTAGCTGAAGTTCAAAATTTGCCTCTTTATGAATTTAAACTTTCGTTAAAAGAAAGTTAGGTGACAGGGGCTATTATACCGTGAATATCTTAATGAAAAAAGGCCCTGGGATTTAACTGCTCGGCTATCAGGTTTGTTCGTGTCATATCTAAGTGTCGAATAATTTATCTAATAATTACTAAATACTTTGTATTGATGAATAAAAAGACCAAGTGTCTTGACCATTCTTCTCTAGGTAAATTACCATTTGGAATGGGTGGTAATGTCGAATAAAATTTATTAATGACGTATTTCAAGTTTAATTTCGTTACCTACGAAATAAAGATATTTTGAATTTGATCTCATTTCATTTCGTTGAATTTCGCTATTGAAAATATAGAGACAAAATTTATAAGTTCATAAGCCTACGGTTTATTACGATAAAATATCTTATACCTATGAGAATGAAATTTACGTGGACAATGTGTTATACTGCCGTTAGGTATATATAAATTCAGAATCAATTCACACGAAGAACGCTTGTTCAATATACCTCTTGGTGTGTACGTTTAAAAGCCATATTGTTTTATTACATAAATCGCATCGAAAAAGCTTAACAGCAGTTTTTTTTTAATTAAAATATGCGTCTGCGCCTTCGTGACGATGCATAATACACGTATCGCACAAATAAAAAACCGGCCAAGTGCGAGTGGAAGTAGCGAGCAGAAGATACCGTACCTACGAAATATGTTGATGTAGCGCGAAACTCGAGAAATAACGAATAATCGCTTCGGCTACTAAGTTTTATTAAAATTTGGTACTTTATTTGTGGTTACTTGAATAAAAAAAAATGAAATAAAAGACAACACAAAAAGTAATCAATATTTAAAGTTTGAACTCAATAATAATAATATATACACTCGCCTATTTCCCAGAAGGGTATGTAGAGACTACAGATTTCTACATGGTACGATTTTTGCATATCTCTCTTGCTTTTCTGACATCCATCAATTTTTTCATGCAAGCTCATCGGTTTCGGATGCTTAAAGTTTGGCCCATTTTTATTATATTATGCCACCAACTTTAAATCCAAAGTTTTGTATATATGGACATAATTTTACAAGTCGTCCCAAAATAATATATCTTACAGATAGTTCCTTACAAATATTTTCCGTTCCAAAGTATACTTTTTTTAATACCTTTTAAACTATACGTTTAAACAAATCCGTTGATTTTATTTGTCGCATGATGCATTTAACATTTTTTTAATTTTATTTTTTAGTGTGCGCTGTATAGTATCATTATTTGCATATTTGTGTAGTGCAATAGTGATTAGATCATCTAAATCTATATATTCACCAAAATGATTTGTTTCCTTTATATATATTTCACGCAAATAGTTCGTGACAATTAGGTATACGGCAGGCAAGACTAGAGCGGTCCTATAAAAGTTCAATTTTTACTTCTGATGTATGGAACCCTAATTAAACCACAGAAGAAATAATTTCACCAATATTTAACTCGTTAAACAGAAGCACATCAACACCGTTGTGTAAAGTGAACAGTGGTGAATTTGTGGTTGCAGTGAAGTGTTTTTGTGTTTTCAAAATATCGAAATCTAATTGTTTGAGTTTGCGCACCGCTACCACTATACGGAGGCAGTATGCACTACCACCTCGTTCATTTCCCCTATTATCAATATTAAAACAGACAACCACGTTTTTCAAATCGTCCAAATAGTAAATATATTTATATATATAAAATTTATTTATTAAATTCATTAAATTTAAAATTAAAGAAATAAGAATATATATTCATACAATGTCATTGATTAGCTGCCACATAATAAATTATGAAGTATAGCAATAAAAAATACATATAAATGAATAGGTACATGAAAAGTATAATCGCTGTTATCGATTGCCTCTCAATAAAACTGGTTATTATTGAGTCCCTCTACGAAAATTGTACGCAAAAATACGCAGCAGGCGTTGCAACGATGTCATAATTTGCGTAAATATTCCCGCAGTGAATTTGGGATTTGAAACTTTTTTTTTTGTACAATTTTAAAACTTTCACCGCCTACATTAGCACGATTCTCTAGAAAAAATAAATTAAACGAGAGGAAAAATACCATTATTACCGTTTTCGCGCCGTTTTAAACGAGTTAGTTTTACATTTTACGCCTCGCAACATTTTCCCCCTGACGTCCGAAATAATGAGAGCTAATGAGAGAGGTCGAAGAACGTTTTAATTGCTTTATTTAATCTCCACTGCCTTTCGTTCGGATTACCGCTTAGCGCGAATCTCTCTCTCAAAAAAAAAAGGTTTCGCTAAGCATTTTTTTAATTAAACTCATTCTTTCTGCCCTAGCGTCATTTTATTTAAAAGTGTACCGGTGCCGGTATAGCCCATATGAGTTTTTTTTTTATTCCATCGACGTGTCACGTATGGATTCAAATAGCATTTGATTGGTCGTGCTCAAATTTATAGTCGTCACATTACTGGAAGGGTTAAGCAATAGTTAATAGATAGCGCTTTGGACTATTACTACAAAAATATAAGTTGATTATAAGTCTGTGTGGCTGTCATGCAAAATTGGTTATAAACACATAGCAATGAGTATAAAAATAACTATGATTGGACGCAGTCCCTCGTCATGAATCGAAATATAGAAAAGATTTTGAAAATTGATTGAGAAATTATGCTAATTTCGACTTTTTTTTTCAATCTCTACGAAGCTTGGAAAGGTTCCGTTACTTATATATTCTGCAAAATGTAATTTCTACTAGGCTGATAATTCTAGGCACTCATGTGCGACATCTGAGAGGCGATTCTAGATCCACGTGGATATTGTCACATGAGACATTTTTTAAAGAGATGTATAATAGAATATAAATTTAATAGAATAAAAATAATATAAATACTGAATTAGTGTGGTCATTCGACATTTGTCATCTCATACGAAACGAAAAATGTTAAACGAAAATGCTAATTCAGTATTCTCAATTTCCAAGCTGTGACAGTTGTCGAACGGCTGTCATGTGACATGCAACAGGTACATCCTAGCACATGCCGCTCATTATCACATGTTAAATTTAGAAGACCAACGTCATCAGCAACATCTTATTTTTATGAATTCATGATTATTAGTCGCCCTACTGCTCTCCTTCAACGGTTTTTTTTATTACAGATTAAAACGGTTTAAAACTCCACTTTTTCCATTTTAAATGCTATAAGCACATTCTCATAGCTATTAAAAATTCACAATCTCTAAACAGAAACTGTTTTAAATTTCAATAGTTTAGTGACAATACATATTTTATCCATCACTTGGCGTGTTTCATCATTTTGTATACGGAATATAACGGGAATTTCACATTTAACAATTGTCGCATGTGACAATTTTCACATGGCCCGAGTATCGCCTCCCATTAATTTTTTGTGTCAGTAGCACAAGTATAGAGTACTCTTTAGGAATTCGCGTAATTGTTTAAAATTAACATCGGTGTTTACTACCAAATTTTAATTTCCCTCATGAAACGGTAATTGGATAACAGATTCTGAATGAGAAATCGTACTGTTATTCTCATTATTCGTTTTGAATAAAAACAAAAAAAAAATCTTTCGCATATATAACTTGATTAGTTGATGGATCATAAAAAAGAGAAAAATTAAAAGCATCTGTTTTGCATATTTAATTGTCAATGTCATTCAATTCTTCATTAGATTGATCTGTCATTCGTGTCATATTGAACATCACTTTTTCAAATACAAAATTTTGTGGATATTCTTTTTTTGATTGGAAAAGTGTCAAGATAGGCATTGTGAAAACCAAATTTGTCTCAATGAAATATTATTAGAACCATTCAATCTTATCCTGTCTAAGTATTCCTCGTGGAATCCTCCTAAGCAACTGGATTCTTTTTTTTCACCCCCTCAGGCGTGGATGTCTGATATCTGGATGCGCAGACGCCGGTTAGGAAGTGCACAGCGTTCCATTCCTGAGGCAGCTTTGGCTCGCAATATTTTTGCTAAGACACATCTGTCTGCACTGCCTACTGCCGAGCTTTCATCGGAGATGAGAGTCTAAGAACGAATATAGGTGGGAAATGAACCCAGTTCAATGTTCGAAATCAGGTAGCTTAATCTCTTTGTACAATAGTGAGCATCCTTATCAGCTCTCCATGAACAGAGGATGTGTCAAATCTATCTGAACATTTATTTGTTTGATTACATATCTTTTTTCGGCACTTGTTGTCGGGTGGCACCCATTAATTGCATTGTAATAATGTGTACAATGTTTATCATAGGTCTCGATTGATAAAAAAGTTAGGTAATTTAAACCTAAGTTGAACCCTATTATATGTCGGAGATCATATAAAAAAACAACCACACGCCTTGAACCTCATGCCACTTTAAAATTCATGCCTCATTAAACTTTGTATTGTATCTTTGTGCCTTTCATTTGCTTCTATTGGCGAATTCGCTAACGAAAAATACAGCGATAGACAATTATTTATGTATTTTTTATTAAATTTATTAATTTTACACAGTATCGGGAACAGAGTGGCATTCCTAATGAGTGCCTGGAATAAGCCACTGGGGGTAGTATTATACTTTTTTAAGACTGTCATGTTAATATTATCTATGATTATTTTGTTTAATTCTACTAGGTATAAAATAAATTAATCAATAAAATAGATATATTATACTACGTTTTAACTAAAACTAAGATACTTAAGTGAAAAATTTTATAGCCCTTCATAGAGCCATGGATTCTGTGTAACATTCAAAACGTTTTAAGCTCTATGTTAAGCTTTTAAATTTTAACATTATATTAATTTAAATTGTAGAATTCGTTAAAATTTTCAATGTAGCCCACAGTTAGAAAGTTTATGTGCGACTTGGCACTATTGTTATCATATTTTATTAAAAACTCGTATATGAAAAACCAAATTAAAAAGTTTTAACGATGATGAACTTGAGAAAATCACGAATTATACGGCTCAAAATTAAAATTTCTCGACTTTAATTTTATATATGACTACATTTTATTTACAGGAATCGCTCTTGGTCACCCAGTTTATCGGATACCTATCCCGTTTCAAACTAATTCAATTACGAGATCTCAGTTTCGTTTGATCCTAAATAGGCTCAATTTCGAAGAGGCCAACATTTCTGAATTTAACGTGTTCTACAACGCACGAAGCGAGAGAGTTGGTTACACTTCAATTAAAAATAAAATTATTAGTCAATTGGATTGCAGCTACAGATTTGATTCAGTTATATTCGATTTCCAATAAAACGCGCCGGGGACTCGCCCGCCGTAGTTCTAGTTGTGATTTCCAATCAGATAACAGAAAATCTATTTAATTCTTTCAAATTACCTAAAATAAGAGAACTTATAATTCGACAACGCGCATAAATGGATATGAATGATGTGTCAAAATTTGCTGTTCGTCAGTCCAGCCAGTCCGCTGACCGTGAATTTAAATTTATAGAAATATTAGTATCCAAAATTTATATATAAAAGGTGAACATGTATCAGGTTTTGCTTGACAAAGGTATACATGAGAAATCATTACTGTCTGAAAAAACTTTAACCGCGGATATCTGAACAGAAAATGCCACTGTTTTCTAAATGATTATAATTATAATCAGATTATAATCATCACTCTCAAGTTGTCCTGACAGCTAATTCGGTATTCTCACAGAGTAGATAAGCAATCCTTAATTATTGTAGTATGATTCAATATACTGCGTACGCGCCGAAAATGGAATAAGAAATGTGTTATACGAGATTAAATGTTAATCTCACAAAGGCTTATGTTCTATCTATTCTAGTATGTTATTCAGTTAATTATCACTTGAAGGATAAGAAAGAAACAGCGATGGAATTTCTTAGTAATCCGATTCCAATCAATCCAACAGTCAATATTTTTGAACAACCTTGTCGGTTTGCCATTGGAAAGATAAATTTTGATAATTTACGAGTTGGTATTGGCATGCAATAATAAGTATACATTATTTGTTGACCTTCAATAAATGCGTAACCGTCTTATCGTCATGATCATCAAACGACAGAAGTGGGGGTTATTAAGATGCAATATATGTCGCCCTTTCTCTCTTATACTAATGCACTCTTGTCATCTTTGACTGTAGCATAAACAATAGTTTATTTATACTTCCTTGGGCATGACGGAGTGGCCAAAGATAGTTCTTTGACCACGCAGCCACGTCCGTGTAGACAACAAAGAATTCTTTTATCTTTTATGTCGATCGTTCACACTCACAAACATGATCTACATCTCGGTCTGAATTCCGATTCCGGTTTAAATCTAGACTGCGGTACTGCCTTCTATTCAAATCTAAACGACATTATCCCATAAGAAAATCAATAACAGACGTACTGCCGTTGTTATGTTTATTATGTAATGATCTGGCTCACGCTCTTGACCTCGATCTAAGTCCAGCTTACGATTCGTATCCTGGACCGATGTCGAACTTGACCCTCCCTTGGATATTACTGTTACTAATAACAAATGGGTATAAATAAAGAATTATTTCTAAGGTCACGCGAGCAAATCTACGAGGACAAGCTAGTAACTCGTTTGCTATTGCTTAATATGCGCACTACGGAGGATACAATTATGCGTTGATCGTGTTAAAAGTCAAAATTCATGGCACTCAGATCGTGTCAACACATGCAGTAAATCTCTTTTACCATAGTGATACAACTCAACAGTTAATTTTTTCTCCAAAACCGAATATACAAGTAACGGCTGTACACGTCGAATAGGTATACGTTCGTGTACATATATCTTATTCTGTTTGCTTTATTACGTGCCAAGAATTCAGCAAATAAAGCAACCCTCGGTGAGCTGTAGCAAGACTGTTCGATTACGTGACGCCCTTCGATTGATATCATAGCCTACCCGTCCTCTGACTCCGCGACCGTCGGCGCTTCGAGCTCATAAGGGATAAAGCGATTGCGAAGGGCATATATAATGAAATACGTTTTCTAAAACCCGTATTAAACAACAAGAATAATTTGTCATATGTTATTATAAGTATCTAATAACATAACGCTTATCTAAATTATTTTTAAATGTATGCTTAAATTTATGTTATGTATTTATGCATTTTCAGAAATATTAAGTTGTTTTTTTAAGTGTTGATGTATACAAAGATATAAATTATTTTAAAATATTTTCAGCCTTTAAAGCGTGATTGAGGACTAACCTCCAAACCTAATCATATAAAGTTTTGCATTTGACATATTAGTAAAATTTCAAATTAAATAAAATAATAAGATGTTATTTATCTATGAAATATCTCTAAAAAACTTTATAATTAGTATTTATCGAATAACACAAGATTTTTCGTTCCTACCGAAAAATCGACATCATATTTTTTAAATAAAAAATGTTAGTCAATTTTATTGTGTACAATAACCATCAGCTGTGACATGAAAAAACAAAATTACAGGAAGTGAGCAGCAGTTAAGATAAAATTAAAACGATCCTAATGTAATTTATGTATGTAATAATGCATAATTTCTCGTGGTACGAAATCACCTACAAAAATGTTATTTTTTTATGGGCTCTCATGCACAGAGCATCTTACATCAGAGAAAAGTATCGGTGTGCGAAACATTACAAATATTACATTACGTCTCTGTCGAAGTGTCATATAAATAAAAAAAACTAGAGGTGTCGTGGGACGCCCGGTTGGACCGAAGTTCCTTTCGCTTTATATTTTGTTACATCAAATGACAGGTATAGTGAAATAAATTAACCACTTTTGAGAGAAATTCAACGTGAAATCAAAAGTAATATTAAAAAAATATATGTTCGCTTACTCAAAATTGGACATGATACATACGAAATAGTGAATTATAACTTATATTACAAAAAAAAAAACACTAAATAAATACTAAACTGCGCCATTCTTTTTTTTTATTAAAAACTGTCAAGTTATATAAATACTGAAAAATAATTACAAAAAAATTCCCTCAATGACATTATTATTAAGTGCAAATGCATGTAACATAATAATAAATAAACATATATACCAAGACACAGAAAAATGAAATTAGTAACGCGCTGCGAGCAATTACCACCGCGCTTACTCAATTAACTAGCGTTTGTTATGAAAAGAAAGAGAATTGCTGAGAGTCTAATGGAGTGGGCATAACGCTTTTTCCTCACGTGACGATTTCTGCTAAATAACCCCTCTCTCAAACCGCGTTTAGGAACTTTGTTCCAAAAAATACGTTGTAAACTACAATTATGAAATGTTGCAAAATCAAATCACTAGTTTTCTATTTAATAATTACTGACTCTATACGGAGTTGACTATGTACAAACCATGTAAGCGCACTTTTCAAAGTATAGTTTTAAATTCTACACTTCAAATTTCTTAAAAAAATGTTTTTTTTTTTAGGATACAACTTGATTTGACGAAATGTGATATACATTTTCTCTATATTTAAATGTTGACTTTTGCAACTAAATAAAATTCAACGTTTAACTTCGCTTTCTCTGAATTATTTCGAGTAACATAAAATCTTGGGCCATCCGACACCTAAAGCCAGTTCGTCCAGATTACCTCGCCTTTGTCGTGAATGGGTTTCAGAGAAACTTCTAACTTCAGATGAAGCTATTCATTAATTGGTAGAAAGAATAAAGGGAATCTTGCCTTCAGAAGAAAAGCAATTCTTTTAAATTACTTAAGTTTTCATTTCAATGGTATCGCATAGTTATGAAATCGTGTGTTTGGTTACCATTGAAATTAATTTTCCCAATGATATTGATTTGAACCTATAAATATGTCCGATAAAAAATTTTGCTTCTTAAATTCAGAATTATTTATATTGCGAACATTGGCAATCACCTATATATACTAGCTCACCCTATTTACCTCAGTCTGTTTCATCTAACACGGTATGTTTTGTAAATTATGATCCTTTACCTAATTGTTTTATCCCAATGGGCCAATCATTTAGTTCATCTATTGCTTCTACGCTTACACGCTAACTGTATACAAGATAGTTCAGTACAACATGATTTTTATAAAATACATAGAATTTAGCAATCTCTATGTATTTTACGAAAATACATAGAGATTGCTGTATGTTCCGGTTTACTTACATGCGTCACACAAGTATTGCAGGCCTTTCTTGCAATGAATAAAAATAACGATTTTATTACTCACAGAATAATTTAAAACGGAAAAACTTTCACTATATCGCTCAGTTCGATTCAGCATCAGCAGCATATTTTGATGATCATAATCAGCATCATCATCGCCAACAGCATCATTTGTATGCTTTGTACAGAGTTTATGTCCTACATGGACAACTCTACGACATGAGACTTTTTTGACAATACACCTCCTTACAATCCTACCTTGGCACCGTGTAACTTTCTTTTATTTTTCAAAGTGAAAAACCATTTCACACAGTATTCGTCACTAAAAGATGCAGACTGTTTGCATTGGAGAAAGTGATAGATAGGAATCGTTGTCGATTTTAAGTTAAAGTTTGTAAATAACATAGTATACACAACAGATATATAGAATATATATGTTATATAGTATGTATAAAAAACTTCTAACAGTTGTCTCACCGGCCGAGCCAGCCTATTTTTGTGCTGAAGCGGAGTCGGCCACAGTAATAATAAAATAAACTAAAAGACACTCAACGTGCGATCTAAAGGACTTTGCTTCGGGTTTGCTTGTAATCCGAAATCTGACATAATGAGATCCACATAATTTAGCTCACACAGTTAGATATTTGAAATCGACGGTCATATCGCTCTTTGAATAAGTAGTTCATGTGGAAGAAAATTTATCAATAAGCGACCACTAGCTGGTAGGTAGTTCCACTAGGTGAGCTTAATCAACCTGACAAAGATCAAGAGCCACTGTTGGTGACAAATGGCTTAAGATTATATGTCGTGTAATATAGGAGGAGGTTATGTGTATATTCAGTGGATAAAGCGGGTGAACGAAACAGATTTTTGTAATTCTACAAAGTAGACCTATTTTTTGACAAATAAGAATTAATTTCTCATTAGTACAAGGCTACATTATTCATGTCAAATGAGACTGCCTACTTTAAATTGATAAAATTTGACGAACTTAGTTTAGTTTATACGTCAATACGGGTGTGCTATATTTTGATGCGACTATCAATATATATGACAAATACATTAATAATTAGTTAAGTAAACGAGTGTGAAAACAGAAATCATCATCTTAAATTATTACATTATCTATTGCCTAAAAAAATATCTAAAAGTACTTGTGCAGAATAAATAAAATATATATGCGTGAGCGTAAAATCAACGATGTGAGACAAGCGACGGAGGACAAAATGGTGTGGTAAATATTGATAGGTCTGGAATGTAGGATGTCCAATATTGTCCCAAACTGACGAACTGAAGGCAGGGATTAACAGTCAGTTTTCAAGAATCAAAATATTTGTTGAAACATTTCTTTTCATTTTTTGATTTATTTTAGTGTGATGAAAGTGAATATTGTTTACGAACACAAACTATTTTTATACAGTCACATTAAATAACGATAAAAATAGAATTAAATTTACAGAAATTCATACAGAGATACAAGAACCATACCATAATTAACCTCAACAATACTTTTGCGCTTTTGAATTTTCACTATATCTATATCACTTTCAAAAACACTACGCATTTACGCAGAGATTTGCGTTAATGCGTAGTGTTTTTGCGCAGATCTCTTTACCACTGCATTGCATTTCCATTTGTTTCTTTTAATGTACCAGTGCACTCATTTCGGTGTATCAGAATGACAACTCCCATACACAAATGTAGGACGATCAAAAATAAATTTTTGATTTTGATCTAGGTTCTAGTCAAAAAACAGACCCAAATTGAATTCCCTTTTCATTGGTATTCCTTTTATGGATAAACAATTCTGATGGATAAAACTGATCCTTCATTTTATGACCATGTGTGAAATAGTTCTATTTAGTACCGAATTAATTTTGTTGACGTCAAAGTATCAAATTTTCAATATTCATATAAAATTAATTACCCGTACACTCAACAAAGAAATACTTCGTTGTCTAAATAATAGTAGTGACTTTTTTATTAGTTAATGATTTCATCTAGTTTATATTTAAAATAAGTATAATTTGAAAACATTAAGATGCTCAGTTTGAACTTTTACGAAACATTGCCTTAAACAAAAAATCTATCATACAATTCATATTATTAGAATGTGGTTACTCCAAAAAAGTAAGACGCAAGAATTTCTTCAGGGTTTCGTCGAAATGTGGTCACAGCTCGTAGCTTAGTTCCCTGACTAACAAAATAGTACCTAACGAAGATTTTTGAACGTGTAAACACGTGGCAAACCACTGTATCCAGATTTATTTACAATTTTTTTTGATCTAAATATTTCTAATATCATAATTCAAAAAATATTTATTGATACTTAATTTTTGAATAAGCTGGACATGGCAAACATTAAACAATATTTAATACAAAGCAAAAGTATGATAATTTTTGCTCTATGCATGTTTAATCATACGGATTTTTTTAAACCACCTATAACTTGTTTCCAATTCAATTAAAATTGAAATACAGGAAAGCATTAAAATTAAAACGACACATGCATGCTGTAGCTGACGCACACATCCTTTTTATGTATTTAAATAAGTTTCTGCTTTTACGTAATGAGGCCGCCGGACTGCTGTTGATGCCGATTTCGACCTTTTGGTTTTGGCAATGGTCCGATTCTCGATTCTGTCCCACTTTGATTCAGGTTTCGCTACGAATCACAGTTTCAATTTGGGCGAAACCGAGGGCAAACGCTAGTATCAAAGTAAAATATACGCTATATTACTCAGAGATAATGTGGCGTTCTATACCTTAAATAGTTATCAACATTATCTTAGGAATATAAATATATGGATGAATTTGGGGGTAAATGAAACAATCTACTTCACTCAGGAATGAAAGAAAGGAATGAAACGAATTAGAAAAATTCGGAATCGATTCTATAGTTCAGTTAAGTAGCAGTAATATGCGGGTGAAGCCGGGGACACATGCCATTTTTTTTTCGTGAAAAAAAAATTAAAAAGCGCTTATATCACCAGTTTCATCGTAATTGGATCATTGGTAGGGGGGGAATGAATATACAAACATTAATTTAATATATTTGGGCCCCACATTCGTTTACGATATTCAAGGGCAGGAATATTCTGAACAAGTAAAAATTAGAACGAATGTTACCAACACCATCATAAATAAAATGTGAAAAATCGCCATTGATATCACCAGCTGGCGAAAAAAAATATTCACGGTCAAACTTCACAAATACGGGTCTTTTGAATTCTTAAGTCAAAGGGTCAATTATATCATATAAATAGGTCACATAAAAATATAGATCGTACAATTAACTATAAAATTCGCTATTGTTCTCATTATCTTAAAAAATATTATATTATCTCTGAGATATAGCAATTTTTGAAGTTAAAATAGTCGTATCCTCCTTAATATGTACAAGTTTTCACGCCCCCCCACCCGAAAGGTACTCTACTTGACGCGTTTTTTAACGTTCTTACCCGGTAGGCCTATTCCACTGTCTATAGTGAAGTTTAATCCAATAGTATTATATAAAATAAAGGATGGTACTATTGAAACTGATGAAAGGGGTTTGAATTTGAGGACTTAGAAAAAAATCATTAATACGATTGATAATAATTTACAAGAAAATCAAATGTTGTCTTCTCATTGTTATCACTTTCTTTTCTTCGTCTTTTTCTTCTTCTTTGTTCTACTGGATAGAAGTAAGTCGCTGTAGCAGCTAAGCATCAGTTGTCTCGAAATTTATGGATTTTATAATATAAGACCATATTTAAAAGATTCAGAATAACTAATCCTTTGATGAAATATCAAAATTTTGTCTAATTGTTTTCCATCCGTAGTAATCATAAACAAAAATTGATGAAGTGACTTAGTACCTTAACCTTTTCACGTTCTCACGTGATTATTAACACTGCAAAAATTTCATAATAATTTGGTATTTCATAATAGCAACACAGGTTATTATTCACCTTGAATGATTTATAATACTTGTAGCTCACAAAGTTAGGAAAAAAGATTTTTCGTAATCTAAAACAACAAGTAGTAGTAATATAGCTCTTTGGTTGTGCTCTTTGTATTTGGCTAGTTTTAATACCATTAAATGGATGATTATATAAAAAATAAAGAGTAAAAACGGTGTCCCACCATTTTTGTATTGTTTTTCTGTCTACTAAAATGAATGAATCTAATGTAGTAATACGATATGTTTTGAAATTTTATTACAAAAAATGGAAAAAGACGACACAAGCCGAGAAAAAACGTCCGGAATTTATCAACACAAAGGGTGTGGTTTCTCTTTAATATAATGCTAGACCACATACATCTTTAGCCACTCAGTAAATATAACAGAGGATTGTCAAAACTACTTGTAACAGTTTTTTGATAAGGAATCGCAAAATTTCTATAGGAATGGGATTATGTTACTATCTACAAAATGGCCAAAATTTTTTAAATAAAATGGCATAAGTACATTATAATTAAATGTAAGTGAAATATGATTAAAAAATCTTCATGTATTTGTATACAAAGTACGAAAAAGGTTTTGCCGAACTAATACTTTATGGATTTACGCATCCTGAACCTATTTAAAGCTCTGCCCTAAATATGGTTTTAAAATTAACCTTTTACCAACGTAAAAATTAACAAGATGCAACTGAACGCACAAAGGATGGTATAATGAAGTCCTGTTTATTTTTATTCTCCCGTTATATATTTTTCTTGTTAATTAAATTTACATTTGTGTGCGGTCCCCCTCCGGGACCGAACCTAACGAGAATGGGTCCAGAATTAATTATTTTAATACCAGTAGGATTGTGTGACAGGGTGAGGCTCGGACACGATCCGATTTTATTTTATTTTTTAAGAGAACTTGGTGGTTTCTCATTGAACCCATTAAAATCGGGGCCCTTTTCCGGGGCCGAATTAATTTAATCCGCCGTAGCGGCAATTGAATTTCAATTTTCCAAGGAAGATTTAATTCGAGTCGGTGATATTACACCTCGTACAAACCCGTTTTTGTATAGGCGGAAGTGAAATCAGCTCGTGTAATAGGACTGAAGGGAAACACTTGTGTTAAAACTCGGGATAATGAAATTAATGATCGGCTTCGAGGACTAACTTTTTTAATCAGCTTGAGTAGTACTGATACACTATTAGAAAAAAGATTATTGTAGTAACCATAGACCTTTTCGTTTATTGACCAAAATCGCATACGAACTCCAATTTTATTTTATTAATACAATGTCATCTTTTATTTTGGCATTACATTCGTAGAGTAAATAAAATTATGTACATTGATATTAAAAATTTTAATATATATTAGTACTTATAGTACTTTTGTTTCTTCGAGTTCTCAATTTAATCTATTTATCCTTAATTTATAAATTTAAATCAATATTATTTTACTTATACTTACACCTTAATTTTCGATATTAGCATTTGCATTTCTTACTATTTATTTACAGTCTTTTCATTTCTTTTTCTTGAACATAATTTGTATAGCTTTTATTATCTTTCATAAAAAAAAAAACATTTTTTATTAAAAAACATATTTTATAACTGCTACAGGAACATTCGTCTTTCAAAACCGATGCTCGGAAAAAGAATCGTTTTCATTTATTTCATTTTATACATTCAAATATAAAAGATTGAAAAAAGAAATAACTCCTGACATATCAAGCTTATCTGTGTGTTACTATCAAGGTGTTGAGTTATACCTATAAATAATTATTAAAAAAAAAATTACAAAATTGTATATGACCCTTTATATGAAATTTTTGTTTCAATTTCAATCTGGCAAGCTGATCAACATTACACCAATATTGAGAACTGACAGGCATTGAATAGATTTTTGAATCAGCGTAAACAGCTTGCTTAGACAGTATAAAAATATATCGGCAGCAAGTTCCCAGAACGAAATATCATATTCTATCAGGCTTTGAATATATCCATAGTAAACTAAGTGAAAGTTTTAATATTTTATAGATTTAGTATCTTTTTTAATGCAAAAGCAGAATGACTAAAGAGTTTCCGTCAATTTATTTATATTACTTAAGACTACACTGAACTCTGTAGTCGTATAACTTCAATTTCTTCCTTCAAACTAGAATAGTGAACTTGGAACTTAAAATGCCACTCTTTTGTTTTCTTGTTTTAAAAAGTAAGTTATTAGCAAAAAACGGTTTTTCGACTTTGGAAACAGCAGTTTTCACATTACCGAGACGAATTTTTATCTTTCTGACCACGGAACCAGACGATCTCTCGCCATTGACATCGGCCGTTTGAACACTTATCCAAATACGATTTGCAAGGATTGAGTGCTCGGCCTAGTTTCCCAATCAGAGTTTCGCGATTTACTTTGCCTTGCCTTGGAGAGTTTGCAAAACGCTCCATCTGTGTTTTGGGTATCAAGAATTTTACATTTGCTGCCTATTCCTTTGCAGAAATTCAGTTTTATAGTAATTGCGGCTTTTTTATTTCATATATTTGTCTGTTACTGTTAGTTCTACTGAATCATATTAGATTCTCCACGATGGCTATTTTCGACTAAGAATTTGTAATTCGAGTAATTACATGTGTTTTTGTATATAGACTAATTTAAGACCTAACGACGACTTGAATTTTTGTTTTGATATAAAAATTATTCCTTGGAGACTTAACATTGAATAAGTTACATGTGGTTATTCTCTAAGATGCGTTTGGCTTAATTAGATTTTTATAAAAAATGTTAGATTCTCAACCTTTGATTTCTGAAAATAAGATAGTTATTGTTTTATACAAGTATACCCTCCGTGTTGGATAGATTCCATTTATGTTGACTTTAGCCCATTGATTGGGCTGTTTCCAGGGTTTTTCCGCTACCGCTTTTGTTAAATCCAGGGATTGGATTTGTCTAAGAGGTATTTTTGGGCTGAGTATAAAAGACTAAAAAAAATCTAAATGTAACTACTACTTTTTTTTCATCAACTACTTTCCTTACTCAAAATTTTACCATTTATTATTCTTCTGTTCTCATTTGTTCTCTAATTCACTCTACATACCCTTTTTGTTTCGTTTTCTAAAACAGATTTCATTATCTTCCCCAATTTGTCAAGTTCTAGATATTTATACTGTTTGATTTCACCCAAACTAACTTTCGATCCCTCTTCATACTCATGTTTTATATTCTAGTCCTAAAACTTACGAATTTTTGTTCGTTTTAGTTCCGTAGTAACTATTTTAGCATGGTTTCGACAACATTGGCATAGAGCTTTAATTCGACAGACCACTAAGAAGTGATCTCTGCCAACGTTGACGCTACGATACACTGTCGTATCGACAACTTTGCATCGCAACCAATCATCTACAATTATAAAGTCTATAATGCTTTTATCTTCACCTTTACGCCAAGTATAAGAGTGTATACTTCTGTGGTCAAATATAATTCTTGTCACACACAAGTTAAACTCTTAACACAGTACAAGAAGAGAATCACCATTTTCATTCACTTTTTCGTCTCTAAATTTACCTAAAACTTCCTTATTACATCCCGCTGTTACACCCACACATCCACTGAAATCATCTAATATGATTATCTTTTCGTTTCTGTCACATTACACTAATGTGTTTCTTACATTAAACTAAAACCACTCCCGCTCTTCAAGCGATTTGGACAGATCTGGGGCATATACGCCTAAAATAAAAATCCGTGTAACTCCATTTTGACTCGGAGCCAGAGAAATCTTGGATTTTCACATTTATCACCATTTGCACATACATATAATCTTTCCGATATAATGAATCTCCGATATCCTCGTTGGCTCTGGTCAACGTCAAACCAATAAGTCTCGAAGGATCCGACTTTTATGGTCCTGCCACTATCTTTCCTTTTAGTCTCATTCACACAAAATATTCAATCGCTGTCTTTCAACAATTCGCAGATATCATCGATCTTATCATTCATATCTTCAGACACATTTAGAGTAGCGAAATGGACTTCTTGGGAACTTGACGTGACGGATGGCGGACCTCGTCACCGCGATCGAGCCTAGAGCTTTTTTCCCCGATACAGAAATTTGTTCCCTCACCTAGATGCAATGGTACTGCCCGGATAAGCCTGGGGAAGAATTCTTTGGCAATGCTTATACCCTTTTAGGATAATAATGTTTCATTTCCACGAACATTGAATTTCAAAAATTTTGGAGAGAGTAAGATGGAATAAGGAGTACAAAAGATAAGAGGTTTTGAGGTAGAAAGGATAGGGTAGAATGATACTGATGTCCTTGGAAAGAGTAGATAGTGAGAAGACAGCAGTTTGAAGACTCCGGGTTCACTGTGAAAAAAATATAGCTACGATGGCAATAACAATTTGCCACTAGCGAGCCGTTTATAGCATATAGCCTCTAGCGCCAGGTTTTTATTTTCAATTTTTGTTTTGTCAATGTACCGTTAGTTGTAAACTATGCTAGAGTAACAGCATTGAGTTGTCACACAGATTAAGTAAATGATTTAAATTTCGCTTTAGTAACAACTTCACATTGTTCCTACCACGATAATAAATTGTATCTTTGTAACCATGACAAAGTTTTTTGGTATAAGACATCGTCTCTGAATTTACTTTCCTTAGTTCTGGTAGCGAATGTACTTTGTGCATATAGCAATAACTCCGAATAGTTACATTGCCGATCTTAACCCTTATATATTTTTGATGGTATATAATGAAGGTATTGACTTACCTCTCAGGTTGTACGTATTGCTTTAGGAGCACTAAAGAGATGCAAGTTTATTAGTCTGTGCGGAATATCAATACCTTAAAATACATCAACAAGAAAATATAAAAATTTTGATAATCATGGCAAACTTTATAAAAATACACACCAAAAAAATAATAGTCCGAAGAATTATAGACGAAGGCATAAGTACATAATTAGTTTACTAGTCCCCAAACTTGTTTACAAGAATTTTTGCGATTTCATAATAGCAAAGACAGGTTACTCAAAGCAGTACAGTGACTGAAAGAAAGTGAATTAATGGGCTTAAATCAAATTAAGAAAAGACTGTAGGTATTTTTTATACATTTATTGAGCTTTTATATAAAAGAAAAAAGAGATTGTTAAGATATAACTAAAGGGTAAAAAGGCAATTTAAAATTTTTGCCTGGTATATAATACATATTACCTTACCTCGAAGTTAAAGTAAAGAAATTGTATTAATTGTTTAGAATTTCACTCATGTTTATGTTTACAATTATAACTGGTACATGAAAAATTAATAGCTTTCCTGAAACTGAAAAATATTCAACAAATCGTTGCAAATTTTGTAAATTAAACGTCAATATTTTAAATGTCTATTAAAAAATTTGATGATTTGATAAATAAACTCAATAATTAATCACTAATACTATATAATATTAATGACTAATAATAGATTTTATACATGGATCATATTAAAATTAAAGAAATTGTTTATTCAATAAACTATAAAAAAATTTGAGACATATAAAGAAATTGAATATGATATTAAAATATGTAGTAAAACAATTAGAATGTTTGAGACAAAAAATGAACATGAGATTAATGTATCCGAGAATATATAATGATATAAGGAAAAAATTATAAATGTTGGAATTCAGAAATTAAAACACACCTACAGACATCTGTACTATTAATACATGAATATACACATATTATGAAGTTTATATTTTCTTAAACTCGAAGTATTGACCGAGTTAGCATTATAATTTGTTTTTGAAATTCATTCACTAAATGCGCTTAGGCATAATAAATATCTCATCAGTGAGAAATGGGCAGACAAAAGGTTTAATGGCGGTAGCAATGCTTGTAGTGACGCTGCATCTGATGCAGAAAGTGTTAAGTTCACCTGAAAAAACGTATACAGCCAAGATTTATTTTTGATTTAAAATAATAACACCTTGTCAACTTGTGTTTATATTAACTTTTCTCGATATAAAATATAAACACAATATTTTAAAAATATAATTTTGCATATTTTTTATACACTGGAAATATAACGTCACAATACACCTGCAGTCGTTGCGTTGACGAAACCTTATTTAACAATTAAATCCTTAACATCCTTATTTAACAATTAAATACTTTGAATAAGAAATAAAAAGGAACGCCTTCGAGCACAACAAATGTCCACGGGCAATTGAGAGCGCGGCCGCGCTCAACCCACTATATACATTGTCATTTTCAGCAAATTATTTTTGCAACGTTGTCAATTTTCATTTTGTTTGATAAAACATTGTAATAAGAACATATCAATGATATGCTGATAAAATAACGTCGTGGCTTCATCAAATCATTTTAAACATTGTCACAGAAGTTATTTTCTGTGGCTCCTAAGACAGTAAAATATTTAACAATAAAAGGTTTGTTGCAGGAAAAAAACTCGCTGAGGTGCGTAAGCAAAGTACATCGCTATTGTAACAATAAAATGTTGACGAAGCTTTTATTGTCATTTTGCTAACCCAATTTTTTCTCAGTTTGCGTACCAGTGTACCCCTGCGCAAAACCGGACAGATTTTTTTCAAGTAGACACCCTTTGGAGATCATTGATTGATTATTTCATTATTTATTTGAATTTTCTTTATAAATCATAAAATTACTCATTATTGTTTTTAGCGTTCCGTAGATAAAAAGGTTCACTTATAGAATGTACACCATTTTCATCAAGAATGTAAGAGGTATCAAGTTGAAAGAAATATTAAATACTTGGATTACGGTCCTTTGAGGCTGTACAAACTTAAGCTTCTTAACTATCTACAATTTGACATTTGCAGTTAAAGCAGGGTTTATAAAAATTATGATAAAACATTTTTTAACTTCCTGCTATAAAAGTTAAAATTTTCACAAAAGTTTCGCAATTGGCTAACTAATATCGCTACCGAAAACAGACAAAAATCATCGAAACTCTTAATGGATGACATACATAATTAAGTTGGTACAGAACCCTCAGGGTATAAATTCATTCGCACTTCTTTAGTATTTTTTGGTGAACAAAAACATAGTATCTTAACCATTAAATAATGTATGTTGTCATAATAACATATTATCTAAACTGTCATAAAACTGCGAAGAGTCTGTGTGAATATTAGAGAAATATTTGAAATGCTGCTTGGGATTTATTAATTAAATGAATCTGAACCCAGACAAATAGTAGTATATTTTTTGTTCGTCTATCTGTTTCGTGTTTGCGTTTTGACAACACGCGAAAACATATTACGATCGTATTTTCACAGTTTAGTAACATGGAATTCAATTTAAAATCTAAGGTATGGTTCATCGAATTAAATATAATACAATCGGGGATTATTAGTATATAAACTAATAGTAAATTTGTTGTTATTTTCAAATCAAATGAAATTAAAATTAGCTGTATTTCATAGATAACAGTAATTACATTAAAAATGCGTAATAAACTATTGTTTTCAACATTAATATTACCACCCATTCTAAATGCTGATTCACCATGAAAATAATAAGGCAAGAAACTCAAGGTTTCTTCTTTTATACTCATCGATACAAAATATTGAGTAATTAATAATTTAGTGCAACACTTAGAAATAACATGAGGCAATCTGATAGCCGAGCAGTTCAATCCCATGGGTTTTTTTTCTAAGATAGTCAGACACAGCCCTTACCATATAACTTTCTTTTAACGAAAAATTTAAATTTATAAAATGGTAAATTTTGAATTTCAGCCAGGACCTTATTATAAAAGCGCACATATTGTCCTTTAAATGATTTGTTAACTTTGCTTAAACGGGTCTTATGAGCAGCAAGATCGTTCTTATGTCTAGTGTTAATGTTATGGACGTCGCTCCTCTTTTGGAAGGATTCTATATGTCTCTTAACATATACCAGGTTTTCGTATATATATTGTGATGCTAAAGTTAAAATATTAATTTCCTTTAATTTTTCTCTGAAAGATGCTACTGGTCTCACATCATAAACAGCACGAATAGCTTGCTTTTGCAGCACAAAAATTGTGTTAATATCGGCTGCATGACCTCATTACAAAATTCCATAGGTCATGAAAAAACTGAAATAAACTAGTCTCGCGGTGCTTTCACCTATAAGTTGCCGAATTTTTTTCACTGCATATACTGCAGAACTAAGCTTTTTCGCCAATCTGGTAATTCGAGAATTCCAACGCAATTTAACATCTAAAGTGAGACCAAGGAATAAGGTCGTGCCCCCAATATCCAATACCTCGTTCCTGACTATTACGTTTACGTCGACCACTTTAGCTCTAGTCAAGAAAAACTTAACAAGTTTTGTTTTCCTTTCATCGAGAAGAAGATTATTAATACTGAACCACTCAACTATTTCAGAGATGGTACTGTTTACTTCATCAAAAGCTGATTATTGCCAATTAATCTTAAAAAGTGAAGAAGTATCATCAGGGAATAGAAAAATTCCATGCCCATCTTTAACAAGATGTAATTGTTAAAGATGGGCATGGGAATGTACTGTTTTTTATACGATTACAATTACCAAGTACAAATATACAATTTTTATGTAAATATACAAACGAACATTACTGAAACTGAAATTAAATTATATTACAATAAATATTGAAAAATATAACTATTAACTTATTAATACAGATGAATTCTTAAAAAAACCGACTATGCGCTAACGCCCATGTGTTCAAGTAACCAGTGTTATCACTTTATTTTGAATTCCCAAATTTACATCTTAACAATTTTTATGTCAACTAATCACAATATAAAAAAAAACTACAAACATTTTAAACTAACAAAATAAATTTTATTACAAATTATCGAAAACATATCACACAAATGATTTCCCACTAGCGTGATACATATTATGGACTATAATAATAATTTGATTTCCCGACGGAGCCAAAGGCCAGTGTTTAATTAAATTGTAGGTCAATGCTATTTTAGTTGTCTCAAATAAAGTGATATACAGATTTTACTGTAAATATAGTGAATACAAATGTTTTATAAAAATAATACTCAATGTGATCGAATAAAATATTTAATTACGTCAGATCATTGATCTTACTTTGTACTGACATTTTAGAAACTCATAATTCATAAAATAAATAAAAATGTACAAACGATTTATTTATTTAACTAAGTTTTAGCCGAGACCTCGATTGTTTTAATATTTTATGATTATTGCTTCACTTCCTATTTACATGTGAAATTAAAAGTGTTAGTAATTTACTTATATAGTTTTAAAAAACCAAAAAATGGTTTGGGTTACAAATCGGCACTGAAATGCAATGAGCGCTTGTTAACAATATACCTAATATTAAATATTTTTAATAAATCATAAATTTGTTATTATATTTCTTAACATGATTTATTGTTAATCATGTCGATCTTCTTGTTATGTATGTTTTAGCTGTTGTAACATAAACGTGACTATGTTTGAACGTTGATTTAATGTCAGTGTTGTTGGTTAAGTAAATGAGTGCAAAATTTTGTATTAGTTGTCCTATCTACGAATACTGAATACACATATACAATAAATAAAAAGTATATAATGTTACCAGCGATAAGAGCAAATCACATCAAAGGGGACACTCAAAAGTCCCCTCGTCCGGACGAATTAGGTTTTCCGTTTCGGGCAATTAAACACAACCTTTTTAATTTTTTTTTCTCTCAGGGACCGTGTGATAAACGATCCAGAAGTGGAGGGCGAAGTCATACGATGTTACGGAGTGGGCGCTGGGGGAGGGAGACGAAAAAAAAGGTAAAAATAAATCCCCCCAAAAACCTTTAATAAGGACACGAAAAGGCGCGCCGGGACGCGCTGTAAATCATGCGAGCCCGCCGTCAAGACTGCGCTCCCACGTTTCGTATGTATGAAGGCTCGATCTTTATGGAATAAGATTTTGTGGTCGATAGGGAAACAATTACCTCTTTTCTAGGGATCCGTGCCTCAAAACGAAAAAAAGAATCCTTATAAGGTCGCTTCCTTGTCCGTTTGTCTGTCTGTCTATCTGTCAAGACAATTTTATTTAGAAATACGTGAAGGTATCGAGTTGAAAACAATATCAAATAGTTAGGAGTGAAGTACCTTGCACTTATAAAAAAATTAATGTTCTAAATCGATGTAGTAAAAAAAAAAAAGACCAAAATACGTTTTTTTATACTTGTTATTTTGAAACTCGGAAGTTAATAAATCCTATAGTGTACTTCTCAGTGAAATAGAGTCATTAAATTTGGCAAAAAGAAAGATATCACGAATAAAGAAAAAAGCTGAAATCAGACATTTGTGGTTATGCAATATAAAAAAATATTTTTTATGCTTACAAACTTACACTTGCAACTGGAGTATGAAATTTTCAATATATTGGAAACCATTTTTTTTAACTTTCCTCTGCGGAAACTCAAGACTGTCAAAAATTTGGATATTCGGTAAAAATCGAAATATCTTTTGATAACAAAAAAAAAATTAAAGTTTTCGTGATTCCTGGGACCAATATCTCGCCAATATCACTTTTGAAAAAAGACACAAAATCATCGAAACTGTCGATGGGTCAAATATCTATTACATAAGTAATTAAATTTGTACGGAACCCTCGTGGTGTGAGTCCTATTTGCATTCGTGCGTTTTTATATTTTCTTCTGAAGGACGGCAGTTCCTAACAATATCCAGAAAGGCGAATATAAATTAATATTCGGTCGGCCTAGATGGGCTTCGAGTAGTACGTTATATTCACATTTTTGTTTTTCTCTTCATTCAAGAGATTCCCTCTTTTCCTGTATTTTATTATAATAATTAAAAAAAAAAATAAAAGCCGACTGAGTGCGGGCTTAGTTCGCAGGATTACAGTTTTGCATCCGCCTATTTTTATTTTTCTAGGGTTCCGCACGGCGAAATTAAAGAAAACATTACCCATATACCTACATAAAAGAACGTCTTGCTGTATTTTTTCAACCTTCTGTTTTTCCATAAGGATAATTTATGCCGCTTTCTCCGTTTTTTTTCTAGAAACGCGTACCCGTAGCGTCCGCGCTTTAACTCAACATTGCAATTTATTATTACATTTACGTAACTACATACATAGAGCACACTTCACATCAACATCAAAGCATATCAACTAGCAACGAATATCAACTTCAACACCTAAATAGTCAAATCAAGCGATCACAGCCAATTAAATTTATAACGTAGATCATAACTACACCAAATGAATGTTAATCAAACTGCATTAAAGCTATGTTTATTCCTTTCCTTCTCACATATATCCAACAATACATTTGTAACTGTAATAGGAGAATAATTACATCGAGTTCCTTTGGTTTCTACTTATTACTTTCAGAGTTCATGTTTTTAGATACACTTCAACTCTCTCTCTCCCCTTTTATTTTCCCGAACTAAATTGCATTTTCTTGTTTTGAACTTAATTTATGAACAGAATCATCATTCACGGAACTCAGCACGGAGACTGGATGCCAAGCGTCAAAAAAAAGTATCTTGACAGATATACTGATAGACAATCTTAAAAGGGTTCGTTTTTTACTTTTGAGATCAGAAACACTGAAAATTAGTAATTGAGATTAATAAGACATGAAACAAATATTTTTGACGAAATATGGCAAAAAAATGTATTTTGTAATTTATTTGAAATACGTTATACAAATATTTAGTATTTATAAAATACAAAATAGTTTTGTTACATTTTTAATTCATTTTTCCAATTTTTCATTCTTAAACCCAAGATTACCTTATTTATGAACGCACTGATCGTGATCGTAGTGTTGTAATTGTCAACTAGTACAATAATGCCAACATTGCGGCCCGTACGAGCCAGAAAAAAAAATCATTGCGCGTCAGTCAACTGTCAAACCATCGTCAAACAAACTTTAGGTCAAAGGCGTGTTCGTGTGTTGATTATTAGTTTTCTTTGTGATTTTTCTCAGTTTTCTTCGCTTGCTGGATAAATAAAATGTAAGTAATACATTACTTTTATAAATAATTTTTAACTAAGCATCAAGTAGTTAAGTACCTAGTTATTGTTATTTTTACTAGTCTAACCTAAAATAAAATTTAACCGATATCGACCAACGTTAGTTGATCACAATATCGCATTATTCGTGCCCATTCGAGGTTATTGTTTAATTCATGGATTTTACGTTTTTATTGAAATAAATAACACATTTATTTACTAACCCTTAATCTGCACGATAAGCTATTATTTATTATACACTAGCTTCTTAGGACAGACGTTGTCCTGTCGTAAAAAAAGTTAATATGGCCGTTGAGTTTACTCAATTTCTTTATTTTATCAATTACCGTTCTTAATTTTTACCGTACCTCAAAAGAAAATAAAAACGGAACCCTAATAGGATCACTTTATTCGTCTGTCCATCTGTCTGTCAGCCTGTGTATGTCTGTAACAGGCGTTTACGCGTGATGATGCCGTGTCGAAGGAATTCATTTTTATATGTATATTGTAAGTACAGTACATAAATAAGTGATATAAAACCTCTTATTTTTTCAGGGACAAGAACATTCCATTCATATTAAAACACTTCTTCAAAGACATTGCAAATGATCCTGTAAGTGACGTAGATATATCTGGAACTTGCAAAAAGTGTTCGAAAACACTAAAAGGAAGTTTGAATTCTACATCCAACTTTTTGAACCATTTAAAAATAAGTAAAACTAAAAAATGTAATTGTATTGTATTTTGTTAAACAAATTATTTCGATTTCAAAACTGATTAGCTAATAAATAGGATTTTATTTAATATGAAATAATATAATTGCAGATGTTCTATGCTTTAAACTATTAATTATACTTTTGAAGAGAAAAGGACATGCTGGTATATTAGCAGAGTATGAGAAACTCAAAATCGAACATAACAGGAAGAGAAAAGATGTTGGTGATGCTGGTGAGGGATGCAGTTCATCTAAAATATTGAAACAATCCACTTTTCCAGCCATCTCACCAAAGTCAGTTAATTTCGACAAGTTACTTGTGAATTTTTTAATGGATACCATGTCACCTATATCAATTGTAGAAAATGAATCCTTTAAGGTTCTAATTGAAGGTGCACAGCAATTAAGTGTTTCACCGAAAATAATGTGCAGTCAAACATGTAATAAAAAAATTGCAGAACAATACACAGAGTATATAGAATACACAAAAGAACAATTGAGAAAGGTTGAATTTATATGCACCACAGCTGATATAAGCTCATCATCTAAGAGAAGCTATCTGGGCGTAACTGCTCATTGGATGGATTCTGATAAATTTAATCGGAAAAGTGTAACTTTGGCTTGCAGAAGATTTAAGGAAACACATAGTTATGATAAAGTAGCTGAGCTGATTGCAGAGATTCATTCTGAATTTGATTTGAAACTGTCAAAAATAATAAAGACTATTACGGACAATGGATCAAATATGGTCAAAGCTTTTAGAATATGTGGACAAGATTCAGATACAGGAATAAGTGACAAAACTTTTATCCAAAATATTGATGTAATGCATGATAATATTGACGATGGAGATGATGATAATGTGTTAACCCTAAGACAATTTCCGGAGTCATTTGAAGAATTTGAAGAGTTGCAACTGCCTAATCATGAAAGGTGTGCCACACACACATTACATTCAATAGCTTCACAGGATATGGATAAGGCTAGATCACAAAGTAATACAAAACAAATCATACAAAAAAAATTATGATATATCTATAGCAAAATATCGAGCAGTTTGGAATCTATGTTCGAGGTCTCCTAAAGCCTGTGAAATATATCTAGAATCAACTGGGAAATCTCCTACTTCTCCATGTCCAACAAGATGGAATTCATACTATAATTGCATTCAAGATTTATTGGCAGTAAAGGGTACCCTAAATGAAACTTTAAAGAAACTAGGATTGGCCATTTTTAAAGAAATTGAAATTCAATTTCTTCTTGAACATGTAAGCTGTTCAAAGCCTATTGCTGATGGCATCAGAAGTTTAGAAGGGGACAAAGATACTTATTATGGGTGTCTTATATCAGAACTGATGAGAATGCAAAGAATTCTAAGCAGTTTGAAAATGGATAACCTTACATATTGTGATGTATTGATAGATGTTATTAAAAAAAGTCTTAATAGGCGTTATGAGAGATTTTATAAATTAGAAGAGCCAAAGGCAAAAGATGGCATAATAGCATCAGTAACTTATCCCTTTTTCAAAATGAAATGTGTGCCAAAAGCCAACAGAGAATACATCAAAGAAATATTTGTTTCAGAAGTGGGAAAGATAAAACTAGAAGACGAAAAGAGTTCCCAAGTCCAACATACTGACTCTAATAAAAAGAAGGAAAGGACAGAATCTTATTATATGTTTGTTGAGGACTCTGATTCTTCAGCAGCCAGTGATAATGTTAATACTTCTACAATAGATTTGGAAACACTACAATATTTAAAAGATGAAGACAATACCTTAGAATCCTTGAATAGTTATCCAAATGTAAAAAAAAAACTCTTCCTTAAATATAATACCTGCTTACCGAGTTCTGCCTCTGTTGAACGACTATTTTCTTTTGGTGGAATAATTATGAGGCCCCATAGGGGGAACATGAAAGATGAACTCTGAACAAATAGCAGTTTTAAAATCAGTTAAATAAATATAAGTGCTTAAGCTTAACAAGGTATTTTATTTTCAAAATCTATTTTGAAAATACGTATTTTGCATTTTGTATTTAAATACTTTTATTTAAAACTATTTTGTATTTCTATTTGAAATAGTGCTAACAACTATGCATTTGCATTTTGTATTTAAATACTTTTGCTAAACTATTTTTCACATCTCTGCATTTATGTCGATCAATTTAGAATTACGATAGATAGGGAAAATTTAACAAGTTTTTTTTTTCTTTCATTGAGCAAAAGATTATTAATACTAAACCACTCAACGAAGTCAGAGATGGGACTGTTTGCTTCGTCAAAAGCTGGTTGATGCCTATTGATTTTAAAAAGTAAGGAGGCATCACCAGCAAACAATAGAATCCGATAACCATTCTTAACAAGATGTGGTTGATCATTTATGTACACTACGAATAGAAATGGTCCAAGAACTGAACCCAGTGGTACTCCCATATTGACTGCAGATACCTCTCACCATTAATGTCAACCCTTCGAATTCTATCACTTAGATAAGACTCTAAAAGTCCAAGGGATCGACCCGTGACGCCATAATGATGTAGTTTCCTGATTAATGTTTCATGATGAACACAACCAAATGCCTTGGATCAATCACAGAAAACACCAATGGGCCACGTGAATCCTCCCAGGCATTAAAAATCTATTGAATAAGCTCGACACCGGCTTCGGTTGTTAAAAGACCCTTTGTAACTCTAAATTGCTTAACATTCATCAAATTATTGTTATAAAAATAGTGCAATAGTTGATTTAAAATAAGCTTTTCAAAAAATTTTCTGAGCATCGATAGCATTGATATCGGTCTAGTGCACCGACACATTAGTGCTTTGCCGGCCTCTAGGGTAGGAATAAAAAAAATTGTAGCGGTAGCCTGGGCCATCGAAAATCTTTTTCGTTGGACGAGAAAAAACAGCGAAATTTGCTGTTTCACGTCTATATTATATGAATGATAGTATGGTAACTCAACTGTCGATCCAGCCCATCTTCGTGCAGCAAAGTTAACTGTAGCATGTCTATACCACATATGTCGATCATTGATCAATATTTTCATAAGGTTTCACTGAAATTGCTTTAACAAGTACATACTTTAATATATTTGCCCCAAAATCAATAGTAACAAATCTTTATTACATCTATACTATTATATAAATCTGCAGCGTCAATCCGTACAATCAATTTTTTAGAAAAATTTCGTGTTGGATATTCGTTATGACTAACTGACTCAAATTACACCATTTTAGAAATTCATATCTGTCTGTTTACGTGTTTGTTTGTCGATCTGGATGTGTTTTTATAACTTAAGAACGGTTTAACCGATCGTGATGAATATTGGTACACAGTAAGAACATGCAATTGATAGGTTCTGTCTGAATGTCTATTTGTCTGTTTGGGTATTTGTATGTTTTTTTTATAACTAAAGAAAGATTTAATTCATACCGAAGATTTGAGCCAAACAGTTTTTAAAACAAAAAAACCTTTTGAACGATCTTGCTCAAATACAGTCAGAACATGTGATTGCGCAAATTATAGGCTACTGTTTGTCAGACTATACGTCTGTACATATATTCTTTTATAACTTACGACCGTTTCACTGATCGTTATGAAAATTTGCGTTCAGGTAGAATATGTGATTTTACTAATTATAGGCAACTGCCTGTTTCTTTGTACGTACATACGGACATCCATATGAGGGTATATTTTGTATAACTTAAGAACAGTTCGATCGATCTTGATGAAAATTAATGTAAAGTTAGAGCATGTGATCGCATAGGTTATTTTTTTTACACCGTATAATAACGATAAAAATTCAATCATTCTTTTTTTTATTTCTTTAGAAGCCATATTCATTGACTTTTATATAATTGCATGTGTGTGCATATGTACGTAATTTGCTTTTTATCGGAGTTAAAGAGAGTTGATTTAGTGTGAAACTTTTTGCGGAGTGAGGTACAACTTTGGAAAATGGTGCGATGCTTCTTTTGGAATTAGGTACGGGGGAGTGGGGTTGTGTAATGTTTAAAAATGAGCATCGATTTTGTTGTTCTTTTTGGTTGAAGCAATCATACAATTACTATGAAACTAGCGTGATGTTGTATTCACGAATGGGAAGATTTCTGGAAAAAAAAATTAGCATTCACATCTGACGTTGTCTGCGTATTTTTTGCTATGGACCCGAAATGCTAAGAATTACTCCATAGATAAGAAATACTTTGAGTAAAATAGCCTATTAATTAGCATTTCGCTTTGAATTCATCTGCATATTTGTGTTATTATAGATTTAAAAAAATATTTTACTCATAGAAAGTAACACCAACCCCAAATAATACAGCACAAATTTTATTTTAGTAGTATGATTTGTCCCGGCTTCTTACAAAATGGTATTATGACCGGTAACATAATCGAAATTGCGAACAGGAAGAGCTTCTGTTTTTCCTCCCGTCGAGAGTCGAGATTGGGAGGGTTCGAAATCAAGAACTGGACCAAGATCGTAATAGGTTGTGGGACCAAAATAAGAATCTAGATCGTGACTGGAATTGGAATATGAAGAAATCAGAATTGGCAGCGAAAGCGGGATCAGAATTGGAACTCCTCTTAAACAGAGACTGGGTTCAGAATCGAGAATGATACAAATTGACGTCGAGAACAAGATGGGGATCGGAATTGAAAACTGAACAGTGATCTAGATCATGATCAATATAGTAATCGGTCGATGTGTAAGATAAACGAATTTATTGCGTATATGCGGGTGGAGTCTCGGACGGAAGCTAGTTACTATATAAATATGCACAATAACATTGGAAGAAGCAGGAAGAATTATTTATCAGAGGAGGGAGACCGAACAATCTAAGGACTTACCCATTATTTTTGTCAAGATGAATTCTTTTCTAATGTATCTCGCCGTTTCTCGAGATTTTCTTTAAAATAAATCGTCGACCCGAGCGCCGCCTAACGTTTCTCCGAATGATTTAACAGCAGCTCCGTGTTACGTCGTGGCTCGTTGCTTTCTGGATGGAAAAATTAATTGAATCATTTTTCTCCCAGCGATAATTTAAAGTTTTCCATTACACTTCGATTTAAGTGTAATTTTCTTTTATTGAACTTTCGTTGTCTTATATTTTAAGTATTTAGATTGCAGTATAAAAATATGCAATTCAAATATTCTTTGGAAATAGTATTTTAATATTTATTTACTACATTTTTTTCTTATAAATGGGAAAGAAAAATATTTTTATAATTAATTGATATTGGTCACATAAACTGTGAAATAATTGACACAGTCATGTTAAATTCTTTATGCGCCGTTTTTGTTTTTTAATCGTTCTTAGGTGTATTATTTTGTTTGTGAAATAATTGAGATTTGTAAAAGCTTGTCCGGATACAATAAATTTCAACACGTTGTCGATGTTAAAAAAGAATATTTATCACGTTCAAAAATTATGTTCAAAAAGCACAGACAAAGACAGCAACATAACAAACCAACAACCTTTTCAGATTTGTCACGGATAGACGAAATCTTTTAACATGGCCTTGTTAATGTTCAGTGAGTTATAATGTAGAGATAACTACTGAGACTTGTAAGATAAATAGTATAGGATTTTTTTCTTCACTTAATTGTAAAATAGAGTTCAGTGTTGCAATACACCTTCAATACAAATACGTTTAATTTATGCAGTCAAAGTCACTTGAATCCTGTTAAACCACAATTAATAACCATAATCGTCCTAATAATTTTTATGTCTTTAGGTTCAGAAAAATCGGAACACTCATACAAATTTATATCTTTTATTATCATATTTTCAAACATCATCCCTTTTGGGTTCTCATTTAGAAAAGAAACGAACTACCCAAATTCTATATTAACGTGGGTACTTTCGGCTCTCCAAAAAAAGTTGTTGATTAAGTCAATCTGAATTTTTATTTTTACATTATAATAATCTATATTGATACCATTGTATACACTATATACATTAATCACATTATACATGGTAGTAGCTAAATCTTAATATAAGAAGGGGTTTACCAAGCGTCTACTAGATCTGCAATAGAAATATTAACCTTGTTTCTTTTATTTCATTTAGTGAATCCTTCTTTGTGTTGATGTGAATGTGGTGGACCCAAACGTATTACGGAATTAATATTCTGCTCTTCGGATTAAAAATATCTACTATTTCATCTGCATTAATTTCTGTCCCATGGTGAATATTCATGAGAGCCAAGCCGTTCAGTCTGTTTTCAGTCTTTGTGTTGCGCAAATAGTTTTTCAGTCTCCTTAAGCTTGTTGTTAGGCTTGGAAGGTTGTTACTGGGATAGCGGTGGAAACAGGTATGGTAGTTAAAATTTGTAGCAATATGTAAATATTTGAACAAAGACCTAAACCAAATGATAATGTAATTTAAAAAATTAGCCGTGGGACACCCGTTACCTAAGAAATAAGTTCTTTATATTATATTCAAGAAATATTAATTTAAAATTTGAAGGAAATGAACTTTTTTTATTTATTGTCCACAAATATTATTTTTTTAATTCATTTAAATTATAATGTAACTAACAATTAACTGTCCACAATATAATAATTATTAAGTTTCGGAAGTTAGATAAATTATTTATTTAATTTTACACAAAAATACAATTATTTTGTAAATTATCAGAAAAAAATACACCCTCGCTTAAAATTGTGCTATACCACGAGTGTTTCCGCTAGATTGCAGTGGGCAAAATTAAATCCTGGCTGTGAGTGAAGATGAGTGAATATCACTAGAGTTTAACGCGTAACCTTCAAGTTTCTGTTTTCTTACAGCACATGTTTAGAATACATAAAATATTATTACTATTTAGTTATTTACTCTCTCGTAGTTTATGTTCTCACAGTGGCAGCGCAATAATCACACAAAATAATTAATAACAAAACACCTTCTTTTACTGCAATCCGCATCTTTATGAACTCACTCGGCAATAATCGGTGCAGCCACAATCTATTAAAATAACTAACCATCAGCCGGGTGATTCCCATTCCATAGATTAAAATCGGAGTCATTGCGTGATTGGCGACACTGTCACCGCAACAGGTGGCAGCGCGGTTAATTCAAAATATTAATACAATATTTCGAGGGAGTTTTAACTACAAAAACTCCCCTCTGGCTACGCCCTTGACATCATATGCCAATATCTATATTATTATTATATTGCTATATAAGTGTATGTGATATTAAACTCTCTTTCAGATTAAAATTTGTTTTTTTAATCTTGTTAAAAACTATGGGACATAAAGAAAAGATACCTGTGAGAGAAGCTTAAGATCCTCTAAGGGTAAGGATTAAAGTAAGTTTCAAGGTTAAAACTTAAAGAACAGACCGTATAAAGATAGTACGAACATTATTATGTGAGACAGATTTAAAATTTTGCATTACTCATAAATAAAACAGTCAACGCTTTTGTAATTATTAACGTTCCCATTAAAAAAAAACATATAAAGACATATCAGAAGGCAGCAAATGATAAAACTCTCATGAAGTATTTGTTTTTTAATAAAATAAAGAGTTTATACATTGCAACGTCTATATTTTATACAGGATGGGTCACGACTGCCACATTTTTAGTAGCCAATAACGATTTTGTCTTATTAGCGATGTACAGAGGGATAATCTGTTTGTTTGTCGTGATGCTAGAGAATGCGACACCTCGGTCGTTTCTCTTGAACTTTTTTGAGAACATGAGACAAATAATCTTGTTTAACAACTGAAATTGTGTAAATTGGATTCGTCATTAAAAAAAAAATATCCCTGTTTCTTGCTCGGCTTAATTTTATCAGTTGGCTGTTTACATTGAACATCCACTCGCAAGACTTGTCGCTTGGCCTCAGGGTCGCAACAATAAATCAATGGTCAGCCCCCTGTCACAATATCGTGAACAGCATTGGCATTTCCATGATTGTAATTTTACAACGTTTTATTTCACATATCAACGTAGGCCTGTCCTTGAGGAATCTAATAAAAAAAAATCTTAACTTTTAAATCTTCTTGTGTTTTTAACAACCTTCAGATAACCTCGAATCTTCTCATAAGTGATACGCAATTTTATATCAATCAGTCGCCTAACAGAAGCCACACTTGCCTCGGTGATCGCCGTTGAGAGCCGACCTACACGAATCTCATTAACAGATAAACACGACCTCGATTAAATTCGACGAACTGAAATCTTCAGATCCTCAAACAAGGTGCTCATTGCGTGCATTGCGAATTTGAAGTAAATGGGGACCTTTAAATATCAACGCCCTAAATTCTGTTCGCTTGAATTTAGTTTTTACTATGGACTACGAAATTCGATTTGCAATAACAACAATGAACTATTAGAGGGGAATGTTTCCCCTCTAAGATTTTTTTTTCAATATTACAATGACATCTTATGGTTCTAAAAAAAATATCTGATACAACATTGAAATAGTTATGACCAGCCAGGAATGCAAAACTTTTAATAATAACCCTGCGTGCAGTAAAATAAAGCCACATGTGTTACCAGAGATGCCAATAATAATTTATGACACATTAATAAAAATGCCAATTTACAGAATAAATTGCATTTACGGTAAGTTTATTTCAAACGAAATTCACGAACTTGTTGTGCGCAATTTAAACAATCATTTATTAAATATACAAAATTCACAGAGTGAAAAACTAATAATATATAATATAAAAGCTAATGATAATAATAGTACTTAGCTCAATTAGACATGCTTCTTTTACGAGGAAAGGATATTAGGACATAATTTCATATTTACAAAACGCTGATGGGGAATATCACACGTCCTTGAACATTATGGGTGAACCGTTTGCAACACGCAGCTGTCATCACAATATTTATTTCGCTGCTCAGCTTACTGATAATGTAAACATGAACATACATAGTATATATAAATAGAATTAAACGTCTTTATTACGCTATTACCGGTTGCTAAGCTCCACTCGAAGCGAATAGGTACGGTCTCGGCGTCTGACGACGTCGGCTGCGCTCTTAAATCTCGTTTCTAACGTGCCGGTCTCCATTGACAGGCGGGAATGCAACTCGTTCACCAGACCACGGCAAATCCGAAAGGAAGGGTTATGAATCTCGAGTATTTTAAGGGGCAGTGTGTGCGCTTTTATAATAATATCCCAGTTGAATTCAAAATTTGCCATTTTATGAGTTCAGACGTTTCGTTAAAAGAAAGTTATATGGCAAGGGCTATTATGCCGTGTCTGAATATCTTAATAAAAAAAGTCTGTGGGATTGAATTGTTCAGATGTCAGGTTACTTCATATTATTTTTAAATGTCGACTAAATTATCAATAACTCAATCCTTTGTTTCGATGAATGAAAAGAAGAAGCCTTAAGTTTCTTGCCCATTCTTCTCAAGGTAAATCAGCATTTGGAATGGATGATAATGTCAAAAACAATTCCAAGTATAATTCCATTACCTACGAAATAAAGATATTTTTGATTTTGAATTTAATGTATTGTTGTATTGTGTATGTTAGTGATATAGAACCTACCGATTTCGTTGTTTTTATATTGAATTGAATTTGTTTCAATCAAGAGTGGGTAGAGTGTGTCTAGACTGTCATGTGAAACCGATTGGGTATATGAGTTTGCCTGATTATGAAATATGTATTTTAGTAAGTAATTTAGATATATTTTTTTTTTCTAATTTGCGTTTAACAAAATATAATAAATAAAATCGAAAAATAGTAGGAAAACTACACCAATCATTTCAATATTATCCATATTGATAGGAAGAGTGAAATTCATCATCTTGCGCTCTGCTTGTACGAGGTTCAGAATATCTATATAAAATTGAAAGGAAATTTATACAAATGATACTATAAACTCTTCTATATTCAGTATTAGAGTTCGATCGCGGCTTTGATTTTTTGAACATAAACATTGATGAATTATGCCCTTGCACCGCATTAAGAACATGCAATGTTATTACATAATTTAAAAGATACATAGTTAATTTTTCTTAAATAATCTATAAAATACATACTTAACAGGAATCAAGAGTACTTAATACAATCTGTGGCAAATAAATGAGACAAGCAACTTGAAACGAATCCCTCAATTTTGGATCCAAATGCAATTTCAATAGATCTACAATGTCATCCATTAGAGTTATGCTTATAATATTTTAAACCTACTTATTTTTTACAGTCTCACAATTACATTATTTATAAATAAATAACAATTTAACTTAAATATTAATTAAGTTTCTTAATAAATTATTAGCTTTCCTAATGAAAGAAATACAAATAAAAAGAAAAAAAAAGTTGGTGCAAAAACTGATTACTAAAATTAATAAATTTCCATTGTAGTAATGATGAAAAAATTGACCACGTATATTTGTTGAAATTGCGAACCAAGGGTACTGTTCTGTGGTGGTCAACACAATGTATATAATAATGAATCAATATATATTAGAAAAGTAAGCATGCAATGTGCGTGCCACAATAAGTCAAAAATGACTTAATATACAATCGTGGAACTTACACATAGTGATAGCTCTTTATCCCCTCTCGACTAAGATTATTTTTATTTTACCTAAAGAGCGTACCTTTCACATTCTCAACACGCCACATATTCCAACTATTTCTGGTAGATTTTTATGCAATAGGACAAAGAGAACAATTGAATGACATAGGAGCGAATCAGAAGAAACTACGCATAGAAATAGACATCCAACTTTATTTATGTTATATTAAGTGATTATGTATGACGGTAAAATTGACAACATTGAAACAATAGTCACCATACCCTCATGATGCGTAGAAAGTCCAACACACATAGTGCAATACACTCAAGATGCCATGACCTATGTAAGAAAATATGGTTGACTTGACCTCTTTATAACATTCATTTGCAAACTCATCGTGATCAGAAATCAAAGAATAGGTAAGATACGCACAGTAGCCGCGGATTAACTCGACATAGTAGATCGAGTTTTCCTCCAAAAACGAATAAGATTTATGGAAGTCATCACAAAATACCACATCTTTGGAATTGGAAATGACTGAAAGCGAGGAATGCTTCACTCACACAATCTCATATGACTACACGATAAAATTCGTCCCACGGATATTGACAGAATCATTCAAACCGAATTTCCCAATTCGCGATAATACACGACATAGTACTGAAAATAATTATTTATTGATCACGCGGGCTATTAACTCCTAATTTTCTATGTATGAATTATGAAAAATGCACAAAAAAGTACCCAATGTCATGCTTGGATGACACACAAACCACAAACCACAAACAAATTTGAGATGATGATTAAATACAAAGGACGATCAACCTAAAACGGTGGCTTTACAACAAAAATACGAATACGTAGTGTAGACCCACTGTAGATAGATTAGCAATGGGTAGTAGTATATATAACTTCCTACTCACCAAAACGATCTAATCAGACGTAAACGTAGAATACTACAATTCAGTAAAATCAACCAAATATGTTTGCAAGTATGAACAAAGGGAGTAGTAATGGCAGTATTTCAAATAACCAAAGAAATCGTTCAACAAAACAGAAACAACGAGATTGTCGAGTACCAAATGGAAAGATATATCAACAGCGATGAAGCAGTATGGCGAATTTTGATTTTCCAACACACGAACGCGATCCCACTGTGCAACATTTAGCAGTACATTTGGAAAACGGATAGGGAATTTATTTCACAAAAGTATTGCCAGAAAAATTGCAAGCAAATCTCTTCAAAATACCACGTTAACAGCATTTCCAATTATTTCAAAGGGATCCATTTTTCAAAACACTACTATTTTTTGACGTTCTTATGTGAACAAAGCTTTATACGACGAGAACAAGAAATCCCAGTAGAGAAATACTCTAAAGTTATGAAAAGTGATGCACTAGGCCGAGCATACATCATACATCTGAACAACACTAAATGTTCCTATCTCCGAATGTTGTTACACGAAATACGACTCCCAAGAAATTTCACAGATCTCAAGATTGTCAACGATTACCTATGCCAAGCACATAGGGATGCATACTAACGTTTATAACTACTGTAATACGACAACCACTGGGAATTAGCATAATAAGATGCATCACTTACAGATCTGAGCAAATCAGAAATTTTTTCGCCATAATTACAACGACATGTAACCCATCGAATTCCAAACAGCTGTGAAACTCCTTCAAAGAGAGTCTACTATGATTGTATGCCTACCTGTTAAACGCAAAATAGACGCTTGCCTGCAATATGCTGCATGTTAATGCATGTTGCAGGCAAGCGTCTATTATGCATTTCCGCGAATTTACACCTCACATAATACAATACTGTGAGGTTGGCCAGACGGCCATTTTCCAGGTATCGGGTAAAGAAAGTAAGTATAAACGCTACTCACCACTCTTAAGTTCCAACATCTGATTTTTAAGTACCTATATGCTGTACAATATTTTTATTCAGGCATTACTTCCAGAAACTTCTCACTGGCAGTACAGTACCTTATAGTCGCTTTGAACCCTTCAAAAGATTAATAAATCTTACAATCTGAAACTGCATTTTTATATATGTTAGCCAGACAACTATTTTACAACGTCTTACAAACAGACAGGCCGCTCCAAGGAGTCAAACATCCCCTAGGCCCAATTTTAATGTCGCTGTGAGGTATGAGCGAAAGGACATTATCCACTCGCAATAACGTGAGTGAGACAAGTATAAATGTTATATTGATCTCTCTCTTTTTTACGGTTTGCTCTTGTCGACTATAAGTGTATGTGCGTGTAGCATGTCTAATCACAGACGGCTAATAATATTTAAATAAAAATTAATTATTATTACCAACATTTACTATCGTTAATTTTTCATACTTATTTCATTTAGTAAAGAATTAATTGTTAATAGTTAAAAAAAAACAACTAATAATAAAAAAGTTGTAAATAATTAGAGTTTAAATTTTAGCAAAATTTTTGTCTAACAACAATAATTTCACAACTTAACTTTATAACGTGTTTTAAATGAAATTAAATTAACTGAAATAGATGGAAATTTATCATGTCCAGCGGATTTTAGATTTTTACGATAGAACAAATACAAGAAAATGTTAAAAGACGTTTTTTGTGTCGAGAATATCATTAGTCATGTACCTTTTATTTATTACTATATAAAACGTCCTTCACCAATTTTATGGCTCATAGACATATCCCCTTATATGTAAGACAGAAGGACTGGCCGACTGAGACTGACCGACGATAAGACGGTCGGTCAGTCTCAGTAAGCGGAATCAAACGAATAGACTTCGATGTAGGCGCAAATAGCAATCCTTAAAAAAACATCCCGTCTCTTACCTCACAATGCGAACTCGCACCCTCTGGAAGTTGCCCTTCATATGCATAACTGATTACGATGTGCCGCAGACGCGGCGTGCCGGTTCCTTGTAAAATGCAAATTGGCGTTCTTTTTTTGTAACCTGAATTCTTAATTTGCAAAACTTTTACGCTACGTCACATACATCCTCACTGTTTCCATTGTAATTATTTATGATGCCTTATAATTGTAAGGCGTCGTAATTATAAGACATCGTAATAATAATAAATAATATACATACCCATAACACAAACACACTAGCGAACTTAAATGTTCGTATTCAATAGACGGCATGTTTGAATCTAAACGGATTTCAATATGAGGTTCATAATTTTAAGCATTTTTTTATAGCATTTCTACGGCGCAAACAAGCGTGCAAGTCACAAGAGAGTGAGTAGATAATTATCTACTGTATTTAGTAGAGCAGAGTAGAATAGATCACCGCCGTCTATGGACACTCGCAACCCGAAAAGAGTTACTAATGCGTTGCCAGCCGCTTAGGAAGGAATAGGATACCTGATCGATAGCGAGAGGTCCACTGGAACTCTCGCTCACTGCAAATGCGACAACGGAAGCTCTTAATTCACGTCCGTATTCTGTAAGGATGGTATGTTACAGGCCGAGCCGGCTCATTTTTGTTCCGTTACCAAATTGGCGACAGCATGGCTCTACCGCATACATTGTTTTGCATTAAAGTAATACGAAAAGAGGCTACTTGTACATTAAAATGTGATCATGTTTCATTATCAAACACGTTGCATTCATATCTGATGATTATTAAAAAGACATAGTTTAAGATTTAGACGAGAACGATGGAAGATTACAACTCTATTTGGAAAATCCCCGTCGGAATGAGAAAAACATACCTAGTAAATTACGTAACCTCACGACAATTCTCTCGCATTCGTGCCTACTTTACATGAGAACGAGTGACGTATTTATTTCAGTCGTAGAATTAGGAAAGGCTGCCGTCGCCGCGTTTTATTACAACTAGAATGTAATATGCAATATTTGTATAGGAACGGAGCGTGCCTGGTGCGCGGATGTTGGCCCGGGGCAAAGGGAGGATGTTTCTGACGAAAAATGACAAATTATACGTGTCACTGACGGAATATGGCAAATGACAATGTTTGTTATATATGGAAAATTTGTCTCTTTTAGCGATAACGCGAGGCGATGCCTAAAAATTTCTACGGCGGCGGCGGCATTTCTTATTTATACGGGGTCTGTCCATATTTATCGTGATTCTTAGAATAAAGCTTAGAAATATAAATTTCTTAAGCCTTTCGTATGTCAGGTTAATTGAAGTTTGACTTCGAATTTCTTCGAACTCTTAGCCGTCTGCAACGATTGCCTGTCTTTACGAAGATAATCAGTCTGCCTAACAGAGAGTCATAATTCGTTTTGACGTTCGGATCGTATTTACAGCTCGATAATATTTTTTCTCTGACTGTTTATCTATTTTATCAGCAATGAAAGTTGCTCAAAATCACTTTAAATTTGATGAATTCGTGAGGCTACGTCGACCGCTACAGTTGAGTAGACGGATTTTATAATTTGAAAAATTATCTCGCATTTATCACCTATTGTAAAAACAGTACCTCCTTTAACACAATGATTAACTTTAAGATTTATATGAGGGCAACGGTAAGATATCATATGTACCCACATGTTTTAATATTGACAACATGCACCGCTTAAAAACTTTGCTCTTTAAATACAATTAACAGAACAAAAACGCTTTTTCTAGATTGCATGTACCAAAGCGACTTAACAGTTAATCTTTGTATATAAATTAGATTTAACTGAACCAACTGCTAGTTCTACGTAGGTGAATTTATCCACAAGAATTGTAAATTATAAACAAGAACCGAATCTAGAACAATATGAACATGTGACATATTTTCTTCTTTATTTTGTCCGTATCATTAAATGGCTCTAAACATGTTCCCAAACATATCATGGAGATTCCTCAATTTTTGAACTATTATCACTATGTTCTCATAAGATGGCATAGCGATGTATTTGGTAATATTATTGTCATGTTGTGATATGTTTTTCGGCTTACGACTTCAAAGACCAAATATCGTATTTTGTGTCGTGATGTCGTGAGAATGTCTCTCAGTATTACACGCCTTTGTAATGTAAAATAGACAATTAACTACAATTATGTAGTTAATTGATGTAACATAATGACTATCAAATTATCACCAACACTGTGATGAAATTATAGACCACGAGTCGGAGTTGAAGTGTCTCTCATTTTACACACGATAAGGTTCACAGGTTTTGCAATACTTTGAATAAATACTTAAAACGCAAAGAGAATTGCACTTTCCAGTGTTCTGGATTATAACGGATCACATAAGCAACCCTTGAGTTTCTTGCCCATTCTTCTCAATGTGAATCAACTTTTGGAATGAATAGCAATGTCGACAAGAATTCATTAAACACATATTTCAAGTATGATTGCATTACTTACGAAATAAAGATACATTTGATTTGATTTTATTGCTTTTGTATATATGGATATAGTCTACCACATTTATTTTTAGTAAGCGGTTTGTTAGAATGGCTGAAAGCTTTTGTATTTGAAACGGTTTAGTAACTATCCTCAAAATAAGGTTTATGAACTCCCTGAAAGTGGTAGCTTTGTATATTTCAAGAATAAAACGTCATTATTGTGGGAATAGGAAAAGCGAGGATGCAATTTTGCTTGCTATTGAAATATGTATTCAAATCTGTTGATATATACATAGCTTGCACTTCATGATCGTGGTTCATCAACTCATGTGGGTTGTGGTATGGCCTTTAAAGTATTTTGGTCGGTAATTACAAACATTAAATACCTCTACCGACTATTGATCTTTTGTGCTAAGTGCTATTTTATCTAAGGGCAAGTTTCGCGATTTATTATTTTACAACAGAAAATGAAAAAGATATTTAAATAATCAGCTGTTGTCATTGAACGTACTTTTAACGTCTTATCACCTCACTTCAAGGGTAGTGTAGGGCACACTACACTTCCATAATATTATTATTTGACTAAGGACCTTGAACCTTGACCTAATGCTAGCCCAGTACAGGTCGGAGACGCTAAGCACTTCAATAATAGGCTTAACATGCTCTGCGCGATACATAAGGAGTGGCTTAATTTGTTGTAAGATAAAAACCTATAGATCAATTCAAAGTAGTTAGCCGTAGTAACCCGGTAATTTCTAGTATTTGTATTGAATACTTAGGTATGATATATTTTAGAAGTATCAGTTTTTATGGAAAAAAAATCAAATTACTTAGTGTAAAACTAATACGTTTCGTCAAACCTTCATATAAATATTCACAAACAAATATCTCATTACGACCTTCCTGTTTAAATAAAATCTATGATATTTTCTTTATTGTTTTATGGTATATAGAAACCCTATAAGAAAAAAAACTGATACCAGTAGAACAAAAACAAAAGGATTGGCGACGTAATATAGAATACATTCGCATATATTAAGCTGCTAAAATCATAACCTGCCTTTGATGTTACGGAGTGCTTTAAAGCGATACAAAAGGGGTCCTAGTGCAAACAAAATTTTGATATACCGAAATAGAAATACAGCATTTTTGTTTTGACAGGCGAGAGCCGAAATCACTCCCCTTCCCGTACAGTTTGCAGTCGGTCAACAAGAAGTTTGGATCGTTCCGGCGCAATTGTCTAGGCTCGTCCTCGGCAAACAGAAAAAGGATCACTGCGCGGGCCAGCCCGCCCTTATTATTTGTACACGTCCGTATGTTTTTATGTAAGGATGGACATACGATTTCACGTGTGATCGACTTCCGTGCGTCCTCCGTACGAATTTATAATATGATAAATAAAAAAACCTTACTGACATGAAACGTGTGTATTTTTCTACAGTAGAAAATCATTTCCTAGTTAAGTTTTAGAAGCGTTATTCTGTTGGTTCTTAAAAATAATTTGGTTGCATGTTTGCATTGTTTGTACGAGATATGATTTTTTGTCTGCGCCATGTTTAATAGGGCTGTGACCAGAACACGCACACGCTAGAAATATTAATTTCTGCATGTATTGCCAAATAGGGATTTGAATTCGCAACCAATCGAATTAAGTATAAACAACGAGACGCGTTTCGTCTCGTTGTCGTTTTTTTCGCCGCCAATCCTTTTGTTTTTGTTCTACTGGTATCAGTTTTTTTTTTTCTTATAGGGTTTCTATATACCACAAAACAATAAGGAAAATATCACATATTTTATTTAAACAGGAAAGTCATAATGAGATATTGTTTGTGAATATTTATATTAATAATCGTGCTAAAATGTAATTAATGATATTTTAATTGGTATATAGGTTGAAATAATAACAAAAAAAATAAATAAAGAATATATATATCCACAGATCTGCAAAAATAAAATTAATAGAGGAAATATATATTTTTTAATAATATTCAATACGGAATAATGGGAATACGAAAACTTAAAAACATTCATGTTTCTTAGACCCGATGAAAGAAGGAAACTTTTTAGTATCATTATCGAGTCTGCTTGTCCGTTTGTCACTATTTTCTGCGAGTTGACTAGATAGGAAAATTTGCGAATTGGTACATAAACAATGTTAAATGTCATCACATATATAAATTTAAAATTTATTTTAGAAAGCCAATTAAAGAAAAACTTTGGTAAAGTGTTTCATGTGATATTTTAAAGGAAGACGTTTGTTGTGAGAATTAAAGATAAATTATAACTTTTTAAATTTCAAATCTATAATTTTAAAGACATCGAATAGAATATGTGATAAACGAACATTTCTTCTTATCTTTAAACTACGGGCCTAAAATTTGCATTACGATTTGGAATAAAATACGGAATAACGTACTTAAATAATATCATGTATAGACATTGTTTATAAGATAAATGAAAATCCCAATTCTTTAAAAACTCACGGAAAACACAAAATAACGCGGAAAGAAAATGTGTATAAAATATATTGTTTGATTTCACCTGGGATCAATGCGAAGATTTATAGCACTCTCCTCGTGAGTCCGGATCGCAGTAGGCTGGATTTTTTTGCGTAATGGCTTAAATAATCAAAAAAAGCAGTTGATATATCGGTTTAGGCGCCGAGATCAGCTATGCGAAACCTATGTATAATTAGTATATCTTCTTTATTAGGACTCTGTACCAAATATAAAAAAGGAACCCTTTTAGACTCATTCCGTCGGTTCGTCTGTCCAAACATGACAGCTTTATAATTCCACCATTTTTGTATCGATTTTGATGAAATTATACAGTATATAGCCTTAAATAAAATTTCATACAATTATATAATAACAATTGTAAAAAAATATATTGTGATGATGATGTTTCTTTCCATACATATATTTGAGGGATGAAAAATTTTTTTTTGAGCACTGCAATGTACAGGAAGGATATTTTATTAAATTCTTAAAAATGCATAAAAACTTCATAAGTTTGTTTTTGAGATTTTGTGATTTGATAATTTCTAAAATAGTTAACTTCGTATTTTATGTATCCATCCTATCTTTTAAACATGCATGCCAAAAATCTGAATAAAATGACAGTAATAGAGCTCTACAGCAACAAATAATTTCTCTGATCATTACTTATAACAAAAACCGTTAACATTTGTTCTTTCATCTATTCAGTTGTCAATAATTAACAATCCATTACCGGCTTATTATAAAGTACTTTGCAATGAGTTTTATTATATTACATGTAATATTAGCCTGTTCCAGTTTCCTTTATCAAAGCGCCGTAGTAATTCGAATCGAAAGCCTGAGACAAATCTATGACGGTCATTGCACCGTGGTCAGATTATCGAATGATGTTCCAACTTTCCGAGTGAGCAACGTATATACGACGTATATACAACGTACAACGTAAATCTTTCAACGTACATAAGTATTTTGCGTGCTTAACTGTTCGTAGGATTTGTGTTTCCCAGTCAAATCCAAGTCAGAACCTATATTGTGTATTAGCCTAGATAACTGAACAAACGTCTCGATGTATGACGCGATCGCAAATAAATCTTCCTCATTTTATTTGAAAGACTCATTGGTCGGTATGAGGACGACTCACCTTACGGCTTACAAGATTTGCGTATAAAAATACACTCGACGATTGTTCAACTAGCCTAATCCGTTGGATTAGTTTGATCATAATCCCCTCTGGGCTAAGGACTTTCCCATTTCGCATTCCGCATTACTTAAATCAATTTGTTCATGTCGCATTCTTCGGGTGGAGAAAAGAGTGTGTTGGAGGCTGTGCCCTCGGAAACAACAACGGTATTTCGGACAAGTGTATTATGAACGAGAAGCGTTAACCGTGTTTTGCAAGTAATAATTTGGAAGTTATATTTCTTGAAAGCTTTCTTTCTGAATGTGCCACATATTAGCTCGATTATCATATCGGTCGTTGGAAGCCTATCTCCATATTCTTTTTACGTGGGCGCGGATAGAATTAACCGCTGCCTCTACTTAGATTAAGCCTTGTCGCCGATGGCGGCGAGCGATGTGCTTACGTTTAACAAGATTGAACGTTTCAGGCGGAAGCTCGTCTTAATCTTTGAATTTTTCAATGAGGCGAGTACGTCGAGCACCCGATTAATCATATTCGAAATGTGCAAAATTTGCTGTGGATTTTCTCAGATGAGACGCAGTAGGCATTTCAGTCAATCGTTCTCATGTTTCTGCGCATCTCTTACTCACGACGAATTGTGAAGGGTAGTTTTATTGACCATGTAGTCTGAACCCACTTCAAGCAACTGTTTGAACAGATGCGTGTCGGTTGTTGAAATTGTTGACGCGGGGTGACCTTATTCAACTTCACTGAGGGTCTTCTGTGGCTTCATAGCGACGAGTGTTTGGTGTTAATGTTACCGATAACTTCAGTATTTACCTTATCGAGGATATCATTGGACTGATCACTTACTCGTCTGTCGTGTTACGGTAATAGGTATACATATGACGGTCATGCACAGTTGTTCATTCATATTGCTTAATGTGAAAGATAATGCGGATGTCTTCAACTAATCGGTTACCATCACCTAGACCTGACAGCAATGGAGTTTAGATCCTTGATTGAGAAGGTGTCAAGGATAAAAGAATTTGAAAAGAAAGTTTATGGTAGCCTTTTAATTTGAAGACGTTTTGATTTCATTGTGGATTATAATGTCTGGGTTGTACTTAGAGGCCAGGTAGTGTATCTCAATAATTTTTGGCTGAAGTCCATAAGCATTGAAATACATGATGTGGTTTTAGTCCACATTGGAAATATTATCATACTTTTATACCAGAACACATACAGTTTGACTCATTTTTGTTTAGCCGGTTCCATCAATCGACAGGATTTTTACACCTATTTTAATGTCTAAAGTCACCTCACTGAATAGCATAGACCGTGAGTTTGTTAAGAAGCTCACCAAAGAAGCTCACCAAGTGATAGTCCTAAACGTTTTGGCTTGAGGCAAGACATTGGGCCCAGCTTCTTGACAAATGATCGACAGCGGCGACGCCTTAGAATCATATAGAACCGTTTGAGTATATTTCGTTAGTTGCGTTAGTCACGAGTCATGCCGAAAACAGAGCTGGTTTTACTTGTGGCTGAATTGTGTGAAGGTTACAAGTAGCTTTTAATTTACGAAAAGGCTTGAGACGGTTCATGCTTCCTTGGAAACATCTTTATCTAGTGAAGTATCTGGGTGTACAATACGTACAGCATACCGTTATCGAGCTGCGATCGACATTTTAGATCTGGTCGTTCGGATTATTGCGAGGTTTTACTCTATAGCAGACAAACATACGGTCAAATTCTAGACAACATTTGCACAGAGTTATTGTCTTCCAATTGTGGTTTATATGACCATAGATTAACACGTTGGTAGATAATAATCGTGGTCTGTTTGATCCTTGTGGAGCTCACTTTATCGTATGGCTAACATGACAGCTCTCATTTTTAGTCTTAACTACTTTTTATATTCCAGACCGTATTGTTCTTTGAACTATCTAAAGATTTTCGTCAATTCCTTTACAGTATATATGTTCAAAATATTGCTTTGTTCGTTCATAACCTGTCACTCTTTGTGAATAGAACCGTGTGGCCAACTCTTCGAGTCGGTTGCACAGAAATGTATATGATTCTGCGTTCTTTGTCTGTAATGGGGCTCTACCACCTTTTGGACTGATATTGATAGTGCATTTTGTTTCCGTAGCAATGGCTAACTGGCACTTAGTCGTTTCGGGATTATGAGTAATAATATAGGGACCGTATTGTTCAAGCTTAACGGTACACACAGGCGATTTGCGGCATCGAGATTACTGCGTTACAGCTGTGTTAAACTGTTATGGTTGTTGATCTGTTTGATCTGTTTATGATTTCTTTTTATTTATTGTTAGGCGGCGCACATACGTAGATTTTGGATATTTAGGTGGTCAAAAGTAAAATTTCTAAGATTTTACAAATGAATGACTAATTAATGCTTTAGTTAGTTAACAAATCAAAGAACATACATCATTTACTCTCTCCCAAGCGATTTTGATGCGTTCGAACCCTTTAGCAGGTAGTCGAAACTTTGTTACCGCTTAAGGTGTACGTATCAGTCATTGGCGCTCTTATTTCTACGTTAACTTCAAAATGTAACATTTAGAATGCAATTATATTTACACTGAACTCTATTTTGTAATGGAAGGAGATTTGGTATTATTTCACCTAACACTGGCATCTGGCACTGATTGGACAACTGTGTTATAAGTACCAACTTATTAGAATGCGTTGCATAAATCGTATAGATGTAAACCATCGAGGATTGTTTCTGTTTTTAATGAATATCTTTATATGGAATGTTTTTTTTTGGGCCAAAAGGTGTACATAGAGTGTTTTAGTTCAATTGTATCGGATTTGCCTCGGTTCGTTTCATCTCTTTGTATATGTATTAGCTCTGAGGACCAGTAGCAAGTAAAAGTTACGGAATACGAATTCTACGTTTGTACAACTTTTCACAAAGTTCCAATTCGGTGTTAGTCATCATAACACATCATCTTGCTAGTTGAGTCCACTATAATATGCAATCTTATTTGAGTTCTGTATTTTACGGTTGTTAACTAATTAATTCACACTTAGTTGTAGAAATATAATCCGAATGTGACTAATGAACACACTCAAATTCGTGTAATCTGATCACCGACCATGATAATTTGGATATCGTTGCATATGTTCATTTGCTAGCATAGCCCGAAATCGAACCCAAATGAGTAGATAACGATATGACGATAATCAATGGAGCTACTTAAATAATTAATAAATAAAGAAAACTATATAAAATAATTTTTTTTTTGGTGACATTAGACATTAAAATAGGTGTAAAAATCCTGTCGATTGATGGAACCGGCTAAACAAAAATGAGTCAAACTGTATGTGTTCTGGTATAAAAGTATGATAATATTTCCAATGTGGACTAAAACCACATCATGTATTTCAATGCTTATGGGCTTCAGCCAAAAATTATTGAGATACACTACCTGGCCTCTAAGTACAACCCAGACATTATAATCCACAATGAAGTCAAAACGCCTTCAAATTAAAAGGCTACCATAAACTTTCTTTTCAAATTCTTTTATCCTTAACACCTTCTCAATCAAGGATCTAAACTCCATTGCTGTCAGGTCTAGGCGATGATAACCGATTAGTTGAAGACATCCGCATTATCTTTCACATTAAGCAATATGAATGAACAACTGTGCATGACCGTCATATGTATACCTATTACCGTAACAAGACAGACGAGTAAGTGATCAGTCCAATGATATCCTCGATAAGGTAAATACTGAAGTTATCGGTGACATTAACACCAAACACTCGTCGCTATGAAGCCACAGAAGACCCTCAGTGAAGTTGAATAAGGTCACCCCGCGTCAACAATTTCAACAACCGACACGCATCTGTTCAAACAGTTGCTTGAAGTGGGTTCGAACTACATGGTCAATAAAACTACCCTTCACAATTCGTCGTGAGTAAGAGATGCGCAGAAACATGAGAACGATTGACTGAAATGCCTACGCGTCTCATCTGAGAAAATCCACAGCAAATTTTGCACATTTCGAATATGATTAATCGGGTGCTCGACGTACTCCCATTGAAAAATTCAAAGATTAAGACGAGCTTCCGCCTGAAACGTTCAATCTTGTTAAACGTAAGCACATCGCTCGCCGCCATCGGCGACAAGGCTTAATCTAAGTAGAGCAGCGGTTAATTCTATCCGCGCCCACGTAAAGAATATGGAGATAGGCTTCCAACGACCGATATGATAATCGAGCTAATATGACAGCAGAAAGCTTTCATATAACTTCCAAATTATTACTTGCAAAACACGGTTAACGCTCTCGTTCATAATACACTTGTCCGAAATACCGTTGTTGTTCCGAGGGCACAGCCTCCAACACTCTTTCTCCCGAAGAATGCGACATGAACAAATTGATTTAAGTAATGCGGAATGCGAAATGGGAAGTCCTTAGCAGAGGGGATGATCAAACTAATCCAACGGATTAGGCTAGTTGAACAATCGTCGAGTGTATTTTTATACGCAAATCTTGTAAGCCGTAAGGTGAGTCGTCCTCATACCGACCAATGAGTCTTTCAAATAAAATGAGGAAGATTTATTTGCGATCGCGTCATACATCGAGACGTTTGTTCAGTTATCTAGGCTAATACACAATATAGGTTCTGACTTGGATTTGACTGGGAAACACAAATCCTACGAACAGTTAAGCGCAAAATACTTATGTACGTTGAAGATTTACGTTGTACGTTGTATATACGTCGTATATACGTTGCTCACTCGGAAAGTTGGAACATCATTCGATAATCTGACCACGGTGCAATGACCGTCATAGATTTGTCTCAGGCTTTCGATTCGAATTACTACGGCGCTTTGATAAGGAAACTGGAACAGGCTAATATTATGTAATATAATAAAACTCATTGCAAAAGTACTTTATAATAAGCCGGTAATGGATTGTTAATTATTGACAACTGAATAGATGAAAGAACAAATGTTAACGGTTTTGTTATAAGTAATGATCAGAGAAATTTTGTTGCTGTAGAGCTCTATTACTGTCATTTTATTCAGATTTTGGCATATGCATGTTTAAAAGATAGGATGGATACATAAAATACGAAGTTAACTATTTTAGAAATTATCAAATCACAAAATCTCAAAACAAACTTATGAAGTTTTATGCATTTTAAAATTTAATAAAATATCCTTCCTGTACATTGCAGTGCTCAAAAAAATTTTCATCCCTCAAATATATGTATGGAAAGAAACATCATCATCACAATATATTTTTTACAATTGTTATTATATAATTGTATGAAATTTTATTTAAGGCTATATACTGTATAATTTCATCAAAATCGATACAAAATGGTTGAATTATAAAGCTGTCATGTTTGGACAGACGAACCGACGGAATGAGTCTAAAGGTTTCCTTTTTATTTGGTACAGAGTCCTAATAAAGAAGATATACTAATTATACATAGGTTTCGCATAGCTGATCTCGGCACCTAAACCGATATATCAACTACTTTTGATTATTTAAGCCATTACGCAAAAATCCAGCCTACTGCGATCCGGACTCACGAGGAGAGTGCTATAAATCTTCGCATTGATCCCAGGTGAAATCAAACAATATATTTTATACACATTTTCTTTCCGCGTTATTTTGTGTTTTCCGTGAGTTTTAAAGAGTGGGATTTTCATTTATCTTATAAACAATGTCTATACATGATATTATTTAAGTACGTTATTCCGTATTTTATTCCAAATCGTAATGCAAATTTTAGGCCCGTAGTTTAAAGATAAGAAATGTTCGTTTATCACATATTCTATTCGATGTCTTTAAAATTATAGATTTGAAATTTAAAAGTTATAATTTATCTTTAATTCTCACAACAAACGTCTTCCTTTAAAATATCACATGAAACTTTTACCAAAGTTTTTCTTTAATTGTTTCTAAAATAAATTTTAAATTCATATATGTGATGACATTTAACATTGTTTATGTACCAATTCAAATTTTCTATCTAGTCAACTCGCAGAAAATAGTGACAAACGGACAAGCAGACTCGATAATGATACTAAAAGTTTCTTTCTTTCATCGGGTCTAAGAAACATGAATGTTTTTAAGTTTTCGTATTCCCATTATTCCGTATTGAATATTATTAAAAAATATATATTTCCTGTATTAATTTTATTTTTGCAGATCTGTGGATATATATTCTTTATTATTTTTTTGTTATTATTTCAACCTATATACCAATTAAAATATCATTAATTACATTTTAGCACGATTATCTTGTTTCACTCGCTTGAAAAATGACAATATACTTCAATACTTTAGTATTGAAAAACCTTCTAGTTGTCTTTCTTTACAAATGTATCGCCCATGTACCAAATATATCGCCCATTTACGAAATTTCCGCATTTACAATTTGAATTCTGAAATTTTAGCCAAACTAAAAATATTCAAATAAGAAATAGCCAGTTTTCCAAAACGTCGAAATGAAAGGAAATTTCATATGTTAAGCCCTACCCAAGCCTGCTACACCTGAATGAATATTAAATAAAACCTTTAATGTATTTTGTGTAGTGATATCCTTATACGCTGTATATAAATAGGCATTAATAAATTATTTCATTAGTAATCTCTGTATCAACAATTATCTGTGCCCGCAATTGCGCCCGCTTAGATATAGAATTATTTTTTATATCAAACGACCTCTATTTAAACCACGATCCTAACCTCGGTCTATACCATTGAAGTCTAACGTAAATCGTTGATTTTTAATTTAGTAATTATATCTGCCACAACACCATACAAAAATCGCCATGCAAAAAGTCAATCGCTCATAAAAGTTTCATGAAATCATTTTTTTTTCTTATTTAGCTCACAAAAACATGACTCATCACTTACCGCCGACTAAGTTTATTCTAGTGGAAGAATACAGACATGTATTTCGTTCAAATTTGAAATGTTTACTGTCCATACAAAGAAAAAGAATGTATAAGCCTATGGGTAGTTTTCTGAACATCTTCAAGGTCTTAATGATTCATGTATTCTAAAGGAAAAACAATGGGATCTCGACAATTTCAAAAATATGAGTCACTGTCTTTGTGCTGAGGTGACCAAAGATACGTTTCGTATTCTCCATTGTAGAATAAGTCATTGTAAGAGCATTATGACGAAAAGTAGTAGTATCTAGACTAAACAAATGTTGGTCTACCATTATTTTAATTGGGCAATTCTTGTATTAAATGTATACCTTGGTATTTTAGGAACCGCTCTAACGATTTTGATAATGCTTTGTATTTTGACAATGTTTTACTTTTTAAGTTTATCTACATAAGTTCCCATTTCTATGAACAGACAATTAAAAAATATTTTTTTGAACGCTGCTCTATAGCACTTCATAGAATTTTTAGGTAATTCCATTGTTACTAGACTATTGTATATACTGTACCGTATTGTGTACCCGTAGGCTTAACGTAGTTTCTAACAACAGATGCCACTACATGAAATAAATTAGACAAATATTATTATATGGCATTATAAACCTGAGAGCAAGAAGCAAGTAAATTTTGGATAATATTAGTGTATTTATATAACGTAACTGTATATTTATTTTTGGAAAAGAACATAAACAACTTTTCCCGTTAGAAGTTGTCATATACCTACTCGAAAAACATAGAGCAAAGCTCAGAATCCAAGAAAATCTTAACAAAAAAACTTAAACATACATAGACCACATAGCTTTCCAAAATTTAGGACAATATCAAAGCATAATAATACTATTGCTACTTTGGGATATTCATATTTCATTTTTTATCAATTAGTGCTCGCGAAACCTAGTTTTTGGGTATCAATAAAGTTACTATGTTGAGTTAGTTTCTCTCCATAACTCGACACAACATATAATTCTGTATTTTCCTTACTGGCCGAATTTGTCAAAACGTTGGGCTTTATGGCTGGAGAGTGTCCTACGCACGCCCTTTTGCGTATACAAATGTTGGTTCTGATTCGTCCCTCCATTCAGTGTGGCGTACCTAACCAAATATAAAAAAAGTGGAACCATTGTGATTTCGGCATCTCAATCTGTCTGTCTGTTACAGACTTCAGGCTTTCAAATGAACTTTCGTAAGAGTTTGTTATTGATCGCCATTGAAAAGGAGAATAAAATATTTAAGTGATTTATATTGTTTTTACTGCTAACATTTGATTGCGAATTTCAGAAAATGACATGATTTTGTGAAAATGCGCGCCCCTATAACTTGTCAAATGAAAAGTTACAAGATTAAAAGAAATACTATCACTCATAAGTACTTTAGCACAAAACAGATCGGTACAGATTACCAAACGGTGTAAGAAATTACTATGAAGTTAGCTAGTTCTTTTGTATTCGCTGTAAAACCGTCATATCATTCGTATTTTTTTTTACTGTCTCGCAACTTAAAAGTCTTGCTACAAACTTCAATATGTATTAACTAACTTTTACCCGCGACTTCGCTCGTGCAAACAAAAAATACATTTCTTTATCTCGTAAATCGCCCCATCACAAAATCAATATCCCATCGCTATCCTGTTCTCGATTCCGATGTCGGTCCTGATCTCGATATCAGTTTCTTTAATTCTCGATTTCAGTTTCAGTCCCAATGTTGATCAGACCGAGGTCTTAGACCAAGGAGGCTTTGATTCCATTCTCGATCCTTGTTCGGTTTTAAATTTTGATCTCAGTACTTTTTCTCATTCCAAACTCGTTTATGGCTTGGTTTAAAAAAAAGTCGATTTGCTATAAAACATCCCTTACGAAGAGGGTGACCCTTTCATAGCTACTTTTCGACTAATTATAAATGCCCCTACTATTCATGTACATTAAACAACTAAAATATAAGTTTTGTCGTCATTATGTTCAGCGGTTCCGTTTTATTACATAAAACTTTCAACCCTTTGGGTTACTCTGAAGAACGATGCTTGTCATTATTTTTTATAAGTAATGTTTAAATAAAATATAAATTTTGATGTAAATAGCTACAGCAATATCAATTTTCCATACAAAAGTATTTCACCATTTTCACCTCCTTAGGGATTGAATTTCTAACAATCCTTTCTTAATGCTCACCCACGTTATAACAGGAAAGTCTCTTCAATATTTCAAGTTTCTAAGCCCACTAAATTGGACTGTGCGTTGTTATATTAGTCAGAGAGTTTAGTATTTCATATATAAATAGCAACGTATTTATTGTACTTACTCATATAATGTAGTAACAGCCTCTTACTAGGTGTGATGGAAATGCATCAGTCGATAGCTTTAAAAATTATTAAATTATTGAGAAAATTGAAAAGATTGGTAAGCTGATTTATAGTTTTATTTCCAGAATTTCTAATTGGCAAATTGCGTGCAACGTTTGCCAATTTTGTCAGTCTGATCAAATCAAATAATTCACACAAAAGTTAACAGGTATCTTTTTTTAAATACATATTCACATACGCGCGAACGGAGACTAACTGACATCACAGTAAAAACAGTCAGAATATTTTCCTAGAACCTTAAAACGTGGATATTTGACCAAAACGTGATTTTACAAAATCGGGACCAAAACGAATCTAGAATGTTTCGAAAATTTTCAAGTTTTTTTTAAAGGGAAGTTAAAACATTGATCGATTCACTGTTAACAGAGATCGAACCAGTTTTTACCTTTTGATTCAAAAAGAACTTGCTACTCAGGCGCCATCTCGTGCTAACATTTATATTTATAAATATTCATTACCAATAAGAACCATTAACACACAAAGTGACCAGTTTTAATTGTCTATCGTAATCTATATATATTGTGGTGATTAAAAAAAAATCAATTTTGTAAACGGCCAGTCTTCCGTGCCTCGTTGCCTTTTTATCGATCAAAGAGGAAAACCTTATTTTTATTGTTGTAGCGAAACATATTTAAATTAAGTTTGCTACACCGACTCGTTAGAACGGGTTTTTGGCTTCGTGCGTATTCTGAATAAATAGCAGGAAAATACACGAATCTACACAGGTAGATGATTATACGTTATGGAAACAATTCAATACGTTCGACGTTTATTTACTTCTATATTGTTTTTATCAAAAAAACAAAAAAGTAATTTAGATACAGATCTGCAGATCTACGCTTACTGTTCTAAGTAAGCGTATTACTAGGTTATATTATTTGCATCGGATTGTTATTTGTCTCGTCTAAGCAAACAAGCTGTAGATGTTATTTGATAGATAATTTATGCACGCATGCATGAATGAGGATCTGCTTGCATAATTTGAACACGTGCATAGGTAATCAATTTAAAATCATTGATGCATGCCAATATTCGGTCGTCCGTGGGTATGGACGTGCATTAGTATTGGACAATTGTCTAAATAATTCCTAAGATATAAATATACATGTATATATATAAGAATTTAAAGTTTCAAACACAATAAACTTGCGTGTCATGAGGTCTAAAAATGTATTATGAAACTTTGTTTTTTAAACTACATCTCTAAAGTGCAGAAATATTAATTATTTTTTCAAGTTACATTTGCTAACTTTTCTTATATTAATCGTAAGCAAGCAATACAAAAATACGTTTTGAGTGATTTAAAGGTTAAAAAACGAAAAATGCATAGAAACTTTTCTTATATTAATCGTAAATAAGCAATACAAAAATACGTTTTGAGTGATTTAAAGGTTAAAAAACGAAAAATGCATAGAAACTTTGAGAATTTGTATTTGAAAACAAAAGTCTTTCAATGTTTTTTGTGAGAGTAACCTTTGCTCGCGATTCTGCCCGTGTGAATATAGAATAAATTATGTTGTATTTAAATTAAATTACTTAATGTTTCAAAATCGCATTGTAAGTAAATTATATCGCGGAACGTTTAACTGACATACTTAATGAAAGGGTCTGAGAGCGGACAGGCATCGGATTTAAAAGTGAAACCGAGACTGACATTGAGCCCAAAATCGCGAGAGCATTACCGCCATTGGAACAATAATTCAAAAATCCCTCGATATGAACAATGAAGATATTTATTCCATGTCCATGCATGCGGACGGAGCTGCGAGCTAAATCTAGTCTTTAGTATGTTTTTTATGATAGCGTTTAATAAACTCAAGTGATGAACAGGTTTAGACTTATATAAAAAGTTTATACTTTATATAAAAAGTTTGTGGCTCTGTATAGGGAACTTTGTCGATATTAAAACAGAAGTCGCAAACAGGTATTAATTTCGCAAACGAGAACTGGCACCAACAGTCAAATGTATTGCCTCGTGCTGTTAAATGTCGTTACTCGACCCAATTCTAAACTCAGAAAGGTATTTTTTTTTAAACATAACTTTATTCACGAGTACCAAAGCAAATTTTCCCAGTTGAGCAAAGTCCGTCAACCTGACACATATAAAATCGACATCTGTGTATACATAGGCCTTGTTCAAGAACGCATTGTAACACAAACTCGTTTAGTGAAAGATGAGTAATTACTTATTAGTAATTCACGTGTATTTTAATACAAAAGATGTCAGTCAGCGTTTAAATTTGTACACGTCATTTTAACGGATTGTATGTCTTTGTGTGTAATATACACATGAGTCAGATTCAATTGCTGTATAAAATAGAATAATGAGAAGACGCGCATAATAAAATTTAAAATAAATACTTTTTTGTTTATCAGAAATGTTTGTAAAGCATATTGTTGAGGATATTGTAAATTTCATAAAACAGTTACACAATAAAGAACAATATAAAATATATTATATTACACGTCGTATATTTTCAATTCTTTTTTGTAATGCATGTTACGTCCTAATACATTTAATTCGTTTAAAAATCAATAAAGCTGTTATACAAATAAATGAGATACGAACACGATAACACTTTAAACAATTTGCCAGGGCTCTGAATTAAAAAAAAAGGTCGAAAGAAAAGATTATACTAATATTAAAAAAGGGAAAATTTTTGCGTTTGCGGGTTTGTCATTTTTTTCCGATTAAATAACTAAACAAATTTGTATTAAATGGCAAGTAATATCGTCATAAATTCCACTCCCATACTCACCTATTACAGAATCGAAACGGTTTCTCTTGACTTTTCCAATCCTCATACCAGTTCTAAAATCGGGACCAAAGCAATATCGATATCAAGGCTGGATGGGAGTCAATATGAACGGCAGGAAGGAACTTCTTCCGTATCCACGGATGTGGCTTTCGAGCTGAGGGATGATGCTAGTGTTAACAAAATTTGGAAGCGTGCTGTTTTTTATTGTAGCTCTAATACTTGTAAAGACCACATAATGTATGAAATTAGGGCATTGTTCTCGCGCTGTTCCGTGCGTGTTGAAAAATTCGGAAAAAAAAACAGAAAACAGCCAATCGCGCTCATGGTATTACTTCCACCGAAATCTGTACATTAACTGAAAAAAACACTAACGACTCTGAGCTTCACACTCTCCTTTGAAATAATTAACTGTTAACTGTTAAAGTTAAAAACTAAACACGTCAAAATACGTTGTTTCAAGTTCACAATTGGCACTTGACTAAGTTAATCTTAAAGATCTTGACATTTATGACATCAATTTAATGTCACAAATGCCGATGTCTCTAAGATTATCGATATTTTGTCATGTTTACTTTTTAACTTTAACACTTAACAGTTAACTATTGCAAATCAGAGTTTGAAGCACACGGCTATTAGCGTGCGGTCTTGATATTTTTAAATTTATGTTTCCTGTAAGCGAGCATCTTGTCCACTGAGTTACAAGTAATATACATACATAAGAAACTATATTGTGTATAATTAATATAGTTATATTACATTTATAACATATGTGTATATGAATTACATATGCATTACATTTACATATATTTGTCATGCAATGAACTTACAAACCTTATATGACATTAAAATTCCAAACATCTATAAGAACATTTCACTACTACCATGCAACATTTTCTTTTCTTGAGGGATTTATACATATCAGTGAGACACGTTTTCTCATAAAGTATTAGAGCTTCGAAAGTAAAACAATAAATAGCTCAGGCATATCTGATAATATCGGTTTTAAGAGAACATTATATTTTTTGTTATAAAAGAACAATACATATATTGAAAAATAAGTATGTAGAAGGTACCATTAACAGTAGTATAGTACGAAGTAAGCGTTAATGTTTTGTTAACTAATCACAAGATAACCCGAACTACGACGTATTGTTTTTTTTTTCCAATAGTTACAAAGGCTTTCCATCCACACATTCAAGTACATATTTCTTTCCCTTTACAAACTTTTCGCTCCGCATAAAACTTTTTTACTACTACTAAACGTGAATACTACGAAAATGAAATACAAAATAAAAATATGTAATTATTCCCTTTTCAATTAATTCAAACGTAACAGTATTAAATATTTATGAGAAAAAGGGGCTTATTTTATTTCAATTTTAATCTATTTCTTTACCTATCTCATTATCTATATATATTTAAACTATTCGCAAATTATTTGTATAAATAATTCTTGAATACAAAATATTTGATATATTTTTACGTGTTATAAGAAAACCCTAATAAAGTTTGCAAGAAAAAAAAAACGTTTATTTCCAGCGATTCTTAAAAATCTTCACTAAGCCATTCATTTGCAATTCTAATCTGTACTTGTCCAGTTTGTTTGCTAAATTGAATATTACTCAGAACTCACAAATAGATTTTCGTTTGCTACCGCCAGCCATGGAGTACAGATTTCCTAGAAATTATATTCGACTTGAAATAAAATGCTTCTTTTATATTTTTAGATTGTATACGAATTCGAATAACCTGTAACTTCTTATTCCTTCCTATACAATATAAGAAAATATTACGAAAATGTTTTCATGAAATACCTATATTGGTGACATATACAGTAATAAAAATAAAACATCCTCTATCTCATGTACATAACAGAAAAATCTTGAATACGTCTCTATCTCATATGAATAACAATAAAATCTCGAATAAGTTAAACACGTTCTGCATAAATGACGTTTCATTTCACCGCCCATTATTGACACGATCCATATCTAGGAAGCATTTGACGTATATATCTGGTGTATTTGATAATTCCAAGTCATCATTATTGCATCATTCCAATTGAATATCACGTGATATTTACTCCCATGTCGCGATGTGGAGTTTCTTGATGTCTAAAATCTATCACGACACTTTTAATAAATACAAATCCCGCTTATACGTAATATATTATGAGTTACATGCGGTATGGGGCTTCAATTATTCGACGTGAATAATTGTAATTGAGATTTTATAATATTATATATGCGTACAAGTGTGTTCGTTTGTTCATCGTGCGCTAATGGCTGGGTGGTTTGTAAACAAATTTTGCACAGAGTCCTCGAACAGTATACCCTGTTCGAGGACTCTGTGCAAAATTTACTTTTACTTTTTACTTAAAAAAAAAGAGTGGTGTCGTGGGACACCAGATAGAAATGAAGTTCCTTATTATAAAAATATTAATTTGAAGTTCTATTCGAGGCATAAAGAAAATAGTTATTCGTGTACACATTTTCTATTATGATTTTTTTATCGACAAAAATTTAAAAAAAAATTATAAATTAATAAACTCAATGACTATAAATATAGTCGATATATTGTATAAAAATTAAATTTTCAATTTTTGAAAAATATACTGCATTACTGGGTATTGTTCAACGACATAACATCATTTGTCGCAGTTATTTCTTCTTGTTCTTTATCTTGTACATTGTCAGAATTACATAATTCTGAACTAAAAAGAAAACAGTAAAATATATTATGTAACTTTGACATTATTTAATAATAACCAACAATTATAAAAAAATATTTATTTATAAATAATTTATTAATTGATAATAAAAATGAAAAAAATAATTTTTATTCATTTTAATTATATAATTAATAATAGTAATATTTAAATTGATGTCAGAGAAATTAAATATTGTTATTTTAAATGAAATTTAATTATACTCAATAATCTCATAAATAAAAGAAATTTTAAGTAATAAAAAAACACAAGCCACGCTTAGATCATGAAACGTTAGTGGAATGATATAATAATAATAGCAAACTACAATAATAATAACAGTCATCACGTAGACTATACATTAGACACTGTATGGCCATCACACATGGACTATACATAAAAATCTTACGCTTTTTTTTTTAACGTTAAGGACTTTTTTTGCCGGCTAGAGTACCTCTCCGCAACGCCCCATAAGGAACTTCGTTCCAAACATGTACAAATGTTATTAAAAAATGTGATTTGCAATCCCTATTATCAATAGCTAAGGAAGGATCAAGGTCGACATCGGTAACGATAATGCGACCGACAATAGTACCACAATTATCACCCAGGACAAGGTCGTGACGGGGATCGGAGACGACAGTGACGTCGCCCGATACGAAAGATGAAAGAATTCATTCTATGTCAACATGAACAAAACTGCACTAAATTTAAGTCCATGCAACAAAGTGGGCAAATAACAGCTACTACAAATGTAATTCTTCTGTTTATTTTAGGGTATCAGTACGTGAGAATGCGTAAACCAAGTTTCCTTCTCACAAGGTGCCGTAATTAGCTTTTCGTCAAGAACCGATTATATACGAGTATCTAGTGGTTTTTCAGCACTTTCACTGGTAATAAACTCATGAAAATATAACCTTTTTCGAGATTTATATTTTCATTAAGACGATACATTCTATTGGGCTTTCGATTTTGGCATGTAAGGTTTTAAGTTTAGATATGAAAGTATCTAATACATATCTCATTTAGACGTATTGTTATGTGGTACATATTAAGTGTTAATGATTTATACGTAGAACTCAGAAAACAAGAGTAATATTTAAAAGCGTACTCATATTTAAGAGGCCGGCAACGCTCTAATCGTTTCCCTGTAGCTTAATATTTCGGTTCATTAGTAAAAATACACAGATAACGTCAGATACGAATGCTAGTTTCCTCTTTAAGAAATCTTCCCATTTAAAAGTACAAAATATCGCCAATTTCACAGTAATTGGATGAATGGTTAGGCACCCAAAAAAAATAAATGAGCGACATACACTATTATTTTTATATAATATACAACCCCACTCCCCCCGCCTGATTGTAAAGTACGAGAAAGACGCATCTAATTACTTTTAATATATTCATACCAAATTTTATATTCGTACCTCGCTCCATAAAAATTCAACCTACTTTTACTCCAGCCAGAAGCGAATTACGCACACACAAACACACCACGCACCTACGCACGAAGGCACACATACACACAAAAGCAAACACATACACATACACAGACACAACTACATAAATTATTACTGTGACTATTAAAAAAATAAAAAAAATATATAATAAATAAATATTTTGTATATATGTGGTTGTATATATATATATTTATATACCAAATCCATATAATTATTATATACACTATAATACGCGAATAAGTTGCAATCATGATATGATTTTCACTGGTGTTTTCTTTTATTTGCTAAAGATGTTCTACACCTGCCTACACCATTGTCTGTTAGTTCTGATCTAAGCGCCTCAAACTATTAACTCGTTATCGTTAATATTTTTAACGGTCTTCCATTATTTATTTAGGTACATTTTCCAAGAGCCATGCGACAGCTACTGCTAATATATATATATATAATAAAATGTTTTTGAATATCGTAAGGTGCATGGAAATCGCATAAAGCCTATCATTAACACACTCACAAGTTATTAAATTTTAAAAGAACATTTCGCCATACAAATAAATAGTAGCCTATCATTTGGTCCTACTATAAACCAATTTTCATCACGATGTATAAAAGCATTCTTATGAGATAACACACATAAAGACTGACACAGAGCCTAAAATTTGCACAATCACATCTTTTGACTCTATATCCACTTTCATCAACACCGGTCAAGCCTTTCTGATGTTATAAAAGAATATGTATACAAACAGATAGGATGTAGCCTATTATTTGTGCAATTATGTGTTCTAACTGTATCCCAACTTTTATCAAATCATTCGTATCGGTCAAATCATTCTTAAATACAAAAGGACATAGATAGACAGTATAGACAGATAGACAGATAGATAGACAGTAACCTATTTTTTGTGTAATCACATGTTCATACTGTGCACCAATTTTCATCAAGTTGATCAAACCTTTTTTATAATTTTTGTTATAATTTACGTAATCGCATATATTTATTATATACTAATTTTATTCGTATACAATAAATATTTAATTAAGTACGGTGAAATCTTTTTTGATCTATATAAGAACATATGGATAGAAAAACATTTGCACAATTATATGTCCTCACTTTTCCAATTTTTATCACAGTCGGTCAAGCCATTTTTAAGTTATAAAAAGATATACAAAAAACAGACAGACAGATTTAAATGTTAAAAATAATAGAATTGGGGGGCAGTAAATCTTAAAATATAAATTAACTACCAAATGCATAAAAAAAAAATAAGAGCAAAGACAGATGCTACAGATTTATATACTGGTACGTTGCCCATGTGGACGTAGAATGTATTCGTTCATTTTTCATATTGAACTATTTTGCTGTTCAATCCCAATATTGTTCCCGCTTTCAATTTTGGTCCCGGTACTGTTCCTTATTTCGAGTTCGATCACGCACTAATTTCAATTCTGGTTCCACACTCAGTTTCGATCTCGGTTCTCTTTTCAATTTCTCCCCATTTTTTAGTAAGTCGAGCGCATCGTGACAAGATCGAGTACAAGATTTTTTTTCTGTTTTGTTCGTTGCTAACGTACGGTATATAGGCCTTCGACTCTATTAATTATTATATGCTTTGTTACATCTCAAACTAGAACGTTAAATGAGGATAACTTTTTCCTGACGTCCGATTTAAATTAATATTTAAATCAATTTATTACATATTATAGTTTGTTGGCATAAAATATCCCTAGCTTCCTGTTTGTAAATATATCTGTCTTTAAATAGACACAAATATTGAATATAGCGGCCCGTCCCTGCTTTGTACTGGTAAACATTTATATAAGTCAAATATTTTATGATAAGGGATGAGTACAACTATCTCTATACTAAATTTCATTAAAATCGCGTCCATTGAAATAAAATGAAATGTTTGGAATGAATTTTGTTTTATTTAGTTAATATTATTTTTTACATTCTTTATTGCTTTTTTATTCAATTTCCATTTTTTTTACTTTTTTTTTAGCGCTTCAAATTTATCTTTAATTTATTATGTGTAATTTTTAACTTAATGTTTCACTGTACACTATGTTAGTAGTGATATTTGTAGGTGGCAGCAATATATGGTTTTTAGAAGAATCTACTCGAGGCCAACGTAATATTGCCCATGAGAAAAGCATTCTTTTCGTAGGTCGACGGCAACCATCAACAAAGTTTGTCCCTGAAATTTATCTATTGTAAGGGCATACGATATTTATAAGAAATTGTAGAATATTAGGAAAGGAAACACATACGCAAGTCTGTTAGTATCATCGAGACACGCGGAACGTGAGCAAGCTGACTGGGAGACCGGTGAAGATTGTAGCTACAATTAAATTGTCTCTTAATTCCTTTATCAAAAGTATTGTGCCTCTACACACACTGGAAGGGTTTAAATTTCTCAACAACATAATGGGTGTGACCTAATTTTAATTCCAAGACATGTAGTGAAAAGCCAGCAGGATTAAGATAATTGTAACTTTTTTGTGGACAGTGCAATGTGTCTTCAATATTGCAGATGTCATTAGGTGTGTAATATTTGAAATCGCCGGGTATTCTTTCCACAATAATTATGATTATTTAATTAAGTGTATTATTTTTGGCGACATCATTGCCCTCTAATAAAGTCATTTGAAAATTATTTTTATATAATTTTCTGTTCTGAGATATATTGTATCTCAAAGGATTTCCAAGCTGTGAACTATTTGACCTAATCCATTGTATAACGCTACCTGAGAGCTGTTTGCATTTAAAGAATGCAATTTGCCTTCTTCAAGTTTGGACAGTTTTTCTGGAAAATTACTATCTTGATTATTATTTCAATTTAAAAATAAATTCTGATTTTATTTACTTAAACTTACTGATTTACTTTACTGATTTATTTTACTTACTGTTTAATTAGTTAAACTTACTGATTTTATATTATTATTTTTTTACTACTTAAATTGTGAAAATTTCAGGCACGCTTTAATGGTGTAGGAACGTGTTCCTTTTCCTATAACTGGGAGTGTTTGTCTAACATTTTCACTCAAATTACACTTACACCTTCCATTGTATGGCCTGAATTTTCAGTATATTTAAAAATGCGTTTCACTGCTTCTACATGAGCTCTATCACTCATCGTCAACTCATCCAAATCACGTTTCCTGGAAGTTTTTCCAAAGGACCATTTTTCTGCATCGAGCATACAGATTGTTGTTCTAAAGACACAGCCAACAATAATTTAATAAGTTTGTATCAATTTTAGAAGACACCACTGCCAGTTTTTTCTTCCAGACTGTCATATTTTATCAGTATTAAATTGGCTAGGAAGGTTTTACCTGTACCATCGAGCGCATCCAAAAAAAAATAGCTGACACCTGTTATTTTCAACACTTTCGATTATAGCATCAAACGTTATTTTTTATCTGCCACCAACTTTGGTACATTTGAGACAAATACTGACAACTCTGAACATCATAAATGTGACAGCATCGCGTCCACTGCTTTTGTCAAAGGGTAGGAGATGGAAGGCCAAAGTCTCTTAAATTTTTGTCATTCAAATTCTGAAAGTTTATTTTCTATCTGTATCAAGTCTTCGTTATATACATCAAAATTATGACTTCGTTTTTGGACTATATTGTCTTATGTCTTAACAAAATTCGTCTTTGAACATATACGATAATTTGAGCAGTTTGGACGGGAAACAAAATAATAATAGCAGTTCAAACATTTCTCTCAGCTTTAACGGGCATTGAGAAATCGAAGGTTCTCTCAAAGTAATTTGTCATTAGTTATCATTTTCCAACAAACCTCTGGCTTGGCAAGCTGCTTGATAAGTTTCTTCTATGATTCCGTCTACGGTTTTTAAGAGCTAGGACAATGTTGGACCACGTACGTGATGGAGTAGTATTCCGAGATAAAAATTCTCTGACTGGAAAGAATGAACGCTGTACAATTTTCCCAATGCCGCATCTTTTTTTTATACCTAGATGCCTAACTACATCTTGGCCTCGTTTTCTTCTAAAAAAATTATTGTTTACCTATGTATAATAATGAGGACCTTTGTGACAAAATAATGTTCTCGCAAATTGATCACTGTTGCACAGATCAAAGTGTCGTTTTCGATGGCTTGTCCACTATCTGTGGTATATTTTTCGGTTAGAAGTATACTCATTACCCATTCTCTAAGTGTACTGCTAAACGTACTGCGGAAAGATGTCTATTATCTATTATTTTTATTTAATTATTGTATGATTATTCACGTTTATATGAGCGTTGAAAGACAGACACAATAATGGGGAACATAGAACGATTCATCTGTTATCTATATTAACCTTTCGGCCTCAAATATTTAAGGTAGCGACCTACCCACCGTTATAGAAGTCACATCGTCGATAAACAGAATATCCATCTTCACCGGTCTGGGTTTCAGTAACAAAACGCCGCGGATATTTTTTCAAACACATGCCATTTTTCATGGACGGTGAAGACAGTTTTTTTTCTCACATGGCCCATGAACCATATTTCTTGACTATCAAGCAAGCATTAGGCAGTTCAGCAACTATTATTTCATCATTTTGTCGGGCTGTATTTTTGTATCTAGCAAAACAATTGGTGACCCTGCGACAATTGTCACTCAACAGTATGCATATAGCATTTAGCTGACCCAAGAATCGTGTCTTTTGTGATCAGTATTATGATTTTTTCATTTTTAAGTGAAATACTCGAGCAATAATATTATGCTTGTCGAAAGATCGCTGATTGGAAAAAGCCCCTTCTTTATTTTTTCCCATTCCGTGTTGCAGGTGAAAGTTAGAAAAAGATCTGGCGGTCCGTAATTGCTTACGTATGTCATGGCATCTTGCCTCTTTTCGTGGAGATACTTTGAAGAGCTTTTAAATGATGACAGCAAGATGACATGCTATCCAATATTGGCGGTATTTACATTTACATCTTGGTGCAAAACATCTCCCAAATAAATGTAATCATCCGCTCTAAATTTTTTTTTGGTTTCAAAATATAAAATTTGTCCATTCTGAAATCATCATCGCCATTATATCCACACAATACTGATTAAACAAATCTTTGTAATAACGCAATGCGTTGCAACCGTTGATCCTAATCATCAAATAATACGCATAAAACTGCATACATGATACCGATTTATTTCTTGCAGCATTCTGCTGAGGAATAGTCAGACAATAGTCGTCTCCTGATACAAACATTAGTAGATATTGTAACGAATCATACGCGCGGTGCAATTCAGACACTCTTTTTAGCTGATCGTCTCTACCGTGCAGTAATATATCCATAGATCCTTTTTCTTCGTCGACCAAAAGAACAGCCACTTGATATTAAAAGAAGCATTTTATCTGCGGTGTGCGATCTGCGTAAATAATTAATTTTAAGTTCTCCGTAAAGTTGAGTTCAATGCTATGTTCATAACATATACATGTGGTTATTCAACACGGTCTGTAATTCATTATTTAAATCTTTTTTTAGCATAGGGACCATGTTTGATCTCAACTATAATTGACCAGCATCTGAAATAAAATAAATATTCAGAAATTGCAGGCTTTTTCTGATGGCGGTAAAGGGCTTCATATGAGATGATGTGCTTGTCCCTGTATCTTAAAGGTGGGCTTGAAATTTCCGTGTCCAATCTTTTTCGCCCCAAAGGAAGTCATCTGAAGAAGATTATTGTATCTACGTACGTTATTTGAAAAATGCGTGGATAATGCGTGATTATTTGTCTAAAGACTTTTTATTGGTTTTGGTGACTCTTCAATATTAGGAAGAGTAACTTTTCCAGGCGCATAACACATACCGTTCGCTTTATCAATCTATTTTTTAGCATTTAAAGCAGGTCTTATTCATTGCTCCAATTTGGATGCTGTTTTGTTGAGCATAATCAAGTTGTGAAGTATAATTGAACATCGATCAATTACAATGAGCTAAAATTATATTACGTGGTCTAGTTATTAACGACTATTGTCTTTCTCTCTGTTCCACATATCTTTACAAACTCTCAGTGCTAGATTCTCGTGCGCGCGCTCGCGATTTTCTAGCTCTAGTTTCGGCTAGATTCTGTGAACGTTCAGCATTCGATCGTCGTATGGTTCGTATAGCAGCGATGATCTCGCAATTTTCTTCGGCTAGACGAACTAAACGTTCGGCGCTAGATTTTCTAGCCCGCGATTGCAGTCGTACTCTCTCTGACTTGCGAGACGGTTTGAATTTTCAGAAGAATATTCTCCAATACGACATATTTTGGCTAATTTCGCATAGCAATTGCATTTAAAAAGTTGTGATATTTGTTTTCTCAACATATGCAAATATGTTGAGAGAAAAAAGGTGACAACTTTTTTAAAAAAAACTTTTTAAATGTTGAAGAATGTTAATTTAAAAACCAAAATACACAATTTTCGTCACGTCCGCCGCAAAGACAGCCGACCTCTCTCATAGATGTTACCACTACCCCCTCCCGTGCCCTGATACCCCCTCCGTCGCCCTTTAGGCGCCGCGCTGTTCACCTTTCTGTCTAATTTGATAGGCGGTTTTATTGACCTTTTATATGTAAAAAAGTGGTGTTTTTAGTAACGACATAACTACAGTAGTTGGACATATGGTATCGCGAATTTTTTTTGTAGATATTGACATGTTCTTTAAAATTGTTCTACATTTTTTTTGTTCTAACATAAATAGTTTTCTGAGCGCATTCGTTGTAAGGAGGTTCATGTTTAATTTTTTACATCTTGGATTAAATTATTGGAGGATTCGTAAGGATCCCTAATTTAACTCGATTAAAAATACAGTCTATGTTTTTCATTATTAATGTCGCATGCTATAAGTGAAAGAATTTTTAAGATCGATCAACGAGTTTATGAACTTATTCATTACAAACAAAGCTCTTTTCTCTTTATAATGTTAGATAGTATAGATATAGATAGGCTATGACTAAAAAAGACCATATTTATAATAGCTTCTTCTCTGGTCCCTTTTGAATGAAAACTGCTTACTGAACGTAATTTAATATAAAAAAATCAATATGATTTAATTTACATTTGCTAACACTTTTTACATATATCGTAAAACTAAACGTTTATCATACGAATCAAACGATACGATGTCCGAATGTAGGACAGATAGGCCGCTAAAAGCCTACAGAAAAGACGAAAGAAATATAATACGAAGAAATGAGGATTTAAGAAAGCCCAAAACTATTTTAGCGGAGAAAATGGGGCACTTGCGGAAGCGCGAGGCTGCCGCGCGTAATTGGCCGGGAGTCAATAGCGTGGCTGCGCCGAGCACTTCCAGTGTGATATTGCACAATAGGCGTAGGACGGAATTCAAAATACCTAACAAAAGAGAGAAAAATTCTGCTGTCCGACCTATCAAGTACCGCTTCGTTCGCTATCTAAAGAAGATTAAATATTATTATTTTATGACGTAATATCGAATACTCATACCATTTTTTTAGAGTTCATCTGATGAAAAAACACAATCTTTTTGATGTCACTTTTGTTTCTGACTGTAGTTCTGCCCGCTGTTACGACTTATTTTTTCCAAGCTCCTAGACGAAGTAGTGCTGACGTATAGCGTATATAAACGAAGTATTATTATTTTGGGGATTAGTTTGGATTGCAACTTAAGTAATCAACAAAAATCTTCTGTAAAATACACGGTCAGGTATCAAATGAAAAATTCGCAATGAGAAATAAAAATGTATCGTTTGATGTTTCGCAATATTTTAATAATCAATTGAATTAGCGGTTCGTAATTGTGCGCCAAACAGATTATACTATCAAATATATAAACTTTAAATACAAACAAATTATTTATTTCCGAAGATACGTTCTACGTTGTTACATTAAATTAGAATACGACAGTGTTCTCAATAAACATTGATCTACGTTCCTTCACGAAAACAAAAATAATGTTTCTTCACTGACATTAAGGATCGCACTCGTATATTGTGGAAAGTGTCGCATCCGAGAATGAAGATAAACGTCACAAACCCATAAATAATCCCGGGCGAATCTCAGCCGTTGGCGTTAAACGAAGCAATGAGCGTGTATAAAAAATCGATAGCTACCGGAGTGCTGTAGGGAGCTGTAAAAAAATTCCTATATTGTGGCCTTTTATTGCCCTCCATTTTCCACTCACGTTCTCATAATAAAACGGCTTTTGAACGAATATTATGCAAAAACACACTTTGATCCATACCATGATACAGTGCGGAGACGTTAACGCTGTTGTCTCGGTTCGTTTTTTTTTTGGATGAGCTTTAGAGAACCACCCCTCCGTAAAAGCTTAGAGCGAGACAATCGCCGCGTTTCATCTTTTTAAAATTTCCCCTGATATCATAAACTGAGCTCTATTTAATTTAACGATGACTTCATAATTCATTGTCACGAGTGTTCTCTGTTACCGTTCATTAGATTTTTGACGATAACTTTATAATACATTGTCTGTTCGTTAGATTTTATCCACTTCACTGCCACAATATTTTCTTTGAGATTGAAGCGCTCCCACAACCGTATTCTTGGGAACAGTCAATTCTACATAAGTATTCTGCAGTCATTGAACTGTTTTCAAATAACTATGGGAAACAAATCCGATGGAACAAAACGGAAAATTGTTAAATCAACTAAGTCGTCTACTATTAAAGGGTCGTCATGACGTAATCATTTAAACTTTTTGCTCGTTTACGTACGGTGTAGCGCCATTTGATCCTAGCTGCATTTTTTTGTAAAACAGTTTGACATTTACGTAATAGGCCATTTAGCTAAAAAGGGCCTTTTAAAATTTTACGCACGTGCGCACACGCAAAAACATATGTACACTTACACACAATACTCATACATACTCGTACATAAGTGCATCAAGCTTAAAACAGGATAACTTCTTAGAATTGAAAAATATTGATTTTAAAATAAATACGTACTTTTGAAATGGAAGTATAAACGATAATAAATAAATTAAATTTTCTCAATGGAACTAAACTGGAAATACTTTTTTTTAATCAAAAAAGATTTAAACTACAATAATCTGTAATTAGTTTATTTTAATTCCTTCAAATAAGATAGTACCAAAACTAAAATGAACATACCCTTTTTTTTCAATATTGTAAATCAAATCCTTCGACATGATATACAATTTGATTAAACAACAAACTCCAGAAGTTTGATAGACTATCAAAACGTAACGGCTCTTAAGCTGAAATATAATATAAGCTTTTCTTTTATTTTCTCCATTTTCTGGCAAGGGAGGGAATACCGTTAAGCTTTTCCGTAAGCTCTCGTGAAAACTATTATTCGCCGATTCCTCTCTATATTCCATGTTTTCTAGGAAAAAGAAAATAAAACAGAAATAAAATCTTGCTTATCAGTGGATATCTGTTGTATTTTCCATGAACCAATATTTTTTATACTGAAAACCCTAATCTATAATGATTCATTCGAGCAAACAAGTCAACTCTTCGATTACGCATCCTGTACCGATGCAAATCCTACGATTTATTAATTTGTAAGTATCACCTTATTGGCTATCCCCGAAAATTTCATACGTGTAAAGGAAAGCTCATAAATAATATGTGCATAATTATGAAAAAAAGACAAGCATGGACACTTTTTTCAATGAGATTCTTTAATAAGGAAATGTACTCCTTGGCTTTGTCATAAGAACACACCATGGCTCTTAATAAAATATTTCTGTTTCTTATAAAAATGCTGTTTTAGTTCACTGCTGCTATCATCTCAAAATCTGTTAAAAGTCGTTGTCACCTTAATCGCTCTTCAAAAGTCTTAACAAAAAATATTCTGAATGTAGCTTATCGAGCGGGAATGAATTTTTGCTAAACCATTTTTGCCAATTGCTTGAACAGTATGCACAAATGTATACAAATTAATGTCTTCACTGAGTTTTTCTCTTCTTCGTTTCTTAATTGACTCTCAAAATTCATCTCACATGTTCCCACAATTGATTCAAGTTATATTTTGGTAAATAATCTTATAGTAACATCAAATGTGAGACATTACTAAAATATGCAATTATTTCCTGCCAATAGATGAATATTAAGCATCCAGAATCTTTTTTTCCATAATATACCATTTTCCATAAATTTCCATATTTCCATAATAATTATTCTTATATACATCCAGGATTCCATCATAGGATCCAAGTCTTATCACCAGTGATGAATGTCTCCACATGACATGTTAGAAATAGTTTTTACTTCTACCAGCGCGCATTGACTTTGGACATACATAATCACTGATGAATGATTATTTCATCTCGCGATTTTCTAAAATCAATTTCTTACTTTTGCCATATTTATGTAGGTAATCGCTAAAATGAGCCACCCTTTACTAGAGTCATCTTCCAGGCTTTGACGATCTTGTTTACACACTGAAAAAAAATGCATGTTGTATCAAGAAAACCGCTTTTGTAAAATCATTTAAATGTTAAATCATTCTAATTTGAAAATTACTTTCTCAATGGTATTGTATAAAATGTAAGGTGGTAAATATTAAAATAACAACAAATATTTATTTGTAAAGGTAACGACGGTACGTCATAAATTAACAAAAAAAAAAATTATAGCGTCAATTAATTTCGATGAAAATTGCTTTACTTTGTCTCAACAAATTTAAATATTATTCTTAGCTAAAAGTAGAATTATGCAAAGCTTATATTGACAACGATATTTCGTAAAAAAACACACTTTTTTGTGATATTGCCAACAAAATGTCTTTGTGTTAATATTAAGAAAAAAATTGCATTATTTCTACACACGATTATTTTGTTATTAAAGGATGTTTTGTTGTTCAATGTATTATTTTTGATATTGTTCGGTAGATGGCGCTAACAAAATGTTAATTTATTTTTTGTTTGTAGTTTACCAAAAATAATTCGGTAAACTACATGAACGCAGTTTTGTTAAAAGTACAAAATAAGTTTCGTTAAAAGTACTAAAATCATTTAATAGCATATACCAAACAACTCAACTAAAATAATATAATTGAAAATACGAAGATTTCTATCACATATAGTACTGTACTCGTTAAGAAAACAAATCCTTTTTTTTACTGATTTTACTAATAATTATTGTAAGTTTGATTAAAGTTTTAAGTTAAATTAATAAAATATGAACTAGTTAAATTCACTATAGCATGAATTTAATTTACATTAATAAATTTAGCTACTTCAACAACATTTATTTTAAAAAAATTAACGTCGTACTAATGTAGGTCCTATATTAGCCTTTGAAAATCGCTTATTTTGTTAATATAACAAATGTTTTTTTTCAGTGCACTGTTTCAACCAAAATATTATGATTCAATCACTAGGGCATTTAACAAGCATTGTCTGTGTCTGCTATGGCGTATTTCCCTGTTTAATGAAGAAATTAATTGCCTTTCAATGCTGCATTTTTAACAAATGTACTGTTTTTATTGCGACATATTCAAAACAATAGATACCACTAAGGCAATCAAACACATTGTAAAATTTAGGCTGGCATTTTATAAAAGAAATAAATCAAAAATAAGACATAACTATCATTATCATTTTCGCATTATGTATAGTGCAAATTATAAGTAAGTACTCTTGTTTAGATGCCAACTATCTTCTTAGCGATATTCACGTAACATGTGTTCAAAGACAGAACATTAGCTTTAGTAGATACTGTATTCCATTGAAGTAAAGGCTTGTGTCATAATATTTTATAAATACATTTTCTAAATATTTACTGTACGAAAAGAAACCTGATCAACACGGTTGCTTTTCACGAAGCGTATTTTTTTACATATATATTACATAGCGTAGTAGCCTCATATCTAGACAAATTGATGGTGATTAATTCAAAAAATCTCCGTATTATCTTTCAGATTGAAAGAAATTTTCTCCTCTTCGAAATACGAACTGATTATCAAACGAAAAGCCTGAAAATTGTACTTTCGTTCCGTTTCCCAGCACTTTCGGCAGGATGTTGTGCGAAACAAGTACTTGAAGGAAAATTCACTTTTTGTATGCAAATTAAATGTTGACGTTTCTCCGTTATATAATAAGGCTGCGCAGTGTATTCTTATGCAAAAACTATGTCATATTTAACATCGTTTAGAGGAGGGACAAAAACAGGGTTTGAAGATAGCCTTGGAGGAATCTCTGAACGCTATTATGTATTGTTGTGTTTTTTAGAATAAAATGGTTTGTATATTTTTATATAAAAAAATATATATTGCAAGTTTAAATATTCTATAAAAAGAAAATTTAGAATATTTCACATCGATAAAAGTAATAGTATTTATTAGAAATTAAAGAAAATGTGCTTACTTATAATAAAGGTTTTCAAGAGACTTCAAAAAAAGAGTTTCTCAATTCAAATATATTTTTCAAGCGTAAGCTTAGCCATTTGTGGTCAAATTTTAAAAAGCTTTTTGTATTTTTGGATGAGTCAAGTTGGATGAATCACGGTGATTCTATTGATTGGGAAAAAGATTTTTCGTACTTCATAAGTAAATCCAGTAAAATATTTTCGATTGTGCTGTTTGTATCTGTATTTGGCTAGTTTTAATACCATCAAATTGATATCAATTAAAAAAAAAAGAAAAACAACTAAAAACGATGTCCCACCATTTTTCTATTGATTTTCTCACCACTAATATAAGTGAATTTGACATAGAAATTTGATACAATTTGAAGGTTTATTACAAAAAAGAGAAAAATACGACTCAAGCTACAAAAAAAAATAGTCCGATAATTTTAATATCAAATATGAAAATCACTCTGGTCAACCTGTTACGGAAGAAGTAGATGACATTTTGAAAAAATTATAGCAAGAATGGCATATTAATTCTTACCACATAGGTGAAGGGGCTATATGATGTATGTATTAACACTTCCCAACATAAGTCTCTCAATATTTGCTAAGTGGCTAAAGATGTGTGTGGTTTGGCATTATGAGGGTGAAAAACTACACACTTATTGTTAACCAATTCCGGCTGTTTTTTCTCTATTTTTTGATTGAGTCTTATCAGCTGTTGGCAGTAGAGATCTGAATTGATGGTTTTGCACGGCAGTAAAATCTCATAATGAATAATGCCTTTGCAATCCCACCATACAGCATCATTAAATTTATATAGAGAATAGCACATAAGTACATGATTCATTAGATTTCTTTCAGTGAGTTCGTGCGGGATCCAAGTATCCAGTTTTTTTTGATATACCCACTTTTTTTAAAAGGGGTTAAAACTGTTTTATGGTCAATCCCGACCCAGCTCATCAATTATGCTGTAAGAACTAATATGCTGATTTTTCTCTACTTTTTCCAAAATGGCATCTACTTCATCCGTAACAGGATGAAGTAGATGCCATTTTGGAAAAATTATAACAAGATTGACATATTAGTTCTTACAACATAGCTGAGGAGCTTAAAGAATTGAACACAAATAAGTTTTGACCCATTTCAAAAAAGCTGGTTATACAAAAAATGTATTAACCAAAAAATGATCTCACATGAGCCCACTGAAATAAATCTAATGAATCATGTACTCATTTGCGTTTCTCCATTTAAACGTAATAAAACTGAACTGTTTTTGAAAAGATTGATCACTGGAAATTAAAAATGGTTTACCTATAACAATAACGTGCAAAAAGATCATGGTCAAAGGCAAACAAGCTCCGCAAACTATAACGATACCAAGATTAAAACGCAATAAGTTGACGCTATGTGTATGTTGGGATCAGAAGGGCACTTTTCATTTTATTTTTTATTTTATTATTAATTTTAGAGCTCTCATCTCCCGGCAAAACTATCAATTCAAATTTTTACTGCTAAACGCTAATGCGATTCAAGCAAGAAGTAGATAAAAAACAGTCAGAATTGATTAACAGAAAGGGTGTGGTTTTACACAATGACGCCAGACCAAACACAACTTTAGCCACTCGGCTGATGTTGAGTGAGTTTGGTTGGGAAGTGTTAATGCATACAGCCCTGATCTTGCACCCTCAGATTTTCACCTGTTTTGGTCTCTTGAGAATTCTTTAAGTAGTGTTAGCGTACACGACTAGTTTAAAAATGAACAAAGTGCTAAAAAGTGAGAAACGGACACCTAAGGACATACGATATTACATAATAAATACGTGTTAAAATAGACTTAAGAGTACGTGTAAATAATTACATATAATGTAAATAATGCACTAAATATAAGACGCTACTATAAATATTAAACGATGTACGTAAAATATAATTGTTAGAAACGGCTACTCTCCCGCTCACGCCCGCACACAGCGCGAACTCACATAGGGACCCTCCACCTTCCATGGCCCTTCCAACCTTGCGGTTACGCGGACCGAATCGTGAGAGTGCCATAGGATAAACCTTTTGATGCTCTCTACAAGTTCTTTTTTCAATTGAAATTTGTCTCTATATTACAATTCTCCCTATTTAGAGCTTGTACATTACTATACGAATACCTTTGTCGTCGGGTAGATCAATAGATCAGTAGATAAATGGCTACTTATAACCTCCACGTAATCTGTGCCAACCATGTGCGAACTTCTTGAGCTTATCAAAGTCCACCCACGAGCCTAACAGCTCCATATAGTGGACCGGGTCCACACGCAGGAACTCCAAACCGTCTAATAACCTCTTGCGCAAGTTATCATACAATCAGAATTCCCGAACCACATGATGCATATCTTCATCTGCCATTCCACAAGAATACATACTCTCCTCACACGGGCACAGTTCCGACAGCTTTTGCGGAAACAGCCATTCCCCGTCAGGATCTGAGACGTTCGATAGTCCAGGTCTATCCAGTCTGCCTGAAGTCAACCCTATACTTCCGAGAAGTAGCTGTATAATTATTTATCATTCATCTCTGTATCTCATCTAAGCCTCCATTTTTCTATCTTCTAAATCATCTTGGGCCTTCCGCCGATACAACCTCACCTCCTCTTCCGTCATGTTATTACGCTGCCGTTGCGTCTTTTAGCACAAATAACCTCTAAATCCGCTGGCCTAACCCCTACGACGATCAGCAGCGCCACCGTGCTAACCATCCCGTATGCTTTTGTCAACATTATTAACGACGGCCTTTGTGTCTTAAGAAGGCGCTGCGCACGATGTGCAAATATGCAGGCTCATGCCAGCACCCCGCTGGATACCACATAAATCCCTTAGTAAATCAGTTGGAGAGCAGGGTAAAGCAGTCCCCAGCAAGCCGTCGAGACCCTGGACAACCTGCCAAAGCTTTAAGAAGCTCTTTCTCTAATAGCGATAGCGTGCTGCACGAAAGAGAGAAGCTCATCTATCACCACACCCAGCACTGTGGCACTCGACACGGATCGGGCAGATTCGCCCCCAATCCTCACCATAGGTGATCTCTACAGCCTCCCCCTCACAGTCTTGGTGCACAACTTGGCCGGTGAAAGTTTTAGCCGGTTATAACGACCTCAATCCCGAATCAGATGCAAGGCCGCTAAGGACCACTCCTTGATTTCAGCCCAGGTTTGCGCCTCTAACAAGACCGTAATGTCGTCCGCGTACGCCACTACCTGGACTCCATTCGGGAATGGCATCCGCAGCAGATCATCCAAGAGTACATCCCATAACATTGGTTCGAGGACGGAGCCCTTTGGGCAGCCCATAGTAGACCTATTCCAGTTCACTCTATTCCCTATGCGCAGTCCTACTCTCCGGTCAGTAAAATAGTCCACCAACATTGTAAAGTCAAGGCGGGCAGCCCCTCCGCTTGGCTTTCAACAGCAGCATGGGCCACCACGCATTGTCAAAAGCTTCAGATCTGTCAAGAAATATTGCTTGCACATATTTATACGCTGAGTCCCTCGCAACCCCCAGTATATGTTTCAGAACAGTGTCTGTTGATCTTCCAATACTAAATCTGTGCTGGAATTGACTTATATTATTTGTGATGTCTGGTAAATCTTAAAGGAGGGCTCTTTATAAAATTTTACCTAGTATCGGAAGTAGTGATCCGTCGAAAGGCCCCATATCTGTCAACGGCTTATTGTTATCTTTGGAAATCACAATCAATTTTTCTCTCTTCCATACATTTGAGAAAATCGCCTCGATCATTCACCATTACGAATTGACTCAGAATCGCCTTCCACACGTTTTACAATTCTCGAACTAATGCCGTCTTATTTCGGAGCTTTATCCGGCAAGCACTTGACTATGCCCTCAATCTCCCGACGAGTCAAGGGGAATCGCATCTGACCCAGAGGGCACAAAGCTGCCGTCACAAAAAACAGAACGGTGATAATCCGTATCCTTGCTGAGATCGTCGTCGAGGCCCAAGGCTTTAAGCATACCTATCATAGCCCCATCGATGCTGTCAGCAAACCCCTCCCCAATATAACTCAATGAGGGTTTAACAGTTTAACAGGACAGCAGAAAAATTTGGAGCGTATGGAATCACGATACTAGAATGACACTCGCGTACCTAAATTCAATAACTGAATTTACGAGAGACACATCTGTCCTCGACGAAAGCCAGCGACAAGCTCCTATGACCTATAGGTACCCGTCCGCGCAGCTGCACGATTATAAATACAGGTGGCTGGATCCCGCTACAGTCAATAGTGCTACGATCGTCGATGAAAGCAGTGCAAGTGAAGCAGGGAGAGCTGTAAACAGTGAAAAAGTGTTTTATTACAACGGTTTTTCGTTAAACCAGCATTGTGGTGTCATCACTGACAGTTAGATTAACATCTAGAGAAGTTATCTATCTGATCAAAAACTACTTATTGCTGTTTTTCAAAAAACTACTGGTGCAGTTTAAAGGAATAGGATTATGTCACTACTTACAAACTGACAAGTCGTTGAACAAAATATCATATATGTATTATCATTTAATATAAAAAAAACATGATGAAAAATTATCTTGAGTATGTATATAAAGTACGGAAAAACATTTCCCCCAACTCAATATTAAACTATCTGCTGCCCACGTAAACAGAATGAAATCCTCCAATTTATTTACCGACCGATTACGATAATTAATCATGATTCTGATCGCTAAGACGTTCTTAATTCCAATCCCGATCCTGTCTTCGGTACCGGCTTGTATCATTTTCTATTCTGAATCCAGTCTCGGTTTAAGGTAATTTACAATTTTGATCCTTCTTTTTCACATGCATTGATAAAGCTGAGCGGATTTTACCGATACGAATCCGGCAACCATTTTTTTGTTCCTTTTGATAGATATTTATTGACAAAACTGGTCAATACCACATTGTTCTCCAATTTTTATTACGTACGTTAAACTCAAAAGTTTTAGAATTAACCACTTAGAAACTGTAAAATAAAAATATGTATTCAAATTTTTAAAATGGACTACTTTGCCAACTTTATTGCATTCATCTATCATTAGTTTTTACAAATTCACGGCAAAAAGAAATTGTTTGTCTAACTTCAACTTAAATTTAGCGCTAGAAAGTTTTCATGCATTTATTTTCTACGACTTTCAATGCCAACTCAATTCCATTTAAGCCTACAAGAAAGTCATAACAGACTTAAATTGGCCTTTCATGGAGAAGCTTCATCCCTTGCCATAACAGGTTTAACTAATTCGATCTTGATCGCACTAATCTTGATTGACGAACTGCGTCCTTCTAAGGTGACAACCGTAGACAACATCAATGCTGAGCGGCTCATGATACAGACTGATAAAAGAGTGACCTACCAGCAGATTCAGACAAACTTAGATATTTATATAAGTCAAATTCAAAAAATCGTACATGAACATATAGCGGACAGGAAGCATTGTACACGATGGATACCTCATGATTTGGCCAAAGTTCAAAAACTCCGTTGGTGTGGGAAAATGTTGCAAAAATTTGCCTGTAGTGGTTTCGTATACAGCATTAGATAATGCTGTGTTCTTTAATGCTGTATACGACATAGTTTCAGGTGACGAAGGCTAGATTTACTGTTACGATCCCGAAACAAAAGACAATGTCTTCAGTGGATGTTTCTTTTCGAGGAGTTAGTTGCCTACTAAAATAAAACGATTTCGAAATGTCGAAAAAAAGATGGTGGCCTCTTTCTTTGGTTGATTATGCAACAACTGTTTTAGGAGATAAAAAACAGCCACTGCAGACTAGTACACTAATAATTGTTTGGATCTTATTGTGGAAAAAGTTCAGGAAAAATGACCTTGCAGTAGGATTCTCTTTCATCATGGCAGTGCTTTGCCACATACTGCCAGTCAAACAACTAATTATTTGGACACGTAAGGTATAAAAATACTGGCTCAATTATCTTACAGCCCCGACGTTGCACCATAACATTTTTTTTTTTAATTCTTAAAATACAATAAAAACTTCCAGAAAAATCGTTTACGGACGCCGAGGAAGTAGTGGCGCATAAAAATCGTCGAAGAAACCTCTAAGTGAGAATGGGAAAAGTATTTTTTTCAAAGGTTCCATCAAATGCAGTGATGTATTGACTAACAATAAAAATAACTTGCAAGTTTGCTCAGTTTTAGATTTTCTGAGGACATTCAGATTGACCCACGTATGTTGGGTTTTTTAAATACGTATGGCGCACTATAAGTTTTTGAAACTGTCTACTTACATAAACAATAGATATTTAAAAAGTAACTAATACATTAGAATATAAAACTCTTTGCACGTAGAATACAGTTTGTTTCATCTAACTTTCAATTCTTTTTAAATTGTAGCGTTATTTTCACTATGAATTTAAGTCCTGAAAATTTTCGTAGTATGCTTTTCTACGATTTTAAGTGTAATTTAACAGCTCAGCAGAGTCTTGCCTGGCTTAGAACTGCTTTTGGCGACGAAGCATAATGTAAGAAGACTATTTATAACTGGTTTTCAGAATTCAAACGCGATCGTGTCAATCAGTGACGAATTTCGTGATTGTCGCCCTTCCACCGTTGTGAAAAACAAAAACATCGACGCTGTGCGCCGTATGATCAAAACAGACAGACATATGACCTACCATGGGATTTAGGCATTTTTAGGCATAGGCGTGACTCAAATACAATCGATCCTACACAGATATTAGAGTATAAAAAAGCTGTACTCTAGGTGGATCCCACACAGTTTGACTGAGGCTCAAAAAACAGACTGCATCACTTGCTGTAATGCCATGCTTATCAGATTCCAAGAATAGGCGTAAATTGGTATGTTAGTACATTTGCTACGACCTCAAAACAAGCAGTAATCGACGGCATGGGTCTATCAAGTTGCATACAGTCCCGACCTGCAACTTTTGGCTTTATTTGTTCACAAAAATTGAGAACCAATTATGTGGTCAACGATTTTCATCGCCAGAAGAGGCTGTCGAAGAGTGTGAAAAACATGTTTCCGAGGTCACCAGGGAGGAATGTCATAAATATTTCAAAAGTTGGTTTATTCGTACGCAAAAGTGCATTTGTGCTAACGAAGAATATTTTTAGAAAAAATAAATTCATTTTTGTCTACTCATAGTAAATTTTTCTTATTTATTCCAAAAATTTTCAGTGCTATATCCGGCACGGAGAATTTCTGTAATGAATAAAAAACCTAATCTAATCTAACCTAACCGAATCTCTTTCTGACGAAAGTCTCGATCAATTTCTTATTAATTTTTTTCTTTCTAAACACTGCGGTCTCATTCAAGGAACTTATTTTAAAGAACAACCACTGATACTCAAAGACACTGACTTCAATAATGATTGATTATTTAAAGTTTTAACGTGGTTGACTCATAAATGATTGAGTTTGTTATTATTTTTTTTAATTTCATTCTACATTTTGCTTGATTAAGTTTAAATAATGTAACAATAATTAAATTTAAGGAAGTAGTAATAAATGTGATTAAGCGAATGAAATAAATGAATAACTCTTTGAGAAGAGTTTTTTGGTACTATTTCTTCTAATATTATGAAATATTTTTGCATCATGCAAAAATTTCCCGAACAAATTACGAAATTTATTCACAATGAATGCACTATTCAATAATTTAAAATTATAGAAAATAAAAGAAAAAAAACAGGATGGTTATACTCAAAAATTAATAAAGTCACCACGAGCGATAAATATTCGCCCATTCACTTGAAAGTTATATAAATTTGATAATAGATTAATTAATCGTCGCTTTGTACAACATTAATAACGGGGATGACGCGACCGCCGTAACTCAGCCAAGGACAAAAGCGGACCACAAAAGTCGGCCGAGCGTTATTTATCGAAAGCATTTGTCTCGCGATGACCGATACCGTGCGCGGCGGCCGCGCGGTGACGTGCGACGCACACGGCAAAAAGTTATTTTTCATTTTGCAAACACCCAGTCTCTTAACGGCAAAATATTCAGTTTTGTAACTTTGTCTGACGTCGTACTAAAAAAAATATATACAACTGAAAAATTGTCAAGTTTATATTGTCTTATTTCTTTTTTGACGTGACAACGTCTTAAATTAGGTTGCGGCTGGGAGTCACTTATGAAAAAGTGTAACGCTCGGTAACGTAACGATGAGTCACCGAACGAGAGAGAGGCCCGCCGAATGCCTTGCGCTCTCTCCCACTCAACTATGATCGGTCTGCCGCGCGCTGCTAGAGGTAGTGCATAGCTTGCAATGTATTGCAAGTTATTGTATGTATATTTGTATATAAATACGTATGTATGTGTAAAGGTAAAAATAAAATTTTGTTAATATGAAATTCAGTGCGAGATTCTTTGTATAAATTAATGTTTTAAATATAATTCTTTGTATAAATAAATGTTTTAAATTGTTACTATTATTTCATCCTTCTTCCTACTATACGAATGAATATTCACATTAAAATGATTTTACCATTCAAAGTCGTTGTCACGTAAAACTTTCGCCCGTATACCGACTTTACAGGCAACCAAATTTTTTTTAATATTTTTGGACATATTCAGCTCCATCTGATCTCAAGCTAAGCAACAAACTTGTACTATGGATATCAGATAGTTCATACAATACATATATACCTTTTTTTTTTAATATACACAAATAATACATAGAAACACCCGGACTCAAGACAAAGGTTACTTTAATTTTAACAAAATAAATGTTAGTATTAGGTGGAAATCGATCAAGCGCCTCCAGCGCAGCACAGTAAGGTCACTACTGACTGCGCCAATCAGGTCGTCAATAATTTTGTAGAAATGCGTTTCTTGAAGTATGTAGTAGTTTGTCTCTCTTTGATGATGCCTGAAAATGATGGTCTCGTGGTTAGTACCCCAACCTGCAACGTAATTTGCGTTAACTAAATCCTGCAAGCCTCTGTATTTGTCAGCTTTTTTTTTAACTCGTGCGCAGACTGAAACAGTAAACAATTTGATTTAAGAGATAAAAAAGTAATCCCAAGAAACACTTCGGCATATAAATAAAATTCTTCTAGACCTGTAAAAACATGTAAAGCTCTCAACGTGTATTCGATCAGCGTGGTGTCGATGTTTTTTTAAAAGAGATGGCAAACAAATATTCGAGTCAACTAAAATTAAATAATCACAGCCGCCCATTATCCAACTAGTACACAAAATAAAAGTCGCAAGCACGCTTCTTCGACGGTTTTCAACAGTCGAATAAATGTTTTATAGCGACGCGACTTTGATGCATGTCTTTGATGTACGATTTGGATGATTATCATACGAAAAACTAATCAACTGAGTGTAAAGAAAAATTATTTCATATAATATTTCTATAATAATAATATGTTTGTATTTATGAATAACTATATTTTTAAGTAAGATTAAAATCACTCAATTCTTTTCGCAGATTCACAGTAAGTATTACGTTTATGTATTTGGATTGTGTACGAATTGACCAAAAGATAGAGATTTCCCTAATAATTATACATTAAATATGAGTTGTCTAAAATGTTTGTAAGGCACTGGCCTTTCTTATATAAACTCTCTATGTGAATGTTGGTGAATATTACATCAAAGTCCATCAAGTAACTTAGAAGTTTAAAGTGAATGGACAGACAAACCACTTTGTTTTGTACACTTTGAAGATAGACGTAAAACAAAGTACTGTATATAAGCAACTTCTGTTAGGCTAGTAATACACTCACTTCTATAGATTCTGTAGTTCTGATACAATAATATCGCTATATTCATCTGTTTGCTAATTTTATAGCAAAAATGAGGTGATTTGTTTTACTTACGAATTTTCAATTTTACGTTACTCATTAATAAAACCATAATTGAACATTTTCGTGCGAAAGTACAAATGTTTTGTAATAATCCTGGTTAGTAGGTACCTATTCAAATAATAAAATATAATTGATAATCAAATTTGGAATAGCATGTTTTGTGATTAAAACACATTTTAAGCATGATTAAGTTTAGTGTCTTGGAGTTACTGAAAGAAATAATGTGTTTTATTTCTTTGAACTGTATTAATTTTTCAAGGGAAAGTCGTCATTACAAACTTTTCATCTTCCAGATTTAACTGTAAGGTAACCCTAGAATTTTATTTTAGCCTAGCAATTTACTAAATGTACATTCTTTCGAGCTTACGGAAAAATCGCATTATGAAAATACAGATGTAGATACCAAACAATTTGCTTTCAGTCCTTGAGTTGCGGATGGAGACATCCGAGACGTATTCCATTAACGAAGGTTGTTGTTAGAGTGGCGTAAACAAAATTACTGGCTCTATTTTAGGATCGATACGAAAAGACGACTAATTTCAGTTGTTCGTCATACCTGGAGTTTATTGCAATTTTTGTGGCAATCAGCCAAGAGCTATAGTCCTGGTAATAGCATCGTCAAAACACGGCTCGAGTTATATTTACTATAGTAATTTGTGGCGTGTTCTCTTTTATTTAGATTCTATACGGCTTTCGATAACATAGCTCTTAGCACTTTCTTGCGGTCTACTACGTTTTGTAATTTAGTCCAAGTAATTCCTGTCTCACTGCAATATAATTCCTATGTATGAAATGGCAAAAAGTCAGAGATTCAATATATCTCAAAAGAGCCCCGGTTAAAAAAAGCATTGGACAACCTTTAATTTTTTTTTTAATGATAAAAGGCATGTTTATAATATACAAAACTATAGTTTTATTAAACGACGTTAATATTTCTCAGATCTAATCACCATTATTCAAAAAAATATAGAAAAAAACTGGTTAGTTGTATCCTTGAAACAGCCGTGAGTTTAACGCGAACACGTCTACGTCTACTCGGATACACGTCTATGGATGTTCGGGTAATCGGAAGAATAATACTAATTGATGATTTAAACTGAGTTTATTTTAAATTGCGGTTATTAAGTTAATGATGCGATAAGCATGAAATATGACGAAATAGATTAACATTTAAATTAGGTTTCCAAGTTTACGACTGCAGTCTGGATCGAACCCGGTACTTTCTCGTTCAAAGCTGATGCTTCTAAGAACTGAGCTCAGAGCTGAGCTGAGAGCTCAAACCGTTAAAGCGTTAGCTTTTGGAGAAATAGAAAATATTCCAAACGTTTAAAAGAAACACAGTCGTCATACATACCGACAATTATTAACAATTAATTTTATCGATTAGATGTGACGTTTGTAGCAGGGGCAATCACTATACAGTGAAAATGAAAGAAATCCTTTGGTGTCAAAAAAAAAATAATGACTGGTAAAGCTAGAATATTGACTTTATTTTAAAAATAAATAATTTTAATATCATTTGTTTTAAAATAGAAGTCTCTTGTTTACAGACTACCCCAGTGTGTTGAAAACATTGAATTATCACGTTTACACAATCTTAAAATGTGTGAGTATATCAAAACTATATAACTCAAACAAGTACTACACTTAATTATATTTAAGTGTTTTCAGAATTTCAAAACTAAATTGAATTACTTGATTTTTCAGAGGTAAACACGCAAATTTTTCTGTTTCCGAAATTAAAGTTAAAGGATGAATTCATTTCATTCTGAGAGTTGTTTTTAGGATGCGTCGAATACAGAAGTGAGTGAATTTTGATACATCACAACATAGAGAATAATATAGCCGGTACTCCGGCTATATTAGTCTGTAAAGTGTGGACGCATTAAGTATAATGCGTCCACACTTTACAAGCAAAGATGCCTTATAATGAAAAGCCTATATTGCCTGAACTCCATTATTCGTCATTTAAAGGTATTGTTTACGTCAAAACGCACCTTATAAAGGGGTTTAGCTATATAGTCTCAGTACTTATAACTTGGTCATATAAACGTTAATAAACAAAAATATAGCTATTTTGAAAACCTACAATTAAAACACTCTTATAAGGGCTAAATATATTTCCTTTTATTCCTGTAACATTAAAGGCCATATAAAGGTATTCGTGACGGTTATTGACCTTACAAAAGTAATATACAGGACTGTTATGAAGCTTTTTCTCTTATAGAAGTCTGAAGGAAAATATTTATCACTTAAAGCAGTGTTTGTAATTTATAGGACAATTGAAAGGGTAAAGGTCTTCATTGTCCACTTATGAGGTCGTTATAATGTGTTTAACCTCGTTACGCATTTGTAAAAACAAGATCGCAAGAAAAAGAGTTAAAATTGTGGAAAAAGTTTAATAAAACTGGTGAATACAGACGAAAAGAAAAAAGATATACGAAACGATAGAAAACGAAAGTAAGCCCTTCTTCTTCTTCAGTAATTCTTTTCTGAAAATTCCATCCAGTGTAGCTGAAAGCGTAATTGGTTCGGACAAAATTTTACATTAGATTTATGATCTGTCACATGAAAATTCATAATATCCATAATTTAACTCATGTTATGGATTATGTAAGAAAGTTTGAGACAATGCAGAGGATTAATGCTTACCCCTTCGAAAATAAGCTCCAAATGATAAAAACTTACTGTGTTTTTTATTATTTGTATATCATAATCTTTTAGCTCAAGCCGCGAGAAGGTTACAAGAAGAACATCCAGTCGAAGTTGAAACCAACAATGAAAATAAATTAAAATATACTGAGGTAAAAGAACAAAGGACCAATAATGATACAGTTTTATACTTCATTTGGAAAGTTTTATTATACCAGCTCTAACACATGACAAATAGTTTTTAACAAGTGAGTCAAGTTATAGGAACTAAATCAATATATTACACCGTACCTAAAGGAATATGACTGATAGGATACCCTGTAAAAAAATAATTGACGCTTTTGAATATCACATGAAATCTTCAATTAATTATATTTATAAATCCTTAGGTTGCACTGTTAGTGGGTCCAGTGAGTTTGTGAATTTACGGCTGATAATGTAAAATGTGAGATTATTTAGTGCTCGATACGATTCAGAAGTTTATTTTATACCTTTGGTATACACTTCATAGAAATAAATCAGCAATTTATAAAGTACTGGAGTTTTTATTTACTTACGATAATAATATTGTTAATCATTTGCTACAATAAAATTAATATTTTTTTTCTAGTTGAAAAGTTGTTAAGCAAAGTATTTAATTATTTATCATTTCTTTATTTACTTAGTAAAGAAAAATTTTTGTAGTGAAAATGTAAGGGTATGTTTTTCAAATGTGTGGTTTGCCAAAGCCACATTGAAGTAGTTAAGAATATAAATCTTCTTATTTTAACAACGGGTTTGCATCCACCAAAACAACCATTGCAGCAGATCTAGAAAAAAAAGGTTTTAGTTAAACATTAATGAAACCTTAAACTTATCGACGTGGTGAGACCATGGCTTAGATAACCTTTATAAATGTTTTGGTTTTATAGATACCGTATAGTTTTTTGTAACTTGCTACAAAACTTTTAGCAGCAATAGCTAAGGTACGACAAATTGTCTAACAATTTTTTCCACATAAAACAGCTTTAATTATTGTAGACATTGAAAATACATTACAAATTATACCTATTATTCTCATAAAAATGAATTTCCGCGCAGTTTTCCATACAGGAGATCTATTCACTATAATCAGTAAAAAGAAAACAAACTTGCCTTAACATACCTCAAAATGACGGTTAGTTATAAAGATGAAAACGATACGTAAGAATAAGTCAATAAAACAACAATTGTTGCAGGATGTCTGGGATCATTATTTAGTATTTACCTTTATTAACGATCGATATATGATAGTAATAAAAACACTGACTTTATAAAGGAGTTAATATGACAATTACAAGGGTATCATCCTTTTAAACGCTTTAGATATTGCAATTACAAAGAATACGTTCTCATAAAAAAACTATGTATGGCAATTATAAGAGAATTAATCTTATTATTAACCGTACTTCATCTTGTATAAGAAAAAATAGCTTATAGTATACTGACATATAATCTTTATAATATATATTGCCATATAATTTGCCCCAAATCTGTTCTTATTAACTTTATTATGGCTGTTCATCATCATCATCATCATCATCGCTCAACCTTCAGCCAGTCGCAATGACTGAAAGGGACAAGTCCCGATACACCGAAGGGAGCGTAAATATCGGGGGGAGTGTAGGTTCTAGCTTGGATTAGGAGTAACGGGAGTGTAGAGCCAGCCGGTATTCGTGCAACCTTTAGCCAGAAACTGGATTCGGAATAGGTAATAGATACTATAGTGTGTCAATAAATACAGTGGGGAAGATATGTTCATTTTGTTTCTTTTTCGTTCTTCGTTTCTTTTGTTTGGTGAAGGCTTTGACGTCCATTTCTGAGAGCTGGAACAGTTCGTCTGTAGCCTTTCTAATTTCTACTGTAGTCTGTACTAATGTCGTTTATTCTTCTTGGTTCCTGTTGTAAAAACTACTGTCTTGTTAAGCGAATCTCCCAAGTGTGAATAACTTTCTATTATAGAAGAACTTAAAGCAGAGTTGAATAGATGGTGTCGAGCTCTTAAACAAATCCTTTTTGGATTTTTCTTCGATCGATCTTTCATTTTTTATGTTCTCAGCTTGGTGAAGAAGTTTTAGCAACCGTTAAGAACTTGACAAATGTCATCGACAGCATTTTAAGTTTCCGCTCTGCTCTGTACTATAATCGCCTTTTCTTCTTGGTTCCTGTTGTAATAGCTCGGTCTATCCAAGGCTCTCATCTGTAACTAGGACGTCTAATTTTTCTTTCTGTTGTAGTAGATCTTAAGGCGGTGCTCATTAGATGATGTCGAGCTTTTGTTTTGAAAGAAATCCTAATTTCCTAATTTCTTTCTTCCTTTAATCTTTTATTCTTATTTTTCTTCCTTTAGTGCAGATCTCAATGTCCGTTTTTGAGAATTGGTAAAGATCATCCACAATCTTTGTAATCTCTAGTTTCAGTTAGAACCAACAAAGTTCAGCTATAACCTTATTAATTTCGTGCAGCCCATTTTTATTACTTACTACTGTCATAGCTCCTTCTTGTCTTTGCAATTATCTCATGTGTAACTAGAGTGTCCAACTTATTTTTTGTCTTTGATCTTAAAGCAATATCTATTAGGTGGTGTTGAACTCTTCTTAAAAAAAAAACTATCCTAATTCTTATCTTCCTTTAATTTTTCATTCTTTATTTCCTTTGCCTGATGTAAGTTTTCAGTGTCCATTTCTACTAGTTGATAAGTTCATCCATAGCTTTCTTAGTCTTGAAAATTTAATTTTTAGCTTTATTAACCATAATAATACAAATTTTTGCTAGTTGGGACAGTAACGGTATTCGTGTAGAAATGAATGTTACCAATTTTCAGTAATTCATCTATATTCTAAATGAGCAAAGTAAAGGGCAGTACATGACCTTGAGGAACGCCGACATTCACGGAGATGGAATCCGAGCATGTACCGTCAATTGTCGTTTGTCAAGAATACAATCTTAATGCTCTCACACGTGACAAAAAATGTTAATCCATCTTCACTAATTCTCAGAAATCTAATAGGATCTTTTCTGAGACCCTCACCCTATCCAAAGTCTTATTATGTCCAAACTTAACATCGAAAACTTCAAGAAGATAAGCAAATTATATACAAAAAAAATCGCATATAATGCACGTTGAATCGGAAAATGCGAATGAAATTCTACAATGCCATCTTTGCGTAGCAGCGTCAATGTTGGATATACATAATCTAACGCAGGCGCAGAAACACTCAAGTAGTACTATGACATGGTCGCAAAATTTAAAGCAAACTAGTTTAGGTAGTCCTACAATAACTTTAAGGGCGATAAACCACAGATTTATCAATACGATCCGGACAGAAAGTATCAGTTAATGGTAGACCCAAGGCTACTAAAATGACGTGATAGAGGTAAAATTTTGATGATATATTTTTTTAAAGAGTTATCTCTTGTCTGGGCCCTCAAGAGATCAAAGTAATATCGATGATGAATGGTAGGTTACCAAAGTTTTGTCAGAAGTTTTTACTGCTGTAAGCAGCTAGGGACCTATCACTGAATTCCGTAGGCTTCTGCTCCACCAAGACCACGTATTCACGCACTCAATACAACGAAATCTCTTATCAGACCACCAGTGACACTTATTGGTCACCCTCCTTACAGTTCCAATCTGAAGCTTTTTGTTCCCCAAATGAAAATAAAATCAAAAACAGTTTGCATAGCCGAAAGAGTGCTTGAGGTTGACTGGAATTTTTTTTGAAATGGATTAGACATACTAAACTTTGTATGGACTTCCATGCAGAGTCATTTGAAACAAAGGTAATAAAGAAATGACAATATGTGGTATATTACTTTAAAATATCGCAAAACTCTCCGAATTCTCTACGAAACAAATAATAGTTATGCTATTTTTTTTCCTAAAACAAATTAATTTACGAATTCACGAAAAGAAATATCTAGGCACATATCAAGAATGACGTTGGAAATTTATGGCAAATAAAACGGAAAAAGATTGTCTAAAAAATTAATCTAACTAACCGTAGAAGAAATCACTTAAATATGCTAGTTCATTTTCATCACTCTATTTACTATTTCTATAATGCTAAATTCTTGAGGTGCCTCCAATATTGAAGATGTCCAAATATACAATCATGTGCAAATGTGACTGGAGCACATTATAGGACATAGAATCCAATAGTTATCACGGGTTGTCACCCACACGCGCACGTTGGCATTTTCCTTTCAATTGCGGTGTACGAGGAGGCATTTTTTAGCCTTATAAAGGGCGTATTTCATTTGAGGCAAATTGATATTCAATTTTATGATTTTGTCCTACACGAAAGAATCCTATATACGATATAGTTTTAGTAATTACGTATTGTTCACATGTGTCATTTTTATGTCACATTAAAACTAAATGTTGTGTTTACTTAATATGAAATTCCTAGAAGGAAATATGCATGATCCTATGTATATATATAAAAGCGACGGTGACTTGTTACAGAAAGTCCAATTAAGGCATTCGGTCCGTACCTTGGAAAGCACATCCCGGACATTTTAAATTCATTGGCATTAGCATTAACGCAACTAGGAGGACTCAAGGTCCAAAGCCCACAATCTGAAATATAAAAAAAGCTTATAGGAGGTTATGCTTCAGTAGTGTTTAAGACTTACACGACATTTTCATAATTAATCACTGTATATTCTAAATCGGTTTGTCGGTGACAATACAATTAAACACGAATTTACTGAAGTAAAGCCATGCTATGATCAACCTGGCTACAGCACGAAAATGGACCGGCTAGAGCGGTGAAATGCTACAACTTTAACAGAACACATACGTAAAGTAACGGCTTCCGTAGTTTTGTTTTGTCCAGTGAGTGAGAGTTCCGGTGGCCCACTTCCTTCACCTCTCTACCACACTATTCCCCATCCATCACCCTTTCTCTCTCCATCAGCTCCCTCCCCCTCCATCAGCATACTTCTATCTCCATAGATATTACATTCCTATCTAAATAAGACCGGCAACGCGCTGATGACCCCTGTTAGATTGCAAATGTTCATGGGCGACGGTAACACCTGCTTTTGGTGACTCGCATGCTCGTTTACCCCTCGATGTATGATGAAAAAAAAAAACTAAACATGTAATCTAAATAAGAACAAACGCATGCATATTGTTAATTCGATCCCAAAGTCGAAAAGTATAAATTGTTTTTTGCAATTTTTTTTGGGTGTAAACAAAAGCCATGTTCATTATATTTTTGACTCTTTGGCTAGGTAATCTTAAATTATGGAAAGTTTTCAAAATCAATAGGGATCTTGAAAACTTAAACTAAAGTTATTAGAGGCATAAATAAACTGACTAAGGCTTATCGGGTCACGCGCAGTGTAGGGTTACGAAGTTGCCCGTCACAATATGCGGACTTAGAAGGAGGCTTTTCATTTGATACGAGCCTGATATGATATGAGCTTACAGTGATTTTTTTTTGACAGTTAACTTTTAAAGTCTACTAAGTGGTAATAGTTTTCCTTTTAATTTTGTTATATATATGATTGGTCGTAATTTTTTTCACATATCCAAAAATATTTACTTATTGGAGGGGAGCACTTGACTATAGCCTAATATTTCGCAAAGAGATTTTTAAATTGGAAAATGGTTAATACAGACCCGCAATGTTTATAAATGAACTATCTAACTGTAGTCCACACCATGAAATGAAAGGAATCGCACAATTTTAATTCAAGATTTTATTCTACTACGTTGTCGACGTGAAGAATATATGAAATTAGGAAAAAAGGTTTTTGTATTTAATATACAAATGGAAGATAATTTTTCATCATATTTTAATTGCATTATTTATACTTTACATGTGCCATTTCTTTCAACGTCTTGTTACCATTTCGTAGGTAGTGACATATTCCCATTTTTGTAGAAATTTTGAGACTTCTGATCAAAAAATTGCGACTAGTAGTTTTGACAATCTTTTGATGCTAACCTAACACTGTTTAAAGAATTCTGAAAAAACTAAAATCTGAGGGTGCAAGATCAAGTCTATATAATGGATGTATTAACACTTCCCAACCAAACAACCAAACTAATATTTGTGAGTGGCTAAAGATGTGTGTGGTATGACTTTATCACGGTGAAAAACACACCCTTCCGTTGATTGACAGTAGAAATCCACATTCCGCGTTTTGCCCGGTGATTAAAGCTCATAATGAATAATGCCCCTTCCAAATTTAGCATACACACATAACATCAACTTAGTGCAAGTCAATCCGGGTTTCACTGTACTCTGTGGAGCTCGCTTGCCTTTGACCGCGACTTTTTCTCAAGTTAATAGACAATCCATTTTTTATCATCAGTAATAAATAATTTCGAAAACTATTCGGTTTCAGTAAATTTCAATAGAGAATCACAAATGAGTACACGATTCATTAGATTTCTTTCAGTGAGCTCGTGAGGAGCCATAGATATCGAGTTTTTTTGTATATCCAACTTTTTTCGAATAGGTCAAAACTGTCTTGTGGCCAATCCCAATCTCTTCAGTTATGTTGTAAGAACTAATTGCCGATTTTTCTCTACTTTTTCCAAAATGGCATTGACTTTATCCATAATAGGTTGATCAGAGCAAAGTTCATCTTTGACTTCAAAATTACCGAACTGAAAACGTTTGAACCAGGTTTGTGTTACTCATAAAGACACTGTATTAGGTCCATAAACGTCACAATTTCTGTCGCGGCTTGTCTGCTATTTTTACTTTTTTTTTTTGTAATAAAACTTTAAAATGTACCAAGTTTGTACGTTAGATTCATTCATTTTGATGGACAGGAAAACAATAGAAAAAATGGCGGGACATCGTTATTACCTTTTATTTTTTTTTGGAAACATCATATATTTAATGTTATTAAAACTTATTTTTGAAACTATATTATGAGATTTTACTGCAACTTTTTACTTATGAAATTAAAAAAAAAACTCTTTCCCCGTGCTAATATGTACCTACACCAAATAACAGCGTTCTAGTATTAAAAGTCTATGAGCTAAGCCCTGGACAGACAGATAGACAAACGGACGCCTTATCGAAGGTAGAATGTCTTACGTACTAATAGCATTTTTTTAACCTAAGAATTTTCTTTAATATTCCGTAACAGGAACCACTTTGAAACAAGTAAAAAGTGCGCTACTGACGTTACATTTAACCAATTTTATTATAAAATTAGGCACTTTTATTCACCACGCGATCATGCGTCTCTTCGATTTATTCACTTGTTTTTTTGAGCATTATTTCTTTATTTTCTGACGATTTTTATAAATCTCTATCCAACTAAAATTTTTTTGGCATATTATTCTTCTATCTACATTTATATTCAACCGCATCGGAAGGGCGCTACATATTCAAAAGGACTTTATCCATAAATTCTCCAAAAGCTCCGAGGGTAAGTATTTTAATTTAAAATATCTCGTGAAGTTATCTCATATATGACAGGGAGCCCGTAAATCACCCAGAACATATTCTTGTATCTATTGCGTTGCTTTCGCATGACGCGTGCTATCAACGCTGCCCTATCTAAGGCTTTTTACAGTTCAACGCAAAGTCGTGTACGGTCAGCAGATTACATATATGAAGATTTATTAAAAAGCACCTATTATTTTGTAGTAGTATCTATTATTAGCGGTATTTACTGTTTTAGTTTTATGCATTATATACTTCAAAGCTGAGGAGTTTTTTTTTTTTAAAGTTTTACGGGAATACGAAAAACGTGTTGCTTGAACCTTATAATATAGATCACAGACAAAACGGAGGACATTTACCGTAATCTATACATAGTCTATATACACCGATATGCTTTGTATATATATCTTAAAAATGTGTAATACACCCATGTGTTAAGTGACTTATTTTATCCACTATTCTCGATATGTCTGTTTTTATTCCCAGCAACTTTATTACTATTATTAGCGAATATGTATCGGGCTCTTAAGTGAAGACAATAATTTCCGACAATAGTTGCATGGCGACAAAGCTAATCCAGTTATTACCATTTCCTTCAAATAGTTTAGTGAAGTAACGACTTAATTTGGACTGTCTATGAACTACTATTTTTTCATCGTATCACTCAAAATGATGTGTACTCAACATCACCTAATGTCTTTTATAATATAAAATCATATTTGTATTTCCATTAGTACTAACCGAATGTTTCGGAGTCTCGTGGCGCTCAACGAATATTCACAACGGAAAGCTCAAGTCTCGTCTAGTAGATGTAATATGATGCTTATGGAAAGGTCATGAATTATTTTTTGCTACAAATAATTGCTGCGAAATATAACAAATACCGTTACACAAGTAGGAAATGTCTAAAGGCATATTTCTTTTGTTTGGTACATCTCGCTAAAAAGCTCTAGATATATACTTCCATTAGGTTTTCATTTACGTAACAAATTACCTTAGGAATATTTTAAGCTGTTTCGTAAATATACTGTATATTATGAATCAGGAGAAATGGGGATTTCTGTGAAAACACATTTTATTTTGTTTGAACTCAGTAATTGGTTAACAAAGACAAGGAAGGTTCTTATTGTCATAGAGAACGAAAATGAAAAGATGACCTCAAAATTGAAATCAAAATCAATTTATTTATCGAGATTTTGAACCAAAACGTCGGATTTGAACATTTTAATTAGATTCTCGTATCACACTTAATCCTAAAATTGTAATCACTGGCGTAAAAGCTAAAATGAAAATTAGTGAACTCTACTTCTTTAACCTAAAATTATGTTCAAATGTAAGGAACGCATGCATGGATGCCATCAAAAAGAACAAGGTTAAATGTCCGCCTTTCAGCTCTCAGTATTAACATCGTAAAAATAATTCCCAAGCCATTCCAGTCTAGCCAGAACTGCCGATCGTACCGACCGGCGACTCCTGTCGAATTTTTTACAGCGAGCCTCCTTCACGACAAAAACAAGGCGGGCGTTTCGACGTAACACCGATTTGTACGTGAGAGTAAACTAACGCCGCCGGCGACTCCATTGAGATTTATGGCTACGGCCGTGTCGGGCGCGCTTGGAATATCTAATGTATAACATTTTACCGAAGTTGTTTATTGACGTTTAGACGCAGCTCTTACGTCGCCCATTGAGTTATTTGTCGACAATATTTTGAGACAACTTATTTTGATGGAAAAGCAAAGATCACATTTCCAAAACTGAAAAGAATTAGGGTGCCTTAGGTCACGGCTGAGATAGTGTTCTCACACAATATCTTTCTAAAGTTTTATCATACGTGCCAAAACATCGCGTACGAATCATTAAAAATATGATAATGATATTTCTGGAGAACCTAACAATGGCGGAATTCAGTGGCAGAAATATTTTTTTATATTTCTTCAGAGTACTACCCATAGTATATGCGATAAATCATGCACAAAGGTGTTACGTCTTTTCGCAAATTCCACGGATCGTACTAACCAGATAGTAAAGAATCGTCGATTTAAGACGCTCGACGTTCGAAGCAGTCTAAAGGCAGGAGTTGATATTTTGGTACCCCAGCCCAGAGATGACAACAGTACTCCAGAGGTGGTCAGATCTGTGCCTGATAAAAAAAAAACCATGAACCGGCTAGAAATACTGTCAAGCTCTATTGGACGCCCCGAGCTTTTTAAAAGCAAGTTTTATATTGCTCTCCATATTAATGCAAAATTAAATTATTTTGGATATTTCGACACCAAGGATTCCGATAGTGGTGTGGTACTTAAGAGAGTGCTCCCAAAGAGAGAAGAAAGAACAAAAAGGAGTATTTAGCGGGCAAATGTTGAAGTAAACGCTCAAATAATTTAAACGATCTGTCACATTTAACTTAATTTCTTATATTGATAATAATACTTAACGTAATTATAAATTTTAATAATATAATAATAACGAATATAACTGTTGTATACTAAACTTACGGAAATGCTGTTTCTGAACATATCACGTGTGAGCGCCCTATAGGACAAAGAAAAAACCTGGCGAATGTGTGTTGCTATTATTGTTCTTATTAGACTCGATGTTCTGATTTTTTCCTATTAGATTCACTCGCTTATATATGGTTATGAAAGTTGGTTATGGCAGAAGGGAAATGAAAGTACAATCAATGCGGTGGAGATGCGATCGCCGTGTGGAATGTCTCTGAAAGATATATGTAGTAAAAATGATGACAGAGAGCGTTGTGCTTTGAAGGAAGATGTAGTGACTAGAGTAGAAAAAGGTATGTTGCGGTGATTTGGCCACCTGGAAAGGATGAATGAAAGTAGACTGAAACAAAATCTATAGAGCGAACGTGTGTGATGGAAAGGTCGGCAAGAGTCGCTCTAGAAAATCCTATGCAGACCATATTGGGGGCGTATTAAAAAAGGTCCAAATTTTAAACACCCGAAATTGACGAGCTTGCATGAAAAAATTGATGAATGTCAGCGAAGCAAGAGAGATATGCAAAGATCTATGTAGAAATCTATAAAAATCTCTGCCTACTCTTCTGGGAAATAGGTAATTTTTTTTTATAATCGACAAAATCGGTTTACGGAAAAGGTTTTCCTATTCCGTAAATTACGGCTTACGTCAAATATTCTACTTCCGATGTATTTGAAGTTATGTGTGATGTTTTGTACTTGTGTAACTAATGTGTGTGTATTATTTCGGTATTGTTGGGTCAGTCAATATCGTCGTTATTGATCAGGGTATGTTAGATTTAGGAAACGACGTACAATGGAAGAGGTGCAGAGGACTACTAACTTTTACGTGGATAATATAGATGTTTTCTTAAACTGTATATAGATGTTTTCGGGAAACTGTAAAAATTTGGAGGTTATTTTCAGTATCTTGAGTATGACTCCAGTTGATGAAATGATGATTGGAATTGTTCTGACGTATCCTTGGTGCCACATTTGTTTCATTTAGTCTGCCAGGGGGATATATTTTTTTATGAGTTTTTGTTTCAGGTTGCTAGTGTTGGGTATTGATATTTGTGAGGTACATGGTTATCGTGTTTCATGATGAATGTGATGTCTAGTCAATTACTTAGGATGGTGCGGTCAGTTATGTGCCGGTCTCAGTATAATTTTGCGGAGCTATTTTCCAAAATGTTAGCGGGTTTGTATTTGCAATAGGGGGTGTCGGTGTTTAGGAGGTTATGTATGAGGGCGAGTTATTGATGGATGTGTTTTGCAACGTCATCGTGTCTGTGAGTGTATTCTTTGCTCACTAGAGAACTGCAGCCTTCTTTGATATGGTCTATTGATTCGATGGTTTTATGACATAATCTACACTTATCTGCCTTTTTTTAATTATTATTATTAAAACAAAATTAAATACTATAAATATATAAAATCGATAACTCCTAGCAAGTTAAGCAAAATATAGCGATTATTAAAATATTAAGACGATATATTAGGCTAGTATTATTTCGCAGCTGTATGAATTTTGTAATGTGGCGAAAGTAAGACGGTAATAAATCATGTTTCAAGACTTCGTTACCCGCCTTCGCGCTTAAGCGCAGCGACGGCTTAGGCGGGGTTGGGCGGCCACTGGATGGAAATTGTATATTTTATTTCGAATTAGCTTTTGTGACTTGTGACACTGGTATTTTAAAGATACTAAATATTTTGCAGTTATATGTTACTAGCTTTCGCCATCATGGACATAAACTAAATTTGCTTTATGCTCTTTTTTTGTTCACGTGACCGCATCAAGACATCACGTGACCAAAGAAATCACGTGATGTCTTAATGCTAACACTATATCTATAGCTATAATATATGACGTGTTATGGTTGGTCAGGAGTGAATGTATATATATATATACCCATTGCTGCGCGCATAGCCAGTACACGTATATATAGACCGCCAAGTATGCACACAACTGTAAGCCATATATACCAATATGTATTCATTAACTGACGCCCTCAGTCCATGTACATCAGTACTGTGTATACGTATTTAATGTATATATACTGAGCGTCATTTAAATTGTATCCTTTTTGATTGTTATTTTAAATGCTCAAATGTACGATTACTCTGCAGTTAAAAGTTAATACAAAATTTATTATAATTTACGTATATAAATATAGTTTAAATAACTAAAAGAAAGGCTTTGTAATAACTTAAAAATATATAATCTCATCATTCAATTGTTAAGTAAAAAGTTTTTAGGAGTGTTAGGGGATTTGTGTATTTACTAATTCTCATCACTGTCATACTAATATTCCCGCGTGTATTTAGTGTGTGTACACATATACGCATACGTATATAAATACATTGCATGTATCTGAAATTAAGATATGTATACCGTATTACTAGGCATCCGACGTCCTCGTTGAAGGTTGTACATTGCGCAATACGTATCTAAGTACACTTTGTTTTTATTATCTTAAATATTGTGTTTATTAATTGTAAAATTATAACATTATCATATTGGTCGGAGTGCTGGTAGATGTAAAAGGACACTAGATTATCCTCTTTTTTAAACTGGCACTTAACAATTTTTAAAAATTAATTTTGCTTCCCACATCCTCTTTTTGAAGATTGTTGGAGATAAAACTTTTACAAGGAGGTCGTAAAACACAAAATAATTTTAAATAGTGACTTTTTAAAAAGAAGTTAGTTTTAATGTGAAAGGAACCCTGAATAGGATTATAATTTACAAATTACGAATTATTAAAATTTTGGTAATATAATCAATTTGAAAATTCGAAGAAAAATAAAATACTGTTTGGTTTTAACTTTTCTCTTCTATCGGTAGTCTCCATTGGCTGACTCTTAGTTTTTATTTATTTTAAGCAATATTATAGTCGACTATAAAATAATAAATTTTAAAGCCTCTTCAGAGTACAACACATGTTGATTTATGTTGTTTTTACGTATAGCAAAAAAATTGAATCTCTTTAAAAAATATCAAATTAGAAGTACGGTTAAACAATGTTTAAATGTTATTTCGAAAATTAAATTTATAGGAAAAATAAATACACTGTCAAACTCTTATTCATTTTGACTTAGTGAAAATTTTAGGACGAGTAGTGGTATTTTTTTATAGTTGAATACTTTAAACGTATTATAACTTTTCACAGACCATTTCTCAACAGTGATATTACAAATTTAATTTCAATATTTCAAGGTGACGATAAGCGGTATTTTTTAAGCATCATTTGTCAGATTACTTAAGGAGAGTAGGACTTAATACAATTCAAGTTGATTTACGTAAAACTTTTTGGCTTATATGCAGCTGTTATCTCACTGTTATTCCTGAGACTTGACACACATCGCTGAACTCTCGCGTTCACAATACAACTTTTCAGGCCTACTCTCAACTAAAAGCTGAGTTTAGTCTGAAGTTCGAAGGCCCTTTTGCAGACTCAGAGTCGCGATGTGAAAAAAAGAATTTCTTAACGTTATTACGAAACGTGCACGGGGAAGTTCTAAGTAACGTGTTCGAATCTCTTTTGGCAAAACTTATAAGTTTAAGGTTCAATAGAAAATCTCTCTTTCCTTCCATTTTTGCTATATTTGACTTTACGTGACTTCATTTCTATTTTGTATAAAAAAATCTTTTCCGTTTCAATGTTGTGTACAAAATTCGCATTATACATATATTTTATTTAGCTTAATTTAAATGGTGTCTGTCAAGGATTTATAATGAAATCTTATGACAATTGTTTTTTTATTTTAATTTATCTTAATTTTGCTGATCAATCCTAAAAAATAGTCGACATGACGTTATCAAATATATGTTGAATATAAAATATTGTGAGTACCTACGTATGAATTTAATGATGTTCTCATATAGAAAAGAAATTTCACTCTCGTGTCAACAACTCGCGTAGTCTCGTGGTCAGTTATTATACTTATCTTATTTCATGAAATTAACAATTAATTTTAAACATTTTTGTTTATAATTTGCATAATGTCACTTTAGTATTCTTTTAGTATTAAAAATATGTCTAGTCTTAGTAGTAAAAAACTTCTACTATTTTACTATATGAAAATGCGCAGGCGGTGATATCGTAAAGGTATTAAACTATACGAGAAGTCATTAAGCCGAAGACGTTTAATATAAAGTAATACTTTACAAGATCATCTCGAAAGCGATAAGTATTAAACACGAAAACCCTTCGAAGTAAGAAAAACCAATATCCGTAACACATCTACAACTACGTCGATAAAAGTACAGTTTTCAACGATAACGTCGATACGGAACCACGTCCTCGTGACGATAAAAAACCCTTGGTGTAATTTTAGAGGAGCATTTTCTTTTAGTACGTCCCGGGCGGCGCTCGTCCGCAGTTTATTAAATATCTTGAAAAAAAAATTTGGTTGCCTGTAAAGTCGGTATACGGGCGAAAGTTTTACGTGACAACGACTTTGAATGGTAAAATCATTTTAATGTGAATATTCATTCGTATAGTAGGAAGAAGGATGAAATAATAGTAACAATTTAAAACATTTATTTATACAAAGAATTATATTTAAAACATTAATTTATACAAAGAATCTCGCACTGAATTTCATATTAACAAAATTTTATTTTTACCTTTACACATACATACGTATTTATATACAAATATACATACAATAACTTGCAATACATTTGCAAGCTATGCATTCTCTAGTGCAGCGCGCGGCAGACCGATCATAGTTGAGTGGGAGAGAGACGCAAGGCCTGGCGGGCCTCTCTCGTTCGGTGACTCATCGTTGTTACCGAGCGTTACATTTTCATAAGTGACTCCCAGCCGCAACCTAATTTAAGACGTTGTCACGTCAAAACCCATCGGGGCGTCGCTCTAAAAGTTTTGTTATGACCACACGTCGCCTTTTATAGTTATCTTACTTAAGGAAATTGGGCTGCGCAAGTGGGGTTTTACGAGTCCGTCCCCACAGCGATACGTAAGAAGCCATTTGCTTCAGTTTTGGGGATATCATTTAGTCTTATTTTGCAGACCGTCTTTAAGGTTCCTTTGCGGGGAAACATAAAATTCAATTAAGAGCTGATCAGGTTTGTTCATTCAAGTTTGCATATAGGTATCGCATTACGTTATATGATGTTCATAGAATTCGTCTAACGGCATATAAAATTCTAACTCATTAAGACGAAGTATTTATTTCGGAACTATTGAAAGTGATGTGTTTTCGATATACAAACGTCTACTCTGGCTTATGAGCTACAATTTACATTGACTATACTGGGTTGCATCATGGCTGGTAACGACCGGCACCATCCTAACGATGAGTTCATAAAGACCATTCTCGCTCCTCAGCAACCTGTAGTCTTACATCGACATGGTGAAAACTGAAAAGTAGAGAAAGGATATATAGCAGATACGGCAAACAATTGTTGCGGATGTGGCAAATTTACATGGCCCAATCAAAATTTCCCGCAAGATAAAAAATAAGCGAAACCCAACTAAACAAAACTGATCTCTCTTTGTGAACCTTCAAAATATCTTACTTAAACTGTGATGCCGCGGTTCAAGTAACATTTTAGTATTTCTGATGCGCGTGGCTGTCCAAGTTCCATCACATCTAAATAGAATTTAAAAAGTCGTTCTAAAATATTTCTCAGCTGCTAATTGCAAGACACGCCAGAAACGACACGAAAAACATTCACCACAAAAAGTTTTAAACATAACTGTTGTTATACCGACTTTGAATCTTTTTTGTAACTGCTTTTCTATAATTTCACCTTGTCCTATTGACACTCTGTGTGGTGGCTTATAAACAAGTATGTCATCTTATGTTTTGATTTGCACCTAAAAACCTGAATATTGCTCAATTGAAAATTCTCAAACGTGAAACAATCGAAATATTTCGTCAACACTCCTTGTAGTTTGTCCTGTAATAGTTTATCGGCGAGAGGCTGACAGACAGACAAATCTTTATTTACTTTCAAACCACCTACCCTTCACTGCTTTTCTGGCACAATAATCACGGCTATGTTGCATTCTATACAGGTATTCATTCTAATCGATCCACTCTTCGAAGTATGTAATCACTGCTGACGCTAATTTCTGCTCGGTGCACGATGGTGTATGAGACGGAAACAGTGAACACAATCAATTCTTACTGAAAATATGTATACTGAAAACTGTTAAAATATAATCTAATATAAATGCATTTTACCTCATAAAATCGTCTCCAAAATCAGATCTAAAAGCAATTATTTTACAACATAAAACGTATATACAACATAAACGAAAAAATTAGTTTTCTTTATACACAATTCTCTTGACGTAAGCCTGATAAATTTCAAAACGGCCCCGTTTACCCCTTATAACACCTCACAGGAGTTTGAGAGTTCACTAAACTCATTAATGTCTATAATTTTCGCGTTAATGCAACTCGCATATACCCCAAAATCAAATTAAACGTGCACATTACCTTCATTCAGCGCAACCTTTTCGTACGTGCTACTTCAGCTTGAGTTGGAGGGCGGTGGTTTCTTTGGAGAGCGACTTCTCGCCCTGAAGTTGGTTTACCGCCGCTGCTCCCCTCGCATTTCCCTGATAGCTCGTCGGAGATCGCGCTGCGTCTCCCCGTGACTCGTCCACGCCAATCTCGTCTCAGTAGTGTTGTGTTTCATCGCGGTTCTCTGCAGTTCTGAAGCCAATAAGGTCGAAATTCTATCGCGGCGGACTGTGGTGGCTCACCTCGGTCGTGTCGTTTGTTCGTCGGACGTTCTTTGAAAGCTTCCTTGCTTCCAGTTCTATTGGCAACACGGTAGTCAGCCTCCCAGTTTTCCGAATAGACTTGCTTATAATTAGTAATTATCGGTTACAAGTCCACGAGTGAATTATAAGTTCGCGCTGCAAATAAAGGTTTGACGGCTGCAATTAGTCTCCATGAAAATTATATAATTATCATGTTTTCTTCTGTGTTTTTTACTTTTGCAGCGAGCCTTTTAAATTTATACAAATATTCTGACAGGTCGGCCTCTTTCAGTCTGTTGTTCTAAAAAAGCTGTTCGTAATTTATTTCGCACTTAAACTATTCTCTAAACTCTTTTATAATGTCTTCATACGTCACTTCAGCGCTGTCAATGTCAGTTCAGATTTTAAAAAGAAATTTAGCTGGGCCCGCCGTACACAGACTTAAGTCAGATGTTTTTCGGTTGGTCGCACGAAGTTTTCAACGTGGCCAGAGTCTCGTAGTTGTTATAAAATTCTTGAAAATTTTCGCGTTGAAAAACAACTGCCATTTTTATATGATTTTTTTTTTTTTCTTTCTTCTGTAATCTCGTTCGCGTGTTTAGCCCCGCGCTATCATGTTCAAATGATATATATATATTCCATGAATACGATATTTCTTACATCAGATTCCTTTCATTTTTAGTATTCACAGAGTGCATGTCCTTTCCCAGAGACATTTCGTCTATTTCTTAACTTTTATTTCATGAATTGAAAAACATTTTATTCTTTTAAATTCAGATATGGAACAAATGCTCGCGCCACCCGCATGAAGATCGGACGCCTCGCGTACCACCAACACATTACAATATATATATACATGTATGTAAATAAATGAGTTCAAGCGAATGGATTCACGGGTAAAAGTTCAGATGATAAAAGGTATCTTTGTATATTTCTTATCTTTTTATGCAAACATAATTTAGAAAAAAAAAATACTAAAAACCTAGCTTGCATCCTCAAGAAGCACATGTTTGAGTTTCTTTAAACCATATTGGTATTTAAAAACAATGAGCTCCATACCTGGATAAATGTCAGACGAGATAAGTAATTTAAAAAAAAAACTAAAAAACACGCTTTTAAAGCACATTAAACTAAAAAGTGAAAAATAATCCTTAATATGAAATCAAAAAAATAATGAACAATGACGAAAAATACTAGTAAATTATGGAAAAAGCGTGGGTACGGAAAATGTGGCTCAAAGCGCCCCACACTTTTTCCACAATAATACTAGTATTATTCATCATTATTCATTATTTTTTTGAGTTCATATTTAGTTTTATTTTTCACTTTTTAGTATAATGTGCTTTAAAAGCGTGTTTTTTAGTTTTTTTAAGATATATTTATTTATCACTTAGTTCGGTTGATTGGTAAAAATTTGTAATTTTTAATAATACAACGATAGTTGAATTATTAATAATGCTTATTACTATTACTAAATTCTATTACAAAACAGTAATAGCATTAAGTAACAGTAATAAGCCACTTGCTTTCACGTAGACGATACGTGATAAAATTATTCAATCCTGGCGATCCTGATCAGGATAAGAGGATAAACTTATCAAATTATTATATTTTCATTGCTTATTGATACGTACGCAAAGTTTCAAATTAATCAGACTTCTTGAAATTGATGAAAATTAAGCTCAAAGATTCCGTTGCATACATAGATACATACAACCCAAGCTTATATTAATCCTGACGGTCCTAATAAGGATAATGGGAAACTGTTACCAAATTATAGCATTGTCATTGATTCTTGATACGTACCTATGCAAAGTTTCAAGTTGATCAAACTTCTAGAAACTGGTAAAAATTAAGCTCAAAGATTTCATTACATACATAGTTACAACCCAAGCTTATAAAAGCGTGTTAAATACCTTAATAAATGGGAGAAACAATTCCACGCGGGTGGTACTGCTAGTACAAACCAGTAGCTTCACAATACACAAAATTTTATTAACTACGTAAGATACTGTCCCACTAATTTATCTCGTGAAAGAGACAGTTAAACTTTTAAGCTTAATACAGGTCAGAAACCTTGCATACCTTTAAAGTTGCTGATGAACTTTCTATGCCATGCAAGTTTTCTTACTATATTTTGTCTATTTTTTTGGTTTAAACCAAATTGTACCTTATGATATTCAAATGTGAAAACAAAGAATGGACACACAATTAAAAAACAAAATTGAGAATACTTAATATTAAGTATCTGCTCTAATGCCCTATTTATGGTCCGAATCTCACAGTAAGATTCTTTGTCGTGTTAAAAGTAACACGTGACGTAAGCAAATGACGTACTATAGATATTTTTATAGCCATGCAACAAGCGTTGACCAATAATTTACAAATTTTTAGATTTATAGAAAACAAAGTTAAAGCTTTTCTAGACTATCGACTAAGGGTATTGTTAAAATACACAATTTTTACGAAACTCTGAAAGCTGCTATATTGCGTTTTACATTTAACGTACCCGTCTCGGCATAACAGCCTTGTAATAGTAGAAGGATCATGATCACTTAATTTCCAACTAACATTAAAACTTATATCTCATCCCGAGACTCGTTTGCCCGAACATAGCCGTGTATTAAGCATAACATTCTGCATTCTTGGGTACGATTGCAAATTGCTGGACTGTCATTTCAGATAAGACGTTAGGGTTGAAGAATAAGTCCTAGTACACACTATCATCGATAATATCCGGTAATAATATAAACATGACCATGTTATGTGCTTTGATTATCAATTTCTAGTTATTTTTTTTTTTTAATAGTACAGTGTCATGAAACGAAATTAAATGGTCATACATTATAATTTAAGTACTGATTTTTTTGTATTGAAATATTTAGTTGTCGACAAGGGTCGCTCTGCAAATAGCGATACGGAGGATGTGAAAAGGTAAGGATGGGCTGGTCAACAAATTTAGTGACACCAGGCCTTTCTTGGAGGTATTGACCGGCCTGAAAACCTATCACCCTCTGGCTTGAGAAGCTAGGTGTGACTTCTCCCCGATCATTACGAAAGGTAGGGCTACTATTTTGGGTGTCGATTTTGAGTTAGAGCGTATGCCGGAATCGCAGGAAACGAGCGTGCAGACGAGCTAACCAGGCGAGCCGCCCTTACCAAGAAGACGGCAGCGGATTACGACAGGCCACGGTGGGTACGCACAGTACCTGTTCAGGTTTAAACTGCGGGACTCACCTGCACCTGTCACCCCGCTGAAATTCAGGCTATGCTGCACATTCTCGAAAAATGTAATATGCTCTTTCGGGAGTGTGTGGCACTGAAAACGGAGATTGATATCCGAGTTGCAAGGCGCCACTTCCCAAAAATCACAGAAAATGGGACAAAAAGACATTTTTTTTTAAAGTTTTGTGGCGTGGTAGTTGCTAAATGCATAAATATGAATAAAAATTACAAGTTAAATTAATGGAAATAGTACAGAAGATGCCAAATGTGAAATTAAAGTGCAGGTGTAATGTGTGTATATGCAATAGAAAGTAAGGGAAAATTTCTTTAGAATGGAAATCTATAGGAAGATTGTCCTAGGATGGTGGGGTAAAATTAGTTTTAAAAAATGATTACAATAAGCAGAACATTGTAATATAAGTTTAAGTACAAGATAAAAAGGGACATTTGAAAAAAAAATAGAGAAAACAAAGAAATTAGCAATAAGAAGTAAAATGTAAATAGCAGTGAGTAAAATAATATAATATAACCCTTACCTAACATCCTTAGGAATGTGAGAGATAATGAACCTCAGACTAAGAATACAAGGGCCGTGGTCACCATGCTACGGGGCTGGAAAACAAACGTTTCATCTAATAATTATTTCCATGAACTATTTTACCAATTCTGAGATTAACATTAGACTAACTGCATAGAACGAAACAACACTGGTAATCACTGGAACTACTGAATAAATCAGATTTTGAAAACATTTAAGCACCGTAAACCATGTATTATAGAAGATTTAAAAGTAGAATTGGTTAACACTTAGCGTTGATACATTACAAACAATCGATTGTATCTAAATCTGATAGGTTTTGCAGTTCTTCGGTAGGGCGATATCGTGTGTCTCTATATAATACATTTATATAAACAATCCATTGTTATAGTTGGAGAACGAAACCTAAAGCACAAAAGCGATAATACAAAAAAGCCATGAGTTGTGAGACAAGAAAAAATTGTATTTTTCAAACTCTCTCTCTACAACATTAGAAGATACTTAAAAGCTTACAATGAAAAAGACATATTAATCTAATCAATATTAGTAACAAACACATTATTCTTTCGATTGGCTGATTAACAATTCAAAATCTCCGAATGAGCTTGGTGCCATGCTCAAGCTTTATATAATTTCTTAAAAGATGGATGTAAAAATAAAAATAGATCAGAAGAAAAAGACATACACAGCCTTCTTTGATGATAGCTGAAAAGCCTATAAATTATATTGATTTTATCAATATCAATTGTAGAGTACCCAGTTCGGCTCAACTTTAATCTCAATACTAAAGATAAAAATCTTTGATTTGTACGTGATGATATACTAATACAGATTCCGCCTCTTACTGTTGATTTTAGTAAAAAAGTTATAATAACTCATTATGCAATAAATAATCTTATGATAAGAGTTTTACTGCAAGACCAAATCCAAAACGAAAATATTCATTGAAATTGGATAAACTAACTTAGCAAAATGGACAAATAAAGTTAGTAATGGGTAGGCTACAATTCCCGTAAAACGTGTTGAGGCTCATATCCAACAGAGAACGTAATGGCTGAAATAGCTGCAACAAACTAGTGATCATCAGACTGTAATAACCTTATATTATTTCTTTAGAAAAAGAAAATAATAAATGATTATGATATTGTTTTAATATTATAACTTCTAGATCTTACTATACAATAACTTTAAAATATGTCTCCACCATGACTACCTCTTCAACGGAAATTTCCTTAAAAATTTATCTTCTTATCACCAGTGCCGGTAGTTTTATCCTAGCATAACTGGTATAACCAGCCAGCTACCCTGAACTACGGGTTTGGCCTACAGTAGAAAGTATACCATTATTATTATAATTTATAGAACTTATTAGGGTGCACAAGAGCATGCGTGTCATTGGAAAGTAGATGGTCACCGCCGCCCATGGACATTCGCAACCTCAGAGGGGTCACTCATGTGTCGCCGGTCTTACTATTATTTTTATCTAAAATAATATGATATTTTATATTACACAATTTTAGAAGACAAATATCCACATGCATGCATGATATCATACCGGGTTGTTTCATTCAGTAATCATTTGGTATTAAATAACCATAATGTATAACATGATTACAAAAGAAGATATAGACTTTAAAGCTACAAACTTTAAGTCGATTATTCATCCATCTAGAAGAAAAAATGCTTTTAAACAAGAGGTGAAATGCAAATTCATAAAATATTATGATGTATTTTAAGTGTTGTTTAATGGTTGATAAATTGAAGGTATATTAAATCTCTATAAATCTATATATATGTATATATGTCACACCTTTTTATTTAGGCAGATATGTGGTTATCAAACTCCGAATATCTGTCTCTTTCCAATCAAATGATTGGTCTACTAAACCACGAAAGTAATCGTTTAAGACATTGACTTGGGTTTTCTGACTTGTGACCATTCCTTCATATTCTTTTAAAGAATTCGTTCTAATAAAATGCATTGTATAAGAACTGATATTGTTCTTAGTGTTTTTTACTTTATGGTAACATTGAGAAAATTGAGTTTTAGACTTCATTTTCATAGTTCTTAAAAAATAACCATACATTAATGTTATAACTGAGAATTGAAGCAGGCACGTATTTTAAATCAGTAGTTTGCTTCAAACAAATTCTTACTTTTGTGAGTAAACAAAAATAATAATTTGGCCCATATGTTAACTGAACATGGTGGAAATATGTTAGTAATTTTTAGTGTTGATTAATATGTCACTAATATATTTAAACAAATAACAAAAAAGTAGAACTGGCTGTGCCTGCGTATTGAAGATGTATATGAAGCTTTGAAAGGGGTCGTTATGAAAAAGATAATATAAGAAAATGAAACGCTAGTGATTTTTTTTGTTTGTCTCTATGTCTGTTCGTACACATCTTTGAAATTATTGAATGTATTTTAATGCAGATTTCACAGATAGCTTGGTTTGGAGCAGAATCTAGGCTTTATTACCTTTAAATCGGAAGTCAGAGAAAAGGGTACCCTCAAAGAGTTTCGGAGATGTATAAATTACAAAAATTCTTTTAGACCTAAAAAGTTACACTAACTTATCCTCCCGAGAATAATAAAGCTTATATATACTATGCTGCTATGTAATACTGGCTTTTGTTCTGGTTTTTAATAAATGGAAACCGTGAGCGGTATCTGAATGCGGGATGAGACGCAGAATCGATAGCCCAAACCGAGACCGAAATCGAGATCAGAACCGGGGTCGAAAACAAGTATGGAATCGGCATAAAAATTCAGAGCGTGACCGGGATAAAAGTCAAGAGCATTACGAGGACCAGCATTGAAAGCGAAAACGAGATTGGAATTGACAGCGAGGTCTTTCCATAGGAAATATGGAGAAATATATTCTACGCCCACGTGGATGAAGCCGTGAGCAGGAAACTAGTCAATTACATTCAACGATGAACCCGTCGAATATAATAACATAACAACACCATTGCAGTATTTCCATTTTTTATATATCTAAATTCACTTCTATCTGAAATCAGTCCGGTAATGTGGCGCAGGCGTTACAATTTCTGGCGTGTATCTTAGTGTTATGTCGGTCAGAGCGTATAATCTCGAACACACTGCGAACGCGATACGGCAGCTGAGGCGGCCTCGGGCGTGTGTCCATTGCGCCATGGATCACATAAAACCATGTTGATCTTATATCGGTGGATGCGGGAAATCGGATCAAGCGTACGTCACCCATGCGATGAACATGTGTCACACGAAATGCGAAATAATTACAAAACAAAAATAATAACAAGAAATGAAAATATATATTTCGTCGTGTCTGAAATAATTTACAGACAGATTAGACACAAATATTCTTTCTCGGTTGACATGATACATTTCGGCATTTTCAAAATGAAATTTTGTTACTATGATTATTGATATTTTATAAAACTTTTCTGCATTTGTGAGCTTTATGAGAAAATTTATTTATCAAAATTCGTTAAAATTACATTGATTAATTTTGACCGTCCGTTACAATTTGTAATCTAAAACCGTCTTTTCAGTACATTGCAAATATTTGCCAAAAATTAATTGCGAGCGATGAAGGAAACGTACCAGATAAAGAATAAATTAAGACGATTTGCAAAAACTTTATATGTCTCTTTAAAGAAGTTAGTAATCCAAATTGCTAGACTCGTAACTAGGTGACTTGAGCGTAACTTGCGGCATTATAAAGGCTTCATTTCATTAAAATTGACTTAAAGTAATTCTGCTCGTTTTAAAAAACTCTGGCATAAGTTATTCCATGTTTACTTCACGGATATGAAGCAAACATGGGATATTAGAGCATAGTATACCAACGAACTAATAAATTTTGCATCCGTATTTTCAAGTCAGAAAATAACTTCCTCGAGCACGAAGTCGTGGGCACAGCTAGTATACAATGAATACTTTCATTTTACCTTAATATAAAACAAGTCTCTTGGGTGATGTGCGTGTTACGATGTATACATATCATCTATCTGCATTTAGGCACAAATTTTATGAACGTTTTTCTAAGACATTGTCAAAGTATGAAACCATTTGACCAATCATCATGAAAATTAACACATCTGCAGAAGATTTTTATGCTATCCACTCTGTTTTGACTTAACACCAAATGACATTGCATCGATCGTTATTAAAAATAGTGTACTTAGGTATTTGAAATAGCGAAATATTTCATTTCTTAGATTAATTAGTTAATAGTTAACAACTCCAAATAATTCTAACGAAGGTAATTTAGTCGTTCGCTTTGTACTTTAGCATACACTTCAATTGGACTTTAATAGAATAAATGAAGAAATTCATTTATTTTTTATTTGGGCGGTGCAACGGACATATGCTTCAAAGGCACACTATTTAACAGAAAGGGCAAAACGTACAAACATATTTTTTTACCTTATATTGTTTTGTACGTATGTAGTAGAAATGCATATTGTTTTAAATTATTTCCTATTTTAAGATATGTTTTGGTATATAAATTCATCGTAATGATATTAATATTAATTTATATCTAGTGTTTTACTTATTTTTACTGGAGCGTATTTATAATGCTTAACGTTTTCTCCTACTTATCATTATTCAAAGCGTCATAGATACGTAACACTCCGTTCATTTTTAATTACTCTGAATGAATAATATTAAATAAAACAACCTCTAAATATCAACATAATCATCTCTCAATATCAATACATAGTATTAACATTTCCTCGATGATAATCTTAGCACAAAATCAGAAATGTATCTCGCGTTTGCGAAAAAAAAAAAAATAGTCTTGTAGTGAGCACGTAGCGAAGGGACCAAGGAGTTGATTGCTCCGGAAGCACGAACCACTACAAGTCGTAACGTGACATCATTAAATTGGCTCTCGCAACTGGTCTCATACAACTTCCTACTTCGCTAATATACTTAGTTCTTCATAGAATCACACCAGAAACATAAATTATTTAATCATGTGACTGTGGGAAAACATTGTTTTTTATTTACACAATAAACAATCTCTTAAAGATACTCATTAATTCAGAAGCATTATTCGTAATGTAAGATTGTGTCGCACTTGTTATTTTTTTTTTGTAATCCTTGTACGCACAGTGAACCCTTCGCATAGGCGCGGATTCAACGAAATGTTCCCGTTTTATTGCCGACTAACATCTCAATGTTATACGAACTAAGAGCGGAACGTTACGAGGTGATAAAATAAAATGTTATTAAAATGTCAATGTCCACAGCCAACAGGGCCAACACAAAAAATTTACTTTGGGAGGGTAAAAATATTGTTTAACATGCTTTCTTTTTGTTCCCGGCCGCGTCAATTTCATAACGCACAATTTGATAATAACTTAAAATGACTGCTAGAAATTAGTGCCTAAAAAGCACCTGTAAGATATAGTTTCATTGCTCAGTAAAATTGTGATAAAGTCAGGTCTTACGCTAATAGTTCGTTATAGTTACGAAAAATATAAGAAAATTTGTATTTTTTGTTTTGAAGTTAATATTCACTTATCCGTTTGCTTTTTAGACAATTCAATTCCATTTCTGAAGTCCATACGAATATAACCGCGGAATAATACCGGTTCATTACAAATTGTCTATAATTACATAAATAAATATCATATAATTTATTGCAATTCCTAAATATCAATAGGGGTGGTGACTAATATTAAATTTCTTCATGAAATATGAAATTAAATAAGACTTCGAAGAAAAAGGAAACATTGTCTTCCACCATCTCCTTTTAACCTGAAAATTAACAAAGTCACTTTTAAAATTAAATTTGCGTTCCACGTCATCCTTTTAATGACTAATCGGGCTAAAACCCGTTAAAAGTGACTTTTAGTTAAATGTGAATTTAAAAGGTAGGTGGTGCAAAAGACCCTCAGTCTAGGACACGACATTAGAAAAACGATCCTTCATCTGTTAATTGAACGAAGTACTGTTTTAAAGCCGTAATTAAATATAAAAAATTAAGCATTATAATTTGAGAAATATAAATAGTTAATTAAAAAAAAAACGGCCAAGTGTGTATTCAGCCACGCGCAATGTAGAGTTCCGTACTTGCCCGTCGCAATATGCGAACTTGCAAGGGGGCCTTTCGTTTGATACCATGAACCTATTAATTAAGTTCACGGTTTAACAGCTAATAATGTCGAAAAACTGGTCGACATAGGGCGTGTGTTAAGGATGTTATATTTTTATATTTCCATAATTTTACATGGTTCATAAACTTATATTCAGTACCTGTTTTATACAATCAATAATAATATCTTAATAATTTTCAATAGTATTCTTACGAAATTTTACAGACTCCGTGATACCACACACAGAAACAGAGACAACAAATTCGTAAATCATAAAACATAACACGTTTTGTAATCAAATATATTATTGATAATGAACAATTCCTCGTTAATAATTTTTCGTTCTTTTTCAGGCATATAAAAACATCGATTGTCATTGTTTTTTAACCGATAAATGCAATTTAAGCCGCGAAAATTTTTTTGAAGTGAAACTTCTTTATCGGCGTATGGGAAAAATTTTATAGCAATGTAACGTTTTTCTGTTACGCGCCATCTTTATTTCTGGGTAACATTTTTCCGTTACGCGCCATATTTATTCAATATTATTAATGTCATCGTGGCATAAACATAATTGTTACTAAGGCTACCTGTCACATATACTTTCTGTCAACACCCTAGATCTATTTACAGTTTGTATATATTACATTTTCCTATTATCTAAGTTGAAACCTTTTCAACCGACATACATGAACTATATCTCACATTTTTCATTGAGTGACTCGATTTTATATGTACCGTTCGATAATTTTCCTACAATTCTGTATAGCCCTTTATAACATCGCATTAATTGAAAAGTTTTACCTATCACCCTTCTAGGTACATATACCATTACCAAGTGTCCTACATGAAACTCTGAAAATTTCTATTTCTGAAACTCAGTAGTGACGTGAAAAATAATATTTCAATTAAGTGATTAGCGAAAAAAACTTTATAAAGTTATTTGTATCCAAACTTTATCTAATTTAGCTTTATTCAACCAATTTCTGTGAAGTTGTAAATAGTAAATCATTTTTCGAAAAATGATATCATAAAGAAGTTTCACTTCTTACGCGTGTACACTAATACACACACACTTTTTTTTAACTCTTATGGACTTAATGTAGTATCGGTAAGAGCAGCTGAAAACTGGTTCAATCGTTTCCAAACCGGTAATTTTGTTATTAGAGATGAACTTTGCAGTGGTCGACCTGTTATTGATGAAGTTGATGCCATTTTGGAAAAAATAGAGCAAAATCAGCAAATTAGTTCTTGCGGCATAACTGATGAGCTGGGTGGGGATTGACCACAAAACAGTTTTAACCCCTTTCAAAAAAAGTGGATATATCAAAAAAAAACTGGATACTTGGATCCCGCACGAACTCACTGAAAGAAATCTAATGAATCATGTACTTATGTGTGATTCTCTATAGAAATAGAACCGTTTTTGAAAAGATTGATGTGAAAAAGGTGATGGTCAAAAGGCAAGGAAGCTCCACAAACTATTGCGAAACCCGGATTAACTTTCAGTAAGTTGATGCTGTATGGTGGGATGGCAAAGGCATTATTCATTATGAGCTTTTACCGCCGTGCAAAACCATCAATTCAGATCTCTACTGCCAACAGCTGATAAGACTCAATCAAAAAATAGAGAAAAAACAGCCGGAATTGGTTAACAATAAGTGTGTGGTTTTTCACCCTCATAATGCTAAACCACAGACATCTTTAGCCACTTAGCAAATATTGAGAGAGTTCTGTTGGGAAGTGTTAATGCATTCATCATATAGCCCTGACCTTTTATCCTAAAATTTTCGCTTATTTCTCTCGTGTGTTTCTTCGTAATTATGTGAGTACTATTAAATTAACATTAACCAAACACTGTCATAACTACTTGTAATTGCAGTTTTTTGATCAGAAGACCCAAAATTTCTACAGAAATGGGATTATGTTACTACCTACATAAAGGCAAAAAGTTATCAAATAAAATGTAAAATACACATTGTCATAAAATATAAACAAAATAAGATAAAAATTATTTTAAATTTGTATATAAAATACGAAAAAAATTTTTCCCCTCAACTCAATATTAACTATCTTCCGCCTGCGTAAATAGAATGAAATCCTTCAACTTAAATAGCCACCGATTACGGTAATTTATCATGATCTGATCGCTATGTCGTACTAGATTCCAACCCCAGGCCTGTTCTCGATGCCAATTTGTATGATTTTCTACTCTGATTCGAATCTCGATTCGAGTAGTTTACAATTTTGATCTCTCTTTCGATCCTGGTCCCACTTTTAGTTACAATATCTTCAAATTCCGCTTCCAGTCACGGAAGTGGTTGCCGGTTGCGATTCCACTTTGAATAAAACCAGGGTCAATTATAAGATAAAAATAAATTTTAAGTAGTAAAACTTGAGAATAGTTTATGAAAAGAAGTTTTAGAACCTGTAATAAGTGAGTCAATCTGAAAGTTTTTAGAAAATCAAATACTGAGCACACAAGTAAGTTATTTTTACTATTATTATTTTTCAATCAATACATTGATCAATGCATTCAATGGAACCACTGAGAGAAACACTTTGCCTATTCGCACTTAGGGGTCGCTTCAACGACCTTTTCATGTGGAGCCACTGCTTTCTTGGCATCCATAAACCACTTTTCTCAAAGGTTTTCTTTTATTTTAGAAAATTAATAAAAATCGTATCGTGCGAGGTCAGAGCAGTAAGATGAGTAGACCAGAATTTCTGTAGCTAACGTCATTAAATAGTTAGATCTTTGTCTGTTGGTAGTTCGTGAGGAGTTGTCACGATGAAGGAGAATCCTACTGCTACTACTACTACTAATCCCGAATTTTTTCCAAAACAAGAGGCAAACAATTGTTAGTGTACCAGTCTGTTGTGATTGTAATTTCGTAGACAAAGGCCACCATCTATTCTTCTGATGCTTCGACCTCGTTTATGTTTTCTCGAAAGGAAACCACTCAGCAGACTGTTATATGTAAATTCAGCTTTTATCACCTGAAACTATTTTGTATATAGCATTTTATTCACAACTGGGAAATGTTTGCATTATTTCGCGTCACCAATTAAGAGAACACGGTTTTTGAGCTTTGGTCAAATCATGAGGTATTTCACTGAGTTCAAAACTTCCTGACGGATTTTGATTCATGAAGGATTTTGCGCACTTGACTCATACCCATACCTAAGCTTGTCTGAATTTGCTGAAAGGTCACTCTTTTGTTAGTTTCTATCATAAACCGCACAGCACTGGTGTTGTTTTTTATTGTAGTCGTACAAAAACGTCCCTCATCTTCACGATCTTGACGATCACATCATCGTCCAAAACAATCCCACAGATCGTCAGTCAGATTAGTGTAGCTAAGTTGCAACTCGTAAACAAGGTATTTGCAATAGCAAGAGATGAAGCTTTATCATGAAAAGCCAACCGGAATCTGTCATAAGTTACGTTTTTGTTTAAATAGCAAGGAAAGTCATTGAAAAATCATTGCACGAAAATTTTCTGACATTAAATTCATATCGACGTAAGAAATACAATTTTATCTATGCCACCAATTTATAAAAACAAACGACAAATGAATGGAAATATACATAATGAGTTGGCAGAATTCCATTTTTAAAATTTAAATATGTTTTTTTTGGTTTTCAGTTTCTAAGTGACCAGTTCCAAAAATTTTAAGTGTCACCTACGGAACATGTACATAAAACCAAAGCAAGGTTTTAATAGTCTATTTTACTGAAGAAGTTTCTTATTAATGAGATAATTCTTAGTATCGGTTTTATGGTGCAGTTCAACAGTAAAAATACGCAGACAGCGTCACATACGAATGCTGGTTTCCTTTTTTAGAAATATGGCCGTTTGCGAGTACAACATATAGTTTCATAGTAATTATATGAATGGTTTAAGCACTTAAAAAACTAACAAAACGCATGCTCATCATTATATGTTACTCAACCCTACTCCCCACATTTAATTGTGAAAAACGAATCTCACGACTTTTCAAAGTCGTACTTCGATCTATAAGCAGATTCATATAAAATTCAATACCCCTTAAAACCGATAAAGAGCAAATTACACACATACACGAAAATACATAATAAGAAATGAATATAGCAATATCAAAGAAATAAAAAAAATATATGGTTATGATACGGTATATGAAAATAACATAGAGCATATCGTTTTTGCAATTTCAGGTTCTGACTGTACACTAATTTCTGTCAAGATTATTGGAACCGTTCTTAACTTATAAAAAACATACGTACAGCCAGAAAAACATAGAGAGCAGCATATTATCTTCACAATCACAGTTTCTGACTAAACGCCAATTTTCATTACGATCTATGAAATTATTTTTAAGTTATAATAAAACATATTATATATACAGACAAACAGATGTTGGAGTATCATATGCACAATAACATATTCTTACAATGTACCAGTTTTCATCGGCCACAATCGGTCGCAATCGGCCAAGCGGTTCCTTAGTTATAAAAGGACATAGAGACAAGCAGACAAACATAAATTCTAGAAAAAAAAAAGAATTGAGGTCAGTTTATTTTAAAACAAATACCTATTAAGATTTTTTTTTTTAATTTATGTATAGACAGTCGCTACAGTTTCATATAATAGATGTACAGGCAAATCCACATCTTGAATAAGTGGAAAAGTTGACGTACGAAATCTAAGTATGGGCTGGGAAAATTTCTTCCCGGCAGCTATTAGTTTTACGAGCGATGTAGACTGCCTACACTTTGCCATTTCAATTACTTATTCTGTGAGCTATGTCGGCCACTCGGTTCTTGTGCGGATCTCCTTGCTTAGAATTTTATGTCGCAAATAAATCCCCCGCGTAAGTTCCTTCCATCGCACATTGAGCGATGTTCTTTCTTCGGTTTATTTATAAGACCGACAATAAGGGACCATTTCTGGCAACCGTACACCATCATTGAGACGATGCACTTTTCCAAGATTTTTTTCTTTGAGTACTGACGTATACTGGACTAGAAGATGCCCCGAAATTTCCCAAGCGTTGCCCAACTGAGCGAAAGTCTTCGTGTGATTTCTTTATCATAATGTTATCATTTTTACCTTATATTCAATAAGTGGAATAGGTATTTATTTTAGTTATTTATTTGTAGAAACCAAGAAACATTTCTTTTGTATAATTTAAAAACATATAATTAATAATAATAATATAAACTCACGCCTATTTTCCAAAAGGGTAGGCAGATATAGATTTCCACATGGTACGATCTTTGCATATCTCTCTTGCCTCGCTGACATCCATCAATCTTTTGATGCAAGCTCGTCGGTTTCGGGTAATTAAAGTCTAGAACGACCTTTGCCAACCTTTCCATCACCCTCATTCGCTCTATAGATTTGTTTTATCAGTATACTTTCATTCATCCTTTCCAGATGGCCAAACCACTGCAACCAACCACAACAACTTCCTTCAAACCACACCGCCCTCTAACATAACTGTTTCTTCATCTATCTTTCCGAGACACTCTGCACCTACTACGCAGCGATCGCATCTCCACTGCATTGATCCTACTTTCGTTTTTCTTCTGCCATACTCGGCTTACACTACCGTTCATAAGCGTAGGGATTAGGACCCTATTATGTATAGCCAAGCGCGCTTGTCATGAGACGCTTAAACGCTTTATTAGATACGTATACAATTGTCTCTAGTAAAAAAGTTCATCTAAGTTAGATTATGATCTTGCAGACAATGAAATGATGAACTAAAAGAGAATCTTAAGGTGTTATTTAAGCTTTCAAAAAATAAAAAAAGACGCACCGTTTTAGAGAAAATCACACATAGTTTGACGTAGAAAATACTTACAAAAACAAATATCATAAGTTTTCAATAATTTTATTTGCTTATAAATAATTCTCAAATAAACTACAGAGAAAAGTTAAGAAAAAGGATTTATGATCATTTTATCCTTTTGTAAAATAGACTACATTAATATGACATATAAATAAATTTAGCACTTTTTGAGGAAATAAATAACAATTAGTTTTTATCAATCAAAAATCTTTTAAAATCTAATTTAATGCAGTTATCAACAGATCTTCACGAAGCGAAGAAACTTCAGAAGATTTTATTTAACAATAATGAAAACATCACAGCTTCCAGAAAATTACAAAATTAACAATAAGCACATTTGAGAAAAATCACTAAAAATACTATAATTTATCTTTTGTTGAAGTGTATAAACATCGCCTTGACTTTTCAAAATATTCGTCTCAGGGCCAGAATACAGCTGCATATTTCCAATGCGTTTAGCACACATAGTACTATATTTTGAGCGTTTAATTAAAATTATGAATAATTAATATTAAATAACATAAATATTTCAGGGGTTAAAACTCGTATTTTAAGATTTTTAAAATTATAAGAATTATCAGGTTATGTGAAAAAAGCTAAATTCCATTTTTAGTCTGTATTTGTTCGTAATTATAATAAATTTTCTTAAAATTATGAACAAATACAGATTGACCCCATCATGACCCCACGACCGCAAGGTAACAGTCATACGAGTGCTTATTCGTACCACGTAGACTGTGTACGGTAATTCGTGTGACTTGTACGCGGCTGCACAAATATTTGCGTTTGTATTGGGAAGTGTAACGCAACGGAGCGTTCTGTGTTAGTTCCGGTGAAGAAGCAAATACTGTTTCGTTTGTCTCATTTTACGCAGGCTCCAGTAGCCGATTTTAAATACTATAGACATTAATAATAACGCGTTATAAATTTAATTATATTATATTTAAAATTATATATAAATTATAAAATATTTGTTTAGCAATGAAAAGTCAATGTGGGCCCTTGACGTATTGAAAAATTTAAATAAACTAAGCGCGACTACGGATTAAGTAACTAAATAATACTAACAAGTTGGGTGTTGATTGTGAGGTAATGATCACTGTACTGTGAAGCCGTAAATGATTTTACTTTGTGATGTGTTAGACTTGTAATTTAGGTATGACACATTAATTTATATTCCAAAACTAAACACTACCTAAAACTTCCCAAATCCGTAACCATTACCTCTCAATGAAATACTTAACTTGTTTTTTATACTTTGTACTTGTTTATTCAATAGTCGGATTCAAATTTCTTTACTTTTGTTTTTATTTGACACATTTTACTGTCGTATACAATTACAAAGGCATTCTAGACTCAAGGAGATTAAATTAGATTGGAGGATTCCATTACGTTTATAGTTATTTTTATTTGTCACAGTGTAATTAAGTTTTTCACATTTTTTTTTAAATTTACAAAAATTTTTATCAAAAAATTTTTCAACTTTTAGAAAATGATAAAGCATATTCAATGACATGTTTGTTATTGTGATTTATAATATTCTGCAAATCATGTTCACCATGTTGGATTAAATATGACGCCACAAAACCTATGACTATTACCATGACACGCTGAACTCTGGAAGATAACTTAGGTACTCAAGAACAGACGAATAAACATACTTATGTATGTTAATTTGTAAAATAGACTGCTAAAATCATAACCATTTTTGTGTTTCGCAATGGTCGGATAAAAGAAGTTACATTTGATATGAATATATGATTACTAGTGATTCCGTTTTTCACAAAGACCACAAGGTACTCGTAATTATTATCAGCTGTTGTTATGTCTTCGAAATGTAAAATAATAGTTAATCTACTTAATTTATTACAGTAGGTGTTAATAACGTGTATGGCTTTAAGTTAGATGAGGCCATAATAATATAAATATGCAAATACAATTATATACAGACGAACCGAATTCCTAAGAGATTCCATTATTTTTTTACCGTGACACTATAACATAGCAGTTCAGTTATCAATTAGTCGACAAACTGTATAAATCAATAAATCCATTTAACAATAAAATTTCATTTTTTTGGTTTTCTATATTCCCGAGTTGTTAAATAATAAATAATATACCTGAAAATTTATTGTGGTTCAATGATAAGTATGTGTATATATACATATGACATTACTTTTTTTCATAAATATGTTTCTGAGATGACGAGGCCAGCTTTCTACTGTTACTTCCTGATCAAAGTAACAGGTTCGAACCGTGATTAAGGGCAAATTGATGGGAAAGTTTTTAACTCAAATAAATATCACTTGATTCGTACCTTGGGGAGAATGTTAAACAGTGAATCCCCAACTATCCCACCAATCTCTTACTGATCACTATTCGTTTGACCGATCACAAATTAGCGATAATGATTGTTAACAGACTTTAACTTTCACTAGACCATTGTGAAACGTTTAAGTTTCTAGCCTATTTATCTGCAATCAGTAAAGAGAAAAAAAATTTTTCATGAATTTATATTTTGTGAAGCTTGTGCAATTGATCCATTACGATTTTATCGTCCTTGACATAATGCTCGTGAAACGTGTCAAATTAATGAGCAGGCGGACTGTGGGTGCCCATCATCGTTAACAATCGCACTACCATATGCTATGATGAGCTAATCACATTGAACTGATGTAGGTGACGTTAATGTTAACAACTTGTCAATTTCGTAGATACAAAGGTGATTTTAATCCCAATATAAACTGAAACGTTGTCAACATTCTTTTAATTAGATTTTTGCAATATTTATTTTCAGTATTTCTAATAAAATAATAATAATGTAAACTCACACCTATTTTCCATAAGGGTAGGCAATTATTGTAGATTTCCACATCTTTGTGTATCTCTCTTGCCTGTCTGACATCCATCAATCTGTATATGCAAGCTCGCCGATTTCGGGTGCTTAAAATTTGGCCCTTTTTTAAAATGCCACCTATATAGACCATAGGATTTTCTAGATTTGCCGACCTTTCCATCACACACAATCGCTTTATAAATTTATTTTATCAATCTACTTTCGTTCATTCTTCCCAAATGGCCAAACCACCGCATCATACCTCTTTCTACTCTGGTCAACTTCCTTCAAACCACACCGCTCTCTAACATAACTGTTTCTTCATCTATCTTTCCGAGACACTCTGCACCTACTACGCAGCGATCGCATCTCCACTGCATTGATCCTACTTTCGTTTTTCTTCTGCCATACCCGGCTTACACTAATGTACATAAGCGTAGGGTTTAGGACCCTATAATAGATAGCCAAGCGCGCTTGTCGTGAGACGCTTTTACTATTCATAATAGCGAGCAAGGCCCCATTCACTTTATTTCCTGCATTCACTCTCCTTTCAATATTCTTGTCACGTTTACTATCATTTGTAAACAGATTACTCAAGCACATAGACTCTTTCACTTGTTCGAGTTTTTCACGTTATATAAGTATATCGCATTCAGTCGTTTTTCTCTCCTTTCAAACACCATCACCTTAGTTTTATCGATATTTATATTCATACTCCTTTTCTTAACAGAATCATTCATTTTATTTATCATCTCTTGCTGCCCAAACGCCGACGGCGCAAGGATTACTTGGTCACTGGCGTACAGAAGGCATTTGACAGACAGCTTATCCATTCTTAATTCACTCTCATACTCTTTTAAATCATACAAATATACAGTCAAGTATTTTTAAAATGTGTAGTATTGAAGTATTTTTTTAAATATTGTATTATTTAAGGCAAGCAAGTGTACAGCTTCATTTTGTAAGTAACGTAATACGTAGTAATTTTGCGAAATTATGCTTCCATAGACGTTGAGAATTAAATATTAGTATACGTGTAGCATGCACCAAACTCTGAATACGGTGCGGTTAAGAGCGAAAAAAATATAGGATAATTTGTGATAGTTGGCTAAAGCTCCATCAAATACTTATACGAATGCAAAATGCAAAAAAGGGCATTTTATTCAAAATAAGTTTTAAAAGTAACTACCTGCTCCGTAGTCGCACGGATAACTGTAGGTATTTATGATTCGATAACATAGGCCTGCCGACCTGTGTGCTCAACATGTCGACCTTGAAAAGGCTTTCCTATAGAATTTTTTTTTTTGCATTCTATATGTGCATAGAGGTTTCTCTATACACATTATGAATGGAAAATACAGTATTATGCTTAATATCATCCTCTAGAGAAGTATTTGCTCCTCTAGGACGTCATACTAAGCCCGCTAAGGTGCTTATTGGTAAGTTTTATCTACCTAGCGTCCCAGTTCGTGGTGCTAGATTATATTCACATTTAAAATCTCTTGACAGCGCACTGATATAATCAAATATTTACTACAAATTAAATTGTATTAATACATTAATAAGTGATTTTACTTTAAATAAAATAATTTCTTTTTCACCTCCTATCCTTGACAAGATCACGCATGGGGGGTATAATGAGACGAAGGTCCTTTTTGTATAAGAAAATCGTTTTTAATATCAAATATACTGTTTCAAAACACTGTAGTAAGATAATCTGGATAAAATGCATAAGACAACAATTATAGGTAATTTCAAAAAGTTCGTGTTACAATTTTGCTACGCGCATTTATAAAACTTTTTGTTATGGCGAGTAGATCTTTTTTAATAGTTATAATGTATTACAAACTTTTCTTTGCAACTAATTGAAAATAATGATACCACTACACACTATTTTCATATAAATCAACGTCATCAAGGTATGTACCCAATAGAGGTTCTTAAAAAGTTCGATTTTACCCAACCTAGTCAACAAGTAATATAACATCAAATTGGCTAATTTTCATACAACATTTAAGCCTTCATGGATTACATATTTAAGCCTTCAATGTGTTTCATTCTGTCCACTGACGAAAACCGAATGAAAGTTGATTTTTGAGATTAACGCAAACGTATACACAGACATCACCGGGGATGAACTTTAATCTACTATGGTAACCCACATTAATAATTTCATTGGTTTTTATGATTGCAACCTCGACCTCTCTCTTCCGTCGTGGACCGTGAACGTGGTGTTACGTGTGTTAGCTATGTGTAATATTTAATATGAACAAATAGTGGAAACCTAATTTGAAGTCTTTCACTTACGTATATACGAAGGGAAATAAACTCCTTGCAGATAGGTAAATTTATAATCACCAAGTGGTAGGTAGAAGTTACCACAAATTGGCGACCGGTTTTGCGAAGGAAGAGCCGATAGAAGCCAATTTTGATCGTAACAGGCAAGGATCGAATATAAAACAGTACTATTAACCGCTACCAATTAAACATCAAACGAATGTCAAATGTCACTATCAATCAGCGAAATGATAAATTCTGGCAAAACTAGTTGAATTCAAAATTTAAATAGAAAATAAATTAGAGGAAATTTTAAAAGCCTTAGAAAGCAATTTCGAAGGGCAAATCGTAGAATCGTAAAACCCCTGCGAATATTATTACGAAACTACGTACAAGAAAAACGATTAAATATGAATATGATATCGAACATAGAAGTTTTCGACAGAAGAAGTCGAAAAACACACAAAATCAATTACTATCATAAAATTAATTAATATAACGGAAAATAAAAATTGATCACAAAATAAATTTCGAAACACACAATTATATTCACCGAAAACCCTATAGAGATGACATTCGACGAATTGTGCATTGAACTTGAAAATCATTATGATCCGGTAACATCATTAGCTGTAAATTATAGAGCTTCATTTCGTCAGTGAATTTAAAAACCAAATGAAAGTTTACAAGAATATAATAAAAGAAAACAACCTGTAAATTACAATGGTTAGTACACCAGTTGGGTCTATTATTAATAAAAATGGTTCTTATGTGGAGATTTTAAACTAACTTTAAACTCATCTTTGAAGATTGACCGTCTCCCAATACCTACAAACAATATTATTTTGCAAATCTTACAAGGAAACAGATATCACTGTGAGTCAGATTTGACTGAGGCCTACTTTCAAGGCCCACTAGATTGTGAATTACAAAAATTAGCTTGCATAACTACTGAAAAAGGAATTTATAAATTTTTGTAATCACCTTATGGTTTTAGCATCGGTGTTGGAAGTTTTCAAAGATTAATGCTAAAATTATTAGCAGGTCAAGAAGGAAATCCTGATTAATATTGAAGCATTATCGCATTACAACCCAGATGAAACACTCATCTTGACGTGCGATGCTTATTATATAGGCGTAGCTGACGTTTTATCTAATACTAGCTGTCCCGCCCGCTTCGCAGGGTAATTTTTATTTATAAATAAAATGGCGAAGGATTTACGGAATTCAAAAAAATGAGTAGCCTAGAACCATCTACAAATCATCCCACATCGAATGGTCCTAATCCCATGTCTATACGTTTAGTAGTTTTTACGTGATTGGCGAACAAAGATAACCTATTTTCATTATATATGTATAGATAAATAGTAAATGAACATTAAAATCTATAGCTTTTGCAAGTAAATCTTTAACAGGTACACAGAAATTACACCCATTCATCAAAAAATTGGGATTAGCTATAATATATGGTGTCACAAAATTTTATGAATACGTTTTTGGTAGACATTTTGTCCTTGAGATGGATAACCAAGCACTAGTTAACATATTTGGAGCTAAAAAAATACCCAAAATAAGGGCAAAGAGATTGCAACACTGGTACTTTTTCTATCACCTTTTCATTACACTATGCGGCATATACCTTCTAATAGAAATCCAGCCGATTACTTATTAAGAAAACTTATATATAGTAAATTGAATGGTATAGTTAAGCCACTAAGTGGAGGTAATGAATACAGTTTTTAATTTTCGTAACTGTAGATAATTCACATTATAATTTAAAAAAAATTGAAGATGAAACTAAAAATGACCAAATATTGCCTATTATAATTAAATTTGTACAGATGGGTAGCCAATAAAAAATAATTTTGATCATCTATATACACCATATTTTAATCGTAAATTTGAATTAACAGTTGATCGGGATTACCTCTTCCGGGGTTATTATATTATTATTCTATCTAACCTATATGAGTATGTATTCAAAATAACTAAATTCAAGTCACTTTGGCAGAAGAAAAATGAAACAAATTGCCCATTCATATTTTTGATGACCCAACATTGATTGGGAAATAGAAGACATTACTAAAAGTCGTGTAATCTGCTTACAAAATAAGAAATTTTGTAATTCAGTACCATTGATACCATGGCAACTACCACCAAATGTTTGGTACGGAATACACGCTGACTTTATTGGTTTATTCTATGCTAAAATGTACTTAATAATCGTCGATGCATTTTTTGAAGTGGCCAGAAGTTTTTTTTTTTTTATGTCAAATATAACTGCTAGTAAAACCATTGACATCTTCAAAAAAATTTATATTAGCTTTGGGTTTCCTATATACCTTGTTACAGACAATGGCCGCACCTGGATAAGTAATGAATTCCAACAAATTTGTATAAATACAGGTGTTAAGCAAAGTTTTACGACACCATATTTTCCAGGTGTTAACGGTGCTCCAGAATGTTTCGTAGACACCTTTACAAGACTAGTAAATTATTTTTTCAATAATGAAATAAAATTGAATGAGTTATTCATTTATTTTTATTTAACTATTGAAGTACTACACAAAACAACAGGTATTACACCTGCAAGCTTAATATTAGGCAGAAAAAATACGTACTAGATTTTCCTTACTTCGCCCCAACCCACTCAGAGAAAATATAGAAATAGAACAAAGTAACCAAGAAGACAGTTTCAAAGAAAATCGGATTTTCAACTTTACAATAGGAGAAAATCTTATGATTAGAAACTATGGAATAGGTCATAAAAAAATTGATACAAGGTACAGTGTTAAATGAATTAATTCCTGGGCTAACTTATATTATTGATGTTAGTGGTCAGAAGTGAAAAATGCACATCAACCAAATGGTAAAAAGCTCACAACAATTAGATACTATTAAGAAATAATAATGTATATAAATTTCATTTAAACTGTTATTTCCTTCTTTTCTTTTTATTATAATAAGTTTATTTTTCATTTTAATTTATTCAATCATTGTAGCCTTCAAGAAAACCTTATTAATTAATGAATGCAGAGTAATGCATCTAAAATACTAATTTAGTATAGTCAAAATGATTGATGTTCTCACTTTTTTTTTTGTAGATACAAATAAATAAAAGAGGAGAAGGAAAGTATTATGTTTGCTATCTGTTTAAGATAAAAAATATGAAACTATATACTGATAAATATTATTATCCATATGGGTTTGCAGTTTCTCTTCTATTGATATTTGTTTTGTTTTTACTGTTACATGTCTAATCTTTTAGTGATGCATAGTATGGTAACCCACATTAATAATTTCATTGGCTTTTGTGATTGCAACCTCGACCTCCTCTTCCGTCGTGGACCGTGAACGTCGTATAACGTGTGTTAGCTATGTGTAATATTTAATATGAACAAATAGTAGAAACCTAATTTAACGTCTACCACTTTACGTTGAAAACCCAATGGGATAATTATTCATTCCTTATTAGTAGCTTCCATATTTTTCATGACTTGATGACTTCTTTAAGACTATCGCAGACAATGTAACTTTATCCAAATGTATTTAAACCACACAAGTGTATCATTTTCATACCGTTCATACCAGAATTTGGCATAATGTTAAGACTTCAGATCGCGAATGATAAGTATCCGCACGCATGGAATCCGCACGCTCGAGCAAATTTATCGTCAATAGCTGAAATACCGTAACATTCGCTGGAACATTCATTGAATTCCGACAGTGCAGTCCGACTGTGAGGGTTGTGCGCACTATAACTTAATAAAAATCTTCGCTTCAAAACGTGCCTGTCGTACACAAGTTGCACGTACCTACGCCTCGATCGCGTGACGAGGCAGCGTGGCGTAATATTTCGTGAAACTGTCTCTCTCTTTGGTTCAAATCTCATGCAAAGAATAGAAAAGAAGAAGGTTTCTTTGAAAAAAAGTGACTGATTCAATGTTTAGTAAAATTAAAACACCCATCCACGACCGAAATCGTATTACTCATGATCTTGCTGATAACATGGATGTAATAAAAAGGAAAGTTATCTAACTAAACCCTAGCTATGAAATAAACAACCTATAATTTATAACTAGTGAAGTGTTTATTTGAGAGATAATAGATACTGAGCCGTAAAGCCGTAGGTGATGTTAATTTGTAAAGTTTTAGACTTATATAAAAAGAGTTAATGCGTACATTCGAAAATGTAAATAAATAATTGTACGAGATAATAAAATTAAAAAAAATATACCGAAACCTTAACTAACACACATTGTATGTAGTTTTTATATTGAAGTGTTAGATAACTGTGATATCATTTTATTATTAAAAATATAAATTAGGAAATTAAAGCAAATTACTTCACAAAAACAAATACAGAAACTTATATTGTATACATGTTGGTTCGTTACGTGAATCAAACACAAAGACCTTAGGAAATCAAAACTGAACAAATTAGCAACTTATTTTTACTATTAGTTTTTCAAAATAGAGTCCACTGAGATTAATACATCGCTGTATTCGATGGAACCACTGAGAGAAACGCTTAGCCCATCAAAGTTAGGGGTCGTATTGACGGCCTTTTTATATGCAGTCACTGCTTCCTCGTTGTATATAAACCACTTTCCTGGAAGTTTTTCTTTTATTTTAGGGTATAAACAAAAATCGCATGGCACGTAGTCGGGGTTGCAAGGCAGGTAAACTAGTATTTTTATACTTAATAGTTAATTATTACCCATTATTACCCAAATAGTTGGAATTATTTGTCTAATGGTATGTCGTGAGGCGATGTCATGATGAAGGAGAATCCTGCTGCGAGTTTGTTTTTCCCGAACTTTTTCCAAAACAAGAGGTAAGCAATTGTTAGTGTACCTGTCTACGGTCACAGTTTTTATCTGCTAAAACAATTGTTACGTAATGACTTGTTGTTCCGCAGGACGAGATCATCATCTTGTTTCCTAGGTTTCGAGCTCATTTTACTTTAGTGGGCAACTCCTCAAAAGAAAATACCAACTGAGCATACCGTCTTTTGGTTTCGGGATCGTAACAGTGAATCTAGATTTCGTCACCTGTAACTATCTTTTATACAGCATTTGACTCACCACCGACAAATATTTGCATCATTTCGCGACACCAATTAATGGAACGTAAATTTTGAGGTTCGGTTAAATTATGAGGTATCGACTGATTAGAAAGCTTCCTGACCGCTAAATGTTCATGAAGGATTTTGTATACTTGACTCATACCGATGCCAAAGTATGTCCAAATCTGGCTCTTATTTCAGTCTCTATCATGAGCCGCACGGCACTGATGTGTTCGGTCGCGGTCATAGAAGGACGTCCCTCACGCAGATCGTCAGTCAGATTAGGGCGATCACCGTTAAACTAGTTATAAACAGTAGCAAAGGATGGAGCATCATCATGAAAGGTCAACTAAAATCTGTTATAACTTTGTTGTTGGCTTAAAGAGCAACGAAAATCATAAAAAAATATTGCATGAAAATTCTTATTGATGTTAGACAAAAAATTTTCTTTTTACCGCCAACTTCTAAAAACAAATGACAGATGAACGCAACACACATAATAAGGTTGGCAAAGAGTTTCATTTTTTAAATTTAAATATGTTTTATTATTTTACAGTTTCTAAGTGGACAATTTTAAAAATATTAAGTGTGACCAATGTAACAAGACTGAACCCGGAACGCACACATAAAATTACAAGTTCATTTGTCTACCTACATTCAAAAGTACACATTTACATTCATAATTTCAGCTTAACTGAATAGCAAAAACTGGATCAAAAGCAACTTGCGAGAGGAGATCATAGACTGAGATAGATAAAGAGAAATAAAAACAATAATAAACCTACCAAAATTGATAGATTGATTGCTCTGTTCGAAATTAACAGTCTTCGACACCGTTTGACCTAACACCACGAAAGTAGGTGTGTGTGTTTTTATGTAGAAGGTTCTTATACAATATATTTTAGCATTCATTCCTCGACTTTGTCCACATTTTGCACTATTTAATCGTACAACTACGTGGATTCCTAAAAATTCTTTCAATACAATAAACGTATACTATCCCCGAGTAATAAAATTTACGTTTTATTTTGACACTACTATTTGCCCGGACTTCTTACAAGTCGGAAAAAGAGGGACCGAAATCGCTGACCGGAATTGAAATCGGGAACGAGATTGGGATTGATAGCAAGACCAATATAAAAGATGAAAGAACACGTTATATGTCCACGCGGTCAAAGCCAAAGGCGTAGACTTAGTATTTGACACGTTAAAAAAAATACAAACAAACGTTTCTAAAGAAAATAAATTCACCGAAACCCATCTCATCTATAAGCCCCGCCAGAAAGGGAATGATCTTACAGTAAGATTAGAGCGGACACGATTTAAACACCATTAAACCGTTTAGCCTTTGCAAACAACGAACTCGATTTACATCCTAAGGTGAGTTTATAATTAAACTCAAGAAAATAATATAGGCGTTGCTCCGGAGGAATTAAGCCGTAATCTAACTTCTCCAATATTAAAGGATGAACTCGGCGGAACAATACGAGCGATGGCTCAGAGATGCGGTACTATTTAGTGTTGTTTTGAGAAGTTGGTTAATTTTTTTTTGGAGTTATAATTCTTTGAGCTCGTTAGAGGAAAATAACGACCAAAGTGGGAGTAGAACTCCGGCGTCTAAGGTCCCGTACGCTAAATTTAATCAAACGGGTATCTTAACTTCTCTTCCTACAAAATTTAAAATGTAAAAAAAAAATATAACACAAATATACTTTTTAGTACTCTCTATCGATTGAATTAAAATTCGCCTATTTGCCTACACGTATAGGCAATTCACATTGTTGTTATTTACAAATGAAAAATGTGAATATCAAAAAAAGTATTAAATATGTTTGTTTCAAAGCCATTTTCCCTTTAATATCTAATGATATATTTTTATTAATATTAAACGTCGCTTTCATCCACGTTTCAACGTTACGAAATTAGTAATTAAATATAATGAGAGATGTATATTGAGAGTGAAATAAATTGGTATAATATATATCTCGGCTAACTCCACTCTCAAGTCCCACACAGCTAATGTATAGTCAAATTTACATACGCAGAATTAAATATACATTGCTTTTGGTTATGTTATATTTTAAAACTCGTTGAAATGTATTTAACTTTAGATTAAACATTTATAAACAAAGTAGTGTATCAGTTCTGCATACATAGTCATGCAGAAGTGATTATTGTTAATCTCGTGAACGTTTTTTTCAAAAATGTGTATACTAGCACGAAATGAAAAAAATCATTAATATGACAATATTGGTGCCCGACATATTGTTTATGAGATTGCGATAGCTTGTAGGTAGCGTCTGATATTATGCGCTTGAATACAAATTAAGTTCTGATTGCTTTACGTGCAAAATTTTATATTTCATATTTGCAAAATATTAATAATACATCAATAATACAGTCGTGATAGTTTTTGTGGTGGCTTCAACTGCGAAGTTAGTAGACTTTTTTTTTATTTTATTTTAACGTATTTATCTTTAATTTTCCGGTTGGCACTGTTCCTATTTTAATTTTATTACAAGTTATGGTTGAATTCGTTGTTAACCCGTTTAGTGATTTTGTATACGAAAAGTTCTGGGTTCGCTTTTTGATAGCAATCCTTTTTATTGTTTGAGCCTCGAGTGCTTTTGGGTTTCCTAATAATTACCTACAGAAGAGTGATTACTCACGTAAAAGATTCTGCATGGGTTCGATTTTAACGACGAGCCTTTTTATTACCTAGAACGTAAGAGATTCGTGAGTGAATTTTACCTACAATCCTTTTAATACATTGGACGCAGGAGATTCCAGGTTTCGTCGTAATTACTTGGAATGTAAGAGGTCCGGCATGAAATGCATTTGAATGACAACCCTTTTTATTATTTTGGATATGAGGGATTCTGGAATGAATTTTGCCTACTACCCTTTCGAGACCTTGGACGTAAGAGATTCCAGGTTTCATTTTAATGACATTCGTCGTAATCACTTGGGATGTAAGAGATCCGGCATGGATTCTATTTGAACGATAACACTTTTTATTATTTTGGACATGAGGGTAAATTTTACCTACAACCCTTTTAACGCCTTGAGCGTAAAAGATTTCAGGCTTCTTTTCAATAACGTTTCTTGAGACGTGAAGAGTCTCTACGTGCCTTTAATTTAAACGATCATCCTCTTTATTACATGAAACGTGAGACGTTTTTGATTAACCTAGTCATCAAACCGTTTAATCTTTTGAACAAAAAAAATTCTTGATTTCGGATTTTCGAAAGGTTCAGAATTCGATGTTAATTCAATAAAATTCGTTTGATTTTTTTCTTAATTGTTAATCAGATCTGGATGTTTTTAGACTAAATTGTGATTCCGGTGTATCGTTGCACAAGTTCTGACCAAACAAAGGTCTGTCCAATCTGAAAAGTAACCACGTTAATAATATAACTTATGTTCGTTCGGTCGAATCACATCGCAATTTTAGTAGATACTCAAACAAGGTACGTACTTCTTACATTCATAACGAAAAAATTGGTCAGTACAATGACACGCGGAGTTTTAAAAAGTTACGTCTACAAAACCGAACGGTCTCGAACGAAGGCACGGGGTAAAGACCTGTTTGTAAATGCAAATAAATGCACCGACACGTTTGCATATCCTATTCGAATTCCGCTTAAGCCGTCTTAAAACGGTAAACTCTTCATCTCGTGGTCGCGAGTTCGGAGCTTTAAACACTATGCTTGTCTATATTCGTCTACTATATTCGTTAACATAATCAGACGAGCTGTGCATTCAGACATTACAACGCTTACGCAGTGCCATCAAATTATCCCGCATGTCAGTCATGCGAAAAATTCAACAAAGGGAATTTAATTGAAAACCATAGAGGGTTGTTGACTTTCATCCCGGCGCCCGTACTACAGAGCCACAGAGTTAGGTATAGTGAAGAGGTGAAATTAATATTTGAAGTACACATATACGAGATACACAAAGGCGGTAAGGGTGCTTATTAGACATTTAACGGTTATGAAGTATTTGGTTCTTCCAAATGACAAAGGGCTCTATTATAACGTGAAAATTCTACGATGTAGAAGAATCGAATGAAATAATAAAGCGGGCGGACTTGTTGTTTTTATAGTGAATGCGTGTGCCGTATTGTGTACCTTTACGTAAAGCAAGGAAACTCATTTACGTATATTTATCTAAAAAAAAAAACACAAAATGAATCCCACCTGGGTTAGTTTAATATCTTACTGGCCATTAGAGTGAACCACGCACATGTTCGATCACCGAAAATAAAGAAGTGAGCGATATAATTGTATTCGTTCTTACATCGAATTTTTGTGCGATCACTATGATCTCGAATGCGAAAGTAGAAAAAGGCGTGTTCGCTAATTCGATAGATAGCGACATTCGCCGCTATCTCGTGTTGTTGCAAAAGGCTATTATTTCTCGACTATCAGTAGCGTGCGAGCTAAAAGCTCCCACGAGAGCTTTTAATATTCGTCGACGCTCGCGCCGAGCTGACCGCTTTAACGCACGAATCATGCTAATTTCTGTTGCCCAAACTGATCCGCTGCCGCCGGCGTGCGCGGTCACCGTCTCAAATATTTAATCACCAATCCATGTTAATATTTGAGGCTGGTGAAAGGAAAAAATAAAATCTAAACGTGGTTGACTGATAAATATTGAAGTTTGGTAAATTCACTAATTACAACCTATTGGGCTGATAGGCCCTCAAATGTTTTATGATACACACTCATAAAATTAGTATAATTAATTAATAAACGATATCAGATGATATGTTGATAATTGCACTGATATTTGCATTATAGTGTACAGTACACGTACATTTGTATACATGTCCAGAAAATATTACAAATATTTAAATGGATATTTCTTCCAGTGACATTTTGAGTTATTCACAGAAATAAACTGTCTTAATATAAAGTTAAATAATAATATTTTTATGTAGATCAGCATAATTATTATAGTTGTTCAAAATTCTGAATTTTTACCAATTAGAACTATAAACTTTGCTCCTGTAAGTAGCTTTAACGCAAATTTATACGTATCATTATTTTCTATTTTAACAGTTTTTATAAATTTACGTCATCTCGAAGTAAGTACAGAATTTATAATAAACAAACATTCCTGTTTTACATCTTCGAATTAAAAAAAACATTATTGTATTTTGCATAAACTCGTTTTGCTTTCGTGTGAATTAAAAACACCAAGGTTAATTATTTCATCCATTCCATATATAAGCTTACAAAATGTACATGTGTACAGAGAAACTACAATTTGATCTAAAAAATAATATATTTTATTACTGCTGGCATAAAGGATAATTTTAAGTGTACCACAACGATATGTGATATGTTTCATTGCGGGTAATATTGCATTTATTATTTGTATTTTCTATTTTTACATTTTTAATGTTAAAATAGAAAATTTTGTAATACGAACTAAGGTTTGTAATACGAACTAACCACTTTTTCATCTTAAATTTAAAACATCCGTTTTTGACACTTTAATATAGAGTTTCATGTTTTAACATTTCTAACTTATAAAGTTTCGTTTATTGTTTGACTTCTTGGCCTAGAGACTTATTGAACAAAGGAAGCAAATTAAAACTTTAATAACGTGAAAACGAAAAGTACCTCGTCGAAACTACCTCGGGACCTGCGAGAGGTCGAGGTATTTCAACAAAATGGTCGCTGTATTTTATAATGTCACAACTTTTAGCATCCGCGATACAGTGCCTTGGTATTCACCTTCTATAATTGGTTGTATAAAGTAGTTCGACTCGCTTTTTACGCGGCTGAAAAATGAAACCCTCATGAACATAGGTTGCTGATAGATTTTTATCCGACTGCGTTTCAGTAAAGGTCACGCGCATTTGGATGTATGTGGGCTTTTTATACTATCGAAACATCTCAACCACTTGATGGGTTCTTATCATAAGAGTGTCGATTTGTCTGAGCTTTGCAATGGTTATAGTATTGGTTTTGTTTTTATAAAACCAAAATGATGGTCGTAAAACAAAAAAATGGCTGTAAATATTATTGAATAGATGTTTCAAAATCGATATAATGTTTCCTAGACAATTTTACATCCATAAATTCCATTTAAAAATTACATAATGTATAAGTTGTGTATGTAGGATTTTTCATCCTCTTTTTGCTTGTAATGAATGAATCTGTTTTAGTATAAAAAAAAAACTCAATTAAATGAAATTCTATAAAAATCTAACTTTGTATATATGTACTAGTTAAAGTAAATTACCTATTTATTTCGATAAGGATCAATGTTGTATTGATAAAAAGTGTCTGAAAAGTAATAATTTCATTTTAATAAAAAATAGTTGTAGTATGTTTTTGTGGACCTTTTTGGGATCTACAGTTGTATAGTACATTGAGCACACTAAATTAATAACAGTATATCAATAAAAGTAATTTATCATAATTATTACGAGACGCGGTGTTCATGTCGCTAATGACGGGAAACACAATCCTAGAAGTATGTTAAAGCGTAACTATAAATATGCGATGGATTGTAATTACACAATTAAAAAACCGACTGCATAAAAGTGAACTAAAAAGGGAAAAACAAGATGGCTTGGAATTTTTTCTAATCTTACGTGACAAATATTTGCAGTCAGAGAAATCAGATTCGTATTTGCTTACTTGCTGTGACTTTTGTTAATGTATACCTCTAATTAATTATTTTCCTGTTGAATTAATTGTTATATCGACATTTAGAAAGCTGAAAATTATTTAGTAACATTTTTGCAAGACCGAAAAAGTAAAAGGAAGTTTCCAATAAAAAAAAAACTTCATCTGTATAAACAATATACGGTATTAAAATTGATTTATAAATTATTCGACCACCTTGCGCGGTTAAGAAATAGAAATCCTCCTTTATAAAAATGGTAACTATAAATGGTGTATTTATGTCCACAGACAACACTGTCGTGAACAATGTCCGAATCGTTTCTTACTTTTTATTTATGTTTGTATCGAATTATTCGAAAGTCTTTTCTCATATTAATAACTTTGTAAACTTCCGAATTATTTCCAAGTTAAACACTAAACGACAGACGAGTCTGAGTCACGTACGCGAGATCTGACAAAATATCGGGCACGGTCGTTAAACTTAAGTCAATTAGCCCGACCGTTGTTTGGAAGGAGCGAGAATGTTCCGAAGGCTGTGTTCGCATGAGCGACGGATCTTTGTCACGATTATGACACACGCGTGAGTGGCTTCGGTGAAATGTGACACTCTCATGCTTTGTGTATTGTTTGAACTGTAGGCGACTCGGAGCGTGAGTTGCCGCTAACTGCAGGCCGCTCGTGCGCCGTGTATTCGTTGGTTTGGCACATGAAACAACAGCTTATATAATGGCTGCTTATAGCGGTTGTTGTCGTGTCGGTCTTTAAGTTTTTTCATGTCTTATAACAAATTGAGGAGCTTGGAACTCGAGCTGTTCACGTTGGCGTCCTATATGTAATGGACTACCGGCTTTTCGACGTAGGGCCCAAGTAGTTTAATTTGACTTATTTACGAATTTATCAGTCGGTAGAGTCGTGTTAATAAATCAAACCAATCAGCTATCGGCCACTATTCCCAATCATTCTTATTTTTTCCTAAAATTACAATTCAACATTCTTGTATCTATGGGAATCCTTACAAGGGATCGAAGTTGTAGATACTAAAATAAAATCGCCAAACAAGTTTCGAAAGTAAGAAAATGAATCTTCTCAGCTTAATAAACAATACCTTAAATAGGTATAGTACATGCCATCAAATAATCGTATATTATGCAGTCATATACACATAAATGTGATTGCAGGTTCAATAGAAATGTTGATACTTCATTTGGCGATATCGCTGTTTCAAATATGTTAATTTTATGAGAAACGTTCACTACAAAGTTAATAATTGTACATAAGGTGTAAACCCTTTGAAAGCAAGAAAAGAATTTAAGAAAGGAAATAATTTGCATGTTTTTAATTTTTAAAATTGGACGTCTCTTATTGCGGTCTGTCGTAGACTGTTGTTGAAATTGGAAAAAATCAATTGCTCGCGATTATAAATTATCTACTCTTGAAAGAGTCACCTTCAGAGTTAATTAATCCAGACTTATAAGATACTTAGGAACAAATTCTCCACCATGTTAACAGTTGTTCGTTGGTGCGCCGAATTTAAACGTGCAAAAACATGCACGCAACACAAAAGACTCTCGCTCGGGTCACCCAACAACGGTAGTTATCGAAGAAGTGGTAAAAAAGTAAAAAAAATGCTCTAGTAGAGTGTCGTGTTACGGTACGTTTTATATCAGAAGAAACAAAAATTTCAACTGGTAAGACGTATAGCATTTTTAAGATTGCAAGCAAAAATGGCAAAACGGAACCCTTATAGTATCGTCATGTCCGTCCGTCCGTCCATCTGTCCGTATGTCACAGACATTTTACTCAAAAACTACAAAATGTATATTGATGAAATTTATAGTCTAGGTGTATTGTATAAGCTGCTACTTACTTTTGATAATTAAATAACAAAAATAAATATTTCTAGGAGGCCCTCTATAGACGTAACAAAAGCTGAAAAAAATTTTTCGGCAAACTTCAACGTATGGCACATATTTCAGCAGTTCTTTCACAAACTTTTTAAGGTTTTCATGCAATTTTTCTGATTACGTGAATAATTTCGGAAATAATCGCTCCGAAAATTGCATTAATTGTATTTCTCCTCTATTTAATAAGACGTATATACAAAAAATATAAAAAAAAAATAGCGGAGGTAACACTTCGTAATTTCAACAAAAATTATTTTAAACATGGTCGAATACACTGTTTTTGAGTTATGAAAAACTGCGCTTTTCAGCAAAAGGACGTAAGTGCCCTGAAGATACGCTCTTTTGCTGTTGCACTTTAGTTTTCACTAGTCTAATAGTAATAGTCGACATACCTACTTGTTTTCTTAGTTATAGGTGACTGAAGTACCTTTAACTATTCTGTGCGAGAAACATGGAAAAAGTGTAACAACGTACTTTTTTCATCTGTAGTGCATTTATTTGTAATAATGGCTTCGGAACCCTTTAGTGAGCATGGTCCGACATGCTCTTAGCCAGTTTTTTTTCATAACGTTTTTCGTTTTTCGACTAACCTTAGAAATATTAATTCGATAGCTTCCTTCAAAAATCCACAGTTTCAATTGAACACCAATTGTATTGTAAAGGCGGCTTTTGGTAGATTTTAATATCAATGAGACCCCTACGGAGTAACGATAATACATTTTTATTTTAAAAAGGCCACTAAGCAGTTTCTCATTACTTAAGCTAGAGTTCTCGCATTAATCTAATATCAAACCTATGCAAAGTGATGAATAAGAAAATACACTTACATATTATAAGGTATCACGCCATTAATACTACTTATATTTTAAGAGATCACTTTAGCAAAAATCTCTTAGCACGGATCTCTTTAAAACAACGGTTTGTAGATCACACTCACCATGGTCTGTCCATGCATGTCGGGTCACTCACGTGCGAGTATTATGCGAGTTTAGAATTCTTGTGAGCATTTTTCTATGTTCAGTTTTGTACAACTATAAGTGAAGTAACATTACATTGGTTACCAGCGCGTGGTGGCCGAGTGTACAGCATGTTGCTTTGGAATATACAGGATGTTGTTATGGAAAAAAATTGTCATTTCTCTACTGGGACCAATTTTTCGCAATCTATTCAAGATTAGGGGCCTCGAATCTTAGGTAAGCCTTCCATGCTGATCCACGCTGCTCGAAAAGTGAGAGTCAAAAATCAACACTCTATCTAATAACAAACAGACAGGCGTATTCCAACTTAAAATCGAAGGAAAGAAATTTATGTCCTTAAGCATAAACGACTATTTTTTTATCGAAATAACAAAAAAAAATACTCTGAAAAAACCCACACACGTAGCTAATCTTTAAAACGCAACAAAAGTCATATAGTCGGAATCCACATTTGTCATAACCATAAAATTTTATCTTCATCACGTCACGAGCCATTAAAAACTACAATGCTACGTTTCTAGGCCACGCTTAGATGTAAACCTTGAAAAGGCGAGCACTATACATTGCTCTTCAAGTTCATTATGTTCATTGATATTGTTATTTTTGATGCGACAAATGGATGCTATTTATAATCAATATGATAACAGGCTTCAAATCCTCAAACTGTATTCTCGTTGATAATAACCGAATAACAACTATTTATAATTACTAGTAAATTGAACAATTTGCTGTGGAGTTTTAAAAATTAGAATTTTTGTTGGGTATAGGTTTTTCCTTCATGACGCTCGCCATTTCAAGATGACCTGTCGTTAACGCCCCACTGACCCAGGGTACTGGGAACCATAGCACTCGTCCTCTATTAGCTTATAGTAGTGCTGCCCTCTGTTTGACTGTTCAGAAATTTTAGTCATGATAAAGCCATTCCGACTTCGAAAAGAAACAGGTTTCCTGATTTTTAAAATCCGACCGAAGAAATGAAGCATTCAATTCTATAGAATGGACAACAAAAATCTAAATTGATTATTTACCACAATATGCTTAAAGTAATATTGCGAAGTGCAATTAAATGATCAACTAACTAAATATGATTAGCAACTTATGATGACTAAGTGTGAAGATATTCTAGATTGGGAATGATATTTTCTAGCTCCCTTTACAATAACCACTTATGGTATATAAATTGAATGATGATACAAAGAAAATTCAATACATCCAAACGGAATCTCTAGCTATTTACTGAACACAGAAGCTTCAGACACAGCAAAGCTTCCGACAACAATAAGGAAATTCAGTTCGATCAAAGGATTTTAATATACAAATCCCCAATGGCTACCTTTGACGTCATCGATAACTTAGACCGGATTATAGCAACGTGAATCGCTTCCTGCGGCAAAGCGGCGAGGCTGTATTTGGCAACTGAACCGAAATTGAAATGGGTCAGACCGAGGAAATCAACTAACTTATAATAATCTCGTGAACGCCCCGCACCGCAGCGCGCACCGCAATAAGTTGGCGAAACGTTTGAAGGCGTAGGCTGCGATCGCGCTTACCAGTCTCCACGAACAAACGGAATACCAAACAAACCGCTCGGGCGTCTGCTCGTCCGTCCGCTACCCGTGTTTTCATTCTTGAGAGAATTGATCGTGTTTGCCCCCTTTGGCCGATACCGCATTTCAATTGACCGATTTCATTTCACACGCGACAATAGATCTTCAATTTTAAATTATGTATGCCAACTCTTCTTGACCGATTAAAGGATTTTTTCTTCATTTCCGAGTTGTTCAGATGATTATATAGTAGGTATTACGGAGATGTTTTGGATTTCTGAGCGTGTACGGGCGAGTTTGGTATGGGTTGTTATCCGATGGTGAATAGAAATGAGGTGTCGAAGCAATAGATGTTAGAAGGAACTTTTCAATCATCAGTTAGTTAAGTCAGAATACAATTGTTTCAATTATTTAATTCGTCTCAATCGGTATTACACATTTCTGACGAAGAGATTATCAAGATGAGATGCTAAATGAATTTTGTTCTGAAATATTATTGTAATGCTCTGACAATTTAAAATTTTATCAGAAATAGAAATAAAAGTACAAAATGATAAATTTCAAAGCGCGGCGGTCATTGTACCTCACTTTAATTTCCACTTCGTACTGCTTTGTAAATTAAAACAGTAGAAATAAATAAACTTTTTTTCCAAGTAATACAGTTTCATTTCAATTAAAGTCGTATTAAGTGCTATAAAAGAGCTTTTCATTTATAATAAACAAAATAAACTGTTAAATTGTAAATATATATTAATTTTGCCTGCCTTGGATTAGATGAATAATCCCAAAACAATGACGTATTATTGATATTTTTTTATATATCTTATTTTATACTTTAGCCATATAATAACTTAGATACAAAATTGTGAGCGCTCTTTAAGTAATATATCAAATACGTAAAATTCGGAAAACACATATGCTTAATATTAGTAGCTTGATATTAGCATTTTCCCGTTTTATGTTATAAAGAGTAAAAAAATTATTATTTATCATTTTCGCAATAAATAAGTTTGTTCATACTTCGAGATTCAAATACATAAAATAAAGATTTGAATCATAATCATCTCTTATTTGGAAAGATATATGAAGGTACAAATATTCCATAAATTTCCTCAAACCTACTTCGATTATGTGATAAAATATTGACAGCAACGTAGAGTTATATTTGCACCATTGCGTGTACAAAACAGTTTCTAGTGATTTTTGCTTTTATTTAAATTCGTATGACGCAACATAACAGCCAAGCAGATAGGCGCCCACACTTCTACCGAACCTCATAGCCGCCGCAACGGATAATTTTTGTCGCTAATGTCCATCGTTTTATTAAAAATGATTGTAATGTTATTTATTTATAGAATATTCGTAATCTTAGAATATATTAATGCCATATTTTCAACTAAAAAAAGTTATATCTTCTTACTTACTGCATTGAGAAATCGCTGGATCTATTGACGCAAGTGATGTGATTTATTGATAAAGTCGGAAATGATAAAAGGCTTCGCTTGCGCGCATCCATTTGTAAGAACGTGTTGTAAGCTTTTAAGATCTCGTATTATAAATGAAATGACGGTTTACTAATATTTTTGAAGAATTTTGAGTATTAATCACAAAATGGAACTTTCCTGAGCTGATCCGTTACGATTCATATCAGAAAAAAATTATTACCATATACTTATATTGGATTTTTGAAAACACTCTTAAAATTAATGTACATACAACGCAATTCTCACACGTAATCCTTTAACACTCGATTTGAGTTTAATTATTTTAAGTTGAGAAACGACCAGGAAAAATGTAACACAAAGCCAAGCTCCTACAACTAGTTAGATTTTGAAAATATATAACAATTTAATCATCTATCAAATCTAGAGCTTTACGAAGTGGCCTATAACCGAAAACGCACCGAACACCACATGACTGAAAAGCACGATTTCAATTGTCGCATATGTTTTTTTCGATTTCGAAGGACGTACGACTTTTTTCAACATTCGCTTTTCGTAGGGCTAACAAAACGAAAACAAAACCCTAATACCGGAGATGGCCCTTCTCAACAATAACGCTCCCGTTTCAAATTTAAAGCGTCACCGCGAACGGGAAAGGTACAATGGAAAAAAAAAGTTTCAAAATGAACGTGATACATTTTCATCTTTTCCGGTGGCCGATGGCGCCGGGGGGAGGTGGTGATGTTTTATGCGAGTCTCTGAATATTCCATTACGATTCACCGGCGGCGCGGCCACGACGCCAAGACGGATGGCGCGCGGTGTCAACTCATTTGTATGGCTACTGCAGCCGAACTGTTTTTAACTTTTATTAATGTTATTTTTTTGTTCGCCTCTTTTGTTGTCGCGTTTATGAGGTGAATAAATCAGGTGCCGGCTTTTGGCGGTCGTTTTAGAAAGAATCAAATATGCGCGTCAGGGGACACCCGGTAGATGTGAAACATCAAAATTGTTGTATACTGTATTGTTATAATTGGAATTAGATGAGGATGGCGGGTGTTGCGAGTGAAAAGGAGAGGTTTATGATTTTCATTAATCATATTTAATGTTTCGTTTCGTCGGCTAACTCTCTTACAGTAGCGCTAGAGTTTGTTTCTCGTACACTATCCTTTGATTCTACTGGAAACTTTGTGAATGATGATGAAAATTCAATAACAGAAATTACTGTTTATTGTTATAAAAAACTTCGTCACAGGAATAAATACATGGTCAGAGACACACGGCTTAGGTCAAAAGTAAGCGTCTCCGAAGTGTAAGACGCTCGGTATTGCCTCATACCAACGCGTTATTCCCTCTACCTACACACAGCGCTATGGGCAAACGACGTATGCCAAAATCAAGCGTCTCCTGAATTTCGAGACATCTTGGTCTTACCCCAGTCCAACACGCGTATAGATGTTTCACGTAAAAAAATATACTTAGAATTAAGCGATTTCGGCACTCTCGACGCTATATCAGCGATTATGATCAGATTGTTTTCGTTCTCTTTAATGAATATATGCTACACAAAACAAACTAAAATAATTTTAACATACATGCAAATTCTGTAAATACCGAGCGTACGAACGGTCAATTTTCGTAATTCATTACCGCTGCCGATGCAAAATGAAAATGAAATACAGCGAACGTTCAAATCATATTTTCTATTATTACATAATAACCGGAAAGCGAATGAGTGATTTCCTGTATAGATCCTCTGTAATTGGTACCAGACTGCACCTGCGCTGGTCGTCTGTTGTCGGGTAGCGATTGTCCGCTAATAGGCTTACACGCTTACAAAACCAATTCTACGCTGCATTATATGAATAATTCCATTGTTTCGTTGTATTCATCTCAAAAATTATGTTATTTTGTTGAAGCAATTTCGATGTACAATAAAAATAAAGTCAGGGCTATTATTGCTTTTATTAAAATTTTTATATAAAGATATATGGGAAACGAAAACAGACAGCAGTTGGATGATCATAGTTCTGTCTCTGAACTGTACAATACTTTTAACTCGAATCTTTTGTTTTTAGGTTAACCTGTAGCTACAGTAATTTACTACTGATCCGAGCTGATCATGAAATCAAATAGAACTTTTTAAAGATTACTAGTTCACCCTTCAACTTAGCCTTCTGGGTTTTTCTTGACGATGCCAATATGTTGCGTTTGGCCACGAAGGTTCAAAGATGAAAACAGAAGTTTTGAAGTGGTTGTCTTCCATGTCTTTTAGTAAACCCTTCGAACTTATACTCATTTGGCTTATTGTTACAAGTGCAATACATGGAAGTTGAGAAATGGAACTCTTCAACAACTATTAGTAACCTTTTAAGTTTAGTTTCATTTGGCTACTAGTAAACCCTTCGAGATTGGGCTCGTGTGATTTGTTGTGACGAGTCTAATAAATATGTACTGTTCTGTTGGGTAATTACCGACTATTAGTTCTTTATAATTACGAAATTTACTCAATAGTGATGTAGTTAACTTGAAATGCTACGTCCACTGAGTTTGTTTAAAAAAAAGGTGTAAAGTGAACTAAACTTATTATATGCATCAATAGTGTGTAAAACTCATTTCAAGACTGAAAAGCAAAAATAAATTATAATATTAAAAATCGTTAAATATGTCTTAATGAATAAAAAATTTAAAATTTTGAAAGTATATATTCAATTTGAAATATAATGTATACTTCTTCCATTCAATTTTCAACATTCACAAACGAATTTTAAAAAATAACACATCAGTGCGATATCTCGTAAAAATTTACTTATATAAATTTAGCATAACTAATCGGTTATTAGTTTTTCAACAGGTTAAACGAAGTCGAGCGTTCTTAGACTGCTCATATAGACAAACTTAGCGAGACTAGACGAAGTAGCCTTTGCTAGCTTAGTTCTTAATATCTACAACACGTTCAGATTATCATTGAGTGCCTAGACCCTTAACGACTACTCATAATTCAAAGTCAATAGATCTATGGTGATAACAGTAGAATCATCAAGATTGATGGTTCGCCCGCGCCATGAGCCAACAGTTTGTAATTTAAATTAATTCTTTGAAACCCAGTCAGTGACCTCTTGCATTATTTGTTATTATACGCATTGCGCATAAACGACATTCACGAACGCCAGCCTCCGACCTGAATTGGACAAGGTGTAAGGCTAAGGTTCAAGATCCTCAACCTGCAATAAAAAGGTTGGGGGTTGATTGAAAATCCTGATATATAACTCGAAAGCCTTCGAATACGAATTTCGATATCTGGTTTTAATAACATCACCAGTTTTATAATTGGATAGTTTTAAAATTAGTTGTATAAACTATCAGTATTAATATACTCCATTATTAATATAAAACAATATGTTCCTACATACTTTGTTTTCACTTAAAAAAAGACTAACTTTCAGCCGGATTAGTACTTTCAATTTTTACCGTAGTCGGAGTTTAAGTGTTAAATTCTTTTTTAATATAATATAAATATTCTTTTCTACGTATGAAGGTATTTTCATTCTACCAACAGAAACACTATCAGCAGATCAAAAACAATAGAATCAGCAACAGCATTTTTCAGTGATCTTTCTTCAGCGAAAAACTTAAACCAAGAGCTTCTTCTATTCTCCTGAAACTTTACTAACTTTAGAAAGTCTTCGAAACAAGAAGCGTTTCCAAAGCGAAGAGGAATGATCTGGCCGGCAATCACAAATAAAGCGTTAAAAACTGGAAAATACTTATCAATTTCACCGTTAACATTTTTATTTAATAAAATTGTATAGACGATAGCTAGATTGCCAAATAATGGGAGAAACCGGATATAATGCTGTTATATAAAAAAAAGGTAGTCCAGTTCATATTGGACATATCAACGGGACTACCTTTTTTTATACATAAAATATGAAGAACGAAAAAGCCCACTCTATTTGGCATTTATAAATTATTCTAAAGCTTCACAGGAGTGTGAAATACCTCTTAGACTGATCGAACTGATAAAATACATGTACAGCCAAGTCGAGTGAAAAACAAACATACAAAGAAGTTTTAGACAAAAGGAAAATATTTAATTAATCTTAGATTTGTTGACGATATCGTACTTTGACCAAAAATAGCATCCCAATCAGAAAAAATGACCTAAGAACTACATGCTGTAAGTATTGATATAGCCTTGAAACATAACAAGGCTAAAACAAAATTATATATAACAGCGAAATGATACCGATTCAAGTCAAACAACCACCTCTTAGAATATCTACAAAAATATACATACCTAAGCAAAGAGATACCGTTCAAGAAGTTAAAACACACCGATGAAATAATTAAGCATATAAGTGTCTTGTGAAGTAAATTCTGGCCCAATAAGGAAGTGCTAAAATCGAACTTACCCATAAAACTCGAAATAAAAGATTTTAGACTCCTATATATTACTGTGCCCCTTATATGCTATACAAACCTGGATATTTAATTAGCATATAAAAATCTAAATACAAACATGTGGAAGGTCAACGAAACGGAATATTCTATAATTAAGGAGAAAAAAAAAGAAAAAGTAGCACAGATAATCGACAATTAACTACAGCCATTGATTAATGCATCAATGGCTGTAGTTAATTTTCTTATAAATAAAAAGGCTATTATGATAATAAAAAAATAATGTAGATAAGTTTGATTGACATATCTACATTACAATATAAGTTAATGAATAACGTATACTTTGAGACGCCTGCTCCAGAATCGCTATGTACTTTGTTTAGGTGTACAATACGCCCACCCGCAAGTGCACTGCCCTGACCTCGAACGTGGCTAACCAGTCAGTGTTACGAGTTTCAAGGACTTTAATTACGACAATTTCGGACCTAATTCAATTTCCTATATGGCAACAATTTTAGAAACAAATCATTAGGTTTTTACTATTCTTTAAATTCGCTATTGATACAAGTCACTGTTATTAAATATCGAAGGCTAAAGAAGAATTGTATATATTCTGTTATTATATCCACTTGTTCTGCCTACTTTACTAGGTCTGTTTGAAATATAAGCTATAAGAGATCATTCGTATGGGAACATCGTTCACAGGTAAATTTTCTCTTTATTGATACGGTGAAATACTCTCATTATCATTTGAATATTAATTTTACAGGCGCTGGACAATCTTTGAGTATATTTCATGTACTACAGAACCACGAATAATGATTTGGCCTTGAACTTAACCGCCATTTTAATTTAACCACGATGAATTACGCACATGCCGGATGGAATAGTTTCTGGCCCGAATCGAGGTTCTATTTGAAAAACGTTGTTTATCACGTGTTACAATAAAATTTAGTCTTTAACATTGAATCTATAATAATTGATAAATTAAATAATCTCTTTAGTGTTGCACTTTATAAGAGATTCTTTCAGTACATTTATAGAATTTGTAATATTAGAATTTGTAGTATTAAAAATCTCTGTGGCCTTTTAGCTTTATGGAGGCTTAAGTAGGTTTAAGGAGATTGTCATGAAATAGATAAGAAAATATTTTCAATAACTACATATCAATGCGTCAATAACTCATTATTATTAACACTTATTCAAGTGTTACTATAATCTCAACATCTCTTGTTAAAACTTGTCATTGTAGTACTATAACTCTTTATACACTAAGCCCATTTTCGGTGGTGACACGATGTCCTAAATGTATGAAGTTGGATGGATACATTAACTTATTACCGTATGATTAATGGACCTTGAATGTATGAAGTTGGATGGATACATTAACTTATTACCGTATGATTAATGGACCTTGTCAACAAGCAAACAGCGAGCGTTACGTAATGCGTTCGAGTCGATAGCGGACTAAATTTTGTAGCTGTTAAATTATAGGAAAATAGATCATTTACAATTTAGTTTTATAATCTTGGACGACAAACAAAAAGGAATGTATGCTTAAAGTATAATAGAATTCATTTCATTAGTATAATCTAGACTTCCGATTCCACAGTAGGATTTAATACAGCATGATAAAATTTTATTAAATAAATATAACTAACTTATTTTGTCATATTTTATTGAATAATAAATCAATAAATCTGTTAATTAAGTTCTTTAATTAAATAAAGGAGATGTCCTAAACACTACACCTACGAGAATATAAAACCATCATTATAGGTTTATGTAAAATCTAACATTAAGCGTTTAATAATAATATTATTGTATGTAATAATTGATGTTTTTTTTAACGCACGTTTTGTTCATTGATCATGTTAAACATAAACATGGTTGTATAACTTTACATGCATTTGCATAGTTTTTCGAAGATTGAATGATATAAAAATGTATGTGCCTAAAACATAATATACGAAACTTACCAATACACTGGTACAAAAATTCAATTAAGCAAGATAAAATAAATAGATGTTTTAGTCTACTTTATTGTGGCATTACATGAAACACCTAGATCGTGTTCTATTAGATCAGTTGTGAAAACTTATAGATGCTCTATGGTTTAACGGAGAAAAACAGTGTTCATTGTATTGTTTTCCATAAGACGTACATGAATATTTTTTTGTACTATTAATTTGTCATTTTGATCCTCTTCAAGATACAAACCAGTCTGTGTAGTATTTAAAAGTCAAATTAATATGAATTTGCAAAATTTGCAGTTTGTAACATGAAATTGTGTGAAGTTTTAACGAATAAATCTCGTTTTCTTTAGATTTATATATTGTTTACCCTAAACCGCATTCCTAATCCATGCTCATCGTTGAAATAAATAAATAAATGAAAGGATTTTTTATTATTCGGCACGTGGGTTTTTTTGCTGGTCGCTACGTACCTACGAGGCTATGAAAAATACATTTTTAAACATTGAAGACAAATGTGAATGTTAATACCTATTACCTCAAATATCTGTCAGTAGGTTTGTCAACATAAACCTCTATTAGCAAATCTATATGTTGTCATACAAAATAATTATTTAACGCACCCTGGAACAGACAGTTACTCCTTTGCTCTATCAGCCGCGAATATCCAATTGGCCCATAGTATGAACCAATAGTGACTAAATTAAGAGCACCGTCATCAAATCAAGTTTGATGCGGACCACGTGCCAATCAGGCAATAAGTTCTTAACGCAAATAATTTCAAAAATCTCTCGCTCCGTGCCTAGAAGAACATCTTCAATCATTAGTCTTGGATGCTGTCTTTGCATTGATGACGATGATCATTAGCAGCCTCCAACCAGCACTGGAGTAGCGTGGAAGGCTTAATTAGATTTAATTTTCTTCAATAATAAATTAAAATATCGTGGGAAAGTATACTTAACAATAATTTAAACCTCACACATAAATGACGACAAGAGGTTGTTAATACGTGTAGATGTATATATTGTCCAAGACAATACAGAACACAAGCGCTGGATCCGTTCGCTAGGAATAAACTCAGTGTCTAATTTCACGTGCACTCCCTCTCTTCAAACATGTGTAACGACATTATTATTCAAAGACGTCTATCGCTTCCGATGATTAAAACAGCGAGACACGTCAAGACGAAGAGATACATTCAGTTCGAACTCACGTTCTGCAAGATTAAGAGTATTTCCGATTCAACGGCACCGAAAGAGTGGCCACTGAAAATAGTGTCTCATGCGCAAGCGGCCACCGATTATACGCGCCGCCCAAAATCGAATCTACATTCACAGTCTAACCTAACGCAAGCATGTTGCATGTCACAACTGACCTCATGCCTCTTTAGCTGCTTGCGCGTCTGACGCGACAGTCTAACTTGACATGAACGATATTTTTAACGTTTATAGTTATAAGTAATATAAACAGAATGATTTACTGTTCACGGGATTGCAGTGGAAAAAAATACACAAAATGTATGATGCATGTGAAGATTTCATTAAATTAGTTTAACTGATAATTTGAATTCAAAACGATTCGAATATGTTGTCAATGTGTTATTAGATATGACAATCTCAACGCATTGACCAAAATATTTTTTGATATGCCCGCGACTTTGTTTTGACTCTTCATGCTTTCAAGCATAAACGATGCAGTATTGACAAAAGACTCAAGTCTATATGTATTCTATTGGAAACAACCCTTTAATGAAGTGGGTATTCATAAACGAACGCTGACCCCTTAACGATTTGTCGCAGACTAATTGTCCACTAATGACCTCAACCATAAAACAGATATGTAGTTGTCTCGAAGATTACCTATGTCGCTGTAGTTCATTTCTGTTACAGGTGTATTTGTCTAAGGCGTTCCCGTTAACTTTCGTAACACACTATTTTCTTTATAGTTGTAAAAGCTTTCCTTAGTAAAATATTTCACTGGACAATCAGGGACTGGAAACAAACGAAGCTTCTCGAAATATCAATAATATTTTTGTTATAACATATGTGATTTGATAACTTTAGAGTTCATCTGTATGGTGTGCTATGTAGATGCACGCCTACATAACACACTTCTGTCACATATTAAAAACAAACTCTGATCTGTACTCCCTAATTTTGAACTTCAAAGAATTTACGTATATCATTAAAAAATAGTACAACTACGCTATTAAAAATAAAAGTGAAATACACTTATAGAGGTGCAGTTGTTGCCGCCTAAATTGCGAACTTAAAATTGACTGCGTGTGACAAAATAGTAATTCAATTCGTACAAAAATATTTTATATTTAGTGACACGAGTACATAGGTAGACTCTGCAACATAAGCTATTGTGGTACGTTTCGTGAGATGTGAACTAAAAAGGTGAAATAAGAGAAATCGAGAGCGAGAAGGAAATTAATACTAAGAGAAAGAATAAGAGGGAATAGAAGAAGGATTTAAATCGGCAGTAGTGTTAAGAACAAAATTAATAACATAACGAGCATCAGATTTAGCTTTGAGGTTGATAAAGATTAGAACCTCAAACATGATTTTTTATTTACACGGACGGCACCGCAAGAAAAAGCTATGTCATACTTATCCAGACATTAATATAATTTGGTTATTAATTAGTCTCAATATTTTACGAGCGCATGCAACGTCATATACAATATAAAAAAGAATGCTATTTTATACCGCTACGAACAATCATAGTTTATGTTATTTACATCGCAGTTTCTTATTATAAAATTTACGTCTCTCTGTCGAAAATCTGTTTTCTAAACACTTACCATAATGTATGCCATTTAAAGCTAGTACTTAACCCAACTTTATTTTATTATACATAATACATTTTCACTTCATACATAATTTATGAATGTATCTAGATAAAATAATATTAAAAGTACAGAGGGCATTTTTAACCTGCCCACCAATGGATTTCGGGTAGTTAAAAATTTTGCGTGCGTATGTTTGTAGTCATAAAATTCGATAAGTAGTTAGTCGAATAACTTAAACTTTTGACACAACATTGTCTTAAAATATGCGAGTGTTTTTATATACCCAATAGCATTTATATCCGACTATGTACCTGTATTTGTATAATACTATTTAACCGAACTAAAACAATTTTAAAAATTATTTCACTGATAGAAAATTATTCTATCCCCGAATAATATAACTCATATTTTATTTTTATACTAGAATTTGTCACAGCTTCATCTAAATTAAAAGCGGTAATGAAATTAAAAGCAGGACGGGGAGCAGAATCGAAAGCCGGAATAGGGATGAATGGCAATGATAATGAAACCAGGACCATAATGTGATGTGGAACAGAAATTAAAATCAAGAATTAAAGAATTTAATCAGAATTGAAATCAGATAGAGTAACGGGATCGGAATTGTTAACGAAAACAATAATTGGACATACAGCAAAATCGATCAATATGAAGATGAAGGAGTATATTCTTTATCCATACGGACAAAGCCACGAGCGAAATGCTTGTCACACAATAAACGTACTTTTTATAAAATGAGGCGATGATATACACGAGTTCAGTGTTCCCTTTCACGGCTCCCTCGAAATACATCATAAATTTTACAGATTAACTTACTGGTGCATCAGAATCTTCTATACTTCACAAGGAAGTTAGAACTCACTACCATTTACAAATTCACGAATGCATTCGAATGTTTTTTCACCATCACGTAAAACACTCAAGTATATTTCTAACTTCGGCCGTCTCCTACGGGAAGCCCCCTCTTCATCCCTTTATCTGTAGGCCACAAAATATATTGATTGATCGACTTCATATCCTCAATGCCGACGTCGAAAGACTCATAGATATGAACGAATAATACATTGAGTATTAGAAGTAGAAGATACAAACTCCTATGTTGGTATCTTTATGAGTTCCCATGCCGAAGTGATCCTCTAAGAATTACCCATAAGGCAGTCACGCGCTGTGAGCATCTTTATACTATCTGGCTGCGTTTGGTGAAGTTGTCAAAGCTTAAAGGCTATTCGTACAGCCAAAAAAATCATTTCTTTTAAGGAAAGTGTTAGTGTGTTTCAGCCTCACGCTACCCACACACACAAGCTCCGGGCTCGCTTTAGCATTGTTACCCACTTGTCGCGTAAGGAAGAAAATAAATACCTCACAAAAACATTTGTCAAGGGCATAGTTCATGCAATCAGTTTTCGTACTGAAATATATATTGCATATTGTTGGTAACATTTAAAACAAAACCAAAAAAAAAGTAAGATATAACATCAGATATATATATACAGATGCGAAATACTCTCAAAGTAATATGATAATAACAAGGTTTTTCCGTCACATTACTAACGATGATGACGTAACCATGAACGTCAAAACAAATCATCCATACAGCGGGTAACAATAATAACACTAATATGCTCATAATGATATACGGGTAGTCCGAGTGGCCTTCTATGTACAAAATTTGAGCCCTCATTTACTAACACTGACGTGCATCATGACCGTGTTCGACTGAGCTATTTTGGTACATCTCTAGTTGTTTACCGTATTTTTAGGTTTTTCCGCACACTTTTAAGCTTATTGATAATGCTCACACTCGTTATCACAGCGGTGACGATCGATGCCAAAGTAAACAGAGCAGAATTTGGTCAATACAAAAACGAATCCATTCGTCACTTAAATAGAACCAAATCGTTTATCATTACACGAATTTGCCGGTTTCATTGAAGGAATTTAAACAAAGTTTATATCCTAGATTATTTAAATAAAACAGTAACTGTATAGCGTGGATGCTAATGTAACGAAATATATTGTGATGATTTTGAAAGAGGCGTTTTCTCAAAATACATTTTTATTCATGAAACTATTATAATATAAATGATATTGTTGAATCTGATTACACAACGACCTTATAGTATAGTATCTGATACCAGATTTAGTAGTAAATTGATGAATAATTATCATAGAATTGTGGTGGTTGTGAGTTCATAGCCTAGCGTTCGAAGTAGAATGTACTGAGTTCAAAGTTAAACATGCATGGCCAAATATTTTTAAAGTTAAAGTCTGAGTAAAATTCTTGCTTATTTCTCGGATAGCACATTGAGAGATCGGCTTCTCAAGCTGTCAACAAAGATCCTCAACAGCCTTAAACCTGCCCTGCATTAGTGTCAGATCCTCAATTTGAAATGAAAATTTGGAATCTTCAAGCTCAATTTAATATCTTCAACCTCGATGACCATTATGGTTCTAGACTCTCAATTTTAAATGAAAAGATAGTTAGAGTGCATGCTTCTGTAGAGAAATGATGACAATTGGTCGGCGCGTGTCTCTGAATCATAAGGTATTGAATTTACACACTGTCCACAAGCAAACATATTTTAACGAGCTGATTTAAACTACTCGCATCATGATATAGAGACCACCTAAATTAACTTGGAGAATAGAGGTTAACTAGGAAAATTCAGTAGCTATTTATTTCAAGCATAGCCAGAATAAGAGTCACTTTATAGTCAGAACACTCCTCGCTTCTTATGTCGAATGGGCCCATTCTGTAGTAATTCTACTGCAAATATTTAGGTATCACGCTGAATAGAAATGTCTATTTCTATGGTCATGTCGACCGGCTGAAGCAAACAGCACTTTTCTATTGAGCACCCCCTCAATCCCTTTATCTGCTCACGCCGGCCTGGCTGCACTATACAAGCTCCAAGTAGTTCAAAATAAATCTCCCTGAATAGACACGAGGCCCATTGCTATGTTAGAAATTCAGTACTTCATAGGGATCCGAAATTCCCTACGATCTCAAAATACTTGAGAGACTAATCCGAGTGCTTTTTCGCTGCCGCGGAATTTTATCTTAACGCATTTCTTTCTTCAGTGGTCAATTTCAAGGTTGTCAAGGTCAGTTATCAATTACTTATCATACCATTTGTAGGCCATAAAACGTACTAATTTATACGCTCGACACCCTCACAGCCGCGGTCGAAAGACTTATTGAAACAAACGAATCCAATACTAAGACAATTAGAATAGGACCCCCCATTGTTATAAATACCTATACTGGTCACTCCTATCATTAATCTGGACGTATCAATGGGTTTAACCTTTGTCGGTATTTTAGTGACTTTTTATGCTGAGGTAACGCCCTTAAGAGATCGCCCATAGGGTCAGTCACGCGTCGTCAGTATTCCCGTGTGCTGTCCAACAGCGTTGGGTGAAAATATTACAGCCCTCGGGCTAACAGCATAGCTGATATAATTATTTCTTCATAGAATAGGGATATTGTAGTTAGTTTCAACTCACAAATTTATGCATTTATACATTTTTTTGTCGCAAAAAGGAAAAAAACTAACTAAGCCACCAGTCTTCGTAGAGGACGTAAGATTCAACCCATTAATCTGTATTATAATAATCATGAGAGGAAAGGCCTCTGCATTGATATTTTTATATATAAGTTATAAAACAGTTTTATTTTAACATTGATATATCGTAGTACCTGCGAATGCCTTACATTATATATGTATTGAATATTTAATTTGACCCACCGTCGCTCATATATAAATCATTTTATATATAATAATAAAGTTTCATTTCAACCTTTAAATATCGCAGTACTCGTGTAAAACGTCTTATATTATTTGTGAACTAAATTTCCATTTACATAAAATCAAATTGCAACAGTTTAAGATGCATATATTGAAAGCAAAATCATTTTTACGTATCGACGTTTTGCGGTTTAACCTTGGACGAGGATGCAGCCACTTTGCCCATCTCATTAGGAACCTGTTCTCGTACAGAATGGTGTGTATGTTATTTTCGTCGAAACTGGTTTCTTTCTTATTCGTGGTTTTTACATTATAAAGCGAACGTAAACGTCTCTTTTGGAAAAAAATAACAACTATTTAAACAAAGAAAACAACGAGAAATCAACTATACACGAACCACGAGAACTGATTCCGAAGATGGAAAAAAATGTAATTTAATAAGTTTTCTGTAAATTATATACATAAACTCCCTGTATTTGTTAATTCTTTATTAGAAGATATTTTAAAATTTATTCTACGTATTGATAATTTTCAATAGTTTTATTCATATTTATAGATATTTCTTGATATTATATTTATAAATGTATACTCATTATGTATAAATCGATATTGCCCTGTAGTCGTGAAGCAAATGGTAGTTCGCTATTTTCTGTCACCTCTACATTCTCTTTTTTTACCTGTATAAAAATAAATATAACACATAAAAGTAGAATATACTTACAACTCCTCTGTCACTACCAAGAAGCTGCGCACCGAATCATCTACATGCGACAAGAGGTGATATGTGAGACCTTTATACAAGACATCATTCAAATCCAAACGCGGCCAATGCGCCGGCGCAGTTATTGTCAGTCAGTCTACGTGACCGACGGATTAATTCGTTGTCGCATTCCTAGGCTCGATGTTGATTTATTTTCGAGGATAAATTAGCTTAAAATGTAAAGAAGACAATGGGATTGAACAGTGTTATAAATGCGACAAATTATACACAGCTGAATAACAAAATTTTTCAATACGTCACTCCACTTAAATGCTCTAATTAAATGTTGTAAACTTATACTTAGCGATAACAAAACGTTTAATTACTACAATAAATTGATAACAATAATTAATGCAAAAATATTGCATCAGCCGTCGGTATTGTAACCAATTTGCGTGATAAAGTCATAATCTATTCGTACATTCCGAAATCAGCTTAGGTTAAAGCCTTTATTTTATCAGGTACCAGTTTTTCTTCAATACAGTGAAACCCTTAACGTGCTATATCTTAATCGACGAATTATGTTTAACAGACAGAATATTATTATTAACCATAATTACCATACAAACAATCATCTCGATTTCATAAAAAACGAAGTTCCATAAAGTTTATTTTATGCGTAGAAGAAGAAATTTAAATGGGATATTAAAATCGTGTAATCATAAAACCCATCTCGGATTTGCGATATAACGAGGAGAGGCAATCAAAATATTACAATCGAGAGATTTTATTGCTCACGGAAGTGATGCTAGACGTAATCGATATTAACTAAGGATCACAAACACGATTTTCGCACTAGTACGAAGCCAGTGAAATCGTTTCACGGCCACGATCGCTGATGCTGAAAATATTACAGCCTTATAAGAGATATGGAAGGAGAGAATAAGAGAAGGAATGAGACTCAAGCACTGCGGTTTCCGTAGACAACTCCGTTAATAGATACAAAAGTACGTGTGAGATTGTACAGTTCACAAGCTTAGTAAATAGTAGTCTAAGATCCGGAATTAGAAAAACGTACCCTCATCTGTAAATTGAATCAAATAATGTTTTACAGGCTGATAACAATATTACAAAATTTATGAGAACAATGTCTGCACCGCTGATACTAAAATAAATAAATTAATTAAATTTTCGCTTCTTGTGTTAATTGCACGTCGAATGTACAAAACTTTCGAATATGATGTTTTGCACCTTGTTGCAATAGGTAGCGGCCTTTATGACTGCCACAGCTACCTGCAGCCAGGTGTAAACAGGTAGATATATCGAACTTATTTCCCTCATCTGTTAATTTAAAAATATTTACGAAATTAAAAAGAAATACGACATTAATGTTAATAGCAACAAGATTATAATGGCAGACATTGTTATCATAAATTTATTATATTGTTATTAGCCTGTAAAACATGATTTGATTTAATTAACGCATGAGAGTACATTTTTCTAATGCCGAATCTTAGACTATAGAGATAGGTGATGGAATCGACACGTTTCATAAGGAAAACTTTTTTTTTTGTTAAATCAAGCTGATCACGATATCGTTCATCAATACTCCCTGTTCGGAAATACAAGATAGAGGACAACCAAGAAAAGTCTCGGGATCAGTTTTATAAATGTCACGCTTAAGTTGACCACATTGATATCCAAGCGTTAATGTGATTTTAATATTATTCATTAACGCAACAATAGACTCTGATCAAGAATTTAGCTTTATTTTTTTTAGTTGGTCACTTTTGTGTTACTTTTATAGGAATTCTGCACTAAAAGCATATTAAAAAGAAACACAGTAACTATAAGCATACGATATCCACTGGTACTTTACAATTCGAGATTCGCCGCACTTAAACACAGAATCCCGTATCAGTTTCCCCACCAAGGTTTTTAATTTTCGAGTTTGTATTGTAATAATTTTGCTTAAAACACAGCTCAGTAGCGGTCTTTTCATTTCATCCACGTGTAATTGGAATACATCTCAATTGTTTTTATGGTTGATTAAGTATATAATAAGTGTTGATTTGCAGTTTTCAAAAAAAAAAGTAGTATTCAATACAGTATTGCAGCAATCACACGTACCTATACTTTTCATAATGTTTAAAAATCGATTTAATCTTAAACACTGTACGCATTAAGATGAAAGTTTCTACAGTTCAACAACAACCGAAAACGTATAACGTCGAATAGTTTATAACGTCGTTACACTTTATGGAAACTGCGTGTTACACGTTTATTACGCGTGTGATAAGAGATACTGCGCATGCGTGAGCGCGGCCCGGGGTGCGTCGCGCGCCCCCTGGCGCGTATTATAACATCTCCAGTACCGTAATTCCAGTTTAAAACTGCGCCACTAAACATTCCCGCGCGGAAGGCAGTCATTGTTGAAACTTTGTTGAGTAAACAAATGTTGGCCCACTTATTTCGCTGACGGGTAGGCATTCTTGCACGTAACGCGCCCGTTTAGATGTTTCGTTCTTTCTATTGGCAAACGTAATTTGTAAAGTGGTATGTACTAATAAAACAACAATATACATGTCATTACGTATATACATGCTGATTATATAATATATAACCGTGAATATGCAATAAACGGACGATATCATTAATATACGACTTAATATTTTCTTAATCTCCTTCCAAATGATTTTTTTTTTGTTAATTCGTTCTTATTATTTATGTAACAATTGTTTATAGTCGTAAAATTAATTAAAATGAAGATTACAATATCATTATATTCCCTGTTATTATTATTCATTTGGAGTGGATGACAAAAATTTCTAATTATTCTCAGTATTTATATATTTTTACTAAAAAAGCGCCTAAAAATATTTAGAAAATAGTTTATAAAGACGCCCATAAGGCGAATATCTTGAGTACATTTTAAGCACAGTATAGAAATCGCTGGCTCTATAAACACATGTCAACCAATAATGATTGCTGTAGTTTATCTAAAATTTTTTTTTAACTTTTCAGCTTCTTTCCGAAGTTGTTTGTTTTTTTTCCTCAAACCTCGAAACATAAAGTAACAATTTTTTGGCTGTAGTTGCTAACAGATGCAACAATTAAACTGTATTACATACTACAAGAACATGATGCAGGTTCATACATAAGCAAAAGTTTAAAATTTCTCTGATTTTTCTTAATTTCATTAAAAATGATTTATATTTGACGAAAGATAAATGCATAACGTATAACGAAAAAACAATCTGGTTTGCAATCAAAACAAATACAATACAAAGAATAGTAAAAAAAAAAAGTACAGTAAGCTATTAAAGATTCCGAACATTGATCTATAAAAAGAGAATACGCACAGTTGATTGCTAATATAATACGAAAAAATTGCTCAAACTGTACATGATATATCCACAAATAAGTAGGTATCTCTCTTTCACATTTTATATCACTACCAAAAAAAACAAGGGACGAAACACTATTTATCATCTTATAATTCAACCGAAACGTCATAACAAAAAGGTTCATTTTTAAATACGAGTAGAACAAGAAACAATCAATTTGTTATTGGTACAAAATATGTCATAATATTTTACGAGTTGCAGGTGCTGTTTTAAAACAAGGCATCGGTGGAGCAGCTTAATATTATCTTTAATATTGTATTTTGCTCGAATGTAGAATAAGGGTGTATTTGGCATAGTCAAATTTAGTAAACGAGTAGTTTGAGGTTATAGTTAATGTGAATTTTTCAAATAATTAATATAATTTTTTTTAATATTAATATTTTGTTGACATAAAAACTTGACAATTTCTAAGATGTGAAGAATTTAGTACAATGAACTTTGCTATTTATATTATAAAACAAGGTTACTATTCAATGCAGATTAACAAATTGTTTTATGTAAATGTATGATTAAAAATGTTTCGGTAAATAATAAACAAATTGAAATATAAGTCATACCAATTTTCGTATACTAAGTTTAATTTACTGTATAATTTCCTTTAGGAAGTTAATTTTAAAAAGCTATGAATAAAAAAACAGAAAAGGCGGCTCTATTAATCTAAGAATAGAATTCCTATTACTAAACGACCGAATATCGTAACAACAGTAGAAGCACAAAATCAATGTCGTTTAGATCTATTTCTATTAAGTAGGTTTATACCTTAGGTTTTGATGGTATGTTCAATGAAAAAATACTAAACACTACATCGAATAATTATAATACATGATTAAGTACCGATAATATATAAACTATACGTCTCGTACAGGAATAAGAAGTACTGTCTTATTTTAAAACTTTCCACATGATGTATTTGTACTTTTAGACAGAACACTTCAGCATCCCAACGGAAAGTTTGACAAAAGTACAGTAAGATGCAATGAGCCCTAAGCACTCACATACTACATGTATGCCACTATCCTATCAAATCAATAATTCCAATACGGTAGCATTGTTAGTGAATTACAATCAATAATTGCATAGCAATCATTGATCACACCCACGAATACCGAAAATCTTATTGGGAGGGCGGAAGATCCGTGTTAATAAACCTGACTCAAATGATGCGCCATCTAAAGATGTAACGTGGGAGTGAGACATATGTTATTATCTGTACCGACACAGTATAATTGTCTTGCTTTATCCGTCCTCAAGATAAAGCGCGTACTTAAGTATGCCTTATTAATACGGACGCTATATCGTGATATCGATAAGCAAAGAGAGACAGGTCCGCAAACACGAGGACCACGCTCTTAGCACAAACGCAAATATTGTCCCTCCGGCCAGACTTTCGGCCTCCGGTTTCCGTCGCCACTTGCGTTCGGGCATTTCTCCACCTCCCAACCTTGACATCTGAAGTGGAAAAATAAATAACCTTGGACCTTTCACAGCATGAGACCGCAGTTGGCGGGAGCCACGACGGACGCGTGTCGGAGATGTTACATGTGATGCGGCTCTTTGTCGAGGAAATTCAAGCGAATAACAATACCAAAATAGGTGACTCAAAAACCCCAAAATTTAATAGGCATAAAAATAGGCTTTTTAGAACATGTGCTTTTAATATTGATACCGAGGTACTTCGCATCTCACTTTTTGATTTTCATGAGAAACATATGGAAATAATTATCCTCGATCCTTCTGTTTTTGTAACTATATTTTAATGGAATTGAACGCTCAAAAATAAAGTTGGATGTACAATAAATTTGATCACTTTTCTGCGCATTTCAGTGATTTTCAATATTAGAGCGAGACTATTATATTTAAAAATAGCATGTGCATATTTGAAAAAAAGATATCTGCAATCGAAGGACACAATAAACTTGGAGTCGGTCGAATCCTTCTGTATCCAAAGATTGGCAACTAAGCCTACGCAGTTTATCCTTTGGTCATATCCTCGAAAAGACTGTATCTAATGAACCATATAACAGATGTTTGAAATATTCGTAAGATGCGTACTATTATGACGGTTATTCTGACTAATATAAAAAAATATAATTTACAGAATCATGCCAATTCAAAAAATGTGTTTTATTTGACTCTTTTTTTCTTGTTTCAACCCTTAAACATACAAACGCCTAATTCGGTGTTATTGTAGTACAAAGTAAAACAATGTGACTAATTAGAAACGGCGGGGTGCGAGTTGATTTCCCAAAAACAATCCCGTAACAAATGAAAAAAGAACACTTTTTTGCCATGAATACATAACGAAGACATATTGTATGATGGTACGGAATTCTCGTTGAGAAACTATGACTCGCACTTTGCCGATATAATTAGCTATTCAATTTAGAAAATCTTTTTGACAATTAGCTGTCAGCAACGACGGATTGTCACAGTGAAAGTTAATAAAACATGTTTTTTATGAGACTCACAATTTTATCTATATATAAAAGAGAAATACCACTGACTGACTGACTGACTAACGTCCGATTGAAATTCGGCATGGTTACTTTTTTTGGAACGTAGGCACTCACTAAGAACAAATTTTAGGGAAATCCTATACTAAAACAAATTTTTAACATTTTATGAGGTCTCCGAAACTACAGGTCCGATCCCTTAAAATTTGGCACAGTTATTCTTTTCTGGATGTAGACGCTCTCTAAGAACGGATTTTACGCATATCCTATGCAAAAATAAATTTGAGCATTTTTTGACTACGCAGACGGAGCCACAGGCAAAAGCTAGTACTGTATTTACGAGTAAAATAAAATATCATATTATTAATAGAAAAATAAAAATCAACTTGCCTTCTTAATTTTGTCTTATCAGTACAACTAAAAATTGGCTTGGTTGAAGTTGATCAGTGATTTTTTAATGATAACTCAAATAAACGACCAACAATGCATCTTTAATTGTTTTGTTTCCTTAATAATTGGATAAACACAGTCCATTATCTATGGAGAGTTATTATTTTAAGAGGCTGTCTTGTGTGCATGTTCATCTGTTTCCATGTAAATCCTAAACTACATTTGAACAAATAAGGTGTCGTTAACTATATCTTATAGTTCCTTGTGTCATACATTTTGTGACGTCGTATTAAATACAACATGGCGAATATGACTGGGAAAATACTCTAAAAAACAAAAAATGTTTCAGACATGCCTCGGGTTTTTAGAACCGGTTTAGTAGTTTGATTCGATATTACAAAGACTCGAACGAAGTCGGGAACAAGTATTAGCTTTTTTTAAAAGAATATTCGAGGGGCAGCCGAAAAGGCAAGCATCAGAAAGTGGATGGTTACCACCGACCATGAACATTTGCAACCGCAGAGGTATAAATATTGCGTTACCAGCCCCCTACCAAGAGGCTCTTCTTAAGAGGAATATCTACACGGGTTGATGAAAAGGGGAGAGGGGAGTCGGCTACTGGAACTCTCACTCACTGGACGAAATCAACAGTGGAAACTGCTACCTCATGTCCGTATTTTGTGAGAGTGTATTGTTTAACGGATCAAGCCATTCCATTTTTGTATTGCACGCAAGTTGATCGCAATGCAGTGTGACTTTACCACAATTGAAGCTCCCTTTTTATCGAAAACCTTCCCGTTCGCGCATAAAACACATCATTTAAGATTCAACTCAATAGAACGGACGATATGCAATCTCATAGAGAACGAACACACTGATATTTTTATATATCAGATGACGTAGAGGGTAATTTTAATCTACATTAAACTCCCAACGTAACAATAACGTTTAATTGAATAAGGATTAATATTATATTATTCATAATAGCTTTATAAATATAACTGATTATACACGCAAAAGATAAAAATTATCGCTATGGGTTATCTTTAACGGACACATACCATCACAGACTTTTTTTGTAAGCGTTTTTAAAGTACACAATTCCGTAGCGAACTATATCGATGTATTGCATAAGATTAGCCAGCGTTAATAATGTATGCATTTTAAAAAAAAAACATTTAATGCGACTTAAGTACAAAACGTTGACTTTTCTCCACTTTCTCTAAATAAAGTATGCATGCATCACGCGTATAATATATATCTCTGTGTGATAGTGGGAAACGGATCCAAACTAGTTGTGTAGTTTAGAAGAAGTAAACGTATAAACAGACAGACAGAAACGGATAGTTACCTTGTTTCATACTATTTAGTACAGTGTTTACTGAGCCCTCTACACCTTTTAGAGAGCCTACACCACAAGGTGATGAGGATCTGATCTAATTATTGCCGATCGAACGGGCAACTTGCATGCAAATTTAATTTAAAGTAACAACATCACTTTGCAAAAGGTTTATCTATGAGTAAGACAACAAAACTATATTGTTTGTATAGAACTCTGATATTATAGTGGAAAATTTAAAGCATTTCAAAAATTAGTTTTCACGTCGTACGCTACTTTCAGATTCTATAGAAAATTGTCATAAATAAAATTTACAAAGTAAAGTAAGTCTGTTAAAGTGTGAATATTTTATTTGAATAATTTCGCCATGGATTCGCTTATGGGTAAAAAAAAATATAAGCCACATTTACGTTATGGTCTTAATATGAAAGTAAACTAATTTTATTACAATTATATGTATTTGGTACCGATTGTTACTGAATAGTTTTTAGAGCAAAGTTGTTATACTTATTTTTCTCCCTTGAGTGTGTTCTAAAAAACAGTTTAGATCTCAGTCAGAAAATTTTCTGACCGCCCATCGTTGAAAAACGCCTAATCGCCATGGCGTCCTGCCTAGCGTAGCGATACTTGGAAGGTTTTAAAACGTTGTATATACCCGTTTATGCCAAATACAACGAAACTGATATCACTCAACAAGTACCCATGAACCTATCGTAAGCGTCCGTCACGCTCGTGCCACATTCATTGCCATTACACAGCGTTTGATTTGTTTATTAATTGCCTTCGATTTTTCCACGCGGTACATCCACTTAATAGTATCACTTAGATTTTGAACTTGTAGTATTCTATTAACTCGTAAGATACTAAGAAGAAGCAACGTATACGTGCTTTTTGAAATGAAATTTCTTTAAATACGTAAGCGGAAAATCTAGCACGGTATTGATAAACGTCACGTTCGCCCGTCATATTCACCCGTCACATTCTCTTCTTGATTATGCTGAATGTAAAGCACATACTTTTATTATAGCGACCATAAGCATGTGATTGCAAAAGTGTATAATAATAATTATCATTATAAACGAATTTCCATAAAAATTATTATAAGGATGATAAAAAAATTCATTGTACGTATTTATGTTTACGTCTTCATTAAAATTACTTTTATTTGAAACGAAAAATATTTGTTTTGCTCTAACATCATTTATCCTAATTATTTTAATCATGAAATAAAATTAAAATGATACACAACGTAAAAAACTTTTGCTTGTTCGCATGTACACTGATACGTGTGCACTTTTTCAAATTATTCGTTCTCCTGTGGGCGAAAAAGTACTAGGGCACTATCAATATACACTCTTTAGCGAATAGAAATAAGATTCGTTTTTTTCTAACAACAGCTCAGGCAATCAAAGTATAATTTTACAAAATTTATTTCATTTCGAGAAATATAAATAATATTTCGAAAAAATGGACAATGGATCTTATTCAAAGTTATATAGATACCATTTTTCGTAATAATTACAAACCCGTACCATTGAAAATCTAAAAGAAAAACGTCACCAAGACTTTTGGGGAAGTTTTAATGTGACTGTTAACGCGTACGCAGACGCTCTAAAAATCTATCGACGTAATGCTTAGAGTACTTTTTCTAATTTAAAACCAAAATTGGAAGAAATTACTTTCAACCATTTTAAATGGTTACACGCAAATTTTGAAGTCTCGCAACACTTCATTGATCTTAATATCTGCGACAATAAACACGTCGTCCCATTCAAAAGCGCCGACAGCGCCGGCGCCGCGTCGCCCTTGTCGATGCTGAAATTTCGATTTTTCAAAGCGTGCACGCTCAATTCCATACGATTTCCGGCGCGTCCGGCGCGGCCGTGATGTTTTTGCGGTCCGGCGACGTCACGCCATTGTGCGCGCGTGACGCGCCCTATCGGCCGAGCGATCGGCGCGCGCGCTCCTCGCGCCGCTCGCCTGTGTGATTGCCGTAACAATCGTTGCTGTATAAACGCGGCATGAATGCGACCGGCCGTCGTGTACTCACTGCCCGTTGTCGACGGGCAGGTTTTAGCCGTTGCCAGTTACAGTGGACCTCCGGTAATCCGGCCCTTGTCTAATCCGGCGTCCCTTGTAATCCGACATGCCTATCACGGTTGAATGTAGAAACATAAACATTATTTTGACAAATCTTCACTAATGCATGATTAAACAGGTCACAACTTGTGCGCGCCGCCACTACGCTGTATTGTGCTCGACGCGCTTTGTTATGATTTTTATTGCTCAGTTTGAATCTGACTACCAAATCCGACATACATGTGTAGTATGATTTGTAATTCAGATATAATCTTATTATTTTGATCTATAATTTGTTGGGTTATAAGGTACTCTTTTTCCAAAAAATCCGGACTATAGAGGACCTTAGGTAACTGTATAATTCGACAAATTCGATAGTCCGACACTGCCATGCAAAACGTTTGTAGAATTACCGGGGGTCCACTGTATCACCAATCATCCCTACCCACCCGTACCCTACCCTCCCACGATATTTTTGTTACAAATGGAGGGGCTCGGATCCAGAGCGAGTTCTTACGATAGTCCAGTTCGGGTTGGAGACTGACTAACGTATACTTGGACGCACGGAGCGAGTCGTTAATTTGACCGAAGCAAAAAGTGATCGGACAATCTAACCGTGATCAGGATCGTATCCGGTAACTTTTTCGTTGAAAGCGCCATTTTTAATCGGTAAAATTTTAGTATTTTTCTAATCTTCTATCGGTCACATTTATTGTCCGTGGGTAGATTCAAATCTGAGTATCGATTGAATATAACAGTAAGGTTCTGAAAGCAACCTCGAATCCTATCTCATACTATGATTTTGATATGTGCTTATAATAGTCTCTATATTGATGCACTCCTTAACTCGGTAGAATAATAGATGCTGGTTTTGAGTGCGGAGAGTTCCGACTTCGATTCTCGTTTGGTGTAGCGACCTTATTCATGAATCATCTTCGATAATAGCATACCGCCCTGACCTCTCTTTGTCTGTCTCTTTATAAATTTTTGTGTGTTTATAATGTCTCGTAATAAAATTAAAATTCTAACTAACAAATGTCAGTTGTCCGAAAATGTGATCAGAACATTAACATTTAGGAAAAAAACATTACTACGTAACTCTATTGAGACTTTTAGGTTTTTAATGTATTTTAGGTTAAATAAAATTGTATTAAAACGACTATTAAGTAAAAATATTATTCTCGTTAAAGTTGTTCTTTCTTAACTAAAAAAAATATTTTCTTTTTTTTTAGAGATCGTTTTGGTAAAAAAATTTACACGTTACTTTGTACATTGCTATATTTTTTAACAAAGTTTTGCAATGTTTTCTTTTTTACTTTTAGATGCTATATTTGTCCTGCAAAGTGAGAGTGAAAAACCATTAATTTTTCTGTGTTATTCTCTAATTAATGTTGTGGTTTATTGTGCAAGTATTTAACAGGTTCCGATCAAATTAAAATAAATTTAAGGCATATTTTCAAAAGTGTTATTTACACACTAATTTCTATCGAAATTATTCTCGTGCCTTCATTATCGCTTAACGAGATGACATCTTATAAATAATGGGGTAAAGAGATCCTCAAGTACCGCGCCGGCGTTAAGTGGCGCGGCAATTTCCTATTTACAACGGCCGAGTAAACGACTCGGCAATTCCCAGAAGCGACTCCGGCATCGCGTGTCATCGGCGCGCGCGCACCTGCCGTATGCGGGCGAGCGCGCGCCCATTACGGAAGACGATGCGGGCATACCGATGAGATACATACTACACATAAAACACCCATTGTCACGACTAAATTTATTTTACATATAAATAGGTACTTCGTAAGCTTAAAACTATAAATCTAGACTTCAAACTTAAGGGCCGTGCTCGATCTTGTTCTCCTTGTCATCGGCGGGAGGTGTGGTCTGCTCGCGGCGATCTTCGTTCGACTCTGCGACAGCCGGGGCCTCCGAGGTAGTCGAGTACGGTTTATCGATCACGTTGATGGGCACCACGCGTTCCTTCTCGTTGGCGCGATCGGCCGGGCCCTTCAGCGGCGCAGTCACCACCAGGTATCCGTTGCTGTAGAGGTCCGCCGTCACGTCTGCGGCGCTGCTGTTCTGCGACAACAGGTAAGTGTGGACGAATTGATTCGCAAGGATGTCGAACGATTGGCCCGAGGACTCGTGCGATCCCTGCACGATCAAGAAACCGTTGTTCACTTTGATCTTGAGGTCGTCTTTGTTGAAGTCCTTTACCCTGATGACCACTTGGAATTTTTCATCGTCGCCCGTGATCTTCGGGCCAATATCCTCGAAATTGGGGAACAGCTGCCACAACGGGCCGAATAGTTGACTGAATCCGGGCCAGTTGAACCATGACGAATCGCCATCATCGTCGGTGATGCCTACGATTGGGCGCGGGGCCGATTTCTTCCCGTCGCCAGCGATATCATCAGCGGGTGCGGCACCGCTCAATGCCAGCACAGCCGCCAAAAGCAAAACAACTCGCGTCGCTTTCATATTGCACGTGTAAGCTTGTATGTTGCAACTGTGAAACTAACCGTAGCTGCGTACGCGCCGCAGGCTTTATAGATTGGGTAAGGGCAGGCGCGGCGCGCGGGCTGAGGTGCCGGTCGTGCTGGTTTATCCACATAGACGATAATTATACAGATACGGACTTAGCCATTAAAATATATTTTAATATTTTCGCAATGAAAGAGACTGACGAGAATTCTTTGCTTTTATTAATAAAAAATGTGAATGACAACTCTCAAAATATTTTTGCAACTATTAAGTATAAAGTTTAAAGAATTATTACTTTGAGATTAACTCATTTTTCGCAAAAAAAATTGAAACAATAATTATATTCATGCTTTCTCATGACTCAGTCGTGTCATTGTTAAAATGAATGTATAAAATATTAAATTATAAATACGATTTCCAAGGGTAACATAAATATGATTATAATCGCAGATTGATTGTCAATTTTCTTTGACTATTTTAATTTTTTATTTTCTTTTTTTCTAAATATAAGTTTCAAAATAGTTTGGTTCTTTGTACATCCTAACAAAAAATAGCAAAAAAAGAAAGGACAAAAATTAATATTAAAAAAGATTTAGCATTTTTATCGTCCTAAAATATTTAAGATAATAATTTGACAAAATTTCATATATTATACGCACAATAACACTGACATATCATATATATGTAGCCGATAAACATTAATCACGATGTGATGTCATAATCATAGATGTATGAAAAAGAGAGGATGAACACTTGCATAATATTTGGATGGCGAAAAATGGATCAAAGTTGACATTTTGTCTCATTTTACAATACCATTTTGTACTGCCAAAGTAAAAGAAGGTAAGGAACGTTATTCATCATATGACATTCCAAATGTCATGACATAAGGTTAATTTATAAATGCAAAGAGAACAAGTAACGATGACTTTGTTATTGGAAGACAAATCACATTTTTTACAATTTACACGTGCTGTTCTAAAATAAGACATCAGTAGAGGCGTTTAATGATATTTAAAATTTTTATTGTTTTTTGGTTGAATGTATGAAAAGAATCAAAACACATTTTTGTTCGTAATTAAGCTTAGTGTAGTAATGACCTAATATTAAAATTAGTATGTATCTTTAATTTCATAGTATCGGTGAAAATATACGTGAAAGAATTTGATAATTTCTAAAATGGATATATTATAGCAATATAAAACTTTCTTATTATTTAAATAAAAAAATAAAATGAAGATCGATTAAACATTAACATAATTTTGATAAACTTAATACTTTTATACAATTTGCTAAAAAAACAAATTGAAATATAATAAACATAATTATTTTTGGAATACGTTTAATCTGATGTATGATTTTCTTTTTGAGGTAATTTTATGATTTATATTAGTATAAATATAAAAAAATCAACTCAATTAGTATAAGAACAGTCTCTATTATTAAGCGACCGAATAATGTAACAACACAAGAAATACGAGAACGGTATCGCTTAGGTCTATTTCTTTTAAATTGATTTATATCTCGGTTTTTGATGCTAATTTAAATGAAGAAATACAAAATACTCAGCGAATACTCAATACAATACGTGATTGAGCACATATTACAAACAAACTAAGTGTGGTTATTGAAAATAAGAAATACCGAAAATGTTATTTATGCATTTTTTGACAAAACACTTGGTTGTCGTAACAGAAGGTGCAACGAAACACTGAATGCAATAAGTGCTAAACTGTCTGTTTTAGCACTCATTTACTGCAGCCGTTTTTGAACGCGGGTCTGTGCATCTTCTATTTTTTTGTACATCAATGGTCATAGTGCTCTTTTACCCATCTATTTACTCACAATTTTTTTCGATCTTATGCTTTTATCTAACTTATTGCAATCGAAATGTTGCAGTTATGGAACTTCAAATATATGTGCGTATATTGTAAAGATTTAGGTAACTTCTAAATTAAAAAATAATAAGCTTTAAAGTGAAACTTAATACTAAAACTTATTTTTATGTGTGTTTTTGATGTACATACTGTACGAGTGATATAGAACGATCTTGTCAAGGCACCCTGATTTTTCGACTTAATCTTTGTATCGGTGAAAATGTTCTTGAAGACATTCTTTTGGCTGGTAATATATTATAAGGTACAAAATAAAATGGATGCGTACTCATAGATGAAATTAAACAGTTTGAAGCTTTGTAATGTTTTAATAAAATGAGAATTCAATTGAATATTCACCACTGAATTAGTGTTAATAAATAAACTTATAATATAATCGTATCATTTGACTAAGACAATAATCCAAAATTATAAAATACACTTAAAAACGTGCAGTTCGCAATCCTACCTTGTAACAAGCCACTATAGTGTCACTGCTTTTACATTATCCAACAATAAAATTTATCTTTAAGTAATGTAAATTAAATTGTAATACTAAACATAACTCGTTTTGTCAAAAAGAAGTCGCTTATTTTGTTACATATAAAAGTAAAAATATAACTAATTCAACAGAAAACCAGACGTATATCGCTTCTGTTCTCATTAACAAAAAAAAAAAACATGTCTCATCTTTGAGACGAGCCAGCAACCTTGACGGTTTCTAGACGTCTCCTAAACGCAGCGTAGGTATTTACTTGCTCTGTTTATGTATAGAGAAAATTTATGAATCACCCAATTATCATTTCCACGTACAAAATGTACGCTGTTGAGTAGTTCGAGTACAATTAAACTATCAATTTCCAATTATTATTAGAATTTTTCTGTTCAAAATGTAGTTTAGTCATATAAGATATCATCTATTATATAAATAATTTCAAAGCAAATTAACATTTTTAGCGTAATTGTTTTCTGACATTTTTATTTGGTATATAGATTCGAGATTTTTTGTGGACAGCAAGAAATATAATAAATAAAATACAGCATTAAATATAAGAAAATGTTGTATTATAAGGAAAATTTTTATGAGGAGAATTGTTTTCTTATTTTATAGCTAAAGACACAAACTTCTTTGAAATGTGCATTAGCAAATTTAGGAGCGCAGGCGTCTGACACTTAAGAAAAGTGCTAAATCATTCATAAATAAATGATTTGCAATGATTTTTAACCATGTTCATATTAAATAATTCAAAGTTCCAAAAAACTCTATAGGTGGAATCAAATGTTTTAAATATTTATAAACACTTTTGAAAACGAATGGAATCTTATAAAACATTGGAACTGTCGATAGTTTATCAGGAAAATGGACTGCCTTTATATCCATTAAATACAAATTATTAACGTATACGATTGATAAAATTTGTCAAGTAGCATTTATTTTGCTCTCTATATCTGTCTAATAATATCTCAAAGTTAATAGATGGATCTTCTTTGCTGCGATGTGTAAAATTTTATTTATTCTTATGAAACGATCCATGACTACAAACAACGCGTAATGTTTATAATAATAATAGGTATTGCAAACATGTAAGGTTTTAGTACGAAGCTTATAAATTAAAAGATTTTTGCCGTACATTTTCCATTTTTATACGGTATAATAGGTTTTTAAAACTTTTCATTAGCTTAGCCTACTTGTATTTATATAGAGGATCCTTAGAATAATTTTCACTCTCTTTTAGATTTTAGAATAATTCGAAATCTTACACACGGATTAGGAAGCAATGAAAATACAATAGTTTGAAATCATTTAAACGATTTGATCATGGAGCTACGAGGCAGGTATTCTATAAAATATCGGGCGGTATTGAAATGGGCCAATTCGGCCACTCCAAGAAAATAACATTTTATTGAAATGAAAACTTATAAAAAATACAGTTGAAAAAACTAAAATGAAACGCGTTTTACTGAACTAAAAAGAAAAAAATCATTTTCAAAGATATTTTTATTAACTTAAAAAAGTGGGGTATATGATATGATTCCATTTACACAAGACAGGATATATATATATATATATATATCAATCGGTATGAGGTTTTATCCCAAATACGGCAAGTATTTTAACTGATTGCTGGTATTTAACTACACTACTAAGTATTTTAATATTTTTATATTATATTAATAGAGAACCCATAACCAACATTTGGTCATTAAATGTACTTTATTATATATTAAATTTTAAATGTACTTTTGATTATTGATTAAAGTTAATCATATCGTAGGCCCTTTCTTAGTGCATAATTTGCGAAAGCAGTAAAATTAAATACGTGCTCTGTGACACGTTTTGTAATCCAACAAATGCTTACGTGAAATAATTTGCGTTTTCATAAATCACGTACGTTGTGCAGCACTCATGAAAGCAGTTTAATGAAAATTTCAATGAAATCTACGCATTTTTTGCAAATGATGAAATTGATTAAGCATTCTCCCGTGATTCATCTTCGCCCGTGTATTTAATCACGTCGGTTATTATTTTTCTCTTGTCGTCTTAGACATTTATTGTATTTTGTTTAAGCTTAGGTATTAGACTGAGTATGTTGAAAAGATTGCTATCAATATAATAACAAATAAACTATATTATTTTCAATATCTTAACGATTTTTAAAACAAAAATTCGATTAACATCCATTCGTTAATCTTCAAAGTAACTCATGCACAAATAGGCAGGTACCTGAACAAGAATTTGCGCTTCCTCGAAAAGGAACCCGGGCCAAAGCGTGATAAACATCATTACAGAAATGAAAAATATACAGATTTTCTGAAAACCTAGCCTGCAACTCTAGTAGCCTGTAATAATTCAAATTGTTTTTTTTTATTAATTCTGAGAATAATCCATCGCCCTGGCACGATTTCTCTGATGATTTCACCAGAAAGTTTTGACGTGACGACGGCTCACCCTGATAACATCTCCGAAAAGTTCGCACCATAAAAATGACCCAGAATATTCGTGGCAAAACGTAATCGGTACGTATTTATTGATATATCAACATAATATCCGACCATATGCGGCGTTGTGAACTCCGGCCGGGGCAGCATCGCAATTAACGCATGCGCTTTGCTACGAAGACATCCGGTCGGTTCACTTCGAAGCACCATAACGAGCGATCTCGATCAACGACTTAAGAAATCCTTGTCATACTTCCGTACAAAAATAAATGACAACCTGTTAAATACGAGTGGAATCGTAGTGGATGTAGAATACAGTCAGTTTATAAACGATTGTGAACTTTACAAGCGGGCTAACAAACTAGCTTTTCCCCGCGCCTCTGCCCGCGTAGGTATAAAATGATTTTTTTCATTTTATACATACGGGATTTGCATAAAATGCGTTCTTAAAAAGAGGAACTATGTCGCAGTTCAAGTCAATCGGACCTATGGTTTCGGAGATCTCGTGATGAGTCAGCCAGTCAGCGGTATTTTGCTAATATATATATATATATATATATATATATATATATACTAGATTTTCACCTGCAGCTACGCGTGCGTGAACATAGAATGTCTTCAAAGACCTTTGGTGTGGAAAGATCTTGCTGTCAACTCCGATCTCGTTCCGTTTCAATTTTGGTTATAATGCTGGTCTTGATTTAAAGCCTATTTTCTATTCCAAGACAAGCTTTATTTATCCCCGAAAATCGTATTAAAATCCGTTCAGTAATTTCAAAAGTGTATGAGAACAAACAAACAAAGGGTTTTTATATATATATTAGCCTATCGACAAAGTCGATGTATCTTTTACATGTGTACAAAATTTCATTCTGATCGGATGTATAGGTCAAGAGTTATAACGGAACAACCACAAAAACCTTTGTAGATTTATACATTAGTATAGAAGTATATATATATACACACACATGTATAGGTTGACCCTGATACTTAACCATGTTAATGAAAGCAACCATAGCTAATACAATGCTTTTTAACCGGCTGCAGTGAAACAAAATATGATATATATATGTGTTCGAATGTTCGTATGTGCATTCACATCGATTGCAATAATATTAATTTCTATAAATTAACGAAATAATTATAAGATTTCTTCCGCCACTCGATCTTATGTAAAAAATGAAAACTCAAAAAATTTATTATATTCAACTACTGTGATCGCATGTTATCGCTTTAATGTTGGCATCAATAATTATTCATAAATATTTATTTGATAGTCAAATTTCATTTGCATCGTTATTTATAAGAAATCCTTCCATTTACATTCGAAATAAATAAATGAGGCTCCCGACCATGATAATATACCTAACGGACAATTCAAATATATATTTTATAAACAATAGAAGAAAATCTTAATATGATTGTTACATTTCATATTAAATTGTAATGAAATGTAAGTTAATGAATTAAAGGTAATTATTCTGTATTTTCTTTCTGCGTCTTGAAGTCTTCTTTACTTAATTTACCAAAATTTCGCTAAACCATCCTTGTTAGTGTCTATGTCTATGAATGTAAAAACCATTGGTTTCCAATATGAATTCAATCAATATATTTCATATAGCATATGCAAATAAATATGTTCATGTCATAAGTTAATTAATTTTTTTCCAGAGTACGTCAAAATTGTTTGTTATATCACAAAAACAACAATAAAAGAAGCATACGAGCCACGAAAAATAGGCAATCACCGCCACCCACGGACACCTGCGACTCCAAAAACGTCTCCAGCATGTTGCCGACAAATTAGATAGAAATAAGACATCTGATCGAGGGGGGACATACGTTTGATTTAGAGAGAAAGGAGGAAGCGGGGTGGTGGGTGGAGGAGAGGGGTGTCGAAGGGGTATGTGGACCACCGGAACTCTCACTCGCTGGACGAGACACTATACCGGAAGCTGTTACTTCACGCCCGTATTCTGTGACCAAACTATTCAGTCGATGCCTTGACAGATAAATAAAGCAGTCGATATGTACGTATTCAGAACTACGGCATTAAACTTATCGATGTTTTTTTTTTTGCTATTCGACGCAGTAAACGTCGTTGACCGTAGATTCTCATGGTTCGGTGCACTTCAACCTTTCCTTGAAAAACGATAAAAAAATAAATAGTTGTACGTAGCGAAGGATTGTTTACATTTAAACGCTGCGATTGATGTACCTTATCGCAATTTGTTGGTCTATGTTTCGATATAAAATATTTACTAATTAAACAATATATCATCAGTTATTAACTTATAATGATGTAGATAAGAATAACCCTGAGATCTGAAATTCAGGTGATGATATTAATGATGCGAATAAATTCTTAAGGCTACATATGTTTGTTAACTAAAAATAATAACGAATATAACAAACTAGAAAAAGAAACAAATATATGTTGATTGAAAATGAAAAAAATATTATTTTTCTTACTGCATTAAAAATGTTATTTGACTAATATTTTGAATTAATCGGCTATTTAGGCCATCATCGTTACTTATAACTACGTTAGCGTTAAATTTCTTCAATACAGAAGGGTTGTCGAATAGAATATCTATATTAGACATATACCTAAACCATACGCTTCGTTCGACTTCAGCATGGACAAAAATCAAATGGATATTACATTTCAAAATCACTTCGTAATATTTTACATGCAATCCCATTGTTGATTGTTAAAAAGGTGGGTATTTAATGAAAATGAAATAACAACCTTCATTTTATCATAAGCATTCGCACCGTTTACTAAAACAATATCGGATACGACAACACACGGGCACCGCTCAGCGGTCCGTGTATTGTTACTTTCAAGGTATCAAATGTTTGAATTACAGAGAACGCCACCATTATTTGAGCACCTATCAATACCACTCGAGAGATATGTAATATTGATCAATAAATTGAAACGACTGCAATGTTACTCTTTTCGCAATCTAATTTTGTTTATATTCGCCAGAGTTTCAATCGCTATGTAAGATCAGACAGGTCGTTTAGATTGGGAACACATATTAATAAAATGACACAAATAACGTTTCTTACGTGGGATATTTGGAACAGAAGCCACGTGAAGTCCCACATGCCCTCTTTTTTAACACCCCATTTGCTCAGTTGGGTTATTTGCATCCAAACCTTCTCTATTGCTTCTCTGAATAGCCATCAATAAATATAGCCCGATCAATTTCCAGCAGAGAATCAATGTTTAAAAGAAACCTCCAATGTTTTAAAAGGTGATGAGCTCATGCAACATACCACAAATATTTCGTTTCAGAAAACGTCCATAAAACATCATTACTTGGTGATCCATACTTCATATTAAAGGTACAATTTCCATGACTGACTTGACTCTACTATAACATGTATGATTATTTGAGATACAACATGTATCAGTGAACTGATAAAAAAATATACTTTTTGAAGCGCACATTTTGTATCTACAATTCATTGTGTATCACTGACACAACCTGGCTATCACTGCTTCAACTCGTGGCCCAAATTTTTTATTCAAGATGATTGTGATGTGTGCCAACAATACATTATTATCACGTGATATTTCACGTCATTGTCAGCTTGAGTTAGTGACACACGCGGGCAGTATCGCTCGACACTAGATTTTACATTCTACGGGCATTACACGTTAGACATATTGTATTCGTTTCGCTCGCTCTTCCCGTAGCAATAATATTTTAAAACATTTGAACACTGACGTGTGTTACCTGCGCAGACACTGATATACTTATACACTTCTGTAAATGTCTCTTAAGAGAACGCAAAAAATTGTTCTTTATATATTTACTAGCTTATATAAATGTAGGCGTGGCCCGAGGGCTACACCCCCGAGGATACAAAATAAAGATGACGCTTTGTCAACCATAATTTCAATCCCAGTCCTGCTTTCGTCTCAATCTTTAAACGTCGAGAGCATAACGTGATTCAAAACCACACAGACACGAGATCTTAAAAGTCATTTACATTTCCCAGTTTAGGAGATTTTTTATATTCAGCTTCTAGACACGCATCAAAATGACACAGGCGCTATTTTATTTTATCAGACCTCTAGGAACATATTTGTGATAACAGTATACAATTCCGTGTAGTAGTTTTTACATTATGCACGAAGGACATACAAACGAAAATTCTAAAACTGGCCAAGACCATATTAGACCATGTTCACTATAGGGTTGCGAAAGTGCTATTACGAAAAAAGCAGGTTGTTACACGTTTTCCATGTTTCCCGCGCAAATTAGTTATAAGAATTTTAGTCGCCTGTAACTGGAAAAACAAATAGGTATGTCGACTTTGATTATAAAACTACTTTAAACTAAAGTGCATCAGCAAAAGAGCGTATCTTCTTACATTCTTTAGTTGAGAGGCGCAGCTTTTCGGTAATAACTCAAAAACAGTATACCCGATCATGTTCAAAATCATTTTTGTAGAAAGTATTTATTTATAAGCTTTACCTTCGTTAATTTTTTTATATTTTTTTGACATATAGTTAAAAAATAAAGGGGTTCTGCTACTTTCGGAGCAATTACTTCCGAAAGTATTCACGTAATCAGAAAAATTGCCTAGAAAACTTTAATTTTTTTTTAAAGAACTAGAAATATGTACCACACGTTGATGTTTGCTGAATTTTTTTTTAAAATTCAGTTACATATATGGAATACACCCCTAGAAATATTTATTTTTGTTATTTAACTACCAAAGTAAGTAGCGGCTTATATAAGACATCAACAGTACAAATTTTATCAATATAAGCCTTGTAGTTTTTGAATAAATGCCTGTAACATACGGACATGACGAAACTATAAGGGTTTTATTTTTGCCATTCTGGCTCGAAACCCTAAAAGCGATGGTCTTAGTTACTATAGCACCTCCAAAAATTTATAAATATAAAAGAAATACCTAATCATTTATATTTGTTTTCCAATAATAATTTCTAAGTATAGGCATCGGCCAGTTACGATTTTATTACACGTTTAGATTTAATGACGTATTTCAAGTGTAATTCCATCACCTACGAAATAAAGATATTTTTGATTTGATTGGTTTGACCGATTTTCAAAACCAGAAGGCGCATTTCAAGCTATATCGTATGGGTTCACGTGTACCAGTTACCTATTTAATTAATGAAAAAAAATCATTATTTACTCTTAAAAAAAGCAAATTTTAAAAACAAGTGACAATTAATATTTATGGCTATTTTACATTTGTAATAATTCTAAAAAAAAATGTTAAATTGCACATCGGTATCCTATCGCGCCTCATTAAACTAAAACAAAAAATAAAACTACAATTTTATTAATTAAGTAATTATCTTACTACAATTTGCTGTAAAATAAATCATAGATTTCTTAATAATATTTAACGATATATGTTGCATGAACCGATGCTTGTCTAATGACACGTGACTTTGAGTAAATAACGTCCGTTATTTCTTCAATATTCCTCAACAACCTTTACACAGTAAACGAGAATATATTTTCGGCAATGAATTTGAAAATTTAAAAAGAAAGTTAATTAGTTATTAAAAATTCACAGATCTCGTGCTCTCGTAGACCTTCGGATACATGAAAATAAACTCAACAACAAAAACAAATGAAATAAAAAGAATCCAAATAAAAATGAGCGCCAAATAATACTTATTAACTAGGCATACATAAATTAAAAAAAAAAAACTCCCAATTTAAAATATATTTTTTATTTAGTGATTTAAAAAAATCTGCTTGTATGTGAAACTTAATGTCTCTAGTCATAATCATCCAAAATCAGTACTTACGTTCACATTCGACGCATCACGAAGTTGTGAAACGGCTATTTTAAAAAATTCATGATACCAAATTCGTTTTTTTTTTTTTCATAAAATAGCCGTTTCAATATCTATTCTCTCTAGATATTGAAGCGATCTTCAACATAAAACTTAGAAAGTGAATACAAGAAATATCTTAATAAGTTAAATAAAAATTCTATTTCTTTGAAAACCTCATAAAACACCCATTTTTGCGGTTTTTCGTAATTTTCTCTAGAAGTTATAAAATTTTCCCAAATTCCTTCTATCTTCATGTAAAACATGTTTATACGCATATTTTGACATCTTAATCATTCATCTGGATCTAGAGCTCACGACACCAAAGCGAATTCCCATTTTCGCTGAAATTGATTCCCTTACTGAGACGATTCTAAAAACATTTTCAATGTTGTAATTCAAACATATCGAAATACATTTTGTATAAATTGTGATTTAAAAGTAATTGCTTATATAAAACTTATAAATTTGGTAACATCTTCTATTATAGGGTTATATTCAATATAGACGCTAGGGTTATGGTAGTATTCAGTTTTCCCTTATTACTGCAGCAATCGACTTATTTCTTTGGTTTATCTTCAATTTACCAATCAGAAATTTACAGAATTAACATTCTTCTTTGCTGTTAGCACATTTTCAGTGTAAAAAAGAATAAATATATTGGTCCATTTTATTTTAAATTATTACTATAAAAAAATACACGTATATTTGATAGCCCTAAAGTATAAAACAGCCTCTAAAATTGCCTAAATTATCCACTACGAACGCTGGCGTCGATTCTATTTTACCTACCTACGACTTCCCACGGAGCAAATAGGATTACATAATTCCTCTATTCCTGCTGTATACCTGAGCGCTATAATATGTGTTATCCTTGCTATTTACCCATCGACTGTCTGTAGTAACAGATTAGTCTAGTTTTATAGTTAAATTTGTGGTTTCAAATATTTTTCAAAAACATAAGCATAAATCTTAAAATTACCGTGTCATATTGTATCAGTTTCGTTTAATATATTTTAATGGAAGCTGATAACCTTACTCCATAAGTCATGAACGGAGAGACTATCATTTCAATAACGAGACGCACGTTATTTACAAAAATATATATATATTAAACCAAATCAAGGATGAAACGTAACTTAACATTTGCTGATGTATCATTTCCCTTCGTCAGTCAGAGTCATAGACCGTTTTATTGTCTCTAAACTATGCAAATGTTATGGAATTGTCGGTGGCTGCAGAAGGTGGCCGCCGTACAGCTGGATTTATGAGCTGTAATTCTAGGCCGAACCGCGGACAAACGGCGCAGCGGGCAGACACGGCCCGTTTGCCGCACGCTCCGGCGTAGCGTGCGGCAAACGGTACGCCGTAACTATCCTTCGTTTATCTTAATAATGAGCTATATTTTTCGTTTATGTACCCAAGTGTGAGTGTGTGTGTGTGTATGTGTGTGGAAATTACAATGATGTACGCCGGGGGTTCTTTAAAAGAATGAAGGAATTTTGAAGGCGGAAACGGGTATGAAAATTAGAAGGTGGAACATGATTGCTGAATAATTTTGTATTTCAAATCGGTACAGAGTTTTGGAACCGCTACTAAACCGACAGCTTACTTTGATTTGAGGTAAGTCAGGAGGGACATTTGATTTATTTTCCGTCAACCTTGGTAAAGTTGGGTGAACTACTCGTTTATCTGAAAGCATTACAAGTTATTTTTAGTTTTCGAAGATACATTATATACCGTTATAACTATATTTAATTTACATAGATATGTCATTTCTTTTGTGGGCTACCATCATTAATTTATCAAATCAAATTTGCTCTCATGCATAACCTTTGTAGATTTATTTTATATTAAATGGTATAATTTCATCAATAGTGTAAAAGCAAGTATGTATTAATAATCAAACAAACACTATAGTTAATAATATTGTTGTACGGACATGTAAACTTTCATCCGAATTACATTAATTTCATAAATTGAAGTTACATCAAAGTGACGTCCTTTATTTTTTCTAGATTACATATAGACCAGCAATAAAAAGGGATTTGTTTAAATTATTTCAGACTTACAAACTTCCGAAAGCGCATGATACTTTAATATTTCGTTACTTAAAAATCGTTGAAAACGCAGGATTGTTGTCAGTTTTATAATTTTATTGCCCTCGCGGACAGAATCAATTCCCTTTATCTTATATATCAACCGATCACAATAATTAATCATGATTCTAATCGCTATCCCGTCCTCGATTGCAATCTCGGTCCCAGCCTCAAAGACAATTTGTATCGTTCTCGATTCTAAGCCTAGTTTCGATTTATAGTTCGAATAGTTCCTATTCAGATCTCGCTTTTAATCCCAATACCGTTGTCATTTCTGATATCTTCATATTCCGATTCCGATAACGATCTCGATTTTAAATTTGGTCATACGCTCGATTACAATCTTGGTCCCGTCTTCGATTTCAAACCCTCCCCGTTTCAGTTTTCGATTCTACTACTCGTCCCGCTTGTGTTTTCAATTCCTTGACCGGTCACCATTCCGAAGGAAAATTGTAGGGTCAAAGTAAATATGTTAGATAGACTTGTTTTCTACAAGCAAATGAATTTTTAAGGTCAGTAATACCACAAATGTACAGATAAAGCTAAAGCGAAATTTTAATCTATCTTACTTAAGAGCTTTTTATTAATTAAATAATTTTAAACATTGGTTTAAAAGTTCGGTTGAACAGTAAAACTACGCAGACAACGTCTTATATGAATACTAGTTTCCTGTCATATAAATCTTCCCATTCGTGAATTCAACATATTGCCAGTTTCATAATAATTGTCGTCGGGCGGCCCCCCGTAACGGCCGACTGACGACCAGATCAGGATTACAGACCGCTATGGGTGCAGGTGGTCCAGGATCATATGTAGTGGAAATCTAGAGGAGAGGTATATATTCAGCTGTAGACTTTCGACGGTTGAAACGAACGAACAATTCGTAAACTGACATTTTTAGTATTCTATCTAAACCCTCAATTGAAAGATAGTGCACAAAGCGTAGAGAAAAAAAAAAGAAAAGTGCCACTCCGGGAGTGCTGACAAAAAGTGTCTTTTTTTTATTATTATAAACTACTACTACAAAAATTATATTATAATTTTCATTTTATGTGTTATTTGTACATGAAAAATAACGCATATTATTTTACGTAGAAAAATTGCAATTTATAACTTAAAACGTAAATTTATAAATACAATACGAAAAGTTCCGACATGAATATATATGTAGTGCGTATATACACAGTATATATTTATCTATACATGTATAATGAAAATAGGTTGTCTTTGTTCGCCAATCACGTAAAAACTACTAAACGTATAGACATGGGACTGGGACCATTCGATGCGGAATGATTTTTAGATTGTTCTAGGCTACTCATTTTTTGAATTCCGTAAATCCTTCGCCATTTCATTTATAATAAATATTACCCAGCGAAGCGGGCGGGACAGCTAGTATCATATATAGTTATATTATCATTGTCTTTCAATCCAAACTCAACTCTCGTGCAAACGTCGTGAAAACGGGGCCAATGTACTTAGATACTATGTACAGAGGTTTCGGTTATGGTAACAGTAACAGTGTTGCGAGTTCAATGGTTTTTTCCCATCTCAAAAATGCCCAAGAAAAGAAATTTTTATTTAAAAATTTCTCTTAGGCGTCGGTTCGTAGTCGCACACGAATATACTCAAATTGGATATGGGTTTATTTAACTGCATAGACTATTTTACATTTTTATTGTACGTAACTCTCATCGCTTTCATTGCAGCCCGTTAACCGGTTGTGAAAACGTCGCTGCAGGTTAGGTGAATCACCGTTACGCGCGTACAATCAGCGCATTCGTTCGTCATACTCGATTTACTTTTGAGTAATAAATGATTCACAATTTCTATTGTTATATAGATAACGCGAGTGAATAACACTTTTACAATGTGAACAACGTAAACGTTGATTAGCGCTACTAATCAAAACTGAATATGCCAATATTGAAAACTCGTTGAATTGTTCGGATGTATTCGACACGGTTAAAGAAAATGGTAACCCAGTTGCAAACGTTTAATTTTCAAACAAAAATTTTGTGTTTTGTTGTTTATATAAAGAGCATATAAACTTCTTTCTCTACAATCCTCTGTGGTGCCGAATGAATTTTTTTTAAGAAGATCAATGTGTGTAGTTAAATTTGTATTGATAGTGAATCTGTACAAGTTGTCTATACAAGACATTATCCCGCGGCTCCATCTTGTAAATATAAAATGCAATTTTTTGGGATAGGATTTAGGTAAAATCCTTTCTTAGTGAACGTCTACGTCCCGAAAAGAGTAACTGGCCAAATTTCTTGTCAATCGCACCTACAGTTTTAGAAATCTCCTGATGAGTCAGTCAGTGGTGTTTTGCTTTTATGTATATGTACGTGTATATTTCAACAAATTCTAAAAAAAAGAGTTATTAAGCAATCGCCATTCTTTTTCTGTGACGTAACTACTCTGGTTTCTAAGATAACTTTGGCCGAACCTTATTCACTGCGATTTGTTAGCCTTTTGTGAGAATTAACAAAGGAAAAAAAATGTGAGGGACGGTTATGCATAATAGGAAGCAGTACTGTCAATCACTTATGAAATTTTCAGGTGTTGTAATGCATTTTCATACTCAAATAGGGATGCAGAAAGGGTTTTAGCATTTTTAAAACACATAAAACGGGCCGAATGCAAGTAGGTTTAGCACACCGAAGGTTTTATAATGGAATAAAATATATTATAAAATTGTTATGTAAATAACAGAAATATGATGTGAGAAGCATGGAGTTGTGGAATAGTATCTCGTTATGGCGTTATTGTGCACTAATCAAACAGATTAACCAGGAACAGCTCAGTACTAGGCGTTCTTATTCAGAAGGTCTTAGGTTCTATTCAGAGCACAGACTAATGAGTTTGTCAAAACTTATTTGATTTTTTTTATTCACTGGCAGCACTCACCTAAAATGTGAAAAAACACATCGTAAGGAAGCCGAAAGTAATGTTGTAAGCTGTAGGTGAAAACTTATACCTGTGTCATGTGAAACCAGTCAACAGCCTACGAGGAGCTTGCAGCATGTTCTGTTTCATTGAAATGACTGCAAAATATATCATTAAGCTATACTTCTCATATTATTTCCAATGATAACTGCCAACATCCTACGGAACTCTCATAATAAGCGTCGAATATACAATTTTTTTTTATTGTGCACTATAATTAATAACTTATCGATAGTGCAATAATTTTATAAAATCCATACTACTACAACAAGCAATGTGTATAAATTTTAACTCCTTGTCTCTCATTTCCAATGAGACAGAAAGCCATGGTAGATGGAACGACAAACGGACTGTGTAGTTTTGTGTAGTTTTATTTTTGGTCACTGTTAAGCACGAAGTGATACCAATGAATTAGAGTTAATTTAATAGGGCTAATTGCAACTTGGAAAATAAATGTGACATACGACTATAGGGAGCAAATGAATAGGTATATTATGAAAAATATAAGCATTTTTTTTTATTATTTGAAAATGAATACTTTTAAAAATATTGTAGAAAACCCAATATAATTGAACGTTCCGCTCTTATCTCTATAAATACTAGGTCAGAAACAAAAAAAATATATACATATATTATTGCACCTACCACATAGTTTTGTAAATAGACCTATAATTATAAATGAAAAGTTTTTAAATGTCCTCTGAAAATTCAAAGCAGTCGTGAAGATACTATGATTTGCAATAAGTGCGATAGGATGTCAATTTCCCACGAGAGCGAAGTTGAGCTTAATCGTTCGAGTGGGCAATCGACAATACCACCGAGCTGCAGATACTAATTTTATTACAAACGCTGAGATAATACAAAATTGGGGTCGAGGAGCATAGCCCGGAAGGCAATGGGGGGGGGGAGGTGAATCAGACAATAAGAAAACAAATAAAAACCTTGAAAACAACAAAAGTAACTTTATTTGAAATTTGAAACATGAAGGCACATCATAAAAAAATCAATCATTTCTATTTACACTTTTGTAAAAGAAACCTTTATATTTTTGGAATTTCTGGTGAAATCGAATACAAATATTCAAAGTTTAGATTCTCCTTGTCCATACATTGATTTCCACAAATACTTCAGGCGGTGTAAATTCATCGTTATCATCATCACGCGTGGCTGGTATCACACCAGGTTTATTACTCATTTTTAAACTTTTTATTTTAACCTTTAAGTACTAATAAATTCTTCAGCTGCCACTTCGTTTTCACTATCTTAATATTGACACTTTGATTGTGTTTTTTTTTTTGTTATCCTTTTTTTTAGTTAGAGCAGTATTTTTTTCGAAATTTGCATACTCAAATTATATTCGCGTGCGACGAATCGTACTCGTCGCACGCGAATAAACTTTTTTTAAATAAAAACTCACTTTGTAATTGTAGAATGAGACACCAGCTACTTAGAGACCTCAAAATTGTACGTAAAGATACTGTTTATCCCGCACGAGTAATAAAAAATATTTACATAATGTGTTGCTTTATTTCATTTGATTTATCGCACGGAACCCTCTCCGCGCGAGTCGGATTTGTCCTTCGCCGGTTTTTATTTTTTTAATCTTACGTCACACGTGAAATAACTGAGCCGCACCGAGTTTTAAATGTAGCCAAACCGACGGCATTCTATCATCTATGTAAACTATTCGGTCGTGTTGCCGCCTGTTTTAGGGTCGGGTCGCGTTTGCGTGACAAATGGACTTCAATAACTAACTTTAGCTAACTGGTTAGAACCATGGAGATGGTTTCCAATATTTCAAAACGTAACACGGGTTGGTCCGTCTGCATATTTATCGAAGAGCTTTTTTTTTGTTCCAGCCTATACAAGAGGTATCACTCTTGACGTCATATTTGACGTTTTTTTACGAATAATTGTAATAAAACACGGCGACTTTTTTTATTTTCATATTAGAAAAAAAATCGTTGAAAATTTGAGTGTCTTTATACTTAGATTTTAGTTCCTTGGTGAATAGAACACATGAGAACTCTGGCCCTTGAATTTTATTACGGCCAGTACATAAACATAAAAAAGATATAAACAGAGACGAGAAAGAGAATAGGAAAATACGAGTGGATTATTAAGAAAAGGCAAGCCTTCGAAGCCGCAAATGCCTCCAGTCGGTCCGCTAAGAAGAAATAATAATTGTGACGATACTAATTTGCGAATCTACAATAGCACAGTTACAATGATTTATAGGCCTATATGAAAACAAAAACTATAATGTTAGACTAGTGCAATTAGTGTCGATAACGTACCAGTTTCTCAAATTGTTTTTTTTTTCTGCACCTTTGTTACTTTGAAAAAGAAAGCATAACGCATAAACAAACTACCTACATAGTTGTTTTTATATTATTACTAAAATGCACTTCTTGTGAAAATAGAAAAGTCTCCGTATTTTCTAAATATCAAAAATTTAAGTAATAGTTTTAACATCGATGTAAAGCTAAAAGAATCCACTTGCCACTATCGTATGTATTTTCAAAATTTCTGTAATCGACGGAAATCACTTCATTTATTTGAAAATTTGAAAAACAACAAAATTGTTTATTTTTTTTGATTTCAATATTCAAAGGTTAGTTTCAGTGGCTTCACATCTTAATATTACTTTTTGAGTTGGAGTCTACGTCTAAAAATAGTTTGTGAATCCTTGATTGGACGCATTAAGCTGATGTCTATGCATGTAATAATACTATATAATAGATCCAGCGTTTCCGTATGTAAAAACATTTTATGGAATATCTGTAAGTTTTTTTTACATTTAACAAGCTTTTATGTACTTTCACCGGTCCTGATGTCGGCAATCGCGTTTTCAATTTTGCAAGTAAATTTTAGACCACTTCCAGGTTTCCGATTGAGTTGAAATATTACATACATATGGAAATTTAATGACAATGCAATAATCAGGTACCAACGAGATGATCTGGTGATGTAGTCAAGAGATGAATGTTGATACTCGTTAACGGTGTACAGCACAGACATGAAGTTTTCAATGTACCTTTATTTGCGATTGCCCGTTTTAAATACCCTCATAATATGGCTGCTGTATCCGTGATTAGCTTCCGACGAGGGAACTCCTTAACAGCTAGCAGCAAAAAACAAGGAGTTTTGTATATGCATATAATGTGAAAACTCGTTCTAAACACTAATATGACATGGCTGCTGCACCCAGGGTTGGCTCCCACTAATCGAATGCAAGCAAATTCGCGGACAAAATCTAACTTTATAATTCTGAATTTAAATGTGGCTATAAGGGTTTAGCGATTACTACAAATATATAAAATTGATAATAATTACTAAGTTGTTATATTACTAACATACAATACTAAAAATTAATATTAGTTAAAGTAGTATAGGTTATTAGTAAAATAATATTAAAATAAAGTAAAGTTATAATAAATAATCTTTAAAAAAAATAAAAACAAATTTTTACTTTATTAAAAAAGAAGTAAATAGTTAAAAATAAAGTCGTCTTGATTACAAACAAGACATTTTCTATTATTAACCGTTTATCGACATTAAAGTTACTTCGTTTTTGTATTTCATATAACTAGAATAAAAACGTGTTGAAATTGACAGCAGAAGAAGAAAACAGAGAGTATAACTCGGTTTTTTTTTAGATAATACAATGGTTTAATAAAAAAGAAGGAACTTTAATGTCGGTCAATGGTTAAAATGTAGAATATGGCTTGTTTCTAATCGAAATAAGTTTATTTTTTAACGTTTTACTCCTTTTTTTAAAAATGTAAAAGTGGTGTTTAATTTTTTTTTTCGATAATTATTAAAATTTTATAGTCCATCGCTGCATCTGTCTATATGTATTTTACAGCATCTTAGAAAGTAGTTGAGGATATTTCTAATCATTTTTTTTTATTCGTTTAGAAAAAACTCGTTCACTCAAAATTTGTTACACGCAAAGATTTTTCTATAACATTTTTTTTTTGTAAATAGTAGACTTAAATATGTTCTAAAACTGTGCAGAATTGTGCAAAACGCTAAAGTTTAAATTTTACTTAGTCATTGATAGCTTACTAAGTTTTTTTTTTCAGTATGATATTATAGGTTCATATTGACTACTAACGTTCACGTGTCGTGTTAGTGAGGCTAAGTAGCTCTTCGTTGAACCGCATCGAACGTTGTATACGAAAAAGCTTATCAGCAAAATTAATTATTACGTGCACGAATTAGCTGGTACAGCAAGTAATAAATTGTATTGTTAATTAATAAAAATAACATAGAAGAAAAACACACATACACACTATGCGCGCTATTTGTTCTTTATTACATGAAGTCCAATATCAGTCTTAAGTCACTCTAAAATGACTGTGAGTTTCACGTTGAGAAAGTTTTTCGATCTTTCAAACATATTACGATACAAGAAATTACCGCACATCTGTCGTTACAATTATTACGCCATCTGTGATCACTGACGTTTGTCAAAGTAAATAATTGCACAGACGATAAGGACTGTTTGCATCGTAAAGATTTCATGTTTTACGACATTCACTCATATTTACAGAGTGCAAACAAGGGAAACCCCTTTGGAAAGCGAGTATAAACTGTTTCTAGTCTGATGTTGCTGTTTAAGTACTTCTCAGAAATATCGTAAGTGTAGCAAATATGCGAACTTATGGTATGTAAAAAATTTACATTTTTATAACACTATCCAACAATCGGTACATTCTTATGAAACATTTGTGGTACACAAAAAAAATGTCACACGTCTACATTTGGAATTTATCATAGTAATTAAAATTTATGTGCAGATGCATCACCTATCAATAATGTCATTTCATAAACAATAATTTCAAAAAAATACAAAACAACGAAGTGTAATATTTTATCAAAAAGAATCTTATTATATTACCAACGCCGTCTGTCGGAAATCATAGAACTAATAGGGCATTGGAGTGATGTTTTTCATCTATACTTTTACAACGCCAACAACATCGATAGAAAACCACAGAGTTAATCTTTGTGTTATAGTAGTAGTATTTCTAAAACGTTTACTTACAAAATATTTGGACGATTTATATATTATAAATAAATAGATAGTTATTCAACCTCTTTGGAGTTTCTTGCGTGATGTTTTATTACTATTAGTTAAAGTATTATTGTACTATTACCACTATCTGCTGGAAATTACAAAAATTAATAGTACATATATCTAAATTACAAAATATGGAACTAAATGTCTGTTTTTATTTCCTGTTCAATAATGACATTATACGTAGTATCACATTTAATATGAATTAAAAAAAGAATCATAAAATTGGAAGGTTACTGTTTTCAGTCTGATTTTCAAAAATGGAATCTTGAAGTTTTAGGGTCCTAGAAATCTATTTCAACCACTTTTTGAGTGATATTTGTATATCTGAATGTGTGTGTATGAGTCTACCTCTCATAATTTTTTAAAGGAACAACCTAAAAAATAATAAACGTATATTACAACATTCGAACAGGGGCCACTCGACTTACATTTTTTGAAATTTGGAACTTCCAAGTTCTAAAATTTCTCAAAAAGTGGTTTGTTTTCTGAAAATTCTGAAATCTATCGAGTTGTTTTCGTGAAAAAATAGCGTCAATCGTCGCAAATTTCATTAAAACTGATGATGATATACGGTCAACGAATTCTTCAAAAAAAAGTGTTTTTTAAGAGAACATATGGAATTCTTGACGGATTGATGTTAAGTACTCACTCATCTTTTCTTCCTTAGAAAACTGTGTCGTATGCCGTAAAACATCAAAATCGAAAAGGCAGAAAAAGATATCGTAATTAAAATATTTAAGCAATAGCGCTTAAAATTCAAAAAATTCATAAATTGCGAAGGTATTGTTTTCAGTCAAATTTTCCAAAATAGAGTTGTTAAACAGATCTTGATGATTTAGGATCCTAAGAATCTGTTTTGAACATTTTCCATTCTCCGAGTATTGTCTGTGAGTAGGCGCGCGCGTGCGTGCGTGCGTGTTTATGTGTGTATTATTTAAGCCACGTAACAAATTATGTTATATGAAATTTATTTGTCAAATTCTATATCAATCATTCTCACTTGCTATAGAATTATTATTATATAACGAAAATATTTAATACCCACCTAATGTGTTATATAACATGGATATTAAATAAACTGGTTACTTGGTATATGCAGTTAAACGTGTCATGTGTTAACTCGATCAATAATCATATTTAGGATGTTGTCGGAACTTTCCCAGCCCTGGACTGCATGACAGTCGAACCGTCCACATGAACATCTGTAAGTATGTCATAAGCACTACAGAAGCGCTGCACAGTCAAGCGTATCCTGAAGTCATTTTTGCCCACTGGACACGGGTAAAAAATTTTGCGAGCCCCCACAAAGCCATACTTCAAAACTCATATTATATACATATATATATATATATATATATATATATATATATATATATATATATACATACGCTTATTAGTTTCACTTAGTTTAGTATAAACATAGTACGTAAAATGTAGGCCTTTTAAAGTATATCTTTTAACGTACATATGTACACGCATTGTTTTCCACATTTACTGGAAACAAGTAAGTGAATCTCCGACATTTTACTTTGTATCGTACGTCAATCGATTGAAAGAATGAAATATTTCGTATTGAAAAATTACGAATTTATGCGCAGACGACATCAGCTTCCGGTCGAACTGGAGAGGGCCTCGGAAGGTTTTCATATCGGACCTTTCGCCTCCGCAACAACCCTCGCGCCCGCTGAGTGCTCACGCAAATAAAGATGAAATCCCTCATGAAAAATGCCCCACCCTCGCGGGCACTCCACTACTTTGTGGCCATAAAGTGACAGACGCCGGTGCCGCGTACGTTTCCCAGCCCCGTCCGTGTTAGCTTTGCGCGTATCGTTTCGGCTGCCTAACAAAGTGTCTTTCGCATGGTTTTCTTTATCGAACGCAAAGTAAATATGTCAACGTACAGGAGTAGAGAATTTTGTGGGCATTAAATGTTTTCAGTTTGTTTTGCATATAACGACAGCCTTGTTTGTAGTTATACGTATCAATAAATGAACGAATAAAAGTCGCTAATTACTCTCCAGGGATGAGTGATCTTAGTAGACTAGTTAATATAATCAGAATTGTTAACCTTCAAAAGTAGGGAGCGTCAAGTTAATTCTGAGTTTCATGTAATCAATAAGATGTACCAGGCGATTTGATTGCAAAATCATAGAAGTGAAGTAAAAATAATATTGAGAATATTATTTAAATACTATAAAATTCTCCTTCGATTAATATTCTTGATCTGAGATACGGTGTCTAGTGGAGTGTGTAGAAAAACCAGTACCGTATCTTCGGGCAGGTGGCAAATATCGAGAACGATTCGCAGCAGTCTCGCCGGCTCAGCCTACACCATTTTCCGGTTATTGGCGTTTGCACGCCCACACGTGTATTTTACGGGTACAGCTTTGGTAATATGATAGCTTTTTTTACGTGACAGTCTACGTTTTGAGCGTAGGAGCTTATTTGATACAGTATCTTTTTAGAGTACCGCAGGCAAGAGCATATAAACGGACCGTTAAAGTGCAATCGTCTTGGTTCCACATGTCGTACATTTTTATAACTAATATAAGACAGATGTATTCTATGAATCCTTATATTTTGTAATGCGATTCCAAAAGCAGAATAGGAGTTGTTTCCCATATATTCCAATATTTTTAAAATTACCGTATTATTTCAAATTGGCCTGTTGTGCACCTTATTGTGTATAGTACGTTAGTTAAGATATTAACATTTAACTTTATGCATTACAGGTTTTCAACTACCTTTGCGCCCGAGGTGAATATTTTTCAACCTATTGGAATTTTGGTCCCAAATCTCTCAAATAAGTCAAGTATGTTGAATAATTGAAAAAATTACAATAATAATGCGTCGCATATAATAAACAATATTTGGATAGACCCAATTTAATTTCCAACAGAAATAATCTGATCTCGGCCCATATGGGTTCACGTATTACTTTTAGAAAAATATAATATATTTTTGAACGATAATTTAATTAGAAAGTGCGCGCCGAAATTATTTGACATAAAAATTTTAAATTGTGTAAGAATGTGATTTGACAACCTATCCGATCTAATCTTAGTGCAATATGGTGGTTTACAATTTTTTTTTATGTTATCATAATCTTTTTTATTTGAGTAAAAAATGTAGTAAAGGCGTTTTTATTTTTTGATAACTAAAAATACCTGAAGGCTTTTTCCAATATCTTATCAGACAGAGAAGGCACTAGTATCCAGTGACGTCATCGTTTCCTGGCGCCATGTATAGTAACGTTAAATTCCGCTTAGCAATTAACAGGTAGCATTAAATTTTAGATAGTTTATATTTCGTTTTTATTTTGATTTTAGTTTTGAGTCCAGTCTTAGTCATAACGTCAAGTCAGCTTATGTAATTTATCAACAAATATAGTATTGTGTATTAAGAATGTTATATTGACATTTCGATTGAGTAATTACCCTTTTACAAATTTCTCTTCTTTTTGTTCATTTAGGAACCTAGATGAGGGAGCTCCTACTTTGTTTTCATTTTCATCTGTTTATCACTAATTCCCAAACTTTTATAAGCTGTAAGATTATTTCGTTCTCATGTAATAATTTGATACATAATAAATAAAAAATATGAGAAACAATAAAAACCGCTCTTCAAATTGACATTTTTAACTCAAACTGTTTATTTCTTTTAGTGTCAGCCAATGAAATTAAGTTTACAGCCGAACGCCTACGACGGCTGTTCCTCCTTTCTGTATGGTTTAGATTAAACAAAAATACTTCTCATTATCTTTGCGAGGGTTGGTTAGATTTTTCTGACGTGAATACGCCTTTAAATTTGCTACCATTGAGGGAGGTAATTCAGAAAGCTGACGATAACAAAATCGGGGATACAATTCGATGCTGCACCTATATATCATACATATCTATCTTCCATACCCAAAATTTAATTATACCACTCGATAGCAAAAAAATCAAAAAAATTCGTTAAGTTCGGTGAAATCTGTGAAGCATCGCGCGCAGCGGAGGGGAAAGAGCCGATATTTTGAGATCGTTTCGAAGCGTCACAAAATTTCTTTTAGTATAAATTTTGATTCTAAGAAGCTACTACCTTCGTTTGAATTTCAATCGTCAGCTCTTATCAAAATCTATCAGTTGCGTGTATAAAATATTAGTGAGAAAAAGTTATAGAAAATAAATTTATGTTTCAAGTAAAAAATTTAAATAAATAATGCAATATCGGCCTATAATCGTCAAAAAGTCAAATCAAAGTATAAAGATCGTATATGATTGGAAAAGGTTTCTCAAAACCAATCCAGAGATATCCGTAAAACGCTAAATGACTGGGGGATTTAAAAGAATAAAGGCGTCCGAGCAGATCAACGACGGCGTCAGTACACCTGCTGCTAGGGCGACTGAAACTGTGCAAATGAATGATTATTATTTATTTGTTAAAAAAATGTAATGTTGAAAACGGATAGCAATACATGAAATTCAAAACCTTTGCATACACGTCCTGATAGTACTATGTAATTACTGTTCATGTAGTATATGATTAAGACTTGAAGGGTATTACATTATTTAAAAAAAGGTAAAAAACGAATGGAATTCGTATGGAGTTTTCTAATATCGTTCGTGTTGCGAATCTAAGGACCTAGAGTTTTTATTTAGATTTCTCAGAAAACTACCACCGAAGCCCTAAATTTTTTTTCTATATTTTAAAATTTCATGAAAAATATAATTAATTTGAGAGGTACGGAAGGAATGCTCGGTTTCAATATACCTTTCAAAAATCTTTTAAAACAGAGACATTGTAATAAAAAAATCATCATGAGCTCTTTTGATTGACTTGACACGAGAAGCACTTAAAAAAAGGTTTATTTTCTAATATTAGAATTTGTCCTTCAAAATAAATGCCGAACCCAGAATTTGTTTACTTAGGCTATTATTAAACGGCTAAGTCTATATATCTATTAAATATCAACTTTATTCGTGCACTAAATTTGGAGAATTTAGATCGTGACGGACTGAAGCCGCGACTAACCCGTGACAGACAGAAAATACAACAGTGAATCTATCTTTCTGCTTTATATAAGATATATGGAATTCTAAAAGTAAACAGAATAATAAGGGGAGTTTTATTTCCTCTATTCTAATTTACAAAAATAAAGCATTTAATGATACATTCAGTACAATAAAA